>OZ018323.1:92846069-93446069 GCA_963969495.1 Ceratothoa steindachneri | reverse complement strand
ATTGCATTTACAAATGAATACAAGAGAACAAAATGAGATGAGCAAGCTAGTGAGAATTTTAGAATAATTCACTGTGCCCTATAAAAAGAAAACAAAAAAGAACAAAATAACTAACCTGGAACCTCAGTGGACACAACCTTCCAAATAAATACCACCGAGGATAATAATACTAAAATTCTATTTACTAAGAATTTATTTACAAAAAGAAGGGTTAACACCAATATAATATATATATATATATATATATATATATATATATATATATATATATATATATATATATATATATATATATATATATATATATGAGGAATTAAACCACATTCTCTGAAAACAATTTAATTCAGAACAGTTTCGGTGTATCTCACACCCTTTTTCAACTGACACTGGATAGAAAATATAAGAAAAAATGCATACAAGCATAACAGGTCGTGAAATATCCCCTCTTTTATCCCCAATCCCCTACTCGTGGCTAATCTGGGGGGGGGTTAGGCCTAAACATATTGAAGGGCTGACATTTTACTATTTTGTTTATTTGAATTCTTATTACAGGATTAAAAGAAAATTGACCCTCAGATAGATTTAAATTAGGAACTGACGATATCAAGCTCGATTCTACGATTCTTCTCTTAACATAGTTAGCTGATTTAAATACCATTTTACTTCCATTGAAATCGATCGTATGATTCCTGTCTCTAACATGGCAAAATATTCCACTGCTTTCGCTGCCCACTCTAATATCTCTTTGGTGTTCATACAATCTCTTGTATAGATTTCTCCCCGTTTCCCCTATATAAACTTTATGAACTCTTTGACCTTTGACACCAGTCAAAGTGAAACTCACATCATCCCAAATTAATTTTCAAAAGTTACTTCTTTCTATCATCCATAGCTGTAGAAAAAATAAAAAAATGGGATCTCCATGGGTTTAGAATCTATGGGCAATTATGTGACACTGGGTATACCTACTAAAAGTATTATTGACCCAGAAATTATGGTGATATCACCTACCTACGTAAGTCCTACCTATGGCATGGCCTATATACCTCTTATATAATCTTTTTGAATCAATAAATAATACATCACTGACTATATACACCTTATATACCTAGGTACCTACCTTATATAGGTAATCTTGCCAAATCAATGTAACATGAAAAACAGTCTTTAACTGCCTTTCATTAATCCTTAAATAATTAATGTATGTTTTTCAGATACCAATGTCATTTATGTCTTCAATATATAAATTAAAATAATTTCAAGATATCTTCTAATATTAATTGTGAGATTATCTGCAGATCCTAAAATAATTTACAGGTGTATAATTTTGTTATTTATTTTTGATAATTTTTAAATACCTAATGATTTTTATACAGCTACCTACCTACCAAATTATTATATTATGAAAAAGAGGAGAATGATTTATTACTTATTAGGCATCTAAAATGCACACCCATTAATTAATAGTGACTTTTGATTGATCACATATTTTTATTATGCCAAGCTATTTTAAATGAGAGAAGGAAATTTTCACCAAATCCTTTAATTTGATCAAAACTGAATGTACCTACAGAATGTAGGTAGCTATACCCTCCAAAAATAGGTATGGAATAAAGATTAAACTAAGAGTGTAATAAACCTATTCTCGGCAATGCATTATGATGTAGCCATTAGCTAACTTAATAGCTATTAGGGTTGAAGCGTTGGACTGAGAAAACATGAAAATAATTAAAAATAATGTTGATCATTGAATAGGTACCTACTCTTTTCTTGTGTTTTGTCCACTTCTCGGCAAATTTATGAAGATTCAAATCTTAAAAAGCGCTAATGGAAATATTTGTTAGTTATAAATCAGTCTACCAACCTACAGCCCTTTGCACCTAAACTTTGACATTTCTACTAAAATATAATACTTGACAATTATTATGCACTTCTTTCTTTGCTTACCAATTTTCTAGGACAATACAATGATTGAAGCAGCTATATTGATATTGTATATTAGCAATTTTAAATATAACTGGTTCAGTCATTTATATAGGTGTATTTTAATTAATTTATTGTATATTGTTTATAAACAGTAATTTACTATTTGGATTTTTTTCAGGCTTTGTTTCATTAAGATGGCGAATGAAAGTACTGCAGCGATCTGCTGAAGATCCATAAATCCCTGCAAAAGAAAGACCTAAGAAATGTTTCTGCTCAGCTTTTGCAGAATTTCTCATATCTTCTTAGCAAAGATGATAAGCTTTCTTCTGTTTATAGGAAGAAGCTTTCAGAGTTACCAATGGAGCAAGATACTCCAGGGGAGTCCGGAACTTCAGCATCTGGACAGGAGTTCACTGAGATGCCTAGCCAAAAAAAGGATTCAGATGTTGTGGAAGTTGAAGTTGACTTACTGAACCAATCATTGTCGTTCATCGGTGAGAGCCCCTTTGATAAAAGAAAAGCCAAAAAGGCATCCGACTTACGTACCTGAGAAAAGGTTAAAAGTTGAAGAATCTGTTAGGAGAAAGTTGGATTTGGTCATGAGTTCAGGAAAACAAGGAGATGTGCTGAAAGATGTAATGTGAACTATAAGCCAGAAGTCATCCAGTCTAAAGGAAAAATATCGGCAATCAAGCCTATGGATCAAATCAGAATTCTAACCATATTTGCAACCAGTATGAGTGTTAGAAAACTCATGAATGAGTTCGATTGCTCTCAGAGAATGGCCGTACAAGCTCACCATATACTAAAGGAGAAAGGAATGTTAGCTTCACCTAACCGTAAGCTCGGCAGAATGCTTCCTGAGGAACTAAAATCTTTCGTCCTTGGATATTATTGTAGTGATGACATGAGTTGGGTTTTACCAGGAAAGAAGGATTGTTTAGTAGTGCAAATTAAAGGGGAAAAGCAGAGGTTACAGAAACAACTCATTCTCAACAATTTGAAGGAACTTCATAGCAGTTTCAAAGTGAAATACCCTGAGGTAAAAGTGTCATTCTCAAAGTTTCCTATGCTATGGCTACGTGAGTGTGTTCTTGCAGGAGGGAGTGGAACTCACTCAGTATGTGTATGTACAATACATCAAAATGTAAAACTGATGATGGTTGGATCCAAGATGTCTGATATCACTGATCTACCCTCTTACTATCACCTAGTTGCCTCTTTCATATGTAATCCAGCCCATCCAGCATTCTACATGAGATCGTGTGAGCACTGTCCACCTGTGGATCAACTAAAAGCCAAATTATTTGGATTTTATGAACAGGAGAATGTGGATAATATTGAATTCAACAGTGGCCATCAACTGATAGATCTGAGCTGGTAACCATGGTATTATTGTGTGATGATTTCATGGATAGATTTTATGATTGTGTCAAAACTTTGGTGCGACATGATTTTTTTGCAAAATCACAAGCACAGTACTTGGAAACTGTGAAAAGCAATATTGCAGATGGTGAATTCGTAGTAATTGCTGATTTTTCAGAAGACTATTCATTTGTAATACAAGACACAGCCCAGGGATATCACATTAAAGATGGAAAACTCTGTCATGACTCATACACCATAATTACAGAGTGTAACATCCATGATAATGTGTCAGTGCATCTATTTCAGCGAATGTTGATAGAGTATCTGAAATCAGTATTCAAAATGGTAAAGAAAATTTACTACTTTTTGGACGGATCTGCAGCACAGTATAAAAACCATAAATCTTTCCAGAATCTTTGCTGGAATAAAGAGGAATATGGTATAGAAGCAGTGGCATTTTTTTGCCATTAGCCATGGGAAGGGCCCATCAGACGGCGTAGGTGGCACCATCAAAAGGGAGGCTACTAAAGAGAGCTTGGGAAGACCCTATGACAAACAGATTGTATCACCAAGAGATTTGTTTGTATTCCCTGAAACTCTTGGGAATATGTAATTTGGATATGGAACTCAAAAGGAATATGAACAGGAGGAAGAATTTTTGAAAACCAGACCTGCGACCAAAACTATTCCAGGCACACAAAAACTTCATTCGTTCATTCCAATATCAAAGGAGGCTCTCCAAGTTCGCCCATTTACTCTCTGTGAGACTTTTAGATTAGAATCAGTCCCCCAAAAATTTCATGTCAAGTGTTCAATAGAAAACTTGCAGGCTATGTCACTGCGATTTACGATGGACATTGGTGGCTTGCTTGCATAACTGAAGATTTTCCAGAGAAGTGACTGTCAAATTTCTTCACCGGCATGGACCCTTTCACAGTTTTGTTTCCCTGAAGTAGAAGATTCTTGTACTATAGACATCTGACATTTTGGTGTCAGTAGAACCAAAAACTGCAACAGGAAGAAGCTACACGATTAGCAAGAAGGAGTCTGATGCAACAAACAAAGTGATGGCTCTGCTCAAATGAGTACCTAGGTATTTATTAAATAATGTTTTGTCTAAAAGTTTTTGTTTAAATTTTTGTCATTTTCTCAAGCTGTTTGTTCTGTAGAAGTTTGGTTGTCCGCCTCCCCTTCCCTATGTCTAATCTCTTTCTTCTTTTGCAGAATGTGTGTGTGTGTGGATCGTGTGATCACCGTCTTTGCTTTGTGTGGGGGGACTCGATGGGTCTCTATCGTGCTCCCCCATTCATCTCCTGTTTTCTTTTTAGGCGGATTCTTTCAGCAAATATTTAAAAAAGAGAAATAGTTTGGAAGTCATTAGTTGTGACTGAAGAAGGCAGAAACGCCTAGATGGAGGATAGGTGAGTGGAGATTGTGTGAGAGTGGATATGGTTGAATGAGTTAGGAGTAAAGATGTTTGAGTGTGGCAGTGAATAGGTGACTGAATGTGCCTTCTCTTTTCCAGTTCTGTGGTACCGATTGTCGCCGACATCTGGCTTTCAGAAATGGCTGAAGCCAATTTTGACTCTAAGGGACGCAATGATTGGAGCCTTAGTCCTCGCACTTTCTGCTCTGACTGGAACCACCACTTCCTCATCCTTGAGTGCGAATCATTCACCTTGGCTGAAGTTGGCCTCCCAGTCCCTTAAGAAAAAGGAACCTCTCTTCCCTCAAGAAAGTGGGCCCGCCTCCCTTTCCCTCCTCCCCCTCCCATACCGGTAATAGCGCTCCCAGAGCTGAAGAAAGTTGAACAGACTCACATGGTGGCACTGGGCAATCTGGTTGTGAAGCCCTAAACATTTCCTTATTTGCGTGTGTGTGGCCAGGGTAAAGTTGTAAGGCCCACTCTATATATATATATATATATATATATATATATATATATATATATATATATATATATATATATATATATATATATATATATATATATATATATATATATATATATATATATATTATATATATATATATATATATATATATATATATATATATATATATATATATATATATATATATATATATATATATATATATATATATATATATATATATATATATATATATATATATATATATATATATATATATATATATATATATATATATATATATATATATATATATATATATATATATATATATATATATATATAATATATATATATATATATATATATATATATATATATATATATATATATATATATATATATATATATATATATATATATATATATATTATATATATATATATATATATATATATATATATATATTATATATATATATATATATATATATATATATATATATATATATATATATATATATATATATATATTATATATATATATATATATATATATATATATATTATATATATATATATATATATATATATATATATATATATATATATATATATATATATATATATATATATATATAATATATATATATATATATATATATATATATATATATATATATATATATATATATATATATATATATATATATATATATATATATATATATATATATATATATATATATATATATATATATTATATATATATATATATATATATATATATATATATATATATATATATATATATATATATATATATATATATATATATATATATATATATATATATATATATATATATATATATATATATATATATATATATATATATATATATATATATATATATATATATATATATATATATATATATATATATATATATATATATATATATATATATATATATATATATATATATATATATATATATATATATATATATATATATATATATATATATATATATATATATATATATATATATATATATATATATATATATATATATATATATATATATATATATATATATATATATATATATATATATATATATATATATATATATATATATATATATATATATATATATATATATATATATATATATATATATATATATATATATATATATATATATATATATATATATATATATATATATATATATATATATATATATATATATATATATATATATATATATATATATATATATATATATATATATATATATATATATATATATATATATATATATATATATATATATATATATATATATATATATATATATATATATATATATATATATATATATATATATATATATATATATATATATATATATATATATATATATATATATATATATATATATATATATATATATATATATATATATATATATATATATATATATATATATATATATATATATATATATATATATATATATATATATATATATATATATATATATATATATATATATATATATATATATATATATATATATATATATATATATATATATATATATATATATATATATATATATATATATATATATATATATATATATATATATATATATATATATATATATAATATATATATATATATATATATATATATATATATATATATATATTATATATATATATATATATATATATATATATATATATATTATATATATATATATATATATATATATATATATATATATATATATATATATATATATATATATATATATATATATATATATATATATATATATATATAACATGAAGAACTACCGTCAAACTCATGGCATATGGCAATAAAACTTTGACTTAGCAGGTAGCAGTGGTGGTCAACAGTGGCAATTATGAATAGATAGTAAGCAATCTAACCAGGAACACAACAACCACACATAGGAGAAACTACTAGTCAAAATCTGACCCAGAGCTGATATATATATATATATATATATATATATATATCAGCTCTGGGTCAGATTTTGACTAGTAGTTTCTCCTATGTGTGGTTGTTGTGTTCCTGGTTAGATTGCTTACTATCTATTCATAATTGCCACTGTTGACCACCACTGCTACCTGCTAAGTCAAAGTTTTATTGCCATATGCCATGAGTTTGACGGTAGTTCTTCATGTTATTTTGGTGATGCCACATTAGCCAACCACTGTATTACACCAAGGAAGTCTCTCTGATAGTCGTGGTTGGAGGCATCTCCAGTTTCTAGATGGGGATTAAGCCCCATCTAGGTAAGAAAATCAGCTCTATAGTAAACTAAGATTCTGGCATAAGCTCAAATTTCCTTAAATCAACCATCTGCTGGTCTCCTAAATTGATGCTAGACCTGTTCATAGCACACATCAGACCACTGCTAGACTTTGGTTCTACTCTATGGAATACAGGTTTCAAGGAAGACAGCAAACTATTGGAATCGGTTCAAAGAACTTGGACGTGTCATGTGGATGGTATGGCTGGTTTAAATTATAATGAGAGACTTCACATACTAAATCTTTATTCTAACTTGGAGCTTAGAAGAAGATTTTTTAGCAAGAGGATAGTGTAGAAATGGAAAACTCTACCAGAGGAAGTAGTCACTAAATCTACAGTTAACTCCTTTAAATCAATATTACATCATTACCTAGAAGAAGATCTATTCTTATATGATGATTAACCTGAAAATAACCTGGGTTTAAATAGTTGCTGCAAAGGTATTAGTGATGGGACGATACTAGATTTTCAAGCGACTACCTATACCGAGTATGATACCACTGTATACTCCCGATTCCGATACGAATACCGAGTAGGTACTTATATATATAATATATATACGTACTTGTTTGTGTATTAGTAAATACATATCAAGATTTCTATTCATTTGTTTGAAGAATAATACTACTGAACAATGGAGCTTTGTTTAATTCTTCAAGCTATTACAACAAGCTATTACAAAATAGAATAATTAGGCATCCAATTATAAAACTAATTCCTTTAGCAACCAAATAAAAACAACAGACAATATAGGTGTAAACTTGAATATTAGTCGTACTTCAAACCCAATATTCTAAACAATTATTCATTTCATTAAAAAGAAATTTCTACGCATTTGATTATAGATTGAAAGAATAGTAATACAATAACAAATCTTTAGTCATATGCTTCATGTTTGTTCGTTTGAATGAATGCTGTTTGGACATATTTGATATGGTTACTCTCTAACACTACCATTTATTTCATGTAACTTCATATTCATTCTGAAATGGGTGAATATGAATATTGATGGAATATAAAACAAATAACAAACAAAATGAAATTTGTCAGAAAAAACGATGGAACAAAAATAGAAATTAATTGGTTTGGTAGCATACATACAATATGACTATATGGAATGGCTTTGATTTAAGCTAATCTCATGTATTTTTTGTGTAATAATAATTTTCATTGTGACGGAAGTGACTCTTTAGAAATTCTAATCTTTTGTTCAAGATTTACCCAATAATAATGGAGATGAAAATACAGTAAACCCTCAATATAACGAATTTTAGATATAATGAACCAAATTTCCTGGCCCGAGCTCCATCGGGTTTAACAGGCAAGCGTTACGACCAGCCTGAGTGAATGTTGGTGTGTCACATGTCTCCTACAGTGCAAGGTTCATATCAATACTATGTTGTGTAGTCCACTTAACTTTATTAGTAATTACATATGTATTACATATCCATAATGAACTTGGTTTGTTATTTCCATTGCTTTTAATGCCCATCGGCTTTAACGAATGACCCCGTACCCCATATAGTTTGTTATATCGAGGGTTTACTGTAATGTAAAATTTTCCCTCATTTATGACAGCATATTTACACTATTTTCCAAATATTTTTGAACAGGATAAAATTATTAAAATTTATGAATATTGAGTTAAATATTTAAATAAAATTATATTATACCAAATTAACTGTAGTCATTTGATTGATTGCAATTATGTGAATTTTTTACTTACACTTGTTCCTTTTGGTTCCCTGTAAAACAAGGGTTTGAAAGGGTTATAAAATGTTAAATTTTGTGTAAATAAATTACGTTCATATTACAGTGCTCGACAAAAGTTTAGGCCGGATGAGCGGGGTGGACTAAACTTATGTTTAAAAAAGAATGGTATAGATGAGAGTGATTTAATTTATTCAGAAGTTTGGGCCGGCTGCATGATGTCACTACATCCCTCAGTTTCTCCACTCAGCCTGCCAGCACGTGCTCAGTGTCGGTTTGTCCACAGTAGTAAGAGGACTAAGCTGTTGTTTTCTCCTGACTGACGCCATTTTGTGACTGGGTTTTGGTAGTTTGAGAGTGTTTGTGGCCTTATTATGTGGAAAGCAAGGCAGTTACAAGGAAAGGACGTCAGCACTCTCCCCAAGCTGGAGAAGGAGATTAGGGCTTATTGGGATGCTATACCTACCCAGAAGCTACATGATCTCGCTATATCCCTGCTATTACGCCTGAGGGATGTCAAGAAATGCACAGGATGCCCAACAAAGTATTAAGGGTAAGATTAATATTTTGATGACACTTTTATCATGCTGCAACTTGTCTGACTTGCACCCGGCCTAAACTTTTGTCGAGCACTGTATATTAATTTTTTCACGTAAAAGACACAAGAATATAATCATTAAATAGAATGAATATATATTGTAAAATGATTGCATACAGTGTCTTGGGAATTAATGGGCAAGTATCGGAAATGAGACATAAAAGTCCCGATACTGATACAAGTTCCGATACCACTAAAAACAGCTGATAATACCGAAATTCAATACTGATACTGAGTACTCGTCCCATCACTAAAAGGTATACTATCAGCTGTGATAAATAAGACATGACCCATTTCTGGGGTAGTCGATTAGGTGAGTAAACCCATTTCTGTGGAGGTGCCCTTGGATGACTCCATCTCCCTACCAGTGGCAGTGCTATCACCATGGACTGCCAAGATAGCAGGCAAACAACTTCAAATTGACTGCCTCTGATGGAAGCAGCTCAATACTTGACCCCATTAAAGGCCAAGTGATTGCAGGGCCCTACAGTCCTGTAGTCTTGCATTTACCCAACAAAAAGTACCTCAAATGGGATCCATGATAGGTTCGGGGAAATGGCCAAATAGAGGCTTCCCCTGAGATGGATATGGTCCTAGAGGTGACCCAATTCCAGATAGCAGGATTTTCTATGAGGTCGAACTTTGGCTCGGTGGCAAACACAGAACTTGAGTCTGCCCCTGTGCAAGCTCCTCCTTAGAAAGCTCAGGCCCACAAGGACTTGCAAGGAGAGAAGGGACTCCTTTCCTTGACTGGTACCTTTTTGACACCCAAGACCTTTTTATCTCAGAGAGAAGGATCTGGCTTAGGTGCTTTTCCCAGCGGTGGTGAGAAGCAGATTCATTCTTCTACCAAGAGGGCTAAGGGTTCGTTTCCTTCTGCCAGGGCTCCAGGGATGGATGGGTCTGTTGAAGCTTTGGCAAGTGACCAGTCCAAAATCTGCACATCCGCCCCTGAGGTACTCTAGGAAGAGGTGGCCCAAACTAAGACCAAAATTGCAAGTCCACTGAACGGAGCCTCAATTACCTTAGGGTCCCTCATTGAGAGACTAGCTTACATTTTCAAGCCCACTGGTTTCAAACACTTTCTGTTTATTTGCTCCACAGATGGCATCTCATTGGTCAAGGGCAACATAGTCCATCAGAGAGCATTAGCTAGCTTGATTGGTAGAGAGTCAAAGATGACCCATTTCTCGGATGAGAGCCTTCTAGTGAATGCGTTGTATCCCTCTGAGGTGGCTATGATTTTTGCCCTTTGGACCCTTAATGGCTCGAGGGTGAGTTTGATGCCACATTCTATTATGAACTTTGTGAAATGAGTAGTTTATATGAGGGAACTCATGAAGTACTCTTAGAAGAAATCACCTTAGAGCTGGCTAACCATGCAGCGGTTCATGTTAAACTTGTGATGAGAAAACAGGGAGGGGCCTTGATGCCCACACCTACACTCTTTGTCACATTCGACTGTGAGTCTCCTGAGTGGCTGCATGCTGGTTGGTATGACCACTTTGTGAAGTCATTTGTACCATTGCTGCAGAGGTGCTACTACTGGCACTGCTTCGGCCAGGGAAAGCAATGGTTGCTTCCCTCAAAAGACCTGCTGGCAAGAATATTGAACCTTGCCGGGGTCAAGGCCCATGCCTACCCAAAGAAGACTAGTGATGATACTGCCAACGGGACCTGCGATGTCTTGGGGGAGAATGGACAACTGGAGGCCCCCCCTGAGATAGACATGGTCCTTGAGGAAACCCAGCCTCAGACGGTAGGGCCTTCCATGGGGGAGAATCCTGGCTCGGCACCAAGCACCGATGCAAGGTCCTCCTCAAACGGCTGTGGTTTCCGAAGCAGTACAAGGAGGGGAGGGATCTCCTCTGGCCGGTGCCCCCACAACTACCAGGACCTTCTCCATTTCAGAGAATGACCTGGCTGAGGCCGGTCCATCTCTCCTGGAAGCTTCTTCTGGCGGAGGTGAGAAGCGGGTTCATTCCCCGCCCTCCTCTCCAAAAAAAAGAAAAAGAAAAGGACTAAAAATACAAAAAAGACTCGGGGCTCCTCTCCATCCGCGGGGATGGATGGGTCTGCTGCCACTCTGGCAAGCGACCAAGCCAAGATCGGCACATCTGCCCCCCCGGTTGCGGAGCCTCTGAGTGCACAGGGCGGAGCCTCGATGACATCGGGGCCTCTCATTAAGAGGTTACCTGGTGTTTTTGAGCCCGCTGGCTTCAAACGCTTCCTCGTTATTCGCTCCACTGATGGCACCATGTTGTCCAAGGGCAACATGATCCATCAGAGGAGAGGATTAGCTAGTGCAATTGGTAGAGAGCCGAAGGTGACCCGTTTCTCGGATGGGAGCCTTCTGGCGAATGCGGCGAATCCCGCCGAGGCAGCCAAGATAAGTGCTCTTCGGACACTTCATGGCACCCCGGTGAGTGTGACGCCGCACTCTACCATGAACTTTGTGAAAGGAGTAGTTTATGCCAGTAAACTCGTTGACTACTCCATTGAGAACATCACCCTAGAGCTGGCCGACCATTGGGCGGTCAAGGTCGAACGTGTGATGAGAAAAAAGGGAGGGGCCTCGAGACCCACCCCTACACTCTTCATCACGTTCGACTGTGACAAGCTTCCTGAGTCGGTGCGTGCCGGTTGGTACCGCTACCGTGTGAAGGCATTCGTGCCACTGCCACGGCGGTGCTATTACTGTCACTGCTTCGGCCATACCCAGTAAGGAGCGCGGCGATTTGCCATCCTGGCCGCTGTGCTGACGAGATCCAGCGCTCCGTCCGGCCCCAGCTTAGCCTCTCTTCCTTCCTTCAGATAGCTCGATTTCTTCCCTAACTCGTCGCTTTTCATACAACCTCTCCCAAAACTTTCTCTGGTCAGCCTCTAATTTCACAGGGTAGATGCTGACCTTCTCAAGCCAACCACCCCGGATCGGGGCTGAGGGGGGATGGGACATTGTTCCCCAACCCCTGAGCTCCGGTTCGGATGGTTTTTTTTTAACAACCTGCTTCATCCCCACCCATACCTTCCTCACATCCCTTTTTCTCTCCTCTTCACATTCTATCAATTTTACGCGGTGTCCAAGGTGGAGCCGCCATGCCGATGGACTGCTAGGCCACCAGGTGGGAGGGGTGGTGCCGAATGGCGGCGCCTGGCTCTGCCGGGCCTGTAAGCACCTCTTGCAGTGCTGGCTACTGCAAGAGGTGGTGAGCGATTGCATCCTGTAAAACAAAGAGGGTCACCATGCCCAATGATGCAAAAAAATAACATCTTTCCTTAATTCCCCCTAAAACAATGGAGCCGCCCTCGTGCAGCTCCACAGAAAAGATAGAGGTCCTTGCCCCTGTGCTTGCGCAGGGGACCCTCCTCCATACTTCTTTAACCGGAGAGGAGGCTTACTCCTCTCCTACGCCTACGGGTGTAGGGGACTCCCCCTCACCCCCTTCTCTTGAGGTGCTTTCGGGCACCTCCCTATCTCCAGCGGCAGTCCCTCCTTTGCTTTCTAAGGGGACTGCAAAGAAAGCCAGCAGGCAGCCCATTGCCGATCGCCCCTCGTGCAAGCGTCTCGGTAGGGCAAACCCCCTTAGGGGGAGAGGGAAGCCAGGCCCCTTCGGTCGCTTCCCTCAAAAGACCTGCTGGCAAGAATATTAAACCTTGCTGGGTTCAAGGCCTGTGCCTCCCCACTGAAGACTTATGACGCTGCCAAGGGGACCTGCAATGTCCTGGGAGGGGATGGTCAACTGGAGGCCCCTCCTGTGATAGACATGGTCCTTGAGGAAAACCAGCCTCAGACAGTAGGGCCTTCCATGTGGGCGAATCCAGGCTCGGCGCTAAGCACCGAACCCGAATCCGCCCCTATGCGAGGTCCTCCTCAAACGGCTGGGGATTCTCAGGCAGTACAAGGAGGGGAGGGATCTCCTCCGGATGATGCCCCTGCGACCACCAGAACCTTCTCTATTTCGGAGAAGGACCTGGCTGAGGCCGGTCCATCTGGCCTGGGGGCTTCTTTTGCCGGGGGTGAGAAGCAGGTTCATTCCCTGCCCTCCTCTCCAAAAAAGAAAAAGACGAAGACTCTGGGCTCCTCTCCATCTGCGGGGGCTACGGGGACGGATGGGTCTGCTGCCACATTGGCAAGCGACCAAGCCAAGATCGGCACATCCGACCCCTCTGCCCCCCTGGGTACGGAGCTCCTGACAATGACAAAGACCAAAAGTGCACAGGGCGGAGCCTCGATGACATCGGGGCCCCTCATTCAGAGGTTACCTGGCGTTTTCGAGCCTGCTGGCTTCAAACGCTTCCTCGTTATTCGTTCCACTGATGGCACCATGTTGTCCAAGGGCAACATGATCCATCAGAGGAGAGGATTAGCTAGTGCAATTGGTAGAGAGCCGAAGGTAACCCGTTTCTCGGACGGGAGCCTTCTGGCGAATGTGGCGAATCCCTCCGAGGCGGCCAAGATAAGTACTGTTCAGACACTTCATGGCACCCCGGTGAGTGTGACGCCGCACTCTACCATGAACTTTGTGAAAGGAGTAGTTTATGCAAGTAGACTCATTGACTACTCCATTGAGAACATCACCCTAGAGCTGGCCGACCATTGGGCGGTCAAGGTCGAACGTGTGATGAGAAAACAGGGAGGGCCCTCGAGACCCACCCCTACACTCTTTGTCACGTTTGACTGTGACAAGCTCCCTGAGTCGGTGCGTGCCGGTTGGTACCGCTACCGCATGAAGGCATTCGTGCCACAGCCACGGCGGTGCTATTACTGTCACCGCTTCGGCCATACGAATCGATCATGTAGACGTGCAAAATCGGGGTCACCCAAAGTCTGTGTAAATTGTTCCAAGGTCGCACACGATAAGTCCAAATCGTGTGTGGCCAAGTGTGTTAATTGCGGAGAGCCGCACCCTGCTTCTTCGAAGCAATGTGGTGCATATCTCCTTGAGAAAGAAATCCTGGCCGTTCAGGCCCAGGATCGACTCTCATTCCGCGAGGCTAAGGACTTGGTCCTGGCACGCCCGGCTCTGCCTGGGACGTCATATGCCTCAGTAGTTAGAAAGGCACCCCCTGCTCCTTGCCCATCCAGGCCAACGAGCACGGTTATTTCCGCGCCCATTCGGAGCCCTTCTGCGGGCTCTACCCAACCCGGGCGCTCCCCTGGTAAAGCTGGCGGCAAAAAGGGTTCATACCCAGCCCCGGCTAAAACCAGGGCTCTTCCCTCTTTCCCCAGCGTGACCGTTTCCCGCAAGTGATACGGCCCGGAGCCTCCACCGAGTCGTTAGACTCACAGGAGGCAACACCCCTGAAGATGGTCGCTAGGCAATCTTCGGGGGTTCCTAAATCTGTAACCCGAAAAGAGGACAGCAACAAAGGAGCTTTGGCTCCTTCGCTACGCCCCGAGGTGGAGCGAGTGGCTCGGAGACGCCTCCGAATCCGCAACACCCGCCTAAGGTTTCGAGGCGGAGGGAGGAAAAGACTCGCATGGCGAGCCCAACCTCCCCCAATAAGTCCTCGAAGGCGACAGTGCTTTGTCCGGCCAACAGCGCCCGGGGTTCTGCCCCCGGGAAGCGTACGGCCATTCCCGTGAGGGTCTTCAGTTCGAGGAGGGTCCCCGCGTCTCCGAGCTAGGCCTGGAGGGCATATTCCTTCAATGGAATTACCGTGGACTCCGGGCCGACTGGGAGGAGCTACAGAGGCTCGTCTCGTCCCATTCCCCGTTAGCTATCTTTTTGCAGGAGACCATGCTAGGCGCGTGCCCCTTGCCTGCCCTCCCGGGGTATAAGGGTCTTGCGACCCCACCACCGCTGGATCGCCGGGCTGGGGGATGCGCGGTTTACACCCGGCATGATGTCTCCGTTCTTCCTTTCTCTTTAGATACCTCCTTTCAGGCAGTGGCTGTGCAGCTGCACCAGGATAGGAGGTATACTATCATTTCTGCATACATTCCACCGTCAGCTGACTTCGCGCGGGGACTTCCGCCGCGTCGTGGCACGTTTGTCGAGGCCCTATCTCTTGCTTGGAGATCTGAACGGCAGGCATCCTCTCTGGGGAGATTACTCCATAAATCCCAGGGGACAAGTCCTTGCTGATCTGATCAAAGAGCTTGAGATGGGTGTCCTAAACGTGGCTGAGTTTACGCATCACTGTCCGAGAACTGCTTCATTTTTTTGCCTTAACCTATCTTTGTGCTCTTCGGATGCACAGCCTGATTTTGATTGGGGGGGTGGTCGATGACCTCCATGGTAGTGATCACTTTCCCATTCAAATATCATTTTCAGGGCACCTGCCGCCTGAGAGACCACCTCGGTGGCGGTTGGCGCGGGCGCGGTGGCCTACATTTCAGGAAATGACTGAATTCTCTATCTCAGTCGAGGAGTTTAGGTCGGTAGATGAGGCCGTTGAGTTCTTCTCGGGCAACCTCATCGCCGTGGGCCTGACTACTATTCCTAGGACGTCTGGCCGTTTTGCACGCCGACCACTCCCATGGTGGTCGGCTGAGTGTGAGACGACCCGCAAACAGAAGCGTTATGCCTACATGCGCTATAAGCGCCGCCCGAACGATTTCACTGTCACTGAATTTCGTCGGGCTAGGGCTAGGTTCCGGTATATTTGGAAGCACGCCCGCCGCTCTTCTTGGCGGGCATACGTGTCTTCACTTAACGGGAAGACCACTTTAGCTGAGGTGTGGAAACGAGTCAAAAGGATTCGGGGCAAGTTCTCGCAGGACCCCCCTCCCGTTCTCCAGAAGAATGGGACCGCAATCTCGGACCCCGCATCCGTTGCGGAATCCTTAGCGACTGCTTTTTCCGCATTCTCTAGCAGGGATGCTGCTCCGCCAGCATTCAATGCACGTCGTGATGTCGCGGAAGGCCGCTGGCTGGACTTTACCTCTAGAGGCGGAGAACCCTTCAACGACAAGTTTACTGTGAGTGAGTTGCGTTCCGCTCTCGCTTCGTGCGCGGACACCGCCCATGGTCCGGACGATGTCGCCTACGCCATGCTTCGACACCTGGGTGAGCGAGGCATGGCCTTTCTCCTAGATTTGTTCAACAGGATCTGGGTGGAAGGTCTTCTCCCAGACTCCTGGGGAATCGCTGAGAGATCACTCTACTCCGACCGGTTTCCGCCCAATCTCTCTAACCTCTTTCGTGTGTAAGTTGATGGAGAAATTAGTAAATGTTAGATTAGCCTTTTTCCTGGACAGCGGAGGCCATCTGTCTACTGCACAGTGTGGCTTCCGCAAGTTCCACTCCACGTCGGATGCTCTGCTCCGACTGGAAAATGCCGTCTGCGAGGCTTTCCTTCGTAGACAGCACTACGCCACGGTCTTTTTCGATCTGGAGAAGGCTTATGATACCGCATGGCGATACGGTATCATGGAGACTCTCCACACGATGGGGGCGAGGGGACGCCTCCCAATGTTTATATCTGAATTTTTGCGAGATCGTCGATTCCGCGTACGGGTGGGAGAAGCCTTCTCCGGCCCAAAGGAGCAGGAAGAGGGTGTCCCGCAGGGAAGTGTCCTCAGTGTCACACTCTTTGCCCCGGGCATCAACGGCATCACCTCGGTGCTGCCGGAAGATGTTCTCGCTACGCTCTACGTGGACGACCTTTCGATCTCTTTTGGCGCGGCCCAGATGCCACTCTGGAGCGTCGACTCCAACAGGCATTGAACCGCGTCTCTCGCTATGCCGAAGCGCACAGGTTTCGGTTTTCTTTGGCCAAGACTAAGGTGATGCACTTCTGCCGCCATCCACGGCTTCACCCCATCCACACAAAAACACAACATATTCTCAGTTAGGGAAGAGTGGGTGTGGCTATTTGCTGTGGCTGCTTTCCTGGTGGATGTAAGCTGGCTACAACCAGTCAGGAAGGGTAACAAGTAGGAATACCAATTCATAGTAAAACCATATCAAGTAAAATCCCTGTTAGACACTTGAGATCCATAATAAATTGATTACTTGTTTTGGCAAAGATGTGTATAAATTAAGGAGTCACTGGGTATCAATTTGAAATATTATATACAAAGTTTTGCAAAAGTTCTGTTACACTCGTTTTTTAAAATCTTTTGGAATGGTATACCTATGTGTAGGATAGAAAAAGTTATGTCCAGCAAACTTAGAGTTGTACTTTTCCAGCACATGTCATTAAAACATCTTTTTTCTTTGTGTGCAGGGGTGTCAAGATGGAAATGAAAAGAATTGAGATCTCTGCTCTCCTGCGCACTGGCCACAACAAGTCTGACATCACCATGTGGCTCAATGTCAGCCAAATGACTGTCCTTAGATTTGCGGAGAGGCTTAAGAATGGGTAAAGACCTCAAAGATCGACCTCGTTCAGGCACATCTCAAATTGTCAACCATTTGGTTGTGAGAAAGGCCTTTAAAAGTGCTGCAAAGCTCAAAATGACTTCACTTGTGAAGAAAATCTTGCTGCCCATGGTGTCCAGGGCTGTCAAAAAGGAGGGCAATAAGAGCTTGAGGTGCGTGGAAAGGCCTCTGCTCACTGACCATATGCGAAACAATGGAGTGCTGTCCTCGCCTTCTCAATGACTTTGAGTCATGACAATAAAATTCTCATTTTTTCTGATGAAAAACATTTACAGTTGTTTTTTTTTCTCTTTAATTTTATTTTAAAGTAGCCTAGAACTAGGCCAGTTTTAATACGGTGACTAATGCCCAAGTAGGCAGTCGCCAGATGCGCGGAAAAAAAAAATAGCACCTTAAGTACCACATATAGTAGCCGCTGCACTATTTAAGCTCTGCCCTGGTACCTTATTTTGACTTTGTTTCCTAATATTCCCTGACCTTGGGCAGCGCAGAGAAGTACCAGGCCTTCTCCCACTAGCACCTAGCTTACCTATCTTCATGGTGACAAGTAGTAGTACTGACTGCCTAGGTTTAGAAGCAACAGTTGCAGCGGCAACTATTAATTATTCTTCAGTCTCACAGGATATAAATAACATTCAGTCTTCTATGTGATGTTGGCTTCTTGCAGCTTAGGTATTTTTTTCACTGAAAAACAGCCAAAACCCAATAGAAAGCAATAATAGTTCCAAATATTTTGAAACCCATATTCATTTCCTTTTGGAATTCCTGTATAATACACAGAAGAGTCAAAATTTGACTTTATTTGATATAATTCTTTTAATATTTAAATACTGGTATTAACTTTTATTTCTCTATTATATGTAGACTCTTTTTCTATGATTTACTTCAAAGGTTTTGTCTTAATTTAGTTACTACTCTTTGCACTCTTTCTAGTTTATATTTCTAAGAAGCCATGGCACCCAAATTTGATATTCTAAATTGTGATGAATGATTGATTTATACAATGACAGGAAGCTGTTTTAATTTAATGTGAAAATTGTATACAAAATAACTTTATTCTTTATCTCTACATCTTACTACACATGACCAAACATTGAGAAAGATGTGGCTTCCATATCCATAAGTTGAGGTGAAGTCCATCTAGATTTAAAATAATGAAAAATGAGGTTGGAATCCAAAATATTAAATATATTTTCATATTTTTTAAGGTTTAAGGTAATTATTAAAAATGGCCACAGAAGTGAAAAGATTTTGTGTACCTGATTTACAAAAGGAAAGAGAGATCTGCCCATTCAATCAAGAGGAAATTACTAATCTCTTAGATGGTGGAAAAACAAAGACAGAGCTAAGGAAAAAAATAGGTTAGTTTATTGTTGTATTAAAGGTAAAAATATAATAGTTTTAAATTTTCCAATTAGAATTATTGCTTCTTTTGATTAAGTAGAATAAATGATTTAGAATTAGTTACTTTTATTGGTTTCATTGTCTATTTTGATTTTTAGTTGTTTGTATTTCTACACATTAGTTTTGTGGACCGACAAAGGGGTTGATGGTGTAACAAGTGTAATATCCTTGCTACAACAAACCAGGAGGAATAGCGTGCCTTCTAGGCCCCATTAGATACAGTTGTGCACCCTCCCACCCCTATTCCTGTAGGATGACCTGCGGCTATATGCATGTTCCTCTCTTTTCAATTTGTCTACCTTCACTACCTTCTTAAAAGAGATCTCACTATCATTTGTGTGAAAGACTCATTGTTATTGTTTTAAATTTGAGTAACAAAAAGTTAGGTTTGGTTTATTTAGATAATGAACCATAGTAAGCAACCCAAAACAAAGTGACATGTAAGATTCAAACAAGTAGGGAGGAAGATGTGAATGATTGGGATGTGGAAACCATTTTGCCAATTTGGGTGAAAATTTTCACCACTTTGCCTTCAGTCTGTCTTTTAACTCTTCCTATGTCCAGTATAAATAAGAAAAGTGCTTCATATGGTTTTGAAATTTTTAATTTGTATTTATTTCTAAAACTGTTTATCATTGTATGTAGAGTTAATTCTTTACTAATTCTTTTTATTGAAAAGAATAAAATTTACCCAGCTGCTTCTAAACTTTGGCATAAAAAATAAATGAATTTCTGTGTCTGTCCAAAAAATAGACTTCTCTTATCCCATTGCAACCATTGTTTGTGACCAGAACCTGAACTTGGTTGAAATATTTCTTTTGTCCCATTAGTAAGCTGAAGAAAGTGCATCCATTAAGTTTGGTCATAGATGACTATATTTTAGCAATTTTCTAATAAGGTTTCAGTGTGTAAATTGCATAATCTTTATATTGAAGACTAGAAAGGGTAACACCCGTAAGGGACATGGCAATTTGCTTTCCTGGCCACTGTGCTGATGTGACTCAGTGCCCCATCTGGCCCAAGCTTAGCCTCTTCTGCTTCTTTTTGACACCCTCTCTTCTTACCCTGCTTGTTTGCTTTCCCTACAACCTCTCCCACAACTTTCTCTGGTCTGCCTCTAATTTCACAGGGTAGACCACCAACCAGCTTCCTCTTGCCCAACCATCCCGGATTGGGGCTAAGGGAGGAGAGACAATGCCCCCTCACCCGTGAGCTCCAGTTTGGAGTAGTGGGTTTTTACAACCTGCCTCATCCCCCACCCTCACCTTCCTCACATATCCTTTCTCCTTTCACAGTCTATCAATTTTACCCTCAGCCCAAGGTGGAACCACCATGCCAAAGGGCCTCCTGGCCACTGGGCGGGAGGATTTGTCTCTAATGGTAGCAGCTAGCTTTGCTAGCCCCCGATTCACCTCTCCCAGAGTGGGCTACTGCTTGGGGTCGTTAGCGTTTGCGTCCCATGATACTAATAGGGTCACCATGTCCAATGATGAGATTTTTCTAAACTCCCTCTCTATTTCTCCTTTACCACTGTTGGAGCTGCTCTCAGGCAGCTCCCAACAAAAAAGGTCACCTCCGCTCCTGTGCTTTCTCAGGGGACCTTCCAAACATCTTTGACCAGAGAGGAGGCTTACTCCTCTCCTAGGCTATGGGTGCAGGGGACTTCCCCCTCACCACCTTCTCTGGAGCCACCCTTGGGTGACTTCCTCTTACCAGCGGCAGTCTCCCCTTTAATTTCACAGGGGACTGCCAAGAAAGCATGCCAGTGGCCCATAATTGACCACTCCCGGTCGGAGCGGCTCGATAGGGCCAACCCCCTAAGGGGTTCAAGGGATGACAGGGCCCTCTGCTCTAAAGTCCTTCTGGCATGCATATTAAGTTTACATGGTGTCACTGTAAGTGTGTCCCCCTCTCTTCCCCGATTGATGCAAGTTCACTGGCCCAAGATGAGACAAAGGGTAACTCTAATGGAATCTGTCATGTCTTGGGGGGGGGGGGATGGCCACATGGAGGGCCCCCTCCCCCTGAGATCGACATGGTTCCTGGCCTCCAACCCGGGATGTTGCCACTGTGACAGCCAAAACCTTCTACATTTCAGAGAAGGATCTTGCTGAGATGAGTCCATCTGGCCTAGGGGCTCCTTCTGGCAGGGGAGAGAAGCAGGTTCATTTCTCACCCTCCTCTCCTAAAAAGAAAAGGACCAGGAAAAAGACCAAAAAGACTTAGGGGTCCTTTACCTATGTGGGAGCTATGGGGATGGACGGGTCTGCTGCTGTTTCGGTAAGTTACCAAGCCAAGATCGGCTCATCTTCCGCCGGTGATCTCCCAGTTGGGGAGTCCCTGACAAAGAACAAAATTGTAAGTGTGCAGAGTGGAGCCTCAATTACATTGAGGCCCATCATTCAGAGATTGTCTGCCATTTTTTAAGCCACTGGCTTCAACGCTTTCTCATTATTTGCTTGTTGGCCAAGGGCAACATGATCCATCAAAGGACAGCATTAGCTAGTGTGATTGGTAGACTGCCATGATTAGTGCTTTTCAGACACTTAATGGCACACCGAGGGGTGTGATGCCGCACTCTACTATGAACTTCCTGAAAGGAGTGGTTTATGCGAATGCGAGGGAACTCATGGACTACTCCATAGATGATATCACCTTACAGCTGGCTGACTGTGGAATGTGATGAGAAAACATGGAGGGGCCTAAACCCTTTGTTACTTTTGACTGTGACAAGCTCCTTGAGTTGGTGTGTACTGGCTGGTATCGCTACTGCATGAAGGCATTCATGCTGCTGCATGGAGGTACTACTACTACCATCACTTTGTCAACATGAATCGCTCCTGTAGACATGCAAAGTCAGTCTGGGTTACCCAAAGTCTGTGTAAGTTGCTCAAGGCCGCACACGATAAGTCCCAATCGTGTGTATCAATTGTGGAGAGCCGCACCCCGCTTCTTCAAAGTAATGTGGCACCTATCTCCTTGAAAAGGAAATCCTGGCCTTCAGGCCCAGGATCGCCTCTCATTTCATGAGGCTAAAGACTTGGTCCTGGTGCCCGAGGCACTGCCTGGGACATCTTATGCCTCAATGTTAAAAAAGACACTCTCTGCTCCTGGCCCCTCCAGGCCTAGGAGCACAGTCGTTTCCGCACCAATTGCGAATCCTTCTTTGGGTGCTACCCACCCAGGTTGTTAGACTGACAGGCGGCATCACCAGTGAAGTTAGTCGTGAGCACATCTATCAAGATTCGTATAGCTGTGCCCCGAAAGGAAGACAGCACTAAAGGAGCTTCAGCTCCTACACCCACACTGAGTGCTAAGCTAGGTGATTTGAAGGTAGTTGATCCTCCAAAGGAGGATCCGCATCCCCTGGTTCGCGATATCCATGATGCCACGATTTTGGCGAGCTGGGCAGATGTCGAGATTATCTTCTGCTGGGTTCCTGGACATGTAGGACTATACGACTTTTTGGAGGAAATCCACTTTGACTTTTTGTTTAGATCATATGTTCCTGCTCCGGGGATAGGCGGGCCTACCCCCAACGCCGGAATCTGCTTCCTTGTTGCCTTTTGCTGTTTTCTCTTGGTTATTTAATTTTTAGCCTTTGTCCTTTTTATTGTTGTTTATATATTATTATGTTTTTAATATAGCCTGGTAGTAGGCTGTGGTGAGTACAGTGTTATGCCCCAAGTAGGCAGTCGCCACACAGGCTCTTAAAATGTAAAAAAACCTCTGGGCATTGGAATCTCTGCATCCCCTGGTTTGTGATATCCGTGATGCCACATTTTTGGTGAACCAGGTGGCTGTCTAGATTATTTTATGCTGGCTTCCTGGACATGTATGATTGGAGTTGCGAGGAATGAGCATGCTGATTAGGGTGCCAAAGATTCCGCAAGGACTTGGGGACCAGACCAGTGTTTTGCTCTTCCTCACACTGATTACATGACAGGAGTATGGACACCCCTCCAGGTGGCTTGGCAAAGAAGATGGGAGACGGTCGAGGGGAACTTAAAGTGACATGCAATTGTTCCCATAGACCTACCCTACAATGCTGTGATGGTTGCTGGTAGGTTGCCCTCTGTCCCCCAGACTGTTTGGCACATTCATTTGAATGTCCCAGTCTGGGTGATCTTCATGCACGTTACCTGTCCTGGTATCAGTATGAGCGGATTCACTACTGTTTATCCCTGGTCCTCAGGACCGATTCTTACACACAAACTTGTGGTCTATATGACTCTTTGCAGGAGGCTATCCTCCTTCACTTTATTTGACTTCTTTTTTTTCTTTTTTTTTTGTAGGTTGCATGTTCCGCTGCCGGGGGGAGGTGGGCTTGAGACGGGCTTACCCCTGATGCTGGAGACCGCTTCCTTGTTTCCCCTTTGCTTTCTTTTTCTTTTTTTTAGCCTGTAGCCTTTTTTCTTTTTTTTATTGTTTTATCTTTAATCTTTATTTGTTATTTACATATTATTTTTTCTTAATCTCTTAGCTTTTGTTCCTATATTTTTATCTTTGTTATTTGATATTTACTTGTTTTTTAATCTAGCCTTGTGTTATGTTGTAGTGTGATTATGGTGACTTTTGCTATAGTAGGCAGTCACCAGATGGGCTCTTAAAAAAAAATTGTATAAATGAACTTATTTTCTTTCATGTTGCTCCTAGGAGACAAATTACTCAACACACCTTGTATATTTTCACCTTTTCACTTTCTTTACTAGATCTCTCTTTACAAACACTGCAGAAGATGCCCTTATTGATTTTGCTTTAAATTTACTTTTTAAAAAATGCTCTAAAAAAACCCTGGTTGTTAGTGTCATTGCTTATATCAGGTTCAAAGTCACTTATATTGCCATCTCTATTTTTGTCATTTTTACTCTCTAACAAGAAAGATGAAGACTAGATTTATCATTATTTATCTAAAGGTGCTTGTGATTCGAATCCTGAAAAACACAGCTCTGCCATTATTTTCAGAGAAAGCTAGATTTTTTTTTTACTCCTAACAGTGTAAAGATTGAAGAGAAAGGCTGAAAATACACAGATAACTTGTCTAATTGTACCACATAGCTAATTAGAAGATAAGAATAATAATTACATCACTGCTTTATCATCCAATGAGATTTAAATTTAATTGTAGCACTCCATGACGATTTCATTGATAATCAGTTTAATTACAAAATATGAATTTCTAATTGCTACTATTGTAGTACTCTGCAACAAAGCACAAATTTTAAATCTTGACTATTGTATTACTTTGCAGCCAAGGGGCTAACCATTGTGTGAAACATGTTATTATACATTTTGCATTTTTACTTTATGTGAATACATCCGCTGTTATATTAACTGCCAAAATTTGTGTATGTTATGAACCTATGGAATAATTTAAATAAAGACTTTATTTAATATTAAATATCCTAATAATGTCATTATAATATATTTTATAAACAAATAATATTCTGATACCTATCAATAAACATTTAATGATCTACCATTTCAGAAAAACTCATTTTTGCTGATCCTACTTTTGCTGAGAGCCAAAAACCTGAATATATTAGCCATGAGGAAGCATATGAAAAAGCTCTTCATAGGTCTGTGGTCTTATTAAAGATGATTACTGAAAATGAAGAAGTACAGAAAATAGTAGGCGACATGGATAGTTTATCGTAAGTTTTTTAAGAATGTTATCTTTTTAAGTGAGTAAGGTATTAACTATACCTAAAAAATAATGAAAAAAATCATTAATTTCAACAAGGATTCAATCCAGCAACCTCTTGTATGAGATTTCTAAGCATTGATCCGCTGAGTTATGATGGACAAAAGGCTTGTTTATCCTTAGGACTTTTAATAGTTTAGGTTGTATTTCATTTGTTTAATCATTGCTCAGTGGTAAAACCCATGCTTTTCATGCGCAAGATGTCATTGGTTTAAATCACAGAGGATGCTGATGGTTTTATCTTGTTTAAAGTCATTTGAATATGTCCCCCCACCCTTTTTAATTCTTCCTTGTCTATTCAATTCCTGCAAGTAGTGTTGCTTTCATTACAGAATGTGGATAAGTTCAAGATATTTGCATTCCCTCCCAAGTTTAAATGCCTCAAAGTAGATTACTAATGTGATGTACCTTCAGCATATTTTAACTTCTTATGTTACCACCTCTACAAACATGTAAAAAGAAATTTGGCCAGACATGCCCCTTTCATTAAATTTACTTTTTTTTTTATATAATAGCCCTCCACTATGGTTACTCATCCCGTCTTGCTCACTCAAAATGGTACCTATACACAAACTATCCCCTTGACTCATATATCCTAAAAAATATTTCATCTGTATGTATTTAAACATGATAGGAACACAGTTCTACACTAAGAAATGCTCCAAATTACATCTATGCCATAATCTCCACACAAACTTACTTCTCAAGAACCAACAAACTTTCACCTTCAGCGCATTTCAAATGAATATACATCACTACACCTTTGGCCACCACATCAAAGAGAAACCAATCACATCCCTACTCAAATTGGCAACCATCGCTTACACAACCACACAATCTCATAACACTAGTCACTTTCAAGACACATCAGTTCATCATCCAAAACTGCAATAGTACAAACACCCCCTAAGCTAAATACATAACCAAAACATGCCCAAATCTTGAACTGCACACAAAAACACAACATATTCTCAGTTAGGGAAGAGTGGGTGTGGCTATTTGCTGTGGCTGCTTTCCTGGTGGATGTAAGCTGGCTACAACCAGTCAGGAAGGGTAACAAGTAGGAATACCAATTCATAGTAAAACCATATCAAGTAAAATCCCTGTTAGACACTTGAGATCCATAATAAATTGATTACTTGTTTTGGCAAAGATGTGTATAAATTAAGGAGTCACTGGGTATCAATTTGAAATATTATATACAAAGTTTTGCAAAAGTTCTGTTACACTCGTTTTTTAAAATCTTTTGGAATGGTATACCTATGTGTAGGATAGAAAAAGTTATGTCCAGCAAACTTAGAGTTGTACTTTTCCAGCACATGTCATTAAAACATCTTTTTTCTTTGTGTGCAGGGGTGTCAAGATGGAAATGAAAAGAATTGAGATCTCTGCTCTCCTGCGCACTGGCCACAACAAGTCTGACATCACCAAGTGGCTCAATGTCAGCCAAATGACTGTCCTTAGATTTGCGGAGAGGCTTAAGAATGGGTAAAGACCTCAAAGATCGACCTCGTTCAGGCACATCTCAAATTGTCAACCATTTGGTTGTGAGAAAGGCCTTTAAAAGTGCTGCAAAGCTCAAAATGACTTCACTTGTGAAGAAAATCTTGCTGCCCATGGTGTCCAGGGCTGTCAAAAAGGAGGGCAATAAGAGCTTGAGGTGCGTGGAAAGGCCTCTGCTCACTGACCATATGCGAAACAATGGAGTGCTGTCCTCGCCTTCTCAATGACTTTGAGTCATGACAATAAAATTCTCATTTTTTCTGATGAAAAACATTTACAGTTGATCCGGTCATCAACAAGCAGAACAACCGTGTGGTAAGCTTCGGAAAGGACATTTCCGAGGTACACTAAGTTTCCATGCCCAAACACCCAGCCTCTGCGATGATGCTTGGCATTGTGGCTTTTAATGGCGAGAAGATGATGCTGGTGTGGTTCGCGGCCCGTTATAGGCTCACTGCAGCCGATTACAGGGACAACTTTGCCACACAGCCCACATGGCCAAAATGTGCTAGTGTGGTTGGCAGTCCCCCGACCTCAAACCCAAGTACAGTCTGTAGTTACATTTCAAAAGCAAGGTCTGCCACAGCAACGTCGATGAGCTGAAGTCCTTTCAACCACCTGTGGGCTAGCATGAGGAAGAACTTCATCCACACTGTGTGTGCAGCCTTCAGGTCTCATTTGGAGCATGTGCCCACTGCCCAGGGTGCCCACATTGATTAATATAACAATTTAAATACATATTTTTATGTTAAAATGGTAAAACCATGTCCAACTGCATCAAAACTATGATTGTTTCCTTTGCTGAAAGCGTCATAACTAGTGTAACAGTAATTTTGCAATACCCAGTAAGTAGGCTCAATTCTCTTCCTTTTTATAAATCTTAATGCATTTATTTGATGTTTTTTATCCATGAGTTTAAGAGTTTAAGAATCATGATTTTGAATGTTGCTCAGCCATTTATCATGACTCACTAGTACATTAGTTTATAATTTTACTAGAATATTAATTTTGTCATTAATTTTTCCTCATCTGTAGGATGCTCTTTGGTTCAGGCTTAGGATCATATTTAGTGAAAGATCGTAGTCCCATTTCACTGCATTACATTATGTTTCTACCTACCATCTTTGGTCAAGCTACACTCGAACAGCAAAGTGAATGGATGACAAAAGCATGGTCTGGCCAAATAATTGGAACCTATGCTCAGGTAAATAAGTTTATAAATTTTATTTCTAAAAGGCCTCTTTTTTTAAAAAAAAAATACTTTTTCAACTGTAATTTGTAGATTCTTTTTTTAAAACTTTATTCACAAGATTTTATTTTACTGTGTTTTTTATTAAATGTTATGAACTAAACTTCAAATAATAAGAAACTTGACTGTAAAGGTTGGCTGGAGGGGAATTTGTTGACATCTACAAGAAGTTTCTGAGAAATTGATACAAATTTGACACAGGAAAAGAAAACAAGTTGTGTGCCAAATGAAGCAATATATTCTCATGAGATTTTACACAAATAGAATTATATTTGTATATAGTTGTGAAATCATTTGAATTAGCCAACATCTACCTTCACAACCTTCTCCAGGTGGTTGCATGCCCTAGTTAGGGAGTTCTGTCAATGGATGACATTACATCCACAATAGCAGCCCTCAGAGATGCTAAAGTCTTGTGAAGCAGCCATGGTGACATCCTTCTCAGCAATGCCCCACACGAAATAATCTAGAGAGTTGTATTCAAGGGAGCTGAGCAGCCATAACTCTGGGGACCATTCTACTTGGTTTATTTAATGCTTGACTATGGTTTCCAGTACCTTAATGTAAATGTTCACATTGATTTTGAGGCCTGAGGAAAGATATAAGGCTGCATAACGTGGCCCTCACTACTGACCCCTCCCAGAACCATCAAAGGGGTGGGAAATTTGATGCCATGACTATTGGCACTTTTTCCTTATTATCAGCCTTTTCCTACTTCCGTTTCACTTTGTAAACAAGATTCTTCAGGTAATTAAACAAATTCATGACCACACTTTTCCTTGCATGGTGGGCCATGTGTATGGCATACCATTTTACAATTTTATCTGCCATTCTAAAAACCCTGCATATGCTGTTGTTACCAGTATGAAAGCCAAACTTAGTGAGTGTGTCCAAGTTCAAGTAACTTACATTGGTGGTCATTAGCCCCCAAAGATACACTTTCAATACATCTATCACATGTCATGTGATTTTCAATTATTGTCAGTTCATTATACATATATTTTATATACACTTGTTGTTATTCAGTTTGCTTTCAAGGTGGAGCATGCTTCTTTTTCTTTGGTTTGGTTTTCTGTTTTTTTGGAATTTTTTGTTTAGTGTTTTTATTAATTTGTTTTGTTTTTTAATATATCCTAGCATTAGGCTAGAAGTACTTAATGTGAATTATACCATAGGAGGCATTCAGCAGATGGGTGCTATAAATTTTGTTTTTTATTTAATTTTAATAAAGGGAATCTTGTTAAAAATATCTTTTAAGTATTCATTATATCTTAATCTAATTAAATTTAAATCTTTTTTAAGTTAATGTCTTTCTCTAACTTCTAGACAGAACTTGGTCATGGAACATTCCTTCGAGGCCTTGAAACAACAGCCACCTATGATGAATCCACAGAAGAGTTTGTTGTCAATTCACCATCCCTCACATCCTATAAATGGTGGCCAGGGGGGTGTAAGTATACAAGTTTTCATTTTAATACCTTTCTCTCCAAAGAAAGAAATAGTTCATTATCACTTTAGTACACATTTGTAACTTCATGTTGCCATGTGTTTAAGGTATGAAATGTAATGGAAGTCTTATAAGTTTTATAGAATCAGGAACTTAGTCTTAAACTCCCCTATAAACTTGCTATAAGTGTCTTGGCCTGGACCTCTTCCATTGGAAGGCTTCATCTCTCCAAAGTAACTGGTCAAGGAATTGTATCCAAGGTCTTATCTCTTAACAAATACCTGATAGTTACATTTAAAGTTGGATTTTGATTTCAAGAAAGTGGGCTTAGACAATATTTTTCCCTAAAGGAACCACTTCCTTTTAAGTTCATCTATCCTTATAGTACAAAAAAAAACCTAACACTGAAAACCAATAACACACTGCCCAAGGTTCAACCGCAACACTGAAAATTCAGAACTGATTGAAGATTGAGATGAATATCTTATAATGCAAATTAGTGTTAAAACCAATCAATACCAAAGCAATAACATATATAACACTTGTGATATCAGAGGATTGCATATCCTCCTTCCACCATTCACACTGAGGATCAAACTTAATTGTCAGTAAGATCAGGCTGATTTTGAAGACATGTATGCCCTTCTAGTCCTCAGTGTCTCAACTAATATCCCCTCTAAACTCAGACTATATAGCTTCCATACATTTACACTTCCTTCCAGCCTGAGTGAAAATTAGGAATCCCTGTCACTAAGTTGATGTGAACTCATTGATGGGTCCTGGGAAAGTTGTTGGTACCCTTCTCCTTTTGGTCTCTCTCAGTGCTCTTTTATCTTATCTTTTTCTTTTCTTTTTTTTTGTGTGACTATCCCCTCACCCTTTTGTCTACCTGCAATTTGTACCAGGCAGAGCTGTTCTCACTTGGACAGAGTTTGGTTCACTAGACATGATGCCTGGGTGGAGTGCACACCATCCCAGGATCATTTAATGCCAGGGTATGATAATAATAGGTGATCCCCCACTCATTAGTGGACCCACCTATCTCTACTTCTCTTTATTACATACCCTCCTACCCCTTTCCATAATTGCTCTTCTATACACAGACGTTCTGGTTGCCCAATGCACTTTCATCTTCTTATGAGCCTTAATCGAGTGGCAGTGTGTACTGTGAAGGATGAAAGCCTGCTGGCTATGGCAAGTATTAGGTACGGAGTGGGCTGGACCGTTGACTGCTCACCTTCCTCCAGTACACATATAAGATGGCTATGCCAGCACTATCCTTTATGGTTAAAGCTCCAGTATAATTTCACTTAAATGGTGGGCCAGGTTGGCAAAGCACATAAAAGCCAGGCCAAGGCTGATTGTGTAAGTGATCATATTCTATAATTTCTGATTCTATGGAGACTTTTCTCTTAATCTTACCAACCCGGCTGGCTGTGTTGGCAAAGACCATCAACCCTGAATGTAGACAGATAATGTGTAAATGATCACATTCTGGAATTTATGATCCTATGAAGACTGTTCTCTTAACCTCCCAAGGCATTGGGAAGTCATAGTATCTACTTTCCATGAGCCCTTTTTTCTTCTTTTTTTTCTGATCATGGTTACAGCAGAAGGCACTAGTGGGAATGCACATGGAGATCCACTTCAAAGTGTGGCCTCGCTCTCCCTAGGTGTCGGAGAGGTTGAGGAAAATCAAGGCACCTCTTCAGCCAATGGAGGGGTGCTATCTTTGGAGCTGCTCTCAGGCAGCTTCACCTCTGAAAAGGAGGTGGCTCCCCATGTGCTTTCTCAGAAACCCCTTCAAATTTATTCTACCTGAGAGGAGGCTTACTCCTCTCCTTGGCTTATGGGTGCGGTTGGATTCCCCCTCACCCCTTTCTCTGGAAGTATCCTCTAGCGACTCCATCTCACTACCAGCGGCAGTCCCTCCTTTACTATTACAAGAGATTGCAAAGAGAGCATACAGGCTGCCAAAAATTTACAGCTTACAGTGAAAATGGCTTGATAGGGGCCAAGCCCCTGAAGGGAGGGGGGGGCAAGAGATATCAGAGCCTGCTACTCTGTGCCCCCTTGTGGTCCGGCATTTACAGTTTGCACAGGGTCGGCGTGCTTGCCCCCCCTCTCTTTCCTGATGGATTGCTGTTCAGTAACCAAAGGTGACAACAAGAAGTACATATAATGCGATGCATGAGGCCTTGGAGGGCATGGCCACATGGAGGCTGCCACTGAGATGGACATGGGATCTTCCATGTAGTCAAACCCGGGCTCGGTGCTAATCACTGAACCTGAGCTTACCCATGTGCAAGCTTCTCATGAGGTGGCTCGGGTCCCCTAGGACTCACAAGGAGAGGATGGACATCCTCCGCTGGCTCGTGCCGCTTTGACATCCAAGACCTTATCCATTTCAGAGAAGGATCTTTCTGAGGTTGATCCATCCAGCCTAAGGGCTCCTTCCAACAGTGGAGAGAAGGGTCATTCCATCCGAATTCAACAAAGGACATTTAGTCACCATCACCGATTTTGATGAAAATTGGTATACAGGTTGATTTTGATGAGAGAAAAACAATGAGACACTTCCTAGCCCTCAATTTTGAATAGCTCAAAAGTTATAACCTGTCAAAGTTGAGAGAAATTGTCAAATTTCTTGATACCAGCATTGATAAAAAAATTATTTCTCCCTTATTATAGCACATAAAACAATGAATTATGTATTTTTTTTAAGCTTAAGGGTTGCTCTAAACTTTTTAACAACAAAATTAATTTTTGGTAAAAAATATTTGTTTGAGCTTAAAGGTCAACTTTTGACCTTTAAAAAAAATATATTGGTATCAATAAATTTTTGTGTAATTTTTTTTTTTAAATATATATGCCTTTAGACTACAATATAAGATAAATTTCATTCTGGGTTTTTCATTATATCAGGAGTTATGATCAATTTTGTAACCACTGGTATGGCCATTTTTTGCTATCTTCACAAATAATTTTTTTTTATATGCATCTTTGTCATATTAACACAGTTACGTCATATTCACAGAGTTAGTTATCAATTATTAGATGCCTAAGTATTATATTTGAATGATTTTAATATATACTTGTGTATTAGAATCATTAATTCTATAGATATGTGTTAAATCCTACCTACAAGAAAAAATGAACTTTCAGTAATTTTTTATTTAAAATTATAAATATTTTTAAAGCTACCTACCTATGTATTTAATTTATAATTTGCTATGGTCAATGGTGGCAGAGCCACTACCAACATTTAAGATACCTGCATAACTGCTGGTATCCCCATCGCCTAAGGGGCCACTCCTGATAGCTCAGCAATAAAGCCACAGGTCCCACCCAACCTCCCAAAATGAATTTATTCTTTTTATAATAATTTAGGAATCAATTTTTTTCTGCATTATTTCTGTTGATTTTAATTGTTCATTTTTAGATAGTTTGTAAGTTCTTCCTGTTGCTGTTACAGGCTCAACAATGCTCAATATGTCATCTAATGGCAATACTAATACATCTGGTTTTCTTGGATATTTAAATGAATTTGATGGTCCTTCTGGTTCTAGGAATGTTATTTTAACAGTCATTTTCTCAACATTGGTATCCAATACACACCCTAAGTACCATTTGTCATCATACTTAGCAGTGACAAATCCTTTTACATCCTCCAATAATATTGCCTCTGTATAGGATATTTTCACTTTCTTGAATTCTGATGCAGATGATATTGTTTGCACTCTTAGTTCATTTTCATTAACTGGCTCAAAACTGTGTAATTTTGGGGTACCAATTATTGCAGAGACCTGGTCAAATCTTTCTTGCAAATAATTTTTTTCTTCAATGTATTCACTATTTGGGACATATGAAAATTTGATTCCCTTAATGTGTCTTTCAGCAAAATCAAAGAGCTGTTAAGGAGTCATTATCTGATCATTATATGCTCTTTGCAGGCTAGCTTTTGCTGCTAGTCTTTTTACTGTGCCCCCTACACCATCGCATGGTCCTTTTCCATGAGATGTAGCAAAGAAATGCCATTCTGCTTCCAATCCAAAATCTGATTTATGGTGACATAAATTAATAAAGTTTTTAAAATTTTTATATTGTGACGCAGCTCCATCAGAAAAATATATAATTTTTGTTATTGGGAATTTGAGTTTTTTTTTTAAAAATTCAATGTTTTTTTTAAATAAATGGACTGCAACAGTGTCATGCTTCAAGCAGTTTGAAATCACAACAAAACTTATGTGTTGTGTTTCCCCAGCTTCTTTGTAGTAGGAAAGAAAGGGATGTAATGTAGCTTGGGAGTTATTCCAGTGGTACCCTTGTGCTGCATCCTGAAGAAGGAATGAGTAATTTTCAGCAAAATCGCATACTACTAAGATTTCACCATCTTTTAGTTCTTCTTTTTAAGGTGAACAAAATTGTGCCTGCTTTTTTGCCATGAAATCATGTTTTTTTAAATTGAGAAGACTTAAGGTAAAAGTGTCTATAAATTCTTCAGTTCTTGAAACAAGCTCTAAAGTTGAGCGATCAGTTGAGAGCCACTGCTTGTAATTTACCTCATCAATCATATTGTCATCCACAATTTTAGTAACATATAGTTTTAGTTCGTCTATTTTAGAAAAACATTCTGAGCATTCATCAAAATAGCACTCATAAGTTGGAGGGTCACATGTAATGAATGATAGACATGTTTTGTAATCATCTAAATGCAGGTCACTGTCTTTTGTCAACTGTGGTAGCCTTGTACCAATAATCATCAGTTTAACATTTTGATGATGTGTGCAAACACACACACTGTGAGTTCCTGCACCACCAGCTAATACACACTCGTTGGGTCTCAGCTCAGCAAATTTTGAAAAGCCAATCTTAGTGTCTGGGTATTTTGTTTTAAATAAATGATAAATTTCTTTTACATTTCCCCAAATTAAGTATTTTTGTTCATGAGTTTTCTGTCCATCTTTTCTAACACTCTTGAAATCTTTTTTCCCTGGCATAATTCTGCTTACTGCTTCATTTTTATAAAAGTCTTCTACTACTTTAATTGTTTCTGATGGAAATGTACCTTTTCTTTTGCTTGGCAATGACATTATTCCTTCTTCCATTGCTAGTTTTTTAGCTTGTCTGGCCATGTAATTAGTAACATTAAATTCAGATTTAATTTTGGATAAGCTCCAGCTTTTTGGCAAAACAGTTAAGATTTGCAGCTGCTCAGACCTTTTACTAGTAGTTTCAAATTTCTCCTTCAGTTGATTTATCATTTCTTCACCATCTTTACTTGATTCTGTTCTAGAAGACTCTGGGTCTTGATCCAAAGGTAATGGATATTTTGTTGCAGAGCCTACAGTTCTGAGTTTACTTGAAATGGATTTTTGAATTTTATTCATTTTATCTGAACTATATTTTTTTACTACATCCATTTTAAATTTCTTGACTGGTGACTCTCCAATAGCTATTAATGATTTATTTAATTCAGTTAATGCTTCTTGTGATTCTTTCTGTTCAGTAATTGGCTCAATTTCCATTCTTTCTTCTGAAAGGCTTGGATTCGTATTTTGAGATGAAGAACTATCATCATCAGCTATCTTTTTTCTGCAGTTATCACAGATTTTTTGGTCCTTAAAATTTTTTAATTTTGGATATTCTCTTATTAAGTCTTCTGAAATTAGTCTCAGATTTTTCTTTATTAATTTTTTGTGACCTTTGTAAGGATCGCAGCAATACTTAATATTTAAAAAATGCTTTCTCTTCTCATCCATAATAATTTGTTAAAATACAAATAATTGGTAATGCAAAGTATTAATTACTTTTTTATCTAAATATTAAACTTTCTGAAAAAAGAGAAAAAATTTTAAATTAGCTTTCATAGTTTATAAAGTAACACCTAATAGGTAAAATTTATAACATAAAAATAGGTAAAAATTGGCATACCAATGGTTACAAAATTGATCATAACTCCTGATATAATGAAAAACCCAGAATGAAATTTATCTTATATTGTAGTCTAAAGGCATATATATTTATAAAAAAAATTACACAAAAATTTATTGATACCAATATATGTTTTAAAGGTCAAAAGTTGACCTTTAAGTTCAAAAAAACTTTTTCAGCCAAAATTAATTTTGCTGTTAAAAATGTTTAGAGCAACCCTTAAGCTTTTAAAAAAATACATAATTCATTGTTTTATGTGCTATAATAAAGAAGAAATAATTTTTTTATCAATGCTGGTATCAAGAAATTTGACAATTTTTCTCAACTTTGACAGGTTATAACTTTTGAGCTATTCAAAATTGAGGGCTGGGAAGTGTCTCATTGTTTTTCTCTCATCGAATTCAACCTGTATACCAATTTTCATCAAAATCGGTGATGGTGACTTAAAATTTTCCCCAAAATTGGTTGATTTCATATGGAATGACCCAGAAGCGGGTTCATTCCCTACCCTCCTCTCCCAAAATGAAAAGGAACAGGAAGAGAAAAAGCACTAAAAACTCCTCTTTCTTCTCAGGGGTTCCATGGATGGAACTCTACATAAGGTCCCCTCATTGAGAGACTGCCGTTTTCGAGCTTGTTGTCTTCAAACACTTTCTGGTTATTTGCTCCACTGATGGCATTATGCTGGCCAAGGGCAACAGTATCCATCAAAGGAGACCATTAGTTAGCTTGATTGGTAAAGAGGTGAAGGTGACATGTTTTTCCAACAGGAGTCTTCTGATGAACGAGTCAGACCCTTCCAAGGCGGCCATGATAAGTGCCCTTCTGACACTTAATGGCTCACCAGTGTCTGTGATGCCACACTCTACAAGAACTTCGTGAAATGGGTGGTTTATGTGAGGGAACTCATGGACTACTCCCTAGAAGACATCACATTAGAGCTCGCCACCATGGGGAGGTTAAGTTCGAACATACGTTGAGAAAATGGGGAGAGACCTTGTGACCCACCCCTACACTCTTCTTCACATTCGACTGTGACAGCCTCCCTGAGTCGCTGCATGCCGAGTGGTATCGCTGCTGCGTGAAGGCATTTGTGCCACTTCTGCAGAGGTGCTACTACTAATACCGCTTTGGCCATACAAAATTCTCACGTAGACAGGCAAAGCCAGGGTTACATAAAGTGTCTACCCGGACCACTTTTTACCCCAATCCCTCTAATCTGTGTGTGCAAGTTGGTCGAGAAATTGATAAAATGTTAGACTAGCCTTTCTCCAGGCCACCTATCTTCTGCACAGTGCGGCTCCTGCAAGTTCCACTCCATGTCGGATGCTTTGCTCTGAATAGAAAATGCCGTCTTTGAGGCCTTCCCTTGTAGACAGCAATATGCCACAGTGTTTTTCAATCTGGAGAAGGCCTATGATGCTTTATGTTGATATTGTATCATGTTGACTCTGTACACAATGGGGGCGATGAATTGGCTCCCAATCCTTATTTCTGAGTTTTTGCGAGATCGTTGATTCCATGTACGGGGGGGGGGAGAGCCCTCTCTGGCCCAGTGGAGCTGGAAGGGGCTGTCTCGGCCTTGTTTCAAAACAGGGTTTGCCAGGAAGTGGTTTATTCACACCATTTTCCTTGGTCTTATTTTTGACTAACTGCTCACCTGGGAGGTATATATTCATAGCCTTAAGTTCCATGGACATTTTTTGTATCATGACGCTCAGCACCTAGGGTGCTGCTGATAGGCTACTGCCTTGCTTTTCTATCGATCCTTTCTTTGTTCGAAGCTTGATTACGGATGCAAGTTTTATGCATCTGCAGCTGAGTGTGCATTGCGGAAGGTGGACTCAATCCACCACACTAGTTTCCTCCTGGTGACCGGCGTCTTCCACATGACCCCCATTGACAGTCTACTTTTCGATGCTAGAGAAATGTCACTCACCCTGTGCCATTAACAGTGTATTATGCGCCTCTATGCGTGATGCCAGGCGCCTTACTCAGTCACTGACAGTTCTCATGCATCCGCAGCTAATCTCGACAGTAACTATGCCGCCAAGAGACAGCAGTCATTTTCAAAGCCCTTTAGGTTTAGGGCTAAGAAACCTCTTTAAAGGCTCCGTGTAGCTCTCAAGCGGGTGGTGCCTCAGTTTCTGCCCAGGATGCTACCCTGGATGGGTACCACCTTTGACTATTTGTAATCATGCCTGCTCCCAAGGTTCTACAGTGCCGGTGAGTATTACATTTGTTCTTTTTAGACTCACTTCCTGTCAGGCTGGATCCATGCCACTGTATATGGATGACACCAAGTCACAGGAAGGGCTCAGTTTCCATGCCGTAAGCACTCTGTTTGTCTGATTGGTCCAGGAATTAACGTGTTGTGCCCCTTTTGGAGACTGGATTGTGACCTTTTGCAACTCACAAATGGCCTTAGAGCTCTCGGGGCATTGGAATCTCCACACCTCCTGCTTTGCAGTATTTGTGATGCCAACGGGAATTGAGCGTAATGAGCCCGCCGATTAGGGTGCCAAAGAGTCTGCAAGGATTGGGCAATCAGACAAGTGCTTAGCTTTCCTTACACGACTACATGACAGGATTCAGGGCATCCCTCCTGGCAGCTTTGAAAAGAAGATGGGAGAGGCATTCGAGGGAATTTAAAGTTGTGTTCCCTATGTCGTCTTCGAATTTGGTACAGTTGCAGGACGCACCACCATTTGATGGATCACTCACCCGCACTATTGCGACAACTGCTTTGTTCCCCAGACTGCTCCCAACCTTGTTGAATGTCCCAGTCTGGTGGATCTACATGCACATTACCTGTCTCGGTATCGGGATGAGCGAGGTCGCTACCGCTTGTACCTTGTACTTAGGATAGGTTTGAGTGCACAGACTTGTGGACTATGAAGTTTAGGGGAGGCTGGCCTCTCTTTGTGGTAGGTCACATATTCCTCCGCCGCGGGCATGCAAGCCTCTCCCTGATGCTGGAACATGCTTCCGTCTTGTTTTTTGTTCCTTTGAATTGGGGAGGGGTTGCAAATATTAGAATAGCCTATTACTATATTAGAATTTTAATTACAGATACCTATTTTTTTGTTGAAGATCAGTTAGGATTATGTGGTGAATTTCTTTTATGTTTAATCTACTCATTCTTTTATTCCTGACTTATTTTTATAGTGGGAAAAACAGCAAACTATGCCATTGTCATTGCTCAGCTTTTTACAAAAGGAGTGTGTCATGGCCCACATCCATTCATGATCCAAATACGAGATGAAGAAACTCACCAAAGTCTCCCAGGTCAGGATTTATCTAAGGAGTTATTTTCTTTCTCATCATAACCATATACTGGATATTGGCATGTTTCAATGTCAAGATGAAAAATTAAATAGAATTTGGAGCTCAGGGGAGTAGGAGATGTATAATAATTATGCCTTAAGGCAGATCAGGGTCAATAAGTTCTGTGACTAATCCAAAGTCAATGCATTTATAGGATTATTATCAAGGTGCATTTCCATCCCTGTGTCCATGCTCATTTATATATTGTTGGAGTTGTATTTAGTCCCTTTCTACATCACAATATTCATACTCTCCCACATTAGATGTTAACCCTGTGAGTCCATATGGCCTTGAAATGGCTATGATTAGTAAATGCAGTGAGTGTTAATGACCATTTTTATTCTATAGGTAAGATAGTTTACCTTATAAATCAATTTTCTTTAAAAAAAATGAAGAAAACATTTAAAAAAATATTAAAATATAAAATTGAAAGAAACAAGTTAGATAACATTGTAGCAGCGGGATCGCGAGTCCCCAGCCAAAAGTTCCCACCGCCATGACAAGGTCCGCTCGGTGGTTCAAGGTGAGGGTATTGAGGAGAGAAGAGTATTTTCTATTTTTAATTTACACACAAAAAAAATAATGATCAACCACAACCCCAGAAAACAAAAATGTAAATTTACCCATTTACCAAAATATTAACTATTTTTAACCACAACCAAAAGATATATTTATATATATATATATATATATATATATATATATATATATATATATATATATATATATATATATATATATAAAGTATTAAAACCAAAAATATCAATAAAACCTATAAAACCATGTTTTGTAGCTTTCTTATTTTAACATATTTTCGGTTTTGGTTTTTTAAACATTTTTTTCACAACCCTGACTATAATATAAACACTTAACAAAAGAAACTGATTTTTAGGACATCATTAATGACTTTGCCAAAATGATATACAAGTAAAGTTTAATATGATACCTCAAATGTTAATAGACAGTGTGGAATATAAATAATAGATTATGGTGCTTCTAACTTACCGATAGTTCTGTTGATTCAGCACATCCATCTGATGTACTACACAATCACACATCAAATGTAAAAAAAGAACAAGTAAATTGAACAAAGACAAAAACAACAACTACAAACACCACAAGCAACACAGCAGGGAACAGAAACGTAGACAACCGTGGTAACACAAATGCATAAGTAAAACAACTGTGCATCGGTGTCACCACCCACAAACTGAACTCGCCTCTAACCACCCACCCACTAACCCTATACACACACACACACACACATTCTGTATTCCTCCCCACAACTGCCTTGCTCCTCTCCCTTTCACTCCTACAGCATGGCTACACAGACAGTAACCTTCCTTGTGTTTATGCCAAATGATAACTGTGATCATGTTTTATGATGAGTATATATCAGTAGTTTAAGAAATTATCAGCCCCAAAATATGGGATGATAACTGTGATATGCTTTATAATATTAGTAATTTAAGAAATTATCTACTTTTGTACTTTCTTAAATATGTTATTTTCTTTTATATGCCTGAAATAGTGATGGTTTAGCTTGCCTATACCCATGGGGCCCCACTAAAATGAATGGCCTAGGGCGCCAAAAGATTTTAATCCATCTCTGCACATGTTTTCAATTGATATTCCTTTTGACTGGGTCAGGAACTATCAAACGCTGAGTATATACCCATTTTAAATGGCTAAGCTCTACCTCTTTAACCCCGTAAGGGGCGCGGCGATTTGCCATCCTGGCCGCCATGCAGACGGGATCCAGCGCTCGGTCTGGCCCCAGCGCTCGGTCTGGCCCCAGCGTAGCCTCTCTTCCTTCCTTCAGATAGCCCGATTTCTCCCCTACCTCGTCGCTTTTCATACAACCTCTCCCACAACTTTCTCTGGTCAGCCTCTAATTTCACAGGGTAGATGCTGACCTTCTTCTCAAGCCAACCACCCCGGATCGGGGCTGAGGGGGGAGGGGACATTGTTCCCTAACCCCTGAGCTCCGGTTTGGGATGAAGGTTTTTTAACAACCTCCTTCATCCCCACCCATACCTTCCTCACATCCCTTTCCCTCTCCTCTTCACATTCTATCAATTTTACGCCATGTCCAAGGTGGAGCCGCCATGCCGATGGACTGCCAGGCCACCAGGTGGGAGGGGTGGTCCCGAATGGCGGCGCCTGGCTCTGCCGGGCCTGTAAGCACCTCTTGCTGTGCGGGCTACTGCAAGAGGTGGTGAGCGATTGCGTCCCGTAAAACAAAGAGGGTCACCATGCCCAATGATGTAAAACAAATTCATCTCCCCTTAATTCCCCCTAAAACAACGGAGCCGCCCTCGTGCAGCTCCACAGAAAAGATGGAGGTCCCCCCGCCCTGTGCTTGCGCAGGGGACCCCACATACCTCTTTAACCGGAGAGGAGGCTTACTCCTCTCCTACGCCTACGGGTGTAGGGGACTCCCCCTCACCCCCTTCTCTGGAGGTGCTTTTGGGCACCTCCCTATCTCCAGCGGCGGTCCCTTCTTTGCTTTCTAAGGGGACTGCCAAGAAAGCCAGCAGGCAGCCCATTGCCAACCGCCCCTCGTGCTAGCGGCTCGGTAGGGCAAACCCCATTAGGGGGACAGGGTAGCCAGGCCCCTTCGGTCGCTTCCCTCAAAAGACCTGCTGGCAAGAATCTTAAACCTTGCCGGGGTCAAGGCCTGTGCCTTCCCACAAAAGATTGGTGAAGCTGCCAAGGGGACCTGCGATGTCCTGGGAGGGGATGGCCAACTGGAGGCCCCTCCTGTGATAGACATGGTCCTTGAGGAAACCCAGCCTCAGAGGGTAGGGCCTTCCATGGGGGGGTATCCGGGCTCGGCGCCATGCACTGAACCTGAATCCGTCCCTATGCAAGGTCCTCCTCAAACGGTTGGGGCCTCCGAGGCCGCACAAGGAGGAAAGGGATCTCCTCTGACCGGTGCCCCTGCAACCACCAGGACCTTTTTCATTTCGGAGAAGGACCTGGCTCTGGCCCGTCCATCTGGCCTAGGGGCTTCTGTCGGCGGAGGAGAGAAGCGGGTTCATTTCCCGCCCTCCTCTCCTAAAAAGAAGAAAAAGACAAGAAAGACTAAGAAGACTCGGGGCTCCTCTCCATCCGCGGGGGCTGTGGGGACGGATGGGTCTGCTGCCACTTTGGCAAGCGACCAGCCCAAGACAGGCACATCCGGCCCCTCTGCCCCCCCGGGTACGGAGCCCCTGACTATGACAAAGACGAAAAGTGCACAGGGTGGAGCCTCGATGACATCAGGGCCCCTGATTCAGAGGTTACCTGGCATTTTCGAGCCCGCTGGCTTCAAACGCTTCCTCGTTATTCGCTCCACTGATGGTACCATGTTGTCCAAGGACATGATCCATCAGAGGAGAGGATTAGCTAGTGCAATTAGTAGAGAGCCGAAGGTGACCCGTTTCTCGGACAGGAGCCTTCTGGCGAATGCGGCGAATCCCGCCTAGGCGGCCAAGATAAGTGCTCTTTGGACACTTCATGGCACCCCGGTGAGTGTGACACCGCACTCTACCATGAACTTTATGAAAGGAGTAGTTTATGCGAGGGAACTCGTTGACTACTGCATCGAGGACATCACCCTAGAGCTGGCCGACCATGGGGCAGTCAAGGTCGAACGTGTGATGAGAAAACAGGGAGGGGCCTCGAGACCCACCCCTACACTCTTCGTCACGTTCGACTGTGACAAGCTCCCTGAGTCGGTGCGTGCCGGTTGGTACCGCTACCGCGTGAAGGCATTCGTGCCACTGCCGCGGCGGTGCTATTACTGTCACCGCTTCGGCCATACGAATCGCTCATGTAGACGTGCAAAGTCGGGGTGATTCGAAGTCTGTGTAAATTGATCCAAGGTCGCACACGATAAGTCCAAATCGTGTGTGGCCAAGTGTGTCAATTGCGGAGAGCCGCACCCTGCTTCTTCGAAGCAATGTGGTGCATATCTCCTTGAGAAAGAAATCCTGGCCGTTCAGGCCCAGGATCGACTCTCATTCCGCGAGGCTAAGGACTTGGTCCTGGCGCGCCCGGCTCTGCCTGGGACGTCATATGCCTCTATAGTTAGAAAGGCACCCTCTGCTCCTGGCTCATCCAGGCTAACGAGCATGGTTGTTTCCGCGCCCATTTGGAGCCCTTCTGCGGGCTCTACCCAACCTGGGCGCTCCCCTGGTAAAGCTGGCGGCAAAAAGGGTTCATACCCTGCCTTGGCTAAAACCAGGGCTCCCCCCTCTTTCCCCAGCGTGACCGTTTCCCGTAAGGCGAAACGGCCACGCGCCTCCACCGAGTCGTTAGACTCACAGGAGGCAACACCCTTGAAGATGGTCGCTAGGCCATCTTCCGGGGTTCCTAAAGCTGTTCCCCGAAAGGAGGACAGCAACAAAGGAGCTTCGGCCCCTTCGCCCATGACCCGAGGTGGAGCCAGTGGCTCGGAGACGGTGGTTCCTCGAAAAGAGGGCCCCCCGCTTCCAAAGCCGCAACGCCCGCCTAAGATTTCGAGGCGGAGGGAGGAAAAGACTCCCATGGTGAGCCCAACCTCCCTCAATAAGTCCTCGAAAGCTACAGCGCCTTCAGCGCTTTGTCCGGCCAACAGCTCCCGGGGTTTTGCCCCCGGGAAGCGTACGGCCATTCCCGTGAGGGTCTTCAGTTCGAGGAGGGCCCCCGCGTCTCCTCCGAGCTAGGCCTGGAGGGCATATTCCTTCAATGGAATTGCCGTGGACTCCGGCGCAACTGGGAGGAGTTGCGGAGGCTCGTCTCATCCCGTTTCCCGTTAGCTATCGTTTTGCAGGAGACCATGCTAGGCGCGTGCCCCCTGCCCACCCTTCCGGGGTATTAGGGTCTTGCGACCCCACCACCGCGGGATGGCCGGGCTGGGGGATGTGCGGTTTACACCCGGCATGATGTCTCCGTTCTTCCTTTCTCTTTAGATACCTCCTGCCAGGCAGTGGCTGTGCAGCTGCACCTGGATAGGAGGTATACTCTGATTTCTGCGTACATTCCCTTGTCAGCTGACTTCGACGCGAGAGACTTCAGCCGCGTCGTGGCACGGTTGCCGAGGCCCTATCTCTTACTGGAGATCTGAACGGCAGGCATCCTCTCTGGGGAGATTACTCCATAAATCCCAGGGGACAAGTCCTTGCCGATCTGATCGAAGAGCTTGAGATAGGTGTCCTAAATGTGGACGAGTTTAGCATCACTGTCCGAGAACCGCTTCATTTTCTTGCGTCGACCTATCTTTGTGCTCTTCGGATGCACAGCCTGATTTTGATTGGGAGGTGGTCGATGACCTCCATGGTAGTGATCAGTTTCCCATTCAAATATCATTTTCAGGGCAACTGCCGCCTGAGAGACCACCTCGGTGGTGCTTGGCGCGGGCGCGGTGGCCTGCATTTCAGGAAATGACTGAATTCTCTATCTCAGTCGAGGAGTTTAGGTAGGTAGATGAGGCCGTTGAGTTCTTCTCCGGCAACCTCATCGCCGTGGGCCTGACTACTATTCCTATGACGTCTGGCCGTTTTGCACGCCGACCACTCCCATGGTGGTCGTCCGAGTGTGAGACGGCCCTCAAACAGAAGCGTTATGCCTACATGCGCTATAAGCGCCGCCCGAACGATTTCACTGTCGCTGAATTTCGTCGGGCTAGGGCTAGGTTCCGGTATATTTGGAAGCACGCCCGCCGCTCTTCTTGGCGGGCATACGTGTCTTCACTTAACGGGAAGACCCCTATAGCTGAGGTGTGGAAGTGAGTCAAAAGGATTCGGGGCAAGTTCTCGCAGGACCCCCCTCCCGTTCTCCAGGAGAATGGGACCGCAATCTCGGACCCCGCCGTGATGCTGCTCCGCCAGCATTCAATGCACGTCGTGATATCGCGGAAGGCCGCCGGCTGGACTTTACCTCCAGAGGCTGAAAACCCTTCAACGACAAGTTTACTGTGAATGAGTTGCGTTCCGCTCTCGCTTCGTGCGCGGACACTGTTCATGGTCCGGACGATGTTCCGTACGCCATGCTTCGACACCTGGGTAAGCGAGGCATGGCCTTTCTATTAGATTTGTTCAACAGGATCTGGGTGGAAGGTCTTCTCCCAGACTCCTGGCGAATCGCTACTGTGCTCGCCTTTTGCAAGCCAGGGAGAGATCACTCTACTCCGACCGGTTTCCGCCCAATCTCTCTAACCTCTTGCGTGTGCAAGTTGATGGAGAAATTGGTAAATGTTAGATTAGCCTATTTCCTGGATAGCGGAGGCCATCTGTCTTCTGCACAGTGTGGCTTCCGTAAGTTCCACTCCACATCGGATGCTCTGCTCCGACTGGAAAATGCCGTCTGCGAGGCTTTCCTTCGTAGACAGCACTACGCCACGGTGTTTTTTGATCTGGAGAAGGCCTATGATACCGCATGGCGATACGGTATCATGGAGAGACTCCACACGATGGGGGTGAAGGGACGCCTCCCAATGTTTATATCTGAATTTTTGGCGAGATCATCGATTCTGCGTACGGGTGGGGGGAGCCCTCTCCGCCCCAAAGGAGCAGGAAGAGGGTGTCCCGCAGGGAAGTGTCCTCAGTGTCGCACTCTTTGCCCTGAGCATCAACGGCATCACCTCGGTGCTGCCGGAAGATATCTCGCTACGCTCTGCGTGGACGACCTTTCGATCTCTTTTGGCGTGGCCCAGATGCCAACTCTGGAGCGTCGACTCCAACAGGCATTGAACCGCGTCTCTTGCTATGCCGAAGCGCACAGGTTTCGGTTTTCTTTGGCCAAGACTAAGTTGGTGCACTTCTGCCGCCATCCACGGCTTCACCCCGACCCAGATTTGTTTCTTAATGGGGTGCGCCTGGATGTGGTTGAGTCGCACCGTTTCCTTGGTCTTGTATTCGACCGACGCCTCACCTGGGAGGCTCATATTCGCAGCTTTAGGGTCTCTTGTACCCGCGCCATGGACATTCTCCGTTCCGTGACGTTCAGCGCTTGTGGCGCTGATAGGGCTACTGCATTACTTTTTTATTGATCCTTTGTTCGCTCGAAGCTCGACTACGGATGCGAGTTTTATGCATCCGCAGCCGAGCGTTTATTGCGCAAGGTGGATTCGATCCATCACACCGGCCTTCGCCTTGCGACCGGTGCCTTCCGCACTTTCCCCATTGAGAGCCTGTTGGTCGATGCTGGGGAGATGCCACTCGCTCTGCGACGCGTGCAGTGCATCACTCGCCTGTACGCCCGAGCCTGGCGCCTCCCTCAGTCGCCAACAGCTATCACTGCATCCGCAGCTGATCTCGATTGTGCCTATGCCGCCGAGAGACGCCAGTCATACCCTAAGCCTTTTGGGTTTAGGGCCAGGAAACTCCTTCGAGATGTAGATATAGCTCTCGGGCCGGTGGCGCCCCTGGTTCTGCCTAGGACGCCACCCTGGAGGGTACCACATTTGGCTATTTGTCGCCATGCCTCTGCTCCCAAAGCTTGTACTGCGCTGGGTGTATTGCGTTCGACCTTTTTGGAGCACACATCGTGTCACGCTGGTACCGTGCCAGTGTATACGGATGGCTCCAAGTCCCAAGAGGGGGTCGGCTTGCACGCCGTATCCCCTCTGTTTGAAGTCAGCGGGGCTCTACCAGGCGCTGCGTCTGTCTTCACGGCCGAGCTGGTGGCAATACACCACTCGGTACGGGAGATTACGCGACGTGCCCGGTTCGGAGACCGGATTGTGATCTATAGCGACTCACAAAGCGCCCTGAGTGCTCTCGGGGCATTGGAATCCCCGCATCCCCTGGTTCGCGAAATCCGTGACGCCACGGTTTTGGCGAGCCGGGCAGATGTCGAGATTATCTTCTGCTGGGTTCTTGGACATTTAGGAATTGCGGGGAATGAGGGCGCCAAAGAATCCGCGAAGACTCTGCGACCGGACCAGCGTTTCGCTCTTCCTCACACTGACTACATGGCAGGAATACGGCCAGCTCTTCAGACTGCTTGGCAAAGAAGATGGGAGACGGTCGAAGGGAACTTAAAGTTGTGTGCCATTGCGCCGCGACTGTTCCCATGGACCTATCCTAAATGCCGCGGCGGCTTCAGGTTGCTTTCTGTCGTCTCCGAATCGGGCACACTCGTGTGACGCATCGCTATTTGATGGAGCGCTTGCCTGCGCCCGATTGCAACGACTGCGTCGTCTCCCAGACTGTTCGGCACATTCTTGTTGAATGTCCCAGTCTGGGTGATCTTCACGCACGACACCTGTCCCGGTACCAGGATGGGCGGAGTCGCTACCGCCTGTCCCTTGTACTCGGGACGAGTGCGTGCACTTTGACTGGTGGACTTATTGACTTTTTGGGGGGAGGCCTGCCTTCTCCCTTTCATTTAACCCGGTTTAATTGTTGTTGTTGTTTTTGTTATTGTCTTTGTTATTGCTTTGTTATTGTTATTGTTATTTCTTTTTATTGTTGTTTCCTGTTCAATTTTTTAAAGTAGCTTAGAACTAGGCTGTTTGTTTACGGCAACTTATGCCTAAGTTGGCAGTCGCCAGATAGCCCCTTAATTAAAAAAAAAAAAAATCCACCTCTTTAAAAATATGAATTCTTATTGGCTGATATATTTAATTCACTAAAGCATTCCCACATCCAAATAGTCACTCATACATTTCTGGCATTCAGCAAAAGAATATAAGCAATTATTATTTAGGCAAATAAGCCATTTGCCATTGCAAATGTTCATGTGAGTGTCTCAGAAATGTATGTTTGCCATTGGAGTTAAGGGTTAATATTTTCTTGCTGTATCACTTATATTATTTCTCCTTTAAACAAGTGCATATTTTATCCTCTTCCCTGATAAGAGAAATATCAGATATCAACTAATCTCTGGAAAGAGTTAAATTTATTTTGCTGCCAATCCATTCTGATTTTATGAAGTCCCAAGCCTGATAATGAAATTCATTTTAAGATCAGAATGACTTAATGGCAGGCAGACAGCACTAGGTGCTATTTACCATTGAGGTGAACATGCAGGAAGAGCAGCAGTTTTTTAAAATTTTGCCACAAACCAGTGAGTGTTGGAAAGAGGAATATCACATATCGACTTATTGCTGCCCAAATTCTGAAAATTTATTGGAAAGCTATGATATGATATACTTTGTCCTACTATGTACAAAGTTATGATGAGTATTTTGTTAGAAATTTGAGAAATCTTAACATTTGTCTTGCAGGAATTACAATTGGTGAAATTGGCTGCAAACTTGGCATGAACACTACAGATAATGGATTCCTTGGCTTTAAGAACCTCCGAATCCCACGCAAAAATATGCTTATGCAACATTCTCAAGTATTGGAGGTATCATGCATTCCTCTCATTGTTAGTCTACAGGGTTATGATTGGAAGAGAGTGAATGTAGTCCCCATTTTCAAGAAGGATAGTAAAGAGGATCCAAATAACTTTAGACCGGTTAGCCTAACTCCTGTAGTCTGTAAAATTCTTGAGAAAATAGTTAAAAAAGGGACTTGCCAACATCTAGAGAGGGAGGGGTTAATCAGCGATGCTCAGCATGGGTTTAGATCAGGTAGATCATGTTTGACTAATTTACTAGACTTTCTGGAGTTCGTAACAAATCAAGTAGATAAGTGAGAGAATGTAGATGTAATTTACTTGGATTTTAGTAAAGCATTTGATAAGGTACCACATAGGAGACTAGTTCATAAATTAAAAATGATTGGGATATGTGGGGGTGTTTCAAATTGGATAGCTGAGTGGCTGAAAGACAGGAAGCAAAGGGTAGTGCTAAATAGTGTAAAGTCAGAGTAGAGGGATGTTATCAGTGGGGTTCCTCAGAGATCAGTTCTCGGTCCATTATTATTTGTCATCTATATAAACGATCTTGGGGAGGCACTTAATAATAAAGTGTCAACTTTTGCAGATGATACCAAATTAGCAACTGTAGTTAAAGATATTGATGATAATTTTAAAGTGCAGGGGGATTTAAATAAATTATCATCATGCGCACATAAGTGGCAAATGACTTTCAATCTTGATAAGTGCAAAGTTATTAACATGGGAAAAGATAATAGAGAATTTAACTATGAAATGGATGGGCATTGGCTGAGCTCAGTAGAGGATGAGAAAGATCTAGGAGTAGTAATAGATAAGTCATTAAGGTTTTCTAAGCAGTGTTTTGAAGCAAGAAATAGGGCAAATAGAGTGCTGGGTTTCATTAAGAGAAATGTCAGTTACAAAAGTAAGGAGGTTATTCTTAAACTCTATAACTCTTATGTTAGGCCACATCTAGAGTACTGTATACAGGCATGGTCCCCACATTTCAGACACGATATTAACCTTTTCGAGTCAGTGCAACGGAGGGCAACAAAGATTATTCCTTCCCTGAGGCACTTGGAATATATAGATAGACTGAGGGTATTAAATATGTTCTCATTCGAAAGGAGGTGTGTGAGAGGGGATATGATTGAGCTGTTTAAAAATTTTTCTGGGATAGATAAATTGGATGTTAGCAAGTTTTTTTAGTTAGATGATGGAAATCGAACTAGAGGTCACCACTTGAAAATTAAAAGCAAGGGTGTAGGTTGGATTTAAGAAAATATTTTTTCACCAATAGAGTGGTAGACTTCTGGAACAAATTGCCGTGGAAGGTAGTAGGTAGTCCAAATTTAAATGTATTTAAGAGTAGGTTAGATGAGTTTATGGGGAGGGAAGATTGTGATGGTTCCTAAGTTTTGTATATATTAATATTGTTTGTATATATCTATAGCTGCATGATTTAGTTCTTGACAAGCCTTGATTGGTGATACCCTTGTTTCTGGACGCAATTCTCTGGATGTAGTTTTCCTGGGAGTTTGGGTGCCTTAAAAAAGAGGCTGTTTGACTCGGATGACCTATGATGGGCCCTTGTGGCTTTTGTCATCTGTTATATTATATTGTGGGGGACTTTGATTTTGTCTTCCCCTGGCGATGGTGCTTTTTGTTTTTGATCCGCTCGTATGGCTGGTTTAAATTGTATATTGTGGGTGCATGATCTGACATAATCCCATGGATTATTTGGATTGTATGTTGTAGATGTGTGATCTGATGCAGTCCTATGGATTGTTTATAAAGTAGTTGCATGATCTGATATAGTCCTATGTGGGTGGGTTTTGATGGATGTGGATGACCTTTGATAGGCCCTTGTGGCTTTTGTCATCTGTGAAATTATGTTATGTTATTCAAAAAGAATGAACCAATTTCATGACACATTGCTTCATTTTTCAAGCATTGTCATGGAATGAGTCAGTAACTATTTGAAAGAGGAGTTTTCTAAGTTTTGAATGGCTACCACAGAGGTGTTGTAACTGCATTGTGTCATTACTCCAGCAACGTTCATTTGTTTGTTCACCCTCGGAATGGCAAGTCCTCAGCAAAAGGCACTCTACGTTCTTAAGTTGGCGAAAACAGATTTGGTTATCATGGTGCAGCGTGCTTTTCGAAGGTGATTCAACATTAATCCGCCCTCCTAAGAACATTTGACAGTAGTTTCAACAGTTTCAAGAGAGTGGGTCTCTATGTAAAGGAAAAAGTCCAGAACGATCACAAATTTCAATGTAACAAATGGCGAGAATCCATGCTGCATTTAAGGGGAGCCTGAGCTTGCGATCCCTCAACCAAAACTGGCGTGTGCTAAGAAGACATCTGCATTTGAAACCATACAGACTACGCCTTGTTCAGGAACTTAGCAAAGCTGACAAGAGGAAGCGAATGGAATTTTTGGATTCAATGTAGGAGATGTTGGAAGACAAAACCATCATTTCATGTTTAATTTTTATTGATGAAGCAACTTTTCACTTGTGAGGCACAGTCAATAGTCACAATGTGTGTATTTGGGGAACAGAGCACCCACACAAAACAATTGAGCATAAAAGAAGTTCCCCTAAGGTGAATGTCTTGTGTGCTGTGTCTCGGGGACAAGGTTTATGGTCCGTTTTCTTTGAAGGAGACATTGTTACAGGACAAACCTATCTCAATATGCTCCAAAACTGGCCCTCACTTCACTGCAAGCAAATTCACATGATGACTTCATTTTTCAACAAGATGTAGCACCACCCCATTGGCACCTGATGGTTCAAGCTTTTTTAAATGAAAAAGTGCCCCAGTGAGGGGTTGGTCAGAAGGGGGCCTTTGAAATCCCCAGACCTCACTGTGTGTGATTTTTTCTTGTGGGGATATGTAAGAGATTACGTTTATGTTCCACCGCTACCCACTAACCTCAATGTCCTTAAATGTCGAATAACAACAGTGATCAACTCAGTGGATCGTAATATGCTGATATGTTTCTGGGAGGAATTTTATTATTCTATTGATGTTGCCTGTGCTGCAGGTGGTTGCCACATTGGACACTTATAAGACAAGAAATAAAAGTTTATTGTGAGTAGAATATTTGTGACTGCTGGAGTTTTCTATTGCTTTTCCTTAATAAAATATTGCGTAATGAAATCGGTCCATTCTTTTTGAATAACCCTGTATTTGTTTGAATGTCACTCCTTATAGCTTTTTATTTTTGCACTACATACTTTCTTTTGTTTTATCTACTATTTTACCTCCATTCTCTTCTTAGTATATTTGTATGTATAAAAACTTTGTACTCCTCATATCTCATACCAACTTTGAGTGGTCAAGCCTTCTTAATTCCTAATTCTTTTTTTTCTGTTGTGGGTTCAAAATAATATCAGATACAACCTGGGTTTATTTCTGTGCAAATGTTTTGATTTAAGAATTTTTTATCAAATATGAAGAGTAATCCATTCCAATTGTCAATTCTGGGAACAACAGTAATAAAGAAAGAAACATAAAGAGAGGTATGATAGATGCAATAATAATTGAAAATCTCTGGAAAGATACTGGGACAAGATCATAGGACTGATATTAATCAATTTCTTCTAAAAGGATGGAACTTACGTTAAGCCCTTGAGTGATAAGCTGTCCTATGGAACTATGGTGTTTGTGAGGGTTACTATTTGCATTGACACCATTGGGTACCTGCAAAGTGCCATCACCATCGCCACTCGATACTCTGCTGTTCGCCGCCAGTCAGAGATCATCTCAGGGTAAGTTGCTTTCTCAGCCCTACCAGGGGTTATGTAATCAATTTTGTACTTTTGATGTCTATCCTTTTATAGCAAACTGCAATGAGATTCATTTTAATACTGCTAAGTGCCTGTATGATGTGTATAACACACCCTCTGGCAGGTGAATTTGGGGTTGATTGAGCTTATTACCTTTCTGAATGGAAACACTGCTTTCCTCCTTAAGTAAAGTTAAGTTAATTGTGTATAGTTAGCTGCTGGATGAGACGCTGATTTGTTTGGATTAAGGTCTTGGTGAAGGTATGTGATAATGAGCCATCATTTTAGGTCTTCACTGAGATATGCCCCAGGTACCAGGTGTCAATCAGTGGTAAAAAAAAATGATTTGTCCAAAAAGGAAATTTGAGCTTCAGAAGGTTTGCTATTGAATCATATGGTTAAGTATCCAGGGTGTGTTGTGAATGATATTTGTTTCTTTTAGACACACTGTGATAACAAGGATATGATAAGTAGGAAAGTTATGGTGTGATTAGAGTATTAATAAGGTGGAATGTGTTTTGGTTTCAATGTTAGCCTATGGAAGTGAGACTGGTAGGAAAGGAGGAAGAGAGATTTAGTGTGTGAGTCATGTAAATGGCTAGTTTGAGAGATCTTGGATGCAATGAAGAAGATTGGGATAAGAGCATATTTGTTTGAGTAAAGGTGTGAATGAGGTTGTGACTGAAAGTGTTCTGAAATGGTACAGTCATGTGAGAAGAATGGATGACAGATTTGTGAAGTGAATATATGGAAATGCTGTGTTTGGAGGGTTGGAAGACTCCATAAAAGGTAGATTAATTATATCTGTTAGGTAAATAACTGCCTGAAGGACAAGTGGATAATATGTGTGCATGAAAAAGGTTAGTATAGGTGTGTACTCTGGGCTTTCTCTTCAAGGATAAATCCTTACTGGATGAAATGCTACTCATTTCACCCCATCGCTATGAAAGGCTAATAGCGTGAAAAATGGTATTTGTAGTTGAGAAGTGTGGGATTGGTAGAGTATATTTAGTGTTGTAAACGTCCACTACACTTAAAAAATAACAAAAACAAGAGAATGATGATGATAATGAAATAAATATAAAATTTGGTCTCCTCAAGTATACCTAATCAACCTTGTGTCATGAAGGGTTCACTACTTGCTGGTTAGTATTGTAACAGTATTAGCCCTGCATCTTCCTCCCAACGATAACTGACCCCTGATGCCTTGGGCTTGCTACTGGTTGATATTCTAATTTTTATGCAAGGGGACAGGTGGTGTAATTAACTAACTAGCCCCACTTGGCTTTATAGCCCTCATTTAAACTTGTGAATCACCATTTTCATTCTTTTCATCTATGCTACTTTTTTAGCTAGAATTTTTCCAAGGTGAGATTTCTCTTAAAAATTTCATTCACCTAAACTGCTTTACATCTTACTTTTTGGCTTCCCTACCTCTCTTCAAAGAGGTGGGTGGCTTCCAGGTAAGTCCACAGACCTTAGGTGACAGTGTGTGTTTTGTGCTTATGCAAGGTTGGGGCAGGCAAGGTGGTGGTTAGTGTCATCTGCATCTTGGCTAAATCTGTTACATGTTGGGGTGAGGTTTATTCTGTGCTACTTTAGGGCAATGTTTGGGGAGAGTTGTGTTTGCAGTGGAGGTAGTGTGTGTGTGTTTTATCAAGTTGTGGTTTGAAAATGAGGGGGATGGTTATTGTATGTGTAGTTGATGGTAGTTTTTTAATCTTTTAGAGGCAGTTTTGTTGTGGTGTGTTGTTCTGGTGGGGTTGGTTTAGTGCCCTGCTGAATTGCATTGTGTGTAATTGTGGTATGAGGGTCATTTGTGTATTGCATAATTAATGAAGTGTTTGTATAGTGTGATTGCTGGGGTCCCAAGAGCAAGAAATTTTAGGAAAATTGAATTAGGTGGGGCAAACAAAGAGTTGTGAATATGCCTTAAAACAATTTTGATCAGCATTTTTGTAGTTTTAACTTTCCATAGTTTTAAAATCTATTATCTAATAATATCATACATTGTAGAAATGGTTATAATTCAGGTAATTCAAAGTAAACTGCAATGATTAAAATATTACAAAACATTGTGTGTAATTGTTTAAAAAATATGAAACATTTGTATTATTATGCACAGTACGAGGGATCTTCAAAAGTCTTGGTACACAAATGTCCCTAATATTTCTCAACATAGTTTCCATTTAGGTCAAGGCACTTCTGAAGGTGATGTTTCTATCTGACAAGTCCCTCTCTGAAGATCCTGGCTTTTCAATTGCACCATATCTTGACTTCACATTTTGCCTTTTCGATCAATTGAAATCTTGTTCCTTTTAAATGATGAACCTTAAGCTTATGAAACAAAAAATAGTCTGATGGGGCAAGATCAGGGTTATAGGGTTGATGGGGTATGATTTGCCATCAAAATTCTCTCAAATTTCTCTTGTTAGCTGTGAAAAATGGGCTGGAACATTGTCATGATGTAATATGACTCCTTAGTGCAAGCTGATTGTCCCGCAATGCTTTCAGCACCCATTGAGCGGAAAGCTTGCTGAGACCAAGATGCTCTTAAAATTGCATATGCTGATCCTTTGGAAATATCAATTCTTTCCCAATAAATTCAACACTACTTCTCCCCTTCTCATAACACCTCAAAACAGTGTTTCTATGTGGTGTAGACTCACCAAAAAACATGCTGCAACGAATCAACAATAACAATGGATTTCCAATCAAGTTTTGTTAAAAATTTGCTAATAGCTCTGATCGCAAAAGTTTGCTTTTCCATGGGTAAATTAAAAAAAAAAAATTTCTAAGCTGTCACTTGCTACCTGAAATCCATCAGATATCAGCACAAACTGAAGATATGATCAAACGTGTTTAAACTTGAAAATTTCCAATAATTCTTTTAATTAAAGGCTTGCACCAAAGCTTTTTGAAAATCACTTGAAATGTTCATCATGGAATTTGAGTTATTTTATAATATATCAATTAGAATTGATCTGCTATGGAATAGTTACTTTAGGAAATAGATCCATACTTTCTAGTTATAGGATATGATTCTTAATTATATGATAATCTTTCACCTATTTGTTTCATCTATTTTATTATGTTTCAAGTTCAAGTAGAAATGTTTTTTATTCTTGAAATTTTAATAAGTGATGCCAAGACAAATCTTAATAATTTGTGACTAGAGACTCATCAGCAATCTCAAAATACACCACTGTTTGCAAGAAAGATTTTGAAATCACCAATATGGGTAAAAGAGCATTGACTTCCCATATAAACAGTACCAATCATATTAAATATATAAAGAAGAAGAAATCCTAGCCTCCTAGGCTGGATTTATTTCAGTCATGTTCAGTGAAAATGAAAGCGAAAGCTTCTGCTATTCAAACAGACACTGATATACCTTCTTCTAGTTCTGTATATGTAGCAGAAGAAAGACTGCTAGTTTTTTTACCTAAAAATTTAACAAGTTATGTGAATATGTTTAAAGCTCAACTATGATGGTGTTTAAAGATGATTGAAAGTGGTTTAGCAATAAACACATGTAGTTGAATTAGTGACTTTTTAAAGTGCATATTTAGTGACAGCACTATTTCATCAAACTTCGGATGAAGCCTACAAAGTGTGGATATATTATTCATTATGGATTGCGACCTTACTCTACAGAGCTATTTTATAACTCCTTAAAATTGTGATATGTTTTGATAAAGCATTAAACAAAATTGTTCAAAGAGGACAAATGAATGGATTTGGTTGATATTTTGAACTTAATAGTAATAGAGTAACAGTATTTACATGGGTTTTTTTATTTTACTGCCCAAAACATTATGGAAAATTTAAAAATTCTGTTAAAACCTTTTAGGTCAAAAAACTTAGTACAAGTTTCCATGTGAATCCATATTTCTTAAAGTAAGTTAAAGAAAAATTAAAGAATTATATCCTAATTTGCAAAGGTACCTCATGCTCCTTGTTGCGTGTTTGCACAGTAATTTTCTTTGATTTTGGCGAGGCATCTGTAATAAAATAAATTGTGCAGTAAATTTTGAATAATTTCAACAGGTAATTCAGACTTTGTATAATGAGACATGTTTCATTTGCTCAAACTGTCATGGCATAAATACAGTTGCTCGCATAACTATTGTCAATACATCTCAAATTTTGTAATTTATGAATTGTTATACATTACTAGTTCAAAATGTACATATTTATATTATATTTAATTATATTAGCCTAAAAGCAAATATTATAATGTATAAATGATAATTTAAACCAATTGTTAACATTGACCATGGTGTTTATTAGAAAAACACAAGAAGCAAAAGTATTAGCAACATTCATAAATATTACATATTTATTTTTGGCAACTATATATTAATACTTGGTATGACCTCCTTTAGCAGCAATCAGCTGTTTCTTGTAGGTATGAACAAGGTTTTTGCAAGTTTTAGTAGGAATGTTACTTACTCTACTCTTCCACTGCAAAAGCTTTCAACTCTGCAATGCTGCTTGGTTACCTCTTATGAACATGCCCTGTAAGGGCCACAGCAATTTGCCTGCCTGGCCGCTGTGCTGACGGGACTCAGCGCCCTGTCCGGCCCCAGATTAGTCTCTTCTTCTTTCAGAGAGCCTGTGTTTCGTCCCTACTTCCACACTTTCCCTACAACCTCTCCCCCCTGTAAGGGGCGCGGCGATTTGCCATCCTGGCTGCCATGCTGACGGGATCCAGCGCTCCGTCCGGCCCTAGCTTAGCCACTCTTCCTTCAAGAGGTAGTGAGCGATTGCATCCTGTAAAACAAAGAGGGTCACCATGCCCAATGATGCAAAAAAATAACATCTTTCCTTAATTCTCCCTAAAACAACGGAGCCGCCCTCGTGCAGCTCCACAGAAAAGATAGAGGTCCTTGCCCCTGTGCTTGCGCAGGGGACCCTCCTCCATACTTCTTTAACTGGAGAGGAGGCTTACTCCTCTCCTACGCCTACGGGTGTAGGGGACTCCCCCTCACCCCCTTCTCTTGAGGTGCTTTCGGGCACCTCCCTATCTCCAGCGGCAGTCCCTCCTTTGCTTTCTAAGGGGACTGCCAAGAAAGCCAGCAGGCAGCCCATTGCCGACCGTCCCTCGTGCAAGCGTCTCGTTAGGGCAAACCCCCTTAGGGGGGAGAGGGAAGCCAGGCCCCTTCGGTCGCTTCCCTCAAAAGACCTGCTGGCAAGAATATTAAACCTTGCCAGGTTCAAGGCCTGTGCCTCCCCACTGAAGACTTATGACGCTGCCAAGGGGACCTGTAATGTCCTGGGAGGGGATGGGCAACTGGAGGCCCCTCCTGTGATAGACATGGTCCTTGAGGAAAACCAGCCTCAGACAGTAGGGCCTTCCATGGGGGGAATCCGGGCTCGGCGCTAAGCACCGAACCCGAATCCGCCCCTATGCAAGGTCCTCCTCAAACGGCTGGGGATTCTCAGGCAGTACAAGGAGGGAAGGGATCTCCTCCGGATGATGCGCCTGCGACCACCAGAACCTTCTCTATTTCGAAGAAGGACCTAGCTGAGGCCGGTCCATCTGGCCTGGGGGCTTCTACCGGCGGGGGTGAGAAGCAGGTTCATTCCCCGCCCTCCTCTCCAAAAAAGAAAAGGACGAAAAAGACCAAAAAGACGGAGAAGACTCTGGGCTCCTCTCAATCTGCGGGGGCTACGGGGACGGATGGGTCTGCTGCCACATTGGCAAGCGACAAAGCCAAGATCGGCACATCCGGCCCCCCTGCCCCCCCGGGTACGGAGCTCCTGACGATGACAAAGACCAAAAGTGCACAGGGCGGAGCCTCGATGACATCTGGGCCCCTCATTCAGAGGTTACCTGGCGTTTTCGAGCCCGCTGGCTTCAAACGCTTCCTCGTTATTCGCTCCACTGATGTCAAGGGCAACATGATCCATCAGAGGAGAGGATTAGCTAGTGCAATTGGTAGAGAGCGGCCAAGATAAGTACTCTTCGGACACTTCATGGCACCCCGGTGAGTGTGACGCCGCACTCTACCATGAACTTTGTGAAAGGAGTAGTTTATGCGAGGGAACTCGTTGACTACTCCATTGAGAACATCACCCTAGAGCTGGCCGACCATGGGGCGGTAAAGGTCGAACGTGTGATGAGAAAACAGGGAGGGGCCTCGAGACCCACCCCTACACTCTTCGTCACGTTCGACTGTGACAAGCTTCCTGAGTCGGTGCGTGCCGGTTGGTACCGCTACCGCGTGAAGGCATTCGTGCCACTGCCGCGGCGGTGCTATTACTGTCACCGCTTCGGCCATACGAATCGCTCATGTAGACGTGCAAAGTCGGGGTCATCCGAAGTCTGTGTAAATTGCTCCAAGGTTGCACACGATAAGTCCAAATCGTGTGTGGCCAAGTGTGTCAATTGCGGAGAGCCGCACCCTGATTCTTCGAAGCAATGTGGTGCATATCTCCTTGAGAAAGAAATCCTGGCCGTTCAGGCCCAGGATCGACTCTCATTCCCCGAATCAAAGGACTTGGTCCTGGCGCGCCCGGCTCTGCCTGGGACGTCATATGCCTCAATAGTTAGAAAGGCACCCTCTGCTCCTGGCCCATCCAGGCCAACGAGCATGGTTGTTTCCGCGCCCATTCGGAGCCCTTCTGCTGGCTCTACCCACCCCGGGCGCTCCCCTGGTAAAGCTGGCGGCAAAAAGGGTTCATACCCTGCCCCGGCTAAAACCAGGGCTCCCCCCTCCTCCCCCAGCGTGCTCGTTTCTCGTAAGGCGAAACGGCCACGCGCCTCCACCGAGTCGTTAGACTCACAGGAGGCAACACCCCTGAAGATGGTCGCTAGGCCATCTTCCGGGGTTCCTAAAGCTGTTCCCCGATAGGAGAACAGCAACAAAGGAGCTTCGGCCCCTTCGCCAACGCCCCGAGGTGGAGCGAGTTGCTCGGAGACGGTGGTTCCTCGAAAAGAGGGCGCCCCGCCTCCGAAGCCGCAACGCCCGCCTAAAGTTTTGAGGAAAAGACTCGCTTGGCGAGCCCAACCTCCCCCAATAAGTCCTCGAAGGCGACAGCGCCTTCAGCGCTTTGTCCGGCCAACAGCGCCCGGGGTTCTGCCCCCGGGAAGCGTACGGCCATTCCCGTGAGGGTCTTCAGTTCGAGGAGGGCCCCCGCGTCTCCTCCGAGCTAGGCCTGGAGGGCATATTTCTTCAATGGAATTGCCGTGGACTCCGGCGCAACTGGGAGGAGTTGCGGAGGCTCGTCTCATCCCGTTTCCCGTTAGCTATCGTTTTGCGGGAGACCATGCTAGGCGCGTGCCCCCTGCCTGCCCTCCCGCGGTATAAGGGTCTTGCGACCCCACCATCGCGGGATGGCTGGGCTGGGGGATGCGCGGTTTACACCCAGCATGATGTCTCCGTTCTTCCTTTCTCTTTAGATACCTCCTTTCAGGCAGTGGCTGTGCAGCTGCACCTGGATAGGAGGTATACTCTGATTTCTGCGTACATTCCCTTGTCAGCTGACTTCGACGCGGGGGACTTCTGCCGCGTCGTGGCATGGTTGCCGAGGCCCTATCTCTTGCTTGGAGATCTAAACGGCAGGCATCCTCTCTGGGGAGATTACTCCATAAATCCCAGGGGACAAGTCCTTGCCGATCTGATCGAAGAGCTTGAGATGGGTGTCCTAAACGTTGATGAGTTTACGCATCACTGTCCGAGAACCGCTTCATTTTCTTACCTCGACCTATCTTTGTGCTCTTCGGATGCACAGCCTGATTTTGATTGAGAGGTGGTCGATGACCTCCATGGTAGTGATCACTTTCCCATTCAAATATCATTTTCAGGGCAACTGCCGCCTGAGAGACCACCTCGGTGGTGCTTGGCGCGGGCGCGGTGGACTGCATTTCAGGAAATGACTGAATTCTCTATCTCAGTCGAGGAGTTTAGGTCGGTAGATGAGGCCGTTGAGTTCTTCTCCGGCAACCTTATCGCCGTGGGCCTGACTACTATTCCTAGGACGTCTGGCCGTTCTGCACGCCTACCACTCCCATGGTGGTCGGCCGAGTGTGAGACGGCCCTCAAACAGAAGCGTTATGCCTACATGTGCTATAAGCGCCGCCCGAACGATTTCGCTGTCGCTGAATTTCGTCGGGCTAGGGCTAGGTTCCGGTATATTTGGAAGCACGCCAGCCGCTCTTCTTGGCGGGCATACGTGTCTTCACTTAACGGGAAGACCCCTATAGCTGAGGTGTGGAAGCGAGTCAAAAGGATTCGGGGCAATTTCTCGCAGGACCCCCCTTCCTTTCTCCAGGAGGATGGGACAGCAATCTCGGACCCCGCGTCCGTGGCGGAATCCTTATCGACCGCTTTTTCCGCATTTTCTAGCCGTGTTGCCGCTCCGCCAGCATTCAATGCACGTCGTGATGTCGCGGAAGGCCGCCGGCTGGACTTTACCTCCAGAGGCGGAGAACCCTTCAACGACAAGTTTACTGTGAGTGAGTTGCGTTCCGCTCTCGCTTCGTGCGCGGACACCGCCCATGGTCCGGACGATGTCCCGTACGCTATGCTTCGACACCTGGGTGAGCGAGGCATGGCCTTTCTGTTAGATTTGTTAAACAGGATCTGGGTGGAAGGTCTTCTCCCAGACTCCTGGCGAATCGCTACTGTGCTCGCCTTTCGCAAGCCGGGGAGAGATCACTCTACTCCGACCGGTTTCCGCCCAATCTCTCTAACCTCTTGCGTGTGCAAGTTGATGGAGAAATTGGTAAATGTTAGATTAGCCTATTTCCTGGACAGCGGAGGCCATCTGTCTTCTGCACAGTGCGGCTTCCGTAAGTTCCACTCCACGTCGGATGCTCTGCTCCGACTGGAAAATGCCGTCTGCGAGGCTTTCCTTCGTAGACAGCACTACGCCACGGTGTTTTTTGATCTGGAGAAGGTCTATGATACCGCATGGCGATACGGTATCATGGAGACTCTCCACACGATGGGGGCGAGGGGACGCCCCTCAATGTTTATATCTGAATTTTTGCGAGATCGTCGATTCCGCGTACGGGTGGGTGGAGCCCTCTCCGGCCCAAAGGAGCAGGAAGAGGGTGTCCCGCAGGGAAGTGTCCTCAGTGTCACACTCTTTGCCCTGAGCATCAACAGCATCACCTCGGTGCTGCCGGAAGATGTTCTCGCTACGCTCTACGTGGACGACCTTTTGATCTCTTTTGGCGCGGCCCAGATGCCAACTCTGGAGCGTCGACTCCAACAGGCATTTAACCGCGTCTCTCGCTATGCCGAAGCGCACAGGTTTCGGTTTTCTTTGGCCAAGACTAAGGTGGTGCACTTCTGCCGCCATCCACGGCTTCACCCCGACCCAGATTTGTTTCTTAATGGGGTGCGCCTGGATGTGGTTGAGTCGCACCGTTTCCTTGGTCTTGTATTCGACCGACGCCTCACTTGGGAGGCTCATATTCGCAGCCTTAGGGTCTCTTGTACCCGCGCCATGGACATTCCCTGTTCCGTGACGTTCAGCGCTTGGGGCGCTGATAGGGCTACCGCCTTACTTTTTTATCGATGCTTTGTTCGCTCGAAGCTCGACTACGGATGCGAGTTTTATGCATCCGCAGCCGAGCGTTTATTGCGCAAGGTGGATTCGATCCAACACACCGGCCATCGCCTTGCGACCGGTGCCTTCCGCACTTTTCCCATTGAGAGCCTGTTGGTCAATTCTGGGGAGATGCCACTCGCTCTGCGCCGCGTGCAGTGCATCACTCGCCTGTACGCGCGAGCCCGGCGCCTCCCTCAGTCGCCAACAGCTCTCACTGCATCCGCAGCTGATCTCGACGGTGCCTATGCCGCCGAGAGACGTCACTCATACCCTAAGCCCTTTGGGTTTAGGGCCAGGAAACTCCTTCGAGATGTAGATATAGCTCTCGGGCCGGTGGCGCCCCTGGTTCTGCCCAGGACGCCACCCTGGAGGGTACCACATTTGGCTATCTGTCGCCACGCCTCTGCTCCCAAAGCTTGTACTATGCTGGGAGTATTGCGTTCGACCTTTTTGGAGCACACATCGTGTTACGCTGGTACCGTGCCAGTGTATACGGATGGCTCCAAGTCTCGATAGGGGGTCGGCTTGCACGCCGTATCCCCTCTGTTTGAAGTCAGCGGGGCGCTACCAGCCGCTGCGTCTGTCTTCACGGCCGAGCTGGTGGCAATACACCACTCGGTACGGGAGATTACACGACGTGCCCGGTTCGGAGACCGGAATGTGATCTATTGCGACTCACAAAGCACCCTGAGTGCTCTCAGGGCATTGGAATCTCCGCATCCCCTGGTTCGCGAAATCCGGGAGGCCACGGTTTTGGCGAGCCGGGCAGATGTCGAGATTATCTTCTGCTGGGTTCCTGGACATGTAGGAATTGCGGGGAATGAGCGCGCCAAAGAGTCCGTGAGGACTCTGCGACCGGACCAGCGTTTCGCTCTTCCTTACACTGACTACATGGCAGGAATACGGGCAGCTCTTCGGACTGCTTGGCAAAGAAGATGGGAGACGGTCGAAGGGAACTTAAAGTTGCGTGCCATTGCGCCGCAACTGTTCCCATGGACCTATCCCCCAATGCCGCGGCGGCTTCAGGTTGCTTTCTGTCGTCTCCGAATCGGGCACACTCGTGTGACGCATCGCTATTTGATGGAGCGCTCGCCTGCGCCCTATTGCAACGACTACGTCGTCCCCCAGACTGTTCGGCACATTCTTGTCAAATGTCCCAGTCTGGGTGATCTTCGCGCACGACACTTGTCCTGGTACTGGGATGGGCGGGGTCGCTACCGCCTGTCCCTTGTACTCGGGACGAGTGCGTGCACTTTGACTGGTGGACTTGTTGACTTTTTGGGCGAGGCCGGCCTTCTCCCTTTCATTTAACCAGGTTTAATTGTTGTTGTTGTTGTTTTTGTTATTGTTTTTGTTATTGCTTTGTTATTGTTATTTCTTTTTATTGTTGTTTTCTGTTCAATTTTTTAAAGTAGCCTAGAACTAGGCTGTTTGTTTACGGCCACTTATGCCTAATTCGGCAGTCACCAGATAGCCCCTTAAAAAAAAAAAATGCTCCGGCCATACGAATCGTTTTATTAGACATGCAAAGTCGGGTTCACCCCAAGTTCATGTAAATTGCTCCAATGTCGCACACGATAAGTCCAAATCGTGTGTGGCCAAGTGTGCCAATTGCGGAGAGCCGCACCCTGCTTCTTCGAAGCAATGTGGTGCATATCTCCTTGAAAAAGAAATCCTGGCCGTTCAGGCCCAGGATCGACTCTCATTCCGCGAGGCTAAGGACTTGGTCCTGGCGCACCCGGCTCTGCCTGGGACGTAATATGCCTCAATAGTTAGAAAGGCACCCTCTGCTCCTGGCCCATCCAGGCTAACGAGCACGGTTGTTTCTTCGCCCATTCGGAGCCCTTCTGCGAGCTCTACCCAACCCGGGCGCTTCCCTGGTAAAGCTGGCGGCAAAAAGGGTTCATACCCACCCCCGGCTAAAACCAGGGCTCCCTCCTCTTCCCCCAGCGTGACCGTTTCTCGTAAGGCGAAACGGCCACGCGCCTCCACCGAGTCGTTAGACTCACAGGAGGCAACACCCCTGAAGATGGTCGCTAGGCTATCTTCCGGGGTGCCTAAAGCTGTCCCCCGATAGGAGGACAGTAACAAAGGAGCTTCGGCTCCTTCGCCCACGCCCCGAGGGGGAGCGAGTGGCTCGGAGACAGTGGTTCCTCGAAAAGAGGGCCCCCCGCCTCCGAAGCCGCAACGCCCGCCTAAGGTTTCGAGGCGGAGGGAGGAAAAGACTCGCTTGGCGAGCCTAACCTCCCCCAATAAGTCCTCGAAGGCGAAGCGCCTTCAGCGCTTTGTCCGGCCAACAGCGCCCTGGGTTCTGCCCCCGGGAAGCGTACGGCCATTCCCGTGAGGGTCTTCAGTTCGAGGAGGGCCCCGGCATCACCTCCGAGCTAGGCCTGGAGGGCATATTTCTTCAATGGAATTGCCGTGGACTCCGGGCCAACTGGGAGAGGAGCTACGGAGGCTCGTCTCGTCCCGTTCCCCGTTAGCTATCTTTTTGCAGGAGACCATGCTAGGCGCGTGTCCCTGCCCGCCCTCCCGGGGTATAAGGGTCTCGCGACCCCACCACCGCGGGTTGGCTGGACTCGGGGATGCGCGGTTTACACCCGGCATGATGTCTCCGTTTTTCCTTTCTCTTTAGATACCTCCTTTCAGGCAGTGGCTGTGCAGCTGCACCTGGATTGGGGGTATACTATCATTTATGTGTACATTCCAGCGTCAGCTGACTTCGACGCGGGGGACTTCTGCCGCGTCGTGGCACGGTTGCCGATGCCCTTTCTCTTGTTCGGAGATCTGAACGGCAGGCATCCTCTCTGGAGAGATTACTCCATAAATCCCAGGGGACAAGTCCTTGCCGATCTGATCGAAGAGCTTGAGTGAGATGGGTGTCCTAAACGTGGATGAGTTTACGCATCACTGTCCGAGAACCGCTTCATTTTCTTGCCTTGACCTATCTTTGTGCTCTTCGGATGCACAGCCTGATTTTGATTGGGGGGTGGTCGATGACCTCCATGGTAGTGATCAGTTTCCCATTCAAATATCATTTTCAGGGCAACTTCCGCCTGAGAGACCACCTCGATTCTGCTTGGCGCGGTGGCCTGCATTTCAGGAAATGACTGAATTCTTTATCTCAGTCGAGGAGTTTAGGTCGGTAGATGAGGCCGTTAACTTCTTCTCCGGCAGCCTCATCGCCGCGGGCCTGACTACTATTTCTAGAACGTCTGGCCGTTTTGCACGCCGACCACTCCCATGGTGGTCGGCCGAGTGTGAGACGACCCTCAAACAGATGCGTTATGCCTACATGCGCTATAAGCGCCGCCCGAACGATTTCACTTTCGCTGAATTTCGTCGGGCTAGGGCTAGGTTCCGGTATATTTCGAAACACGCCCGCCGCTCTTCTTGGCGGGCATACGTGTCTTCACTTAACGGGAAGACCCCTTTAGCAGAGGTCTGGAGGCAGTTCAAAAGGATTCGGAGCAAGTTCTCCAGGAGAATGGAACCGCAATCTCGGACCCCGCGTCCGTAGGGGAATAATTCACCACCGCTTTTTCCGCATTCTCTTATCGGTATGCTGCTCCCTCCGCCAGCATTCAATGCACGTCGTGATGTCGCGGAACGCCGCCGGCTGGACTTTACCTCCAGAGGCGGAGAACCCTTCAACGACAGGTTTACTGGGAGCGAGTTGCGCTCCGCTCTCGCTTCGTGCGCGGACACTGCCCATGGTCCGGGCGATGTCCCGTACGTTATGCTTCGACACCTGGGTGAGCGAGGTATGACCTTTCTGTTAGATTTGTTCAACAGGATCTGGGTGGAGGGTCTTCTCCCAGATTCCTGGCGAATCGCTACTGTGCTCGCCTTTCGCAAACCGGGGAGAGATCACTCTACTCCGACCGGTTTCCGCCCAATCTCTCTAACCTCTTGCGTGTGCAAGTTGATGGAGAAATTGGTAAATGATAGATTAGCCTTTTTCCTGGACAGCGGAGGCCATCTGTCTTCTGCACATTGCGGCTTCCGCAAGTTCCACTCCACGTCGGATGCTCGGCTCCGACTGGAAAATGCCGTCTGCGAAGCTTTCCTTCGTAGACAGCACTACGCCACGGTTTTTTTCGATCTGAAGAAGGCCTATGATACCGCATGGTGATACGGTATCATGGAGACTCTCCGCACGATGGGGCGAGGGGACGCCTCCCAATGTTTATCTGAATTTTTGCGAGATCGTCGATTCCGTGTACGGCTGGGGGGAGCCCTCTCCGGCCCAAAGGAGCAGGAAGAGGGTGTCCCGCAGGGAAGTGTCCTCAGTGTCACACTCTTTGCCCTGAGCATCAACGGCATCACCTCGGTGCTGCCGGAAGATGTTCTCGCTACGCTCTACGTGGACGACCTTTCGATCTCTTTTGGCGCGGCCCAGATGCCAACTCTGGAGCGTCGACTCCAACAGGCATTTAACCGCGTCTCTCGCTATGCCGAAGCGTACAGGTTTCGGTTTTCTTTTGCTAAGACTAAGGTGGTGCACTTCTGCCGCCATCCACGGCTTCACCCCGACCCAGATTTGTTTCTTAATGGGGTGCGCCTGGATGTGGTGAAATTGCACTGTTTCATCAGTCTTGTATTCGACCGACGCCTCACCTGGTAGGCTCATATTCGCAGCCTTTGGGTCGCTATCGTCTGTCCCTTGTACTCGGGATGAGTGTTTGCATATTGTCTTGTAGACTTGTAGACTTTTGGAGGGGAGGCTGGCCTTCTCCCTTTTATTTAACTAGTTTTTTGGGGGGCGGTTTATAGGTCGCACGTTCCTGCGCCGAGGTGACATGCCCCCGATGCAGGAGCTTGCTTCCTGCTCTTTGCCTTTTCCTTTCTTTTTTTTTTAGTGTTTGTTTTTGTGTTTTTGAATCTCTTTTTAAAGTAGCCTAGTACTATGCAGTTTTTAATACAGTGACCCATGCCCAAGTAGGCAGTCGCCAGATGAGCTCTTAATTAAAATCTTTCTCGTCTGGGAGGGTCGTGCTTTTCTGTCAGGTCGTGACTTTGGTGAAGAGTGTTTACATTTCACACAACCTTGTCTCCTCTGGATTTTATAGTGAAAGGAATGCCGTGAGAAGGATGGGGAGCACAGGGTTGAGTTCTGTCCCCATCTATTTGTAGAAGAGTGGGGAGCGCTAACATAGGGTGGGTGAGAGATTAAGGAAGCTTTGAAAGTTAGGCTGGAACCAGGATTTTTGCAACCATATTCTTGGTACTGTGTCAAACTTTATGTTGATTGCTGTGTATATTGCATGTGAAGGGTGAAGATGTTTGCTGAAACTATCTAGAATGTCCATATTGAAATTGGTTAGGAAACTTATGGTGGAATGATCTTTTATGGATCCATGTTGTCTTTATATGTATTTCTTTGCTGTTTTTTTTCTTATCTTTTTAATTAAACCACAGTAATGAGATGGGTTTGGTTGTCATGGAAAAATGATGCATGCCTTTGTGTTTAATTGGACATAAAGGAAGGGGAGTAGTTTTTCAGCAGCGTTTATGTGCACCAACCCAACTTTGTAAGTGGTTGAAGATGAAGTATTCATTTACTTGGCCATTTTTAAATCAAATCTATGTCCATTACAGGGAGCCTGAGCCGCAAGTGTTAGATTTTCAAACACAACAGTACAAGATTCTGCCACACATTTCAGCTGTCTTTGCACTGATGTTTGTGGCAAGGGTGGTTCAGGAGACCTTCATCAATTACACAGGAAATGGCAAATTGGATCGACTTCCTGAGGTGATTGTCTGATATTTTATTTGTTTTTATAATTTTTTGTTTTTGCTATGTGCTCATATGAACACACATATGCTCACTGTTTTTGGTCGTTTTTTTTTGTGATTCCTTAGATTGTATGTGTTGAAACGCTATTTTTCTCCAATTCCGACTGGAAATTTCCCTTTGTGTCAGAATACAATTTTGTGCCTGTATTTAGGACAAAGATTACCCATACTGTCTTCAAGTGCCTTTATGTGGGGCCAGCAGAATAGTCGTACAATCTTCCAGCATTTGTAGTAAAAGGTAACTAGGGTATGCTGGCATAGGAAAAGTTGTACACTCAAATGTTTATTCCTTCAAGCACAATATGCGATGGTAGTAATGAGTGGGACTCTCATCGACCCCATCTTGCATTGATGCAGGCCAACCCCACCTAGTGGGAAAGCAGTTGATGATCCTAATAGAGGCCTTTATTAATTTGGTATAGTGTTAATGAATGCTACCCCTGGCCTTAGTGACCTGGGGGGAAGGTGTAAAAGTTACCAAGGATCTTTTTTTTTTGTCCAAATGAAGCTCCCAGGAACTATGTTTAAAAGACACCCAGCACCTATGGGAAAGTAAAAAGGCCCTCATGAGCTATGGTTGAGCCCCCGGAACCTATGGTTAATAGGGCCCGGTAAAAAAGCCCCAGGAGCTATGGTTATGAGGCATTTACCTCACCCCACCCTACCTCTTGTGGATAGGTCCCTGCTATTATACATATTTAATGGGAATCGGCGATAAACCAAAAGTGAAGCATCATTATTTGGAGTTGGTTGCGCTATCTGTCCCTCGCATCGTGGACGTGATCCTTACCACCGAATAATGAAATGCACATAAATATCAGAATGGCAATCGCTGGTGAGCTTGAAGCCTCTAAGGACCAGTACTCTTTGAGGTGTTGGGAGGGGGGATTACAGGGTAGCAGTGTGTTTTGACACCTATCAGCGATTGTGGAACCCTTCGTGACCCGATGGTGGACGCCCGTTCCGCGCCAGCGGTATCCACAATGAAGGAGAGGGTGGATATGTTGTGCTGTGAAGATGAGAATGGAAATGATAGCGCCGTTCTGATTGGCTATGTCCTGATGATATGTGTAGGAGATACCTACCCTCGCGAGTTAATGGTACCTGCGTTTCCGCCTAATAGGCAGCCAGTCACTCAGATACACTGAAGCTTTATGCCATGTCTGCGCTCACTGAAATTAAAGTTGGCACCTTGACGCTAAAAATTCCAACGCCGTATCCACTGGGCTAGCGAGAGCTCATTTGTGTATTCTTATTTATGAAGGTAACAGCTGATTTGGGAAATAGGGGAATGATGAGGCAATATCTTTAAAACAGCGAGATAACAGATGCTTGTTTTATCTGAGACAAACATGAAAAGGAATGAAGATTAGATCAGGGTGGTGGAAGTAGGAGATGTGGCAGTAAGTTTTTAGTGATGAGTGGATGATACAATGGTTGGTTATGCATGTGCGACTTGAGAATTATGTGAGTGAGGTTGCAATTTGCAAGAGTGGAACTATGCCGGGTTGTTGTATACTAGGTTTTGCCTAAGTTCTGTTACACTCAGGTTTTTGTTGGGTTTTTTTTGAGAAAAAAGTTCCGTCAAACAAACTTAAAGTTCTACTTTTCCAGGATGTGTCATTATAATGTCTTTTCCATTGGGTGCAGGTGTGTCAAGATGGAAGTCAAAAGAATCGAGATCTCTCTTCTCTTGCGCGCGGGCCACAACAAGTTCGACTTCGCCAAGCGGCTCAACGTCAGACGGATGACCGTCTACACAGTCGCGGAGAGGCTCAGGAACGGGGAAGATAATATCAAAAATCGATCTCATTCAGGGTGACCTCAAGTTATTAACCTTTTGGCTGTGAGAAAGTCCTTCGAAAGTGCTCAAAATGACTGCGCTCGCGAAGAAGAAGAACGTCTCGGTGGCGCTGGTGTCCAGGGCCATCGAAGAGGAAGGAGGCAGGAGCTTAAGGTGCGTGGAAAGTCCTCAGCTCACCGATCGTATGCGAGAAGAACGTCGGGAGTGCTGTAATCGCCTTCTCAGCGACCTAAAGAGTCATGGCAATCGAATTCTCCTTTTTCTGATGAAAAAAACTCCCATGGTTGATCCGGTGATCAACAAGAAGAAGGCCCGTGTTGTAAGCTTTGGCCAGGACGTCTCCGAGGTCAGCTACGTGTCCACAACCAAGCACCCTGTCTCCGTGATGATGCTCGACGTCGTAGGTTCGAAAGGCGAGAAGATGCCACCTGTGTGGTTCCCCAACCGACTACAGTCTTACCAGGGCCGATTACAGGGACATCTTAGCACCGAAAGTCCTGCCCTTGGTGATAAAGATGACGAAAGGAGGCGGACTATGTCTTTCAGCAGGACCGTGCCCGGCCCACACGGCCAAGGCCATGCAAGAATAGTTGGGGTCGAACATGGACGACGAAGGACTTTTCGCTGCCGCAGTTGCTCGAACTACAGCGTATGTCAAGGGCAGGGCCTGCAATGTCCGCCACAGCAACGTTGACGAGCTGAAGTCGTCTCTCAGTCGCATGTGTGTCAGCATGAGGAAGGACTTCGTCCGCAGCGTGTGCACAGTCTTCAAGTCTCGCCTGGAGCGCAGAATCGCCGCCACATTGATTAATATTGCAATTTTGCCACATATGTTAATTCAATAAAAACCTGTCTATCTGCATCAAAACTATGATAGTGTCCTTTGTTGCGAGCGTCATAACGAGTGTAACAGGACTTTTGCGACATACGGTATAGCCCTTTTAATGTTAGAACTGAAAACTGAGAAAGACAGGTCATGGAATTACTGGATGAGTTTGGGATTAAATTGGGAATGGTTATTGGATGATAGTTATATGGGATATGAATAGAAAAATAGGTGACAATGATAGAGGATGACTGGAGCTTTTGATATACCTGTAGAGAATGAAAGTGTAGAGAAATTAGTAGCTGTGTGAACATCAAGGACGAGAATGGTAGAGTACTTGTGAACAATGAGGAAGTTAAAAGTAGATGGCGACGATACTTTGCTGTATTGGGGCTATGGAAGAGCTAACCTTGCAAGAGTTTGCTAGTGCTGATAGGTCTGAAAAATGGGAAGGCAGCGCTGGAGTAAAGAGGATATAGATGATATAGCTGCTGAGATGCTAAAAGTTTGTATTTGTTTTATGGAATGGGTTTGATGACTGTGTTGTAAGGCTTTTGAAAGTGGAAGAATGCACTATGAAGATTGGCACTGCATCTCTTCTCCAGAGGTTATTTTGAAAGAGTGAGATAATCAAGGAGGGGGGAGATGAGATGGGCAGTGTTTTCAGATTGCTTAAGGTTGCAGCAGAAGCAGTCTGGAGTGGGTATGGTGTTTGGGTCTAATGTTTTTGTATTCATGATGAGGATAAGTCTGTGTTGTAGGCGAAGTGTATGGAAAAAAAGTCTGATTGGCCTTTTAGAAGGATAATAACACAGATTGATCAGTGATGGACAGGGGTATTTTGAGCGGGTAGTTGTGTGTGGATTAAGTATTTGCAATTAGACAGTTAACTCAAAAAACAAGGGATGAGGTGTAAAGTGTACGCTAGGTTCATGGATGCCACCTTAGCTGCTTAACATCTTCATGGATGGAGTATTGAGATAAGTACGTATGAGAATAGGGGGAAGGGGAGTGAAATTGTCGAGGAATGGTCTCTCTCTATGTTGGTAGATGTTGATGACTTGGTATTTTTGGCTGAGAGTGAAAGGGACTTGAAACTGTTAATGGTAGCCTTTGACAGGGTGTGTGAAAGGAAGGAGTCTAAAAGTGAATGCAGAAAAAGGTAAAGTGATGGGATTTGATGGTGTAAATAAAGGAGCGGGGTGTGAATTCGGAGTCTCTGGTGTCACTCTTGAACAAGTGCAAATTTTAAGTATCTAGGATGCAATCTGTGTGATAGTAGTACAGTTGAAGCAGATTGCGAACTCAAATTTTTAAGTGATGGGGAATTCGGCAATTAGAGCGTAGGCGAATGGTGAGGGTTTAAGTGTGGAATTTCACAGCCAACATTGCTGTATAGGAGTGAGATTATGGTATGGTAGGAGAAGGAAAGATCTCGACTGAGAGCAGTACATGTGGACCACTTGAGAGCGATGCTTGGTGAGCGAAAGGAGCGACTGGGTAAGAGGTGTTTATCGTATGAAGAAGGGTAACGGATAAGGGTGTGATTAGGTGGTATGTGCATATCAAGAGAATTGATGGAAATAGATTTGCAAAGAGAATATATGAGAGTGCGTCTCGAGGTTGCAAGACCGTGTAAAAGGTGGGGGAGAAAGGGCTGACCGAGGAGGGAGTGGATGGTATTGTGCATGGAGAAGGGCGCACTCTTTGACTCCTGCCCATGAACCCCGACTGGATGGGATGCTACAGTACCTGACCCCCATCACTATGAAGTACCTTCGTTGTGGATAAAAGGATGGGTGGCCTTATCCTTAATAGGACATAAGGAGGCGGGGGATGGCGGTAGTTTGTAGTGCCTTTGAAACGCGCGGACCCCACTTAATAAGGAGACGTGGTATTTTAGAAGTCTCGAACAGCAGCATTACTCTCGTGCCCATGGACCGGGGGTTGCCATGCATCAATGCCCTAGATGAAGAAGGAGAATATGGGTGTTTGCACTTTTGTTTTGGTAAAGATGTTTACCCCTGATTCCTGCTGTCTGATACCCGTCATAGTTGCGCGTAGGGTCAGACCCATCCCATCCGTAGATAGTATCTCTTTACCGACCTTTGAAGGATGGGAAATTAGGTTGGCTTTGAGCCAGCTGCAATTGACTTAAGAGGGGTTTCTTTTAATTTGATTTAAAGCGAAAACCGACGAGAGCATTGCCCGATAAAAGTTTGTAAGGAGAAATTTGTACAGAAAGTGGTGAGGCTATATGGGTCCACAGATCATTCTGTGAGCATTGTGGCCGGAAGGGCATGCAATTATTTAGATGTCAGCTGCAGCATGGCTGCCCGTACTACTAACACCACTTTGCGGGCCAATTGGGGTTCTAAAGGAGGCATTTGGATCAGCGGTCAGTGTCACTAACCACTTCTTCAACGAGGCAAATGAAGCCCCGCTCCATGTCATAATGTGTCTATGGAATTATTATAATAAGAAACCGGGCTCCAAACCCGGCATCTCCCATTTCACGCATCGCTCTGGTAACAGTTGCCCTCTACGACGAGCAACTGGTATAACCGTTGGCGTGGTATTTATTTTCCACTTCGCTCGTTACATCTAGTTGTCTTTTACGACGAGTACCTGACATCATGATAGTGGTATTTTTACTCCCCCACAATAGGGAGACAAAATTAATCTCCCCATTGGGTTACTAGCACTTTTTTCTTTTTAATACCTCGCGCCAATTTTTCGATCCAGCTGCACGCCCTGTCTTGCGGTGTGAAGGCGCAAAATACTACAGATGCGACCCTTGCAATAGACGAATGCCGTCTCGCTTGCGGCGGCCATGGTTACATGATGTCCTCCAACTTGCCCCGTCTCTGGTCCTTGGTGACGGCATCTATGACCTACGAGGGCGAGAACACAGTCATGTGGCTTCAGGTGGCGAGGTATGTCTCCATATGTGACCACTTCTTGAAGCGCACCCACATTTTGGCATTGTCGTGATCCAGGGGCGGTGGGTTGTGAAGTTAAGTGGGCATCTTTAGATCACTGTGAGTTGATATGGGCGGGATTCTTGTTGGGTTTCATTTTGCGGAGAGAAAAAGTACTCGAGCAGATGGTGCCTGCAAGTAGGACCAATCGAAAACCAGAAGAGTAAAAGAATTTCAGAGGTGGAGAACCTGAGCTATCGTGGGGGCTTTTTGACTGGAATCTAGGTTTATTTCCATATACCACTCCAGAACACTTTAAGTTGTAACCTTATTCACACCCTTCTTCGCATCTTAAACAGTGGTTCCTCACTCTAGCCACCTTTCTCACAGCCAAAAACCTTCAGTTGTCCCTTTGTATTGGTCTCAATAGAGATATTTCCTTCTCCCATACACCAACGTAGGCACCAGCATAGTCTCATGCAGCTAGCCTGGCACATTCCACACTCGAACTCTTACAAGTCACTATTTAGTACCGTGTGGTCGTAATTTGCTTCATCTATGCCACTAACATTTACAATACATCCTAGATATTTGAAATTTCGCACTACTTTAAGGGTGACACCACAACCTAAACTGTAAAAAATAAAATGTTAAGAGAGGTTGGATGTCACTGCTGATTCCAAGCTGTCTGGCCGAGCAGCCCGGAGGAAGGATATGGCCTGTACCGATTTTCCTTCAAGGAGTGTATAGTGTTTTTAGCGTGGGTAACTGTGTGCAGTGCAGCCTTCCCCTATGCGTTTGATTATGTGGGATGCAGTGTTCCATTTTGGTAGTTCAGGAGCGAAGGGTGATGCCCACACCGCAGTCAAGTGGACTGACCTCACGAGAAAAGGAGGATTCAGAAAGGTGATTATCAAGGAAAATGCGACTGCAGCAGGGTGTTGTGTCAGAAGGAATGAAGTGGGTGTGCACACTGTGCATTTATTTGTCTCATATCAAGGTGATCTTTGACCTTGCGGACTTTGGTTTCAGAGTATAAGTAGTCTGTGGGTGTGGCAGCTGTGCAGCCTGTAATGTGTTTTTCGGTCTTTGTTTTGTATGGTCTTGAGTGTGTTGAGGAAACTAATAGTAGTTAGGGACGCAACCAGGCTTTGCATAGTCCATTAGTGAGTTGGTAAATTATTTATAAACCCTGGTTGTGGTTTCTTTTCTATCCCAATGTTGTGTGTACGAGTGATTTGAGGGCGTTAAGTCTTATTGTACATTTGTTGTTTGTTAAATGCATTCTGAATGACATTTTTCGTATTGTATGTTACGCCAAGTATTTCTGGTGTCTGATATGGGATTACTGTTTATAGTTAGGTGAAGCATGTATGGTGTTCCCCGATATATCGCTGCTTATGAAGGTGGTTGTGTTTGTAGAACCAAATGCTCTCTTTATCTCACTGCATGAATGTTAGGATTATGTCATCTGCATATGAAGGTATGTGCATCTAGGGTGAGCTTGATATGGCTATGTCATGCATGTAGAAATCAAAGCGTTTGAGGGAAAGTACGAACCCTTGGGGACAACGTTTATGTTGGGTGATGACTAGTCAGAGAATGTCACATGGGCCTGTCTACGCGCCAGATAGTGTTATATATTTTGTTAGCGAGGTTGTGGTAGGGCATGGTATCGAGAACTTTGCTGATTTCATGTTACCAGTTGTCCTCTGTGTTGTTGTTGTGTGTGGTCTGTTTGAGAAGAGCAGCTGTTGAATCAATGGTCTGAAACCATGTGTATGTACTAAGGTAATATGTAAAGTCATCTATGATTTTTAAGCAGTGCAGAGGAGAGTGGTAGTATGGTGTGAGAACGTGTAGGGTTTTTGTTGGGTTTAGGCATTATGATGATTCTACCATGCTTCCAAATTTGGGGTATTGCTTGGTATGAATAACTATAGTTTGCAATTTTGGTTAGTGCTTTTATTCCATGTTGTCTGAATGTATGTTAGTGATGATGTTTGGACCACATGCAGCTGTTTGTTTGAGGTTATTGATGATGTGCTTCATCTGGCTGTTTGTAAAAGGTGCATATTCTATGTTGATTGGGAATATTTGTTTACCTCGGATGACTCGTTGATCGTCATCGTGGAGGCTTATGTTGCTAACGTGGCAAAAGTGTTTGAGAGTATGATGCCAGTTGTGGTGATTGCGTAGTGTTATTGTTTATTCTTTTTGTAGAGTTTGCTGGTGTTTGTTCTGTGGTCTAGTGTGTGGTCATTTCTAACATAAATTTGTAGGCACCACAGGCACTAGACTTTATGTCAGTAGTCGCCAGATGAGCTCTATAAATATAACAAAAGTATGTCCTTATGACCATTTTGCTTTTATTTACCCAGTTCTGCCATTGAGCCTTCCAAGTACATTCTAGCAGGGAGGGATCTTCGTCTCCGGGTGAAAGTTTTGCCCCCCTTTACCCCCTTCAATTGCCCCTGGGCGACACTATTTACCTAGGTGGCAACCCCCTTCTCTTTTGCAGGGGTCGGCCAAACAATTTAGCAACAAGGCGCCTAATCTTGTCTGCTTCCGTTGGGCGAGGCTCGATGGGCTAAACCTCCTCTAAGAGGCAAAGGGTGGCGTGGTCAAGTGACACTCGGTGGACGGAGTGCCCGCCTCCCAAATTTTCCCGATGAATGTTGGCATGCCATCCATCTCCCACGAAGTCACATTCCGCACCTGGCCGCAGCCCTGATGAGTGTCCCCGTCGGGATCCACGAAGCCCCAAAAGGATGCCGCTCCCGAGGTGCGCGCAAACCCCAGAGTGCCCTCGACTCTGACCGCAGAGTCTCATCTGGGAGAGAACATTGTCTCTGGGACGATTCTCACATTCAAGAGTCCATTCCAGTTTAAAGGCCTACCTAAGGGACACGGGCCAACGGGGATGCAAAGGGACAGGACTCCTGTCGGTGGAGCTTCGCAAAAGGTCCAGTCCTTTGCCATTTCGGTGAAAGTCCAGGCTGAGGCTGGCCGGTTCGTCCTCGGAGGCAGGAGGAAAGAGGGCGCACACCCCGCCATAACCACAAAAGGAAAAAACTAGGGGTTCCTCATCCCCCGCAGATGAACGTGTTTCTCGTTTACTCAGGCAGGTGATCAGGCCAAGAATTGCTCGGATGGAGCTGCAAAATCCTTATAAAGAAGCAGAAGCACGAGGTTAGGCGAGTCTTGGTGACCTCTGCATCTCATCCAGAGGATACCCGATATGTTTAAGGCAACCGGCTTTAAGCCTTTTCTACCAATTCGCTCTACTAATGTGAGCATGATGTCCAAAGGGCACATGTTCCAGGTATTAGCCAGGGTTCGCTTTAGGGAACTAAGGGTCGCTCGTTTCTCGGATGAGATCCCTCTGTTGAATTCGGCTGATCCGTGACCCTGCCCAGGTGGCTATGTACAGGTGACACCTCACTCTACCTTGAATTTTGTGAAATAGTCATCTATGCAAAGGAACTCGTTGACTACTCCTTAGATGACCACAAAGCTGTCCGAGCAGGGAGTGGTTAAGGTCGAACGTGTAATGGAGGAAAAAAGGAGGGTGCTCGAGACCCACCCCTACACACTTTGTCGAGTTCGATCGTTACAGGTTCCCTAAGTAGGTCATTGTTGTTGTTTATAGCTCTCCCGGAGCAAATGGTATCTCTGCTCCTTCCTACCGCTAGGGAGATTAAGGGACAACGCTTTGATTCTACGGCCTGTGCTGTAGGACTCCGTCAACGTTACCACATTTAAGTGGAGCCGCCTGCTGTCTGTGCAGCTGTCCTGATGGACATCTGTTGCATAGTGTGGGACTTTTATAGCCCCCCCCCCGTCTTCTGTCCTCGCTGTCCATGCAACAGCTAGGAAGTGGAAGTTCTATTGCAACTTGACGTTACGTGGAATGCATCCAAGTCAAGTGGTTTCAATACAGGTTTACAACTAGGCGGGGTAGTCGACTGGACGTGTCATATCCACTTGGGAATGACTGGCCACTCTTCAACTTCCTTCTCTTGTACTACGGCGCAAGAGAAACAAATGGACACCTTGAAGGGCTGATGTAGGAAGAGTGACTGTAAGTAGACATGAGAGTCGTTAAAGTTACAGTAGGCAAACTCCTGGAAGGTGGTCATGAGACCATCGCTGGGGCATCCTAAGCATGCCACCCGAAAGTAGGGCAGTGACATTAGACATTCAGCTCCCTCGCCCCTGTCGTGTCCTTAAAGCTCCGTCAGCCAAAGGTTTCGATGTGGGAGGAGAGAAAGTCTCTTACTCCGTGCCAAACCTCCCCCAGTAAGCCCTCTAATGCACCTGAAGAACGGCTATCAGTCCTGGAGTTCTGCCTCCGGGAAAACTTCTGCTATTTCCCTGAGGGTTTTAACTTCGAGGAGGACTCACATTGCCTTCGAGCTAAGCATGTAATGGCATTTTACTTGAATGGAATTGCCGTGGACTCTGGGCTAACTGGAAGCTGCGTCGGCTCGTCTCTTCCCGCTCCCCTCTAGCTTTTTCGCCTTTGGGAGACCATGTTGGGCGTGTGCCCCCATCCACCCTCCCGGAGTATAAAAGTTTTTCAGCCCCACCACAAAGGGATTGCGGACCCGGCATGTGGATGCGCGATTTACATCCAACATGTCTCCTTTCTCTTCCTGGCTATAAGTACCTCCTGTCAGGTAGTGGCAAGGTAGTTGCACCTGGATAGGAGTTATACCATTATTTCAGTGTACATGTATTCACTCTCAGCCGACAGATGTTGCAGACTTCCACCGCATCGTGGCACGGTGCCGAGGCCTTTTCATCTCGGGAATTTGAAAGATAGCGCCCCCTCCCTCTCACACGACTGCACGATCAATTCCATGGGCCAGGTCCTTGGCCACCTGATCGAACTGCATAGAATTAGCACATCGACTACATGGCAGGAATACGGGCAGCTGTTCAGGCTGCCTGGCAAAGAAGATGGGAGACGGTCGAAGGGAACCTAAAGTTGCGTGCCATTGCGCCGCGACTGTTTCCATGGACCTACCCCCCAATGCCGCGAAGGCTTCAGGTTGCTTTCTGTCGTCTCGAATTGGGCACACTCGCGGGACGCACCGCCATTTGATGGAGCGCTCGCCAGCGCCCTACTGTGAAGACTGCGTTGTCCCCCAGACTGTTCGGCACATCCTTGTTGAATGTCCCAGTCTGGGCGATCTTTTACCTGTCCCGGTACAGGGATGGGCGGGGTCGCTACCGCCTGTCCCTTCTACTCGGGACGAGTGCGTGCACATTGACTGGTGAACTTGTAGACGTTTTGGGGGAGGCCGGCCTTCTCCCTTTTATTTAACCAGTTTTGTTTTATTTTGTTTGTTTTTTTTGTTTGTTTTCCTTATAGGACGCAGGAGCTTGCTTCCTGCTCCTTGCCTTTTCCCTTTTTAAAATTTTTTTTAGTGTTGGGGTTTTTTTTTGTTTTTTTTTGTGTTTTTGAATCTGATTTTAAAGTAGCCTAGTACTAGGTAAGTTTTTAATACGGCGACTAATGCCCAAGTAGGCAGTTGCCAGATGAGCTCGTAAATTCAGCCATCATTGTTCGAGAACAGCTTAATTTTCTTGTCTCTATCTATCCCTGTGCTCTCTTACGAACAGTCTGATTTTGAATGAGTGGTAGATGACCATGGTAGTGATCACTTTCCTATTGTTTAATGTCGGCGGTGCTCTATCAGCCACTACAATACCCGCTTTGTCTGGGAAATAACGCGTTGTGCCCCATTCGGAGACCGGATCGTGATTTATAGGTTCTCAGAAAGTGCCCTGAGTGCTTTTAGAGCATTGGAATATCCGACCCCCTGGTTCGCGGTATCTGTGACGCCACTGCTGCCGCTAGTCCAGCGGATGTCGAAATGGATTCCTGGACATGTAAGGATTGCGGGGAATGAGAGCGCCAAAGAGTCCGCGGAGAGTGGGCGACCATACCGGCCTTTCGCTCTTCCTCACACTGACTACATGATAGGAATCAGTTCAGCCCTCCGGACCACCGCCGTGACTGTTGCCGTAGACCTACCCTCCAATGCCGCGAGGTTCTTCAGGTCGCTTTCTGCCGTCTTTTAATTGGACACACACTCGGGACGCATCGCCATCTTATGGATCTTCCCTGCACTTGGTTGCAAAGACTCTGTTAGCCCCAGACTCTTCTTCACATTCTTGTTGAATGTCTCAGTCTGGGGGATCTTCGCGCACGTAATCTGTACCGGTACCGGGATGAGCGGAGTCGTTACCACTTGTCTCTTGTACTCGGAATGAATTCGTGTATACAAACGGAGGAGGTTGGCCTCCATTTTATTTGATTCTCTTGTTGGTCGCATGCTACTGTGCCGGGGGTTGCGGTCCTTCCCCCGACGCCGGAGCCTGCTTCCTTTTTGTTTTTTTGTTGGTCTTGGTTTGTTTTTGTTTTAGTGTTATTGATTTGCTTCGTCTTTAATTTTGACTAGTATTAGGATGAACGAGTGATTTTGGCGACTTATGCCCTTGATGGCAGTTAACACATAGGCGCTATAAAAAAAAAATTCGCCACGCCTCTTCTCCCTAAACTGCTACAACGTCGGGAGTACTGCGTTTGAACTTTTTTTGGAGTTCATGCCGTTTCATAATGCAGCCAATCCAAAGAAGGGGTCAGCTTTCACGCCATCTCCCCTTTGTTTAAAGCCTTCTGGGCCCTTATCTGCGTCTATATTCACGGCTGAACTAGTTGCAATACACTGCTCGGTGCATGAGTTTACGCCTCGTTACCAATTTGGAGACGAGATTGTGATTTATAGCGACTCAGAGCATCCTAAGTGTCTTCGAAACATTGGAATCTCCGCACCCCTGATCAGCCGTATCCGTCACGCCATGGCTGACACGAGCCGGGAGGATGTCTTAGTCATCTTCTGTTGGGTTCCTCAACATGTAGGAAATGAGGGCGCCAAACAGTCATTAATGATTGGGCGAACAGACCAGCGTTTCTCTCTTCCCCACATTGATTACATGACAGGAATCAGGTCGGCCCTTCGGCCTGCATGACAAAGATGGTAGACGATCGATGGGAATCTTAAGTTGCGTGTCATTGTCCTGCGACTCTTCCCCTGGAGCTATCCTCCAATGCCTCGATGACTTCAGCTCGTCGTTTTCTCTCGCCTCCGAATCGGGGCACACTCGCGGGACGAAGCCCAATTTCATGAGGCTCCCATGAACCTTAGTGCGACGACTTCTTGGTCTCCCAGTCTGCCATACACATTTTTATCGAATGTTCCATGTTGGGGGAGCATGGCGAGCGTTATCTGTCTCACTCCTGGGACGAGCGAGATCGCTACTGCTCGTCCCTTGTACTCGGAACGAGTTCGCGCACTCCCCACTTTGGGATAATTGATTTTCTGAAGAAGGCGGGCTTCCTCCATATTATTTAGTGGTTTGGTGTTTGCTCACTCCGTCAGTGAGTGGAGCTCCACCCAGTGCCTAAACATGTGTTAAATATGCGTAAAGTCGCTATGATGTTTTCGGCTACTGTTGGTCATCGCTATTGGAGACAAAAAAAAAAGCAGCTGTCAACCCGATCGTGAAGGCTGGTGTGGTGAAGTGTGGAAAGGAAGACATCTTTTGTGGTGCGCCGAGTTTTGTTTCTTGTAGAATGGCAATGAGTATGTTGTGGGTTAATGTTGTTCATCACTGGTATTCCGAGGTAATGTATACTGTTTGTTAGCGCGGGGCTGAGTTGAGGTGAGGTAGTGATGCTGGGAGAGATGGTTTTTAGCGATGACGATCATAGTGGAGAGGGAGTGATGAAAGAAGGGATTGGGGTTGGATGTTGTGCAAGAAAGTGGGGAGAGTATGAGGAGCCAGTCCGTGTTTGAGTAGTGTATTTTGGAGTCGTGTTGTAAAAATTAAAATAACTTGAAATTTTTCTTTGTTCTGTACAATTGAAGGAAAATAGCAACATTTTGACACTTTTTCTTATGCAGGTACATAGTGAAGAAAATAAATGAGCCGCAGCTCTCCAAGCAGAGTTCTCTCCATTATTTGAAAGCCTCATCTCCCATGCAAGACGTCATAGATACTTCCGATGAAGGTTGTTTTCAGATCAAAGAATTTATTTTTTTCTTTTTCCTATGGATTATACCTAACCATTATGATGTAGGGCAACAAAAATTCTCGAATTCATTTTAATGCATTAAATGACCTTGGATCGAGTCGTGGTATACTCGTTCTCACATCACCTGCCTTAAATCAATTTGATGTGTGGACTTTATGTGACGCATAAAAGTGTGTGAAAATTTCGTCTTCCGAAAGGGTGGATTCGATCGGTTTGCGTCGTGGAGGATGATTATGAAAGGAAATCGAGTGTTTGTTGCGTTTTTAGTTGGAGTAGGTGTTGGAGAGAGAGAATATAGGGGAGGTCTCTTTGTTTCAATCGGAGCAAAAAGTTAGTGGTACTATTGGAATCGAGTGAGTTGGAGATAAAGTAGGACTAGACTATGTTGGGCCATCCGTCTTTCGCTCGCTCGTGGACGAGATCTTTTCGACCGTATAATGAAACCAACTTGAAGATCAGCATGAAAATCGCTGATCAACAAGAGGACACCAGGGGTATGTCCTCGCTTAAGGGTGACCCGTTACGTGTCAGGAGATGCAGATATAACTACCCATCAGCAGGATTTTGGGGAGAAGAGTTTGTGTTGTTTAAGACAGAGTAGGAAAGAGGGCGGTGTTGTGATTGGCTGTATGTAAGATCTTCCTATTTTGGGGGGTTTAGGTACATCGCGTCCACCAATCGGTGGCCAGATCTCTACCTACGCTGACTTTTGTGCACGTTCTCGCCTGGGATTGAACTCTGTACCTTGATGTTAGAGGGCCAACGCCTTATCCACTAGGCTACCGAGAGTGCCAGCACGTAGGAAATTGAAATTTGGTTGAGTTGCGTGTGATGGTGTGTCCGTGCAGTGATATAAATTCCTGCTTTCTCCTCCGCCATAGGAAGTGCTCATTTTACTCAAGACTGTTAAACTTTTACCAGGGATTTTGAAAATGTGGCAAGGTTCAGTGTCAGCGATGGTCCGACGGGCGACTGACAGATTGCGTCGTCTCGTCGACTCCGGGATGGTCTACGAACACGCCTGGAACAAGTGCTCGATCGCTTTGGTCAAATGTGCCAAGGTAAATGAAGGCTGATCATCCACTCAAGTATTCAGACCAAGGTCTTGCCATGGTAGTGTTTTTGATTCTGAAATTCCTTACCTCTCGATTTACTCGGTTATGTTTTTAAAAATAAATGAAGCCCTATCAAGCACAAGGCAACCCATTACCCCCCACCCCCCATAATATATAAAATGTCTTTGGCCTGTAGCTGTTAAAGCTGAGATGAAATGTGCGTAATAATAATAATAATAATTAGGATGGTGATGGTAGTGGTGGTGATGATAGACTTATTTTGCGTTTTGCGCTTCAAAGATAAAGCCTTCGGGGAGGCAGGTTTCGCAAGCCAGCAGCCCCTCTCTGGGTTTAGTCACATTTTACAACACCCTGGAGGATGGTATGGGTATTCTTCCTGCCTTGCATAGCAACCTGAGTGATTATAGGTGTTCATACAGGGGGTTTGTGAGGGGCCTTATGCCCAGGGATGAACCCTAACGTCCCCTGCTCGCCCGTGGAAACTTTCGGGGCTCTCGAACTGGCTCCTGCCTTTTCGTGGAAAGGGGGGAGGGTCAGTCTCACTTCTGTCTGGACTCCTAACTCGACTATTATTCGCCCCCCCCCCCCTTCCCTTATGAATTATTTATTTTTTATCTTGTTTATCTATGCATCATTTATGTACTATTACAGTTTATCCCATATTCCTCATTTCCCTCATCTCACTGGGGGCCTATGCGCCTTCCCGCGTGTTGATTCTACTTGGAAACCCTGTAATTTCCCATGCCCCCTTCTGGAAGTTGAGCCTCCCTCCTGAGTTGCGACCTTGAGGTGGCAGCACATGTGGTTTGGTGGCCAACGGGAGGTCAGGTTGGCTCTGCCTGGTCCATCGGGGGATTTTTCCCCTGTAATCCCAAAGAGTCGATTCGGCACTTACCTAGGGTCCTGCCATACGATTGTTCCGGTGTTGCCGCCTTGCCTCCCTGTAGTTAATGGAATATAGCAGGTGTGGTCGCACTGGGGAAGCTGGAAGATGAACTCTTTCCTCACTGGCACAGTGCCTCTCCATATTGAACTCCGTGGTGGGTGGTGACCCCCCCTAGTGGTCATTTTTACTTAATTTATGAGTAAATATTCTCTCCAATCCCTCTGTCCCCTCCTGGCTATTTCTCGAGTAGTCTACCCTTCCAAGAAGGGTTCTCGTGAGGAGCCTTCTAAGTTTGTTCAATCCAGTTTCCCTCACTTATTGTATCCTTATGCCAACAAAGTGGACCCAGATTTAGTTTATTCTCGCTTTCTTGTACTAGAGTCTAATATCACTACTCCGCTTTCTAATGTTGACGTCTTTGATTTAAATGATGCTTTCGAATCTCGTTGTGGTGAACCACGTCATATGTTGGCTCGTAGTGATGGAGACATTCTGGTGTAGGTCTCCTACCGCATCTAACACGATGCTGTACGAGCTGTGTCTGCTCTTGCAGATGTCCCAGTCTCTGTATCGTCTCATCCTAGGCACAATTTTGTCAAGGGTATAATAAGATCTAATGAGTTGAATGATTACGACCCTTCTCGGCTCCAAAGTAAGCTGGCCAGGTACGTGTTATTAATGTGTTTAGGGTGACTAAGCCCGCTGGCTCAACTCGTATCAGTGCCCCTACGCTTATTATGACATTTGAACGCCAGGAACTTCCTCAATTTGTGAGGGCTAGATACCTCCGGATCCCACAGCTGAGACGCTGTTTCAACTGTCAGCAATTCGGGCTTGTGGGTCGTGTGTTGGCATTCACGTACTTGTGTCGATTGTGCTCATGATTACCATGACCCTGTGTGCACTAGACCTCGGCGTTGTGCTAATTATGGTTGCTCCCACAATGCTGCAACTAAAACTGCCTGGGTTTCATATTCGAAAAGGAAATCTTTCGATGCATGACTCGTTGTATCTAGATATTAGGGAGGCTCCCCGTCGAGTTGGAGAGCATCTCTCCATCAGGCCGTCTCTACTCCGATGTTCTCCATGATGCTGGAGTAACCGGTCACTTGCTCACACCAAAAAATCTCGCCCTCAATATGTTCGGTATTTCACCGCTGAGTGTCTGCCCCAGCTGTCGCGTGGTGGCGATCGGTCTGAGACATTAGCTGACGTACAGAATCATATACTGGAGACTCGCTCAAACAGGTGCACCTGTGACAAGTGACCAACTACACTACCTAAGCCCCAGCGCATGAGGAAGGATTCGTCTTCCGAAACATCCTTGGTTGCAAGCAACCGTGCGGTGCATGTTACCGAACGCAAGAACGATGACTCACGGTTGGGTGCGATAAATAACCCGACTTGATTCTTCAGCCAATATGAATCCCGTTGTTTATATCCGCCCTACCAATGATGAGAGACAACACCCCCAAGGGTGGTCGTGAGGCCGTCTTCAGGGGTTTCTAAAGCTGCCCCACGAAAGGAAGACAGCACAAAAGCGCTGGGAGACGGTGGATATAAACCTGATAACCCAATGTGCCCCATCATTAGCTCTGTTTGGTGTGTTTCCTATACCCTATCAAAATGGTTAGCCTCTCTCCTAAGCCATTTCCAATTCGCATATTATCAATAATTTGCACCTCATTAGTAAACTTAATGAACTCCCCTACCCTGATAATTTTAGCCCAGTTAGTTTCGATGTTTGTTCCCTCTTTAGTAAAGTTCCCGTATCTCTTGAATTTCCTTGAAGAACACCTCATTAAACTCATTGCTCTTTGCATCAACAATTGCAAATTTACCTTTAATGGAAAATTTTATTCCCAAACCTTTGGAATGGCAATGGGGAATTGTTTGTCCCCTGTACTTGCCAACCTATACGTGGAATTCTTCGAATCTATAATATTCCCCAAATTAATGAAACCCCTATAGCTTGGATGCGATATGTTGATGACATTCTTTGCCTTTGGCCTCATAATTTAAATATTAATACATTTACTAAAACTAAGACCTTAGTGCCATCGATTAAATTTACTTTAGGAGTTGAAAAATATTGCACACTTACTTTCCTAGATATTCTAATTCATCGGACAAACCATTGTTTCAAATATGAAATATATAGAAAACCCACAGCCATAGACTCATATACATTTTTATTCTAACCATCATAATAGCATCAAACAAAGTGATTTCTCCTCTATGTTTTTGCGTGCCCTTAGAATTGTCTCACCGGAATACCTATAACCATATTTTCATTAAATTACCTCGTTTACTAAGGCCTCTGAACATAAATGTTATTTTTAAGTACGAGACTACAATTTATCACATCCTTGTCAAAAAATCCCCCCCACCCCACCGACCTAGCATTGTTTATTCAATAGGCTGCAACAACTGCCAAAAATGTTATTATGGACAAACCGGGAAAGAACTAAATGTCTGGGTTAAGCAACATCAATCAATGTACCTAATCACAGTGAACAATCTGTACTTTTTCTACATATGTACAATCTTAACCATAGCATTAACTCGAACAGTACGAAACCAGTTATAAAATGCAGTAATTATATTTTGAGAAATATATTAGAATGTATCTCCATTAACATGTTCCCAAGTTTATACTTTAGCCTGGGTTTGTTGATGCTAGACCTCATTATCGGCCCCATAAGGGGCGCGGCGATTTGCCATCTTGGCCGCCGTGCTGACAGGACACAGCACCCCGTCCAACCGCAGCTTAGCCTCTTCTCCTTCCTTCAAACACTTGTGTTCCCCCCCTCCCCCCTGTTTCTTCGCTTTTCATACAACCTCTCCCACAACTTTCTCTGGTCGGCCTCTAATTTCACAGGGTAGATGCTGACCTTCTCAGCCAACTATCCCGGATCGGGGCTGAGAAGGGATTGGACAATGATCCCACACCCCTGAGCTCCATTTTGGGATGGTGGGTTTTTAATAACCTGCTTTACCACACCCACATCTTTTCCTCACCTCATCTTCCTTTCTATTTTCAAACACTGTCCATTTTATGCCGTCTCCAAGGTGGAGCCGCCATGCTGAGGGACTGTCAGGCCACCGGCGGGAAGGGGGGTCCGAAATGGCGGCACCTGCTGGCTCTGCCAGGCCTGTACTCACCCTTCGCAGAGCGGGCCACTGCAGGAAGTGATTAGCGTTTGCATCCCATAAAAAACAAAATTTCTCCCCATTTTCCCTTTAAGAATGACGGAGCCGCCCTCAGGCAGCTCCACACAAAAAATGGAGATCCCTCCTGTGGTTTCCCAGGGGGGCCCTCCATAACTCTTCAACCGGAGAGGAGACTTACTCCTGTCCAGTTCAAATCTGGCAGTCCCACCTTTGCTTTCATAGGGGACTGCCAGGAAAGCCAGCAGGCAGCCCATCAACGGCCGCTCCCCGTTGAAGCGGCTAGGTAGGGCAAACTCCCTTAGGGGAGAGAGGGAAGAAAGGCCCCATCGGCCGCTTCCCTCTAAAGACCTGTTGGCCCGAATATTGAATCTAGAGGGGGTGAAGGCCTTTGCACGCCCCCCCCCCCAAAGAACATGGACGAGACTGACATAACATGTGATGTCCTGGGAGGGGGGTTTGGCTTTGGCCAAATGGAGGCTCACTCCCCCCCTGAGATAGATATGCTCCCTGACACAGCCCAGCCTCAGAAGGTGGGGCCTTCCATGGGGGCAGATTCGGGCTCGGCATCAAACACCGAACCCGAGTCTGATCCTGTGCGGGGCCCTCGCCAGAAGGGTCGGGCTGCTAAGACAGCACAAGGAAGGGAGGGATCTCCTCCGGCCGGGGCTTCCAAGGCTGCTGGGACCTTCGGGGAAAGACCATCCTTGAACGCAACTAAGCCAAGATCGGCACGTCAGGCCCCGGTGCTCGATTGGGCGGGGAATCCTAAAGTAAGACCAAAAGTGCACAGGGCGGAGCCTCGATGACATCGGGGCCCCTCATTCAGAGGTTTCCTGGCGTTTTCGAGCCCGCTAGCTTCAAACGCTTCCTCGTTATTCGATCCACTGATGGTACCATGTTGGCCAAGGGCAACATGATCCATCAGAGGAGAGGATTAGCTAGTGCAATTGGTAGAGAGCCGAAGGTGACCCGTTTCTCGGACGGGAGCCTTCTGGCGAATGCGGCGAATCCCGCCGAGGCGGCAGAGATAAGTGCTCTTCGGACACTTCATGGCACCCCGGTGAGTGTGACACCGCACTCTACCATGAAATTTGTGAAAGGAGTAGTTTATGCGAGGGAACTTGTTGACTACTCCATTGAGGACATCACCTTAGAGCTGGCCGACCATGGGGCGGTCAAGGTCGAACGTGTGATGAGAAGCCAGGGAGGCGCCTCGAGACCCACCCCTACACTCTTCGTCACGTTCAACTGTGACAAGCTAACTGAGTCGGTGCGTGCCGGTAGGTACCGCTACCGCGTGAAGGCATTCGTGCCACTGCCGCGGCGGTGCTATTACAGTCACCGCTTCGGCCATACGAATCGCTCATGTAGACGTGCAAAGTCGGGGTCACCCGAAGTCTGTGTAAATTGCTCCAAGGCCGCACACGATAAGTCTAAATCATGTGTGGTCAAGTGTGTCAATTGCGGAGAGCCGCACCCCACTTCTTCGAAGCAATGTGGTGCTTATCTCCTCAAGAAAGAAATCCTGGCCGTTCAGGCCCAGGATCGAATCTCATTCCTGAGGCTAAGGACTTGGTCCTGGCGCGCCCGGCTCTGCCTGGGACGTCATATGCCTCAATAGTTAGAAAGGCACCCTCTGCTCCTGGCCCATCCAGGCCAACGAGCACGGTTGTTTCCGCGCCCATTCGGAGCCCTTCTGCGGGCTCTACTCAACCCGGGCGCTCACCGGGTAAAGCTGGCGGCAAAAAGGGTTCATACCCAGCCCCTGCTAAACCCAGGGCTTCCCTCTCTTCCCCCAGCGTGACCGTTTCCCGTAAGGCGAAACGGCCACGCGCCTCCACCTAGTCGTTAGACTCACAGGGGGCAACGCCCCTCAAGTTGGTCGCTAGGCCATCTCCCGGGGTTCCTAAAGCTGTTCCCCGAAAGGAGGACAGCAACAAAGGAGCTTCGGCTCCTTCGCCCACGCCTAGAGGTGGAGCGAGTGGCTCGGAGACGGTGGTTCCTCGAAAAGAGGGGCCCCCGCCTCCGAAGCCGCAACGCCCGCCTAAGGTTTCGAGGCGGAGGGAGGAAAAGACTCGCATGGCGAGCTCAACCTCTCCCGATAAGTCCTTGAAGGCGACAGCGCTTTGTCCGGCCAACAGCGCTTGGGGTTCTTCCCCCGGGAAGCGTACGCCCATTCCCGTGAGGTTCTTCTCTTTGACGAGGGCCCCCGCGTCTCCTCCGAGCTAGGCCTGGAGGGCATATTCCTTCAATGGAATTGCCGTGGACTCCGGGCCAACTGAGAGGAGCTGCGGAGGCTCGTCTCGTCCCGTTCCCCGTTAGCTATCTTTTTGCAGGAGACCATGCTAAGCGCGTGCCCCCTGCCCTCCCTCCCGGGGTATAAGGGTCTTGCGACCCCACCACCACGGAATGGCCGGGTTGGGGGATGCGCGGTTTACACCGGGCATGATATCTCCATTCTTCCTTTCTCTTTAGATACCTCTTTTCAGGCAGTGGCTGTGCAGCTGCACCTGGATAGGAGGTATACTATCATTTCTGCGTACATTCCACCGTCAGTTGACTTCGACGCGGGGGACTTCCGCCGCGTCGTGGCACGGTTGCCGAGGCCCTTTCTCTTGTTTGGAGATCTGAACGGCAGGCATCCTCTCTGTGGAGATTACTCAATAAATTCCAGGAGACAAGTCCTTGCCGATCTGATCGAAGAGCTTGAGATGGGTGTCCTAAACGTGGATAAGTTTACGCATCACTGTCCGAGAACCGCTTCATTTTCTTGCCTTGATCTATCTCTGTGCTCTTCGGATGCACAGCCTGATTTTGATTATAGGGTGGTCGATGACCTTCATGGTAGTGATCACTTTCCCATTCAAATATCATTTTCAGGGCGCGGGTGCGGTGGCCTGCATTTCAGGAAATGACTGAATGCTCTATCTCAGTCGAAGAGTTTAGTTCGGTAGATGAGGCCGTTGAGTTCTTCTCCGGCAACCTCATCGCCGTGGGCCGGACTACTATTCCTAGGACGTCTGGCCGTTTTGCACGCTGACCACTCCCATGGTGGTCGGCAGAGTGTGAGACGGCCCTCAAACAGAAGTGTTATGCTTACATGCGCTATAAGCACCGCCCGAACGATTTCACTGTCGCTTAATTTCGTCGGGCTAGGGCTAGGTTCCGGTATATTTCAAAGCACGCCCGCCGCTCTTCTTTGCGTGCATACGTTTCTTCAATTAACAGAGGTGTAGAAGCGAGTCAAAAGGATTCGGGGCAAGTTCTCGCAGTACCCTTCTCCCGTTCTCCAGGAGAATGGGACCGCATTCTCGGACCCTGAGTCCCTGGTGGATTTCTTGGCGTCCTCTTTCTCCGCATTCTCAAGTCGGGATGCTGCAACCATTCCCCCCCCCCCAGCATTCATTGCGCGTCGTGATGTGGCGGAAGACCGCCAACTTGACTTTACTTCCAAAGGCGGAGAACCCTTCAACGACAGGTTTACATTGACTTAGTTGCGTTCCGCTCTCGCTTCGTGCCCGGACACCGTCCCTGGTCCCGACGATGCTCCGTGCGCCATGCTTCGATTCCTGGGTGAGCGAGGCATGGCCTTTGTGTCAGATTTGTTCAACAGGATCTAGATAGAGGGTATTCGCCCACATTCCTGCGAATTGCTACTATGCTGGCTTTTCGCAAACCAAGAAGAGGTCACTCTACCCTGGCCGGTGTTTTTCGATCTCGAGAAGGCCTATGATTCTGCATGGCGATACGTTATCATGGAGGCGAGGGATCGCCTCCCAATCTTTATATCTATTTTTACGAGATCATCGATTCCGCGTACCTCTGGGGGGAGGTCTCTGGCCTAATGGTGCAGTGAAGTGTCCTCAGTGTCACACTCTTTGCACTGAGCATCAACTGCATCACCTCGGTGCTGCCGGAAGATGTTCTCGTTACGCTCTACGTCAGTGTTTCCCAAACTATTTTTGTCGTCACCCTTAACATAATTGTTTTTGGCCTGGCGACCCTCAGGGATGAAATATTATTTTAGTTTTATCCAATTGAATATAGTTTTTTGAATTTTACGAGTACTATAATTTAATAATTATAATATAATATTGATTGAAGATAATTGGAAGCAAACCTTCATATTCAAGCAAAGATAAACAAACTTTTGACTGATAAATATAATAATTTCCTCAGTGTTTCTATATTTAGTTTTATCCAATATATTTTTCGAATATTCACTGTAATTTAATAAACAATATATTTTAATATTTCTATGTTGATTGAAAGATTTTAAAGGCACATTTTCATATTAATGTAATTTATTTAAACAAAAAACAATCAAAGAAAATATACTTGGCGCGACGGCTTCAGGTTGCTTTCTGTCGTCTCCAAATTGGACACACCAGTGTGACGCACCGCTATTTGATAGAGCGCTCGCCTGTGCCTTATTGTGACGACTGCATTGTCCCCCAGACTGTTCGGCACATTATTGTTGAATGTCCCCGTCTGGGTGATCTTCGCACACGTTACCTGTACCGGGACGAGCCGGGTCGCTACCACTTGTCCCTTGTTCCTGGGACGAGTTCGTGCACACAGACTTGCGGAGTATACGACTTTTTGGGATGAGGTGTCCTCCATTTTATTTGAGTCCTTGTTTTAGGTCGCATGTTCCTGCCCCGGGGGAAAGCGGACCTATCCCCGATGCCGGCCCCGTAAGGGGCGCGGCGATTTGCCATCCTGGCCGCCGTGCTGACGGGACTCATCACCCCGTCCGGCCCCAGCTTAGCCTCTCTTCCTTCCTTCAAAACACTTGTTTCCTCTCTTTTCACACAACCTCTCCCACAACTTTCTCTGGTCAGCCTCTAATTTCACAGGGTAGATGCTGACCTTCTTCTCAAGCCAACCGTCCCGGATCGGGGCTGATGGGGGAGGGGACAATATTCCCTAACCCCTGAGCTCCGGTTCGGGATGGGGTTTTTTGAACAACCTGCTTCATCCCCACCCATACCTTCCTCACATCCCTTTTCCTCTCCTTTTCACATTCTATCCATTTTTACGCCGTGTCTAAGGTGGAGCCGCCATGCCGATGGACTGCCAGGCCACCAGGCGGGAGGGGTGGTCCGAAATGGCGGTGCCTGGCTCTGCCAGGCCTGTAAGCACCTCTTGCAGTGCGGGCAACTGCAAGAGGTAATGAGCTATTGCGTCCCGTATAAAAAAGAGGGTCACCATGCCCATGTATGAAAAAACAACCAAAAAAACCCAACCCCCAACTTCCCCTGAAACAGCGACGGAGCCGCCCTCGGGCAGCTCCAGCAAAAAAATGGAGGTCCCCCTCCTTGTGCTTGCGCAGGGGACCCTCCATACTTCTTTAACCGGAGAGGAGGCTTACTCCTCTCCTACGCCTACGGGAGTAGGGGACTCCCCCTCACCCCCTTCTCTGGAGGTGCTTTCGGGCACCTCCCTATCTCCAGCGGCAGTCCCTCCTTTGCTTTCTAAGGGGAAAGCCAGCAGGCAGCCCATTGCCGACCGCCCCTCGTGTAAGCGGCTCGGTAGGGCAAACCCCCCTAGGGGGGAGAGGGAAGCCAGGCCCCTTCGGTCGCTTCCCTCAAAAGACCTGCTGGCAAGAATACTAAACCTTGCCGGGGTCAAGGCCTGTGCCTCCCCACTAAAGACTCATGACGCTGCCAAGGGGACCTGCGATGTCCTGGGAGGGGATGGCCAACTGGAGGCCCCTCCTGTGATAGACATGGTCCTTGAGAAAAACCAGCCTCAGACGGTAGGGCCTTCCATGGGGGGGAATCCGGGCTCGGAGCCAAGCAGCGAACCCGAATCCGCCCCCATGCAAGGTCCTCAAACAGCTGGGGATTCTCAGGCAGTACAAGGAGGGGAGGGATCTCCTCCGGGTGATCCCCCTGCGACCACCAGGACATTCTCCATTATGGAGAAGGACCTGGCTGAGGCCGGTACATCTGGCCTGGGGGCTTCTACCGGCGGGGGTGAGAAGCGGGTTCATTCCCCGCCCTCCTCTCCTAAAAAGAAAAAGAAGACAAGAATGACTCTCCATCCGCGGGGTCTGCGGGGACGGATGGGTCTGCTGCCACTCTGGCAAGCGACCAAGCCAAGATCTGCACATCCGGCGCCTCTGCTTCCCCGGGTACGGAGCTCCTGACCATGAAAAAAGACGAAAAGTGCACAGGGCGGAGCCTCGATGACATCGGAGCCCCTCATTCAGAGGTTACCTGGCGTTTTCGAGCTCGCTGGCTTCAAACGCTTCCTCGTTATTCACTTCACTGATGGCACCATGTTGTCCAAGGGCAACATGATCCATCAGAGGAGAGGATTAGCTAGTGCAATTGGTAGAGAGCCGAAGGTGACCCGTTTCTCGGACGGGAGCCTTCTGGCGAATGCGGCGAATCCCGCCGAGGCGGCCAAGATAAGTGCTCTTCGGACACTTCATGGCACCCCGGTGAGTGTGACGCCGCACTCTACCATGAACTTTGTGAAAGGAGTAGTTTATGCGAGGGAACTCGTTGACTACTCCATTGAGGACATCACCCTAGAGCTGGCCGACCATGGGGCGGTCAAGGTCGAACGTGTGATGAGAAAACAGGGAGGACCCCTCGAGACCCGCCCCTACACTCTTCGTCACGTTCGACTGTGACAAGCTTCCTGAGTCGGTGCGTGCCGGTTGGTACCGCTACCGCGTGAAGGCATTCGTGCCACTGCCGCGGCGGTGCTATTACTGTCACCGCTTCGGCCATACGAATCGCTCATGTAGACGTGCAAAGTCGGGGTCATCCGAAGTCTGTGTAAATTGCTCCAAGGTCGCACACGATAAGTCCAAATCGTGTGTGGCCAAGTGTGTCAATTGCGGAGAGCCGCACCCTGCTTCTTCGAAGCAATGTGGGGCATATCTCCTTGAGAAAGAAATCCTGGCCGTTCAGGCCCAGGATCGAATCTCATTCCGCGAGGCTAAGGACTTGGTCCTGGCGCGCCCGGCTCTGCCTGGGACGTCATATGCCTCAATAGTTAGAAAGGCACCCTCTGCTCCTGGCCCATCCAGGCCAACGAGCACGGTTGTTTCCGCGCCCATTCGGAACCCTTCTGCGGGCTCTACCCAACCCGGGCGCTCCCCTGGTAAAGCTGGCGGCAAAAAGGGTTCATACCCAGCCCCGGCTGAACCCCGGGCTCCCCCCTCTTCCCCCAGCGTGACCATTTCCCGTAAGGCGAAACGGCCACGCGCCTCCACCGAGTCGTTAGACTCACAGGAGGCAACACCCCAGAAGATGGTCGCTAGGCAATCTTCCGGGGTTCTTAAAGCTGTCCCCCGAAAGGAGGACAGCAACAAAGGAGCTTCGGCTCCTTCGCCCACGCCCCGAGGTGGAGCGAGTGGCTCTGAGACGGTGGTTCCTCGAAAAGAGGGCCCCCCCCGCCCCTGAAGCCGCAACGCCCGCCTAAGGTTTCGAGGCTGAGGGAGGAAAAGAATCCCAGGTGGAGCGAGTGGCTCGGAGACGGTGGTTCCTCGAAAAGAGGGCCCCCCTCCTCCGAAGCCGCAACGCCCGCCTAAGGTTTCGAGGTGGAGGGAGGAAAAGACTCGCATGGCAAGCCCAACCTCCGTCAATAAGTCCTCGAAGGCGACAGCGCCTTTAGCGCTTTGTCCGGCCAACAGCGCCCGGGGTTCTGCCCCCGGGAAGCGTACGGCTATTTCCGTGAGGGTCTTCAGTTCGAGGAGGGCCCCCGCGTCTCCTCCGAGCTAGGCCTGGAGGGCATATTCCTTTAATGGAATTGCCGTGGACTCCGGGCCAACTGGGAGGAGCTGCGGAGGCTCGTCTCGTCCCATTCCCCGTTAGCTATCTTTTTGCAGGAGACCTTGCTAGGCGCGTGCCCCCTGCCTCGTCTCCCCTGGTATAAGGGTCTTGCGACCCCAACACCGCGGGATGGCCGGGCCGGGGGATGCGCGGTTTACACCCGGCATAGTGTCTCCGTTCTTCCTTTCTCTTTAGATACCTCCTTTCAGGCAGTGGTTGTGCAGCTGCACCTAAATAGGAGGTATACTATCATTTCTGCGTACATTCCACCGTCAGCTGACTTTTATGCGGGGGACTTCCGCCGCATCGTGGACGGTTGCCGAGGCCCTATCTCTTGCTTGGAGATCTGAACGGCAAGCATCCTCTCTGGGGAGATTACTCAATAAATCCCAGGGGACAAGTCCTTGTCGATCTGATCGAAGAGCTTGAGATTGGTGTCCTAAACGTGGATGAGTTTACGCATCACTGTCCGAGAACCGCTTCATTTTCTTGCCTTGACCTATCTTTGTGCTCTTCGGATGCACAGCCTGATTTTGATTTGGGGGTGGTCGATGACCTCCATGGTAGTGATCACTTTCCCATTCAAATATCATTTTCAGGGCAACTGCCGCCTGAGAGACCACCTCGATTCTGCTTGGCGCGGTGGCCTGCATTTCAGGAAATGACTGAATTCTCTATCTCAGTCGAGGGGTTTAGGTCGGTAGATGAGGCCGTTGATTTCTTCTCTTGCAACCTTATCGCCGTGGGCCTGACTACTATTCCTAGGACGTCTGGCCGTTTTGCACGCCGACCACTCCCATGGTGGTCGTCCGAGTGTGAGACGGCCCTCAAACAGAAGCGTTATGCCTACATGCGCTATAAGCGCCGCCCGAACGATTTCACTGTCGCTGAATTTCGTCGGGCTAGGGCTAGGTTCCGGTATATTTCGAAGCACGCCCGCCGCTCTTCTTGGCGGGCATACGTGTCTTCACTTAAGGGAAGACCCCTTTAGCTTAGGTGTGGAAGCGAGTCAAAAGGATTCGGGACAAGTTCTCGCAGGACCCCCCTCCCGTTCTCCAGGAGAATGGGACCGCAATCTCGGACCCCGCGTCCGTGGCGGAATCCTTAGCGCCCGCTTTTTCCGCATTCTTTAGCTGTGATGCTGCTCCGCCAGCATTCAATGCACGTCGTGATGTCGCGGAAGGCCGCCGGCTGGACTTTACCTCCAGAGGCGGAGAACCCTTCAACGACAAGTTTACTGTGAGTGAGTTGCGTTCCGCTCTCGCTTCGTGCGCGGACACCGCCCATGGTCCGGACGATGTCCCGTACGCCATGCTTCGACACCTGGGTGAGCGAGGCATGGCCTTTCTGTTAGATTTGTTCAACAGCATCTGGGTGGAAGGTCTTCTCCCAGACTCCTGGCGAATCGCTACTGTGCTCGCCTTTCGCAAACCGGGAAGAGATCACTCTACTCCGACCGGTTTCCGCCCAATCTCTCTAACCTCTTGCGTGTGCAAGTTGATGGAGAAATTGGTAAATGTTAGATTAGCCTTTTTCCTGGACAGCCAGATCGTCGATTCCGCGTACGGGTGGGGGGAGCCCTCTCCGGCCCAATGGAGCAGGAAGAAGGTGTCCCGCAGGGAAGTGTCCTCAGTGTCACACTCTTTGCCCTGAGCATCAACGCCATCACCTCGGTGCTGTCGGAAGATGTTCTCGCTACGCTCTACGTGGACGACCTTTCGATCTCTTTTGGCGCGGCCCAGATGCCAACTCTGGAGCGTCGACTCCAACAGGCATTGAACCGCGTCTCTCGCTATGCCGAAGCGCACAGCCTTCGGTTTTCTTTGCCAAAGACTAAGGTGGTGCACTTCTGCCGCCATCCACGGCTTCACTCCGACCCAGATTTGTTTCTTAATGGGGTGCGCCTGGATGTGGTTGAGTCGCACCGTTTCCTTGGTCTTGTATTCGACAGACGCCTCACCTTGGAGGCTCATATTCGCAGCCTTAGGGTCTCTTGTACCCGCGCCATGGACATTCTCCGTTCCGTGACGTTCTGCGCTTGGGGCGCTGATAGGGCTACTGCCTTACTTTTATATCGATCCTTTGTTCGCTCGAAGCTCGACTACGGATGCGAGTTTTATGCATCCGCAGCCGAGCGTTTATTGCGGAAGGTGGATTCGATCCACCACACCGGCCTTCGCCTTGCGACCGGTGCCTTCCGCACTTCCCCCATTGAGAGCCTGTTGGTCGATGCTGGGGAGATGCCACTCGCTCTGCGCCGCGTGCAGTGCATCACTCGCCTGTACGCGCGAGCCCGGCGCCTCCCTCAGTCGCCAACAGCTCTCACTGCATCCGCAGCTGATCTCGATGGTTCCTATGCAGCCGAGAGACGCCAGTCATACCCTAAACTTTAGGACCAGGAAAATCCTTCGAGAGGTAGATATAGCTCTCGGGCCGGTGGCGCCCCTGGTTCTGCCCAGGACGCCACCCTGGAGGGTACCACATTTGGCTATTTGTCGCCACGCCTCTGCTCCCAAAGCTTATACTGCGCTGGGAGTATTGCGTTCGACCTTTTTGGAGCACACATCGTGTCACGCTGGTACCGTGCCAGTGTATACGGATGGCTCCAAGTCCCAAGAGGGGGTCGGCTTCCACGCCGTATCCCCTCTGTTTGAAGTCAGCGGGGCTCTACCAGGCGCTGCGTCTGTCTTCACTGCCGAGCTGGTGGCAATACACCACTCGGTACGGGAGATTACGCGGTTCGGAGACCGGATTGTGATCTATAGCGACTCACAAAGCGCCCTGAGTGCTCTCGGGGCATTGGAATCTCCGCATCTCCTGGTTCGCGATATCCGTGACGCCACGGTTTCGGCGAGCCGGGCAGATGTCGAGATTATCTTCTGCTGTGTTCCTGGACATGTAGGAATTGCGGGGAATGAGCGCGCCAAAGAGTCCGCGAGGACTCTGCGACCGGACCAGCGTTTCGCTCTTCCTCACACCGACTACATGGCAGGAATACGGTCAGCTCTTCGGACTGCTTAGCAAAGAAGATGGGAGACGGTCGAAGTGAACTTGAAGTTGCGTGCCATTGCGCTGCGACTGTTCCCATGGACCTATCCCTCAATGCCGCGGCGGCTTCAGGTTGCTTTCTGTCGTCTCCGAATCGAGCACACTCATGTGACGCATCGCTATTTGATGCAGCGCTCGCCTGTGCCCTATTGCGACGACTGCGTCGTCCCCCAGACTGTTCGGCACATTCTTGTCGAATGTCCCATTCTGGGTGATATTCGTGCACGAGTTCGTGCACATTGACTTGTGGACTTGTTGACTTTTGGGGGGAGGCCGGGCTTCTTCCCTTTATTTAAGGTTCTTTTTGTTTTTCGTTTGATATTGTTGTTTTGTAGGTTGCACTCTCCTGCACCGGGGTGAGGGGGACCTCCCCCCGCTGCCGGAGATTGCTTCCTGATTGTTAAGTTTTCCAATTTATATCGTTATGTTTTCATATATTTTTTTTTAAAGTAGCCTAGTTCTTGGCTGTCGTGTTTTTCGGCGACTTATGCCCAAGTGGGTAGTTGCCAGATGGGCTCTATAAAATTAAAAAAAATAAATAAATAAATCCCCGATGCCGGAGCGCGCTTTCTTCTTTTGCCTTATCTTGTTTTTTTTGTTGCTGTTGTTCCTTTTTTTTAGCCTCTGTCTTAGCCTTTCTTCCTTTTTTATCTTTATTTGTTATTTACATATTATTTATTTTTAATCTAGCCTAGTATTAGGCTGTGGTGTGAGTACGGCGACTTTTGCCCTAGTTGGCAGTCGCCAGATGAGCTCCCAAAATATAAAATTGCTTATCGTTCGTTCCCTTTGTAATCAAACCAATTCAGGGCACACATGAGTCAGTTTTTCCATTAAATTGGCACAGGAATTTAAGATCCTCTTAGGGATTATTTTGAATCTGTTCTATGATGTAAAACGGTTGCCACATATGCTGCCTGAAATTCCCCGAATGTTCAACTCTATAAATTCAGTTTGGACAAAGATCCACTTATATGGTTCGTTCCGTTCTTAACCTTAGTTCATATTTCATCACCACCTACCATTTTTCCACAGTGTGAATGGCGCACATCGACGTGCATTGCGTTTGCAGGAACAAATTTTGGGGTGTTGCCTTCCCTGGCCAGCGGCCCCATCTCCGGGCTTAATCCCCTTTTACGAGAGGTCAAACTTTGACGATGTAATTCGTATTCTGCCTGTGCAGGGAGTAGGAAGAATACCCATACCTTCCTCGTGCGCACGTCATAAAAGGTGACTAAACCCGGAGATGGGTACACTTGTCTTGGAAGCCGCACACCCAAAAATTATGTTACTGCAAGCGCGATACGCAATCAAGGAAAGCCGAGGGTGAAGTACTTAAAGCATTTCTTTTAGACAGGGTTTACGTTTTCATTCCTTATGAACTCGATCAATCTGTAATAGGGAAAAAGGTCGAAAGCTTTACGTAGTCTCCTGACAAATTAGGCGGCATAACTAACTCCCCCACTGCGGTTTAAGGGTCTTACTTTTTTAACTTAGATTTTATACCGTTGCCAAGGCACACATTCGGTATTTCACGTGTGAAGTATTCGTCCGAACTGTGGAGAAGTTGATGTATTTGAGTCATTCCACTCTGGTCATCCTTCAACGCCTGTGTAGACTTTATCTGCTATACCACGTCCAAATCAACCAAGGTGATTTTCTGAGGGTAAGTACTGTTCTTTATAGTTTTCTTGCCGAATCAAAATTACTCATTAGTACTGACACTATATATTATAGAGAGTACTTTTACTAATAATTCGTCTAATCCAGGTTTAAAGTACAAGTGGACTCATTGCCCTGTAGTTTGGGGGATATTCGATCCTCATTGTTTCTAGGACAATAAGCTGAGGTCTGTTCACTAACCTAACGTATCCATTAATTGGAAACACTTTTTTTAAAAACATCATTTTGTACTTTACACTTAGACCTTGTGCTAACTTCTTGTACTTACTATGCTATGCTAGGTTTAGAAATGCCCCCACTCCCAACGCCTCCATTCTTCAAGCATTTTCAGTCTTATTTGCGGGCGAGCCTGGACACCGGACCCCGAAGTCTCACAAAGAAAGGAGATTCCGGTTCACTCTCCACCCTCCTCTCCCGAAAATAATAAATTGACGAGGACAAGGGTCTCCTCTCCCTCCGAGGAGGCTCTGGGGACGGATGTGTCCGCTGCCGTTTCGGCGGAGAGGCCTGAACCAAGACTAAGACCAAAGTCACAAGTGCGATTACGTCGGGGCCCCTCATTCAGACACTTCCTGGCGTTTTCGAGCCAGCTAGCTTCAAGCGCTTCTTAGTTATTTCCTCCTCTGATGGTAGCAAGTTTATCAAAGCCAACGTGTTCCATCAGAGAACATCATTAGCTACGCTTACTGGTAGAGACCCGAATGTGCTCTTTTACACGGACAAGAGCCTCCTGGCGAATGTGGCAAACCCTTCCGAGTGGGCCATGATTCGGACGCTCATTCGCTCGCCTGTTACCATGAATTTTGTGAAAGGGGTGGTTTATGCTAGGAAACTTGTTGACTACTACTTAGAATATATCACTGAAGAGCTAACTGACCAAGGAGCGTTCAAGATCGAACGTACCATGAGAATACAGGGGGGGGGGAGGTCCTCGAGACCTACGTTCGATCATGACAAACTCCCAGAGTCGGTGCGTGCCGGCTAGTATCGCTACTAGTCGAATTTAGCCGAAGTGTGTGTAATTTACTCCAAGGCCGTACACAATAAGTTATTATCTTGTTTGGTCAAGTGTCAATTGCGGAGAGCCGCACCCTGCTTGTTCGAAGCAATGTAGCCCTTGGATAAGTAACATCCTGTTTAGGCTGCAGATCTTCTCTCTTTTAGCGAGGCTAAGGACTTGGTCTTGGCGCGCCAGGCGCTACCTGAGACGTCATATGCCTCATTTTTTTTTATAAGATACGCTCTGCTCCTGGCTCTTCCAGTCCTACGAGCATGGCCGCCTCCGCACCCATTCGGGACCCTTCTGCGGTTCTACTTAAACCGGGCGCTGCCCTAGTAGAGCTGGCACTGCAAAGGGTTCACACGCAGCCTCAGCTAAAAGCAGGGCTTCCCCCTCCCCTCGCTTGACCGTTGTCCGTAAGGCGAAATGGCCACACGTCTCCACCTAGTCGTTAGACTCACAGGAGGCAAACCCCCCGAAAGTCGTCATGAAGCCGACTTCGGGGACTGTTAAATTGTCCCCCAAAAGGAGTACAGCACCAAAAAGAGATTTGGCTACTACGCTCTCATCCACTGTTGGACCGGGCGACTCAGAGACGAGAGACCCCCGCCCACCGAAGGTTTCGAGGCGGGAGGGGGGGGGGGGAGATTCGCATAGCAGGCCAAACCTCCCCGATAAGTCATAGAAAGCGACAGCGCCTTGTACGGCTAACACGTGAGGGTCTTTTCTTCTAAGGCAACCTCGGCATCTCCTCTCTCTTAGGGCTGCCTAAAGAGCAGCACCGTCCTACCTGTCTTCCGCCTTGAACATATGCTGGCCCCTGGAGACCCTACGTAATGGACCTGCTCCCTTACATCTTGTTGCTCGTACTCGTCTGTCCTCTCGTCTTTTTGGCTTTTTTCCACTTTATTTAACTTTTAGGCGTTGGGTGCTTTTTCGAGCCCCGGAGGGAGGTGGAGCTTCCGCCGACGCTGCCTTTCTATTTTTTGTGCGTTGCTGTTGGTTGGTTTTTCTGTTCGTTCGTTTTTTCTTGGTGTTTATTTAACATAGCCTAATTCTTAGGTTATTTGATTGTCGGCGACTATGACCTTGGTGGCATTCGCTAGATGAGTCGCTTTAAAAAAAGGCGTGTTGCATGGGTAAGCTCATTCCCCCGCAACTTTATTCCCTTTAAGCATGCTATAAAGACACGCCCCCTCCCCCTCACTTAACCCTTTCCTTAGTCAGTGGAGGGGCGTTCTGTGAGGGCTCATGTCCTCGAAGCGCACCATAAAAAACTATTACATTATTTTGTAAACTCCCGACTCCAACACCCACAGTTTTCCTTCCAAGGCCTCAATCCCAAATGAGAATGCAGCTATTTATCATAAACTCGTTTACACTTACTCTGCAAACTTTCTGTGGGTGATGCCCTTGTTGGTATTTCACTTTAAATTCGACAAAGAAATCCCAATGTATCATTGTAAACGTCAAATCTCAATAAACTAATTATTTTTCAGCAAATATCAATATTTATTATTTTATATAAAATCACATTAAATCAGTCAGGATGTCACCTCACAATAAAAATGGTCTTTGTCTTTATAAAATAAACTAGTCATATTTTAAGGCAAATCAATAATTTGAGTGTGTATTAAATGTCACACCGCGAGGGTCATTTACCAGCCTATTTACCCCTAGTGTCAGTGGTCGGACATGAATCGGTGAAGAGAAATTTAACCTGCTCCTGGCTCCTCTTCCAGAGCGGTGTTGCGACGCCGCACCAATTGGCATCCTTTGAGGAAGAGATGTGCGAGCTGCTGGACACACTTCGGACTGACGCTGTCTCTATCGTGGACTCGTTCGACATCGATGATAGGATTCTTGGCTCCACCCTGGGCGCGTGGGATGGGGATGTATATCGTAGGTAAGGTGTAGCACGTCGAAGGGTTCGTGTTGTCTCTTCTACAAAAGGAGAGACACCTGTGGGTACCAGGTTCAGGAGAGTTGCATTTCGGCCACTATTGCCGCAAATTCTAGTTTGGGGAGAGACTGCCCACATTTTCACTTCACCCTACTTTACCTTTTTCTTTATTAACCTCTTTTCTTTTTGAATTTTAAATTTTAAAAATAATGTTCATTTTGTGCATCTCTTTTGCCTTTCCATTTCAAGCTGAAGCTAATTACAAAGTTATTGAAGCAGACATCCTGAGCACTCCCATTGGTCCTCAAGTCAGGAAAAATCACGCCACAAACTGTGACGTATCCAAAACAGCCAATTAGTGATGAGGAACGTAAACAAACGGGTTTGTTTTGAGAAAAATTTAGATGGAGTGTAAAATTCTGGGCTGTTTTTTAATGACACGCCCTCCCTTATTCCCAAATGCACCAGCCTCGAATTCTCTATCGCCCCTTTTTTGCGCCATCGTAAACTCCGAGGTGGCTCGAAGGTGTGAAAGACATACTGTCTGCCCACAGATGAAAAGAGGTCTTTCGCGCGGCGATACGGATTTTATGAGAATTCGGTGCTCTCTCTCGAATTCTGCTCGCGAAGGAAATAAAAGGAAAACTTCTCCCTAGTTTCGGGCAGAAGACCTTGGACCTACGTTGTGAGGTGGAGCTTATTCCACATAAGAAACAGTTCGCCCGTTGCAAGAAAGGAACTTCTCGGGGAATTGGTGTGTTGCCGTCACGTTACTTGTAGGTGCCAAACTTCTTGCAGGCCCCCCATTCAGAGTCAGAGGTTACACAGGACCTCCCTCTGCGGATTACCCTAGACGTAGCTAGGTAATCGGTTCTGGCTACCCACTCCAGGAGCCGAATAATCGGACAATCACTTTGAGGAAGAAGAAGTCCGATTTGAGCCACAGTTTGCTCGCCTTCGTGATCCGGCATAGGATCAGTATATCACCGGTCTAGGATTACCTTCTCATTCGGTAACCTCGGACCCCCGGACTAGGTAGGTGCGATCATCGTCACCAGAAGAAGATCTTCACCGTCACTTTCAAAAATACTTACGAACTCAAAGATATCGTTAATTGAATTATCCCCTCCCTAACTTCACCAGTTTGTTTGTGAACTAGACTTCCCATCCCGAGCCCATAATCTCCAGTATTAGAAGTGCTTAATTCAGTGTTTAACTCAATAATAATATTCCATTCGTTCTGCCGGGTGCCATTAAGACGCAAGCATCCTAGTTAGTAATTTTCAAGTAATCCCCACGGCATTTTTGTAGACTTACTTATTCAGTGCAAGATTAATTCTATTTATATTTATATACGCTGTTGCTTATTTCAAATTCATGTACATTAAAGATTATTTTTGTATCTGTGTGTTTAACTATTTTGGACGATCCTTTGGCAATTATTAAGCAATCCACTCGGCTTAAATCTCAATATTACACCGATCCATCCATGATTGGCTTTTACTGAGTGGGAACACACTCAAGCGATCATCATCTTAGTTTTGATCAAAAGGTACGCACCGGGGTTATCCTTATTTACCGGAAGTGGCTACGGTAAGTGTATTGGATACACTTCACCTCAGCTTCACCTCGGTGCGGTAACAAAATATATGTCCAGGAAGTGGGACTGTGATTACCCACTCACTAAACGTCGACAATCTGCACCACTTTTATTTAAATTATTATTTGTGTAAAAAGAACATTTTAGAACTGATGTTCTTTTTTTATCAACTCACGTCTATCTTCATTCGCTAATGCATTCAGTTAACGTTGGTTAATTTGATTGTCTATATATTCTGGCTTCTGTCCATCATTGAATTCTAAGTTTTGATGGGAGAGGGAGAGTGGTTGGAGTGCTCTCTCATCTTTACCCTGGCTTGGCACAATTCCTCTCCAACGCATCACTCTTTCGGACTGATGTTCCATTATAGCAATCCTCGTCTACTTAACCCCATTATTTCTGAATGGGTTCAATTAGGAGTATCATAACAACACCTGTATTTAATCACTTGGCGTTAGTGAGCCACAATCAATACCAGAAGAAAAATAACTAGGAGATGGAATTGACGCAAAAAAGGTAGCATAATTGAACGCATTCATGGGATTATTATATAAGAAATAGGAATGCAGAATAAACCCCGCCCCGACATCTATGTACCAGAGCCCAGCAGACAACGTCAAACACTTGCTCTTAGATTGCCCAAACCTCACACAAGCACGCACTCCACACAATATCTCCTCTCTTAGGGACCTGTGTACCCAACCAGGGAGCGTGGTGCCCTTCCTATTGGCCACCCACCTCGCAGATATGAGGTTGGGGGGAGGTGGCAAGGCAAGTTCTCAATCCAAAGTATCGATAACAGGATATCCCATAACCTAAAAAAAATATAATGGTTCTTTTTGTGTCCGGTTAGCTTGATTATCGTTGGAAAAGTATGAGATGTCCTAGGTATCACTTGTCCTGGATATGAGTTATCCGGGTTCTAAGTGTCCTAGAGAGAGAAAAAAAGGTTCGCGCCTACGACGCGAAACTGCAACCACAATGGCGGTACCCTTGTCCACACGCCCAACCACTACCAGAATAAGATCGTTCAGCTCTAGCTTTATTCCTCAGGGGCATTGCGTATAATAGGGCATAAAGGAGGTGGGGCCCTGTAGTTTTAGTGACATCGAAGTGTACCGACCCCACTTTGTGGAAAACGGGTAGATGTCTAAGTCTATATAGGGACTTCATTTTGACATGTATTTATCTTTTTTATTTACCTTTCTTTTTTTCCCCCACAAGGTTTAATCTGAAGCCAAGATATTATTTTTTTTAATTAAGACTTATCTTCCCTGCAGGCTGTACAAAGAAGCCCTCGAAAGCCCTTTGAATCAAACAGATGTTCCAGAAGCCTTCCACAGATGGTTAAAACCCTATATGAAATCCAAACTATAATGTTTTCGATACATTAGTTATAGTTCCAACTAGTGAGGTTTGGGGAAACAGTCACAATATAAACTTTTGTTAGAGATGTCTATTTTCATATTAGGACAATCTATGTTGTCGTATAGTCCAAGATGTTTTATATTAAATCTATATTTTAATTGTATATATTTTACTCGCTGATGTAACAGGAACAGCCCCCCCCCCCCCCTCCTCTCTGGCCGGCGGCTTTTGCGAAGGCTAGCTGCCGGAAAGCTCTTGCCTCTTCCTTATCCCCTCCCACCACCTCTCATATTCCCCTTTTTTTTCTCCTTAGTTTCGTTCCATAACCCAAGTGCAAAGTAGGTATCTACCACTCTGGAGGACGCTTTGGTAGCTGGGCTCAAGAAGTGTCTCTGAGTGGCACCAAAACGCTCCGGCTGTCACCCGATGCATCTGAGGAACGGTGTTTATCCCATTTACTAACCTGGGTATCAATGCCCGATAATGAACATTCTAACCCGGCTTTCCTACAAAGAACGATACAGACTAACTCGTCTCCCTCAACAAGCGAGCCCAAAGCTTCCACAGCGCCGGAAGTATTCTGTTAGACCTTTTTGGTGAAGTCTTCGTGTCACCATGGATCCGTATCTGTACACGGATGGCTCCAAATCCCAGGAGGGAATCGGTTCTATACCTTATCCACTCTGTTTGAAGTCAGCGGGGCTCTACCAGGCACTGCGTCTGTCTTTACGACCGAATTAGTTGCAATACACCGCTTGGTACCGGATATAATGCGTCGTGCTCAGTTTTCGGGAGCGGATTGTGATCTTTAGCGAGTCACAAAGCGCTCTGAGTGCTCTCAGGGCATTAGAATCTCCGCACCTCTTGGTTCGTGGTATCTGTGACGCCACAGTTACAGCGAGGCGGGCGGATGTCAAGATTATCTTCTGCTGGGCTTCTGGACATGTGGAGAATGAGCTAGACAAAGGGTTCGTGATGACTGAGCGACCAGACCACAGTTTCGCTCTTCCTCACCTTGGCTACATGGCAGGAATCAGGCCAGCCCTTCGGGCAAAGGAAATGAAAGTTGGCCGAGGGAAACTTAAAGCGCAACATTAAAGCTAAACCCTCCCTCTCTGGGATCTTTTCTTCAGGGGTTGTTCCCAGAGAGGCTCTGGCCTTCTCGTGGCGAGGGGGTCAGGCCTGGGCCCCTTAGGGGTCCCATGGAGCTGCCAACAAGAATTTTAACATGCCCCTCTTTCTTTCCTCCCCTATTACGTTCTTCCACTGCCCTTTATTTTTCCCTCTTACTTCACCTATCTAGTGGCCCGTAAAGATGCCCGATCTCTGCTCATCTTATGGATTGATTCCGAATTGTTCTTTCATGAAGGTGAAAGAGACTAGGCATCTCCACCGCCTTCGTCTACCGAATGCCTAAGGAGAAACCCATCGTTGGCCCCTTTTCTCCGTGCGTAGGAGAACTCGGGCAGCCTCTTAGGTTTCTAAAGATGGTGTGGTAGATCCGTATCCATTCTCCAAGAGAACGTAACTGATTGCATAGTTGCAGTAGTGCCGGGCCCTTTTAGGCCTCCATGGTGGGGAGTCCCGAGGAAGAATGCGAAGCTTTTTTCTTTTTGCAATGGCTAGCCATAAACCAAAAACCTCCCCTTCTCGTAAGCGTTCTCGTGCCAAACGTTCCTTAGCTTCCCTTTCAGCCTTCCCTCACTCGTTGGACCCTTATTCCAAAAAGTAGACCCAGATCTAGATTATCGCTTTCTTGTCATGAATTCATCATCCGACACCCCACTTGCAAAAGTCGATGTGTTTAACGTCAATGAATCTTTTGAGTCCCGCTGTGGTAAACCCCGCCAGATGTGGTCAAGAGGTAGTGGTGATGTCGTAGTCGAGGTGTCATCCCACTCTCAACACAACCTTGTGCGAAATCCATCTTCGATAGCTGAAATTCCAATAACTGTCTCGCCCCATCCGCCTCTGAATTTTGTCAAAGGTGTCCGTTCAAACGAACTAAAGGACTACGACCCCACCCTCCTTCAGAGTAAGCTTAGTACCCAACGTGTCACACACGTACACAGGGTAACTAAAACATTAGGCTCCACTAAAGTCCCAAACGCCACACTGATTTAAACATTCGAACGACAAGAACTGCCGCAGTATATTAAAGCTGGGTACCTTCGTGTCCCGGTAAGTCCCTACATCGAACTACCCAGACGCTGCTTCAATTGCAATCAATTTGGACATGTTGGCACCCTCGCTCCTGCGTGAATTGTAGCTCTGTCTACCATGGCCCCGAATGCACCAAAACACCTCGCTGTGCCAATTGCGGAGGTACCCACAGTGCTGTGTCAAAACTCTGCTCTATATTTTTATATGAAAAGGAGGTGCTCGCTTTGCGCGACTCCCTACGTCTAGATATAAGAGAGGCCCGCCAGCGTGCTCGAGCACAAACCTCACCAGTCAACCGGCTCTTCTCTGACGTTTTACGTGACGCTGGGCGAAACCGACCATCACGCTCGAGTTCCGACCAGCCTGAAGCACTTCATCCTACATCTACTCGCAGTGTCGGAAACATTCAGAATATGCAGTCGAAGCATCTCCCTCACACCGAGATAACCAATGTAGCCCCTCTCTCTCCAGCAGCTCTAGCTGGAAGAGACGTTCAGGGTGAGACACTTGAATACATCAGACGCTATTTGAAAGAATCCTCAACATCGACCAGTGAAGGTTCATCCACCCGGTCCCGAGATCCAAAGCCCAGTGGTAAGAGGAAGGATTCCTCACCTGGGTCATCGACCACCAATAAGCGGGCAGCCTCTGGAGCTGACTCGGCCTTCACAAGACTTAGGCCCCATCCTGATCCAAACGATGGCAGATATACACCTAGCTCCACACACCTCGCTCAGATCACCTGTTCGTTCCGCTCACCCTTCAACCCATGATCCGATGGAAGCAATTGATACTCCAACGTCACCAATCGCGGCGGTTGGACCAACTCCTCAGACACCGAAAATACCCTCGACCCATGAATCCGGATCTACCGGCCGAAAATCCCTTCTCTATCTTCCTTTTCCGCCAGGTTGTGAGCCCGAATTACAATCAAGGGCCTCGGTCGGTTCTCCAAAACCCACGAAAAAAGCCCCAGTTACTGCTCCATCTAGGATCTCTCCCCCTGCAAAAGCAAGCTCCTCAAAATCAGCTCTCCGTCTCCCAAACTCTTTGGGACGAACCTCAAATACAATATCGACCACAAAAGAGAAAAGGATATCCACAGTGGTATCTAATCGTCCCACATAATATCTTCCATTTTACAATGGAATTGTCAAGGCTTTCTACCAAAGCGGGAAGAACTCAAAATTCTTTTGACGCTGTTATTTGTCTTCAGGATAATAAACTGGGTATACGGCCCTTTCCGCTGGTACCCGGCTTTCTCACTTTCAACTCTATTGCTCCTGCTGGAAGTTCCTCTCATGGGGGGCTGTCAATCATGGTATCTTCATCCCACCATGTTTCTCCCATCCCCCTACATACTACCCTCCAAGCTGTTGCCGTGAGGGTTTTTCTTACTAAGCTTTTTACCGTTTGCTCTATTTACCTACCCCCTTGTTTATCATTGTCAAGACCCGACCTTTTAGAACTTATAGACCAGTTGCCCTCCCCATTCGTATTACTAGGAGGATATTTTAACGCCCGTCACCCATACTGACATCACTCGAAATGCCAAAGGCAGTGTTTTAGATTCTCTTTTATTATTTGACTTTCTTTGTGTTTTAAATACTGGCGATTTTACCTCTTATCATGTCCAGACGGACTCTTTTAGTTGTGTTGACCTGTCTGTTTGTTCCCCGGATTGCTTCACGGAATTTCGATGGTCAATTCTTGACGATCTCCATGGGAGTGACTACTTTCCTATTGTCTTTTCGGCCCTTCAAGTTAGCCCTGATACAACCATGCGCCTTAAGTGGGACTTAGGTCATGCAGATTGGGAAGGTTTCCGAGAGGCATCCTTCACAAGTGCAGCGTGTGCAACAGCTATCAAAATCTACAAGTTAGCCCATGCCCGATTCCAAAAGAACCCAACTTTGTGCAACAAGGTCGACCGAAATCGAGCTCGCGTGCTTCGCCAAAGAACCCTTCGTCAGGCTCGCCGAATTTCATGGCGCCGTTACGTTTCATCATTTTCCTCTGTGACACCTACCGCTAAGATCTGGAAGAGGATTAATAAGATCAGGGGCCGTTATGCTGATCATCATACCCCCACACTCAACTTACACGGCTCCTTGGAGAATGGCGGCTTGGCGCTCAGCAATGCTTTTGACCATTTCTGCGCCGTAACAGTGTCACCCGTTACGATAAGGCTTTTCAATCCTACAAATCAAAGGAAGAGTCTCATTTTCTCAACTTCACAACAAAATCTAACCTTCCATATAACGCTCTATTTAACATCCATGAGCTACATAGCGCTTTGTCCCTTTGCAGATCTACTTTCCCTGGCCTTGACGAGATCTATTTTGATATGATTCGGCACCTACATCCACACTCTACTCTCTTCTTACTTGATTTATACAACCTTATATGGGTGAATGTTTTTACCCCTTATGATGGCGCATTGGGATCATCCTTCCCTTTGTCAACCCGGGCAGGAACGGGTTGGACGCAGATCACTACCGCCCTATAGCTCTCACCAGCTGTTTGAGTAAGTTGCTGGAAAAAATGGTGTTGGAGCGCCTAGACTGGTTCCTAGAAACCAATCACCTTCTCTCTCCATTTCAATGTAGCTTCCGCAAAGGTCATAGTACCCTTGACCTACTAGTACGTTTTCAGGGATCGGTCCGGAAAGCTTTATCATTAAAGCACCGAGTCCTGGCCATATTTTTCGATAAGGAGAAAGCCTACGACACAACATGGAGATACGGCATCTTGAAGCAGCTATACGTCTGGGGGATGAGAGGCCTTTTACCGTCACTTATTCCAAGTTTTTTAGCATCTCGATCCTTCAAGGTAAGTGTTGGAGACGCATACTCTGACCTGCAACCCCAAGAGGAGGGAGTTCCTCAGGGCAGTGTTTTAAGTGTCTTATGTTTTATAATTTGCATCAATGATATTATTTCGTCTCTCCCAGAGGGTGTATCGGCAACTCTGTTTGTTGCTGATTTAGCACTATACTGTTCCTCGCCTCGCCTTCCATCAGCAGCGCGTCGGCTACAACTGGCGGTTGATGCTGTATCCAAAAGAGCACAACTTAAGGGATTCCGATTTTCCAAGAACAAAACCAAAGCAATGTATTTCCATCGAGGCAGAGGGGTTCTTGTTCCGCCATCTATCTTCCTCCAAGGCGAAGATATAGACTTTGCTCCGAGTTTCGGTTTCTTGGCGTAACTCTCGATCCAAAGTTATCCTGGTTACCACATCTACGCTGATTTCGAACTGGCTGTCTGCGGGCTTTAGACATTTTTGAAAGTCCTCTCACACACTTCGTGGTGCAGCGACTGACAAACATTGTGGACATTATACACAGCCCTCGTCCAATCCAAATATGATTATGGCTGTCAAATTTACTCATCGGCTTTCCCTTCAGCCCTTAAAATGCTGAACCCCATTCGAAACCTCGGAGTTCACCTTTCCAGTGGAGCCTTCCGTACTTCTCCAGTCAACATCCTTTACTGCGAGATTTTTTTTTATAGAGCCCATCTGGCAACTGCCCACTTGGGCATAAGTCGCCGGAAACACGACAGCCTAGAACTAGGCTACTTTAAAATAAAAATATGAAAACATAACAATGATAAAATTTGGAAAACCTTAACAATTAGGAAGAAATGTCCGGCAGCGGGGGAAGGTAGCCCCTCACCCCGATGCAGGAGCATGCAAACTACAAAGAAAACAATAACAAAAAAAAATAAAAAAAAATAGAATCTTCTTAAATAAAGGGGAGAAGCCCGGCCTCCCCCCAAAAGTCAACAAGTCCACAAGTCAATGTTGACGAACTCGTCCCGAGTACAAGGGACAGGCGGTAGCGACCCCACCCATCCCTGTACCGGGACAGGTATCGTGCGCGAAGATCACCCAGAATGGAACATTCGACAAGAATGTGCCGAACAGTCTGGGGGACGACGCGGTTGTTGCAATAGGGCGCTGGTGAGCGCTCCATCAGATAGCGATGCGTCACACGAGTGTGCCCGATTTGGAGATGACAGAAAGCAACCTGAAGCCGTCATGGCATTAGGGGATAGGTCCATGGGAACAGTCGCGGCGCAATGGCACGCAACTTTAAGTTCCCTTCGACCATCTCCCATCTTCTTTGCCAAGCAGTCCGAAGAGCTGCCCGTATTCCTGCCATGTAGTGGGTGTGAGGAAGAGCGAAGCGCTGGTTCGGTGGCAGAGTCCTCGCGGACTCTTTGGCGCCCTCATCAGCGCGCTCATTCCCCGCAATCCTACATTTCCATGAACCCAGCAGAAGATAATCTCGACATCCATCGGGCTTTCCAAGACCGTGGCGTCATGGATATCGTGAGCCAGGAGATGCGGAGATTCCAATACCCTGAGAGCACTCAAGGCGCTTTGCGAGTCGCTATAGATCACAATCCGGTCTCCGAACCGGGCACGTCGCGTGATCTCCCGTACCGAGTGGTGTATTGCCACCAGTTCGGCTGTGAAGATAGACGAAGCGCCTGGCAGTTGTTGCCGAAGTTTACACCTGGTGCATTTTGCGTTGTGGGTGATTACAGGCAGGTAAGCGCACAAATTATTATACCCGAGATGTACCCATTACTGTACCTTTCAGATTTGAACTCTGTTGCTATCTTCGGTGGTCTAATCTTTTCTCGTCTTGATCTGGTTCGTGCTTGAAACCAGATCTACATTCACCGAGATGAGACCCAAAAGACAGCAATCACCAGGCTTTTAGTGTGATTTGAGATGTTTCGTATCCCCTATGGTTTATGTAACAGCGGTTAGAACTTCCAACTTTTCAAAATTTATAAGTGTCTTTTTAGTCTCTCGTAAGTCTCCTTTCCTCCACATCAATCACATTTCTCCTCGCGGAATCCGTCCTCTCTAGGACAAAGTTGATGTTATTCTGGATTTCACTCGACCTTTTTCACTCAAACAACTTCGTCACCTCTGTGGCATAGTACATTTCTACCACAGATTTATTACTGACGTTTCTCTCATTATGCAACGTCTTTACTCTCTATTTCTAAGAAGAGCACTCCTCTGGCATGGTCTTTCAAGGGGTATGAGTTAGTATATCGTAGGAAGGAGGCTACTGCGTCCGATGTTTCATCGATTTGCTTCTCTGGCCGCCGTGCTGACGAGAATCAGTGCCCCGTCCGGCCCAAACTTAGCCACTTTTCCTGCTTTCTGACACCCTGTCTTCTTATCTTGCTTCCTCACTTTTCATAAAACCTCTCCAACAAGTTTTTCTAGTTTGCCTCTAATTTCACAGGGTAGACGCCGACCAACTTCCTCTCATCCAACCATCCCAGATCGGGGATGAGAGGGAAGGGAACAACGCTCCCTCACCCCTGAGCTCCGATTCGGGGTGATGGGTTTTTAACAACCTGCTCTACCCCGACCCTCACCTTCCTCACATATCCTCTCTCTCTCTCTCTCCCCTCTTTCACGTATATCAAGTTTACGCCCAGCCCAATGTGGAGCCGCCATGCCGAAGGGCTGCCTGGCCAATCGGAGGAAAGGTGTGGTCCTAAATGGCGGTAGCTGACTTTGCTGGCACAGTGTTCACCCCGTGAACTTAATAGGCTCACCAGGCCCAATGAAGCAAATTTTTAAAATCACCCTATCCACTTTCCCTGCAACATCATTGGAGCCGCCCTCGGGCAGCTCGACCGAAAATAATGCAGATACTCCCTCCTCCCCCTGTGCTTTCTAAGGGGACCCTCCAAATTTCTTATACTGGAGAGGAGGCTTACTCCTCTCCTAGGCCAACGGGTGCTCGGGACTCCCCATCATCTTCTCTGGAGGCACCCTTAGATGCCTCCCTCTTTCCAGCGGCATTCCCTCCTTTCCCTTCACAGGGGACTGCCAGGAAATGACGCAGGTGGCCGAATATTGACCGCTCCCACTAGGAGCGTCTCGATAGGGCCAACCCACTAAAGGAGACAAGGGATGGCAGGGCCCGTTAGCCCGTGCCCTCGAGGTAACGTCCTGCACGCGAGGCATTCTGACATTATGGGGGCCCGGCGTACCTACCCCCCTCTCTTCCCCGACGGAGGACTGTTCACTGGCCCAAGAGGAGACGAGAAAAGGTACCTCGAATGAGATCCGTGATGTATTGGGGTATGGAGGCCCACCCTGAGATTGACATCGTCACTGGGATGACCCACCTCCAGACGGTAGGATCTTCCGTGGGGTCGAACCCAGGCTTCGTTCCAAGCACGGAATCCAAGTCCGCCTTTGTGCAAGCTCCTTTTCAGATGGCTTGGGTCCCCGAAGCCTCACAAAGAGAGGAGGGATCTTCTCCCCAGGCTAGTGCCCACCGAACAGACAAGACCTTCTCCATTTAAGAAAAGGATCTTGCTGAGGCCGGTTCATCTGACATAGGGGCACCTTTAAAAGAAGGAGAAAAGCGGGTTAATTCCCCACCCTCCTCTCCTAAAGAAAAAAAAAATAATCCTAAGATCAAAATGACTAAGGGCTCCTCTCCCTCCACAGAAGGCACGGGGACAGACGGATCCGCTGGCATTTTTGTAAGCACTAAGCCAAGATCTGCAAGTCCACCCCCGGTACTTCCGCAGATAGGCAGTCCATGACTAAGACCAAAATTGGAAGTGAGCAGAGCGGAGCCTTGATTAGGTCGGGTCCCCTCATTAAGATGTTACCTGGCGTTTTCTAGCCATCTGGCTTCAAACGCTGCTCATTATACTCTCCACTTATCGCAGCATGTTGGATAAGGGAACATGATCCATCAGAGTAGAGCTCTAGCTAGCATGATTGGTATATAACCGAAGGTGGCCCGTTTCTTGGACGGAAGCCTTCTGGCGAATGCATCGAATCCCTCCGAAGAGGCCATGATAAGTGCCATTCGGACACTTGATTGCAGGCTGGTGAGTGTGACGCCACACTCTAACCTAAACTTGGTCAAAGGAGTGGTTTATGCGAGAGAACTCGTGTACTACTCCATAGATGAAATTTCCTTAGAGCTGGCTGACCTGGGAGTGGTCAAGGTCAAACGTGTGATGAGAAAAAATGGAGGAGCCGCGAGACACACCCCTAAACTCTTCGACAGGTTCGACTGTGACAAGCTGCCTGAGTCGGTGCGTGCCGGTTGGTACCGATACCGGGTGAAGGCATTCGTGCCACTGCCGCGGAGGTGCTAATACTGCCACCGCTTCGGCCATATGAATCGCTCCTGTAGACATGCAAAGTCGGGGTTACCCGAAGTTTGTGTAAGTTGCTCCAAGACCACACGCGATAAGTATAAATCGTGTGTGGCCAAGTGTGGCAATTACGGAGATTCAAACCCCGCTTCTTCGAAACAATGTGGTGCGTATCTTCTTGGGAAAGAAACCCTGGCCGTTCAGGCCCAGGATCGTTTGTCATTTAGCGAGGCTAAGGACTTGGTGCTAGCGCGCACGGTGCTTCCTCCGACGTCAGATGCCTTAATGTTAAAAAAACCCCTCTGCTCCTGGCTCTTTAGGCCCTAAAACACGGTCGATTCTGCGCCATTTCAGAGCCCTCTTGTGGGTTTTACCCATCCTGAGTGCCCCCCTGGTAGAGCTGACGGCATAATGGGTTCCAACCCAGCCCCAGCTAAAACTAGGGGCCCTTTCCTTCTCACAGGTTGACCATTTCACGCAAGGCGAAACGGACGCACGCCTCCATTGAGTCGTTAGAGTCACAAGAGAAAACACCCCTGAGGTTGGTCATGAGACCATTTCTGTGGTTTTCTAAAGTTGCTTGCCGAAAGGAGGACTGCACAAAAGGAGTTTCAGTTCCTACACTCACACTGAGTGCTAGGCTGGGTGACTCGAAGGCGGTAGATATTCCGAAGGAGGAATCCCCACCTCCGAAGTTGCCGCACCTGCCTAAGGTTTCGAGGTTGGGTAGAAAAAGACTCGCATTCGAAGACAACCCCTCTGATGAGACTACTCGATCAATCCCAGGGGTTAACTCCTTGCTGATCTTATCGACGAGCTGAAACTAGGTTTTTCTAAATGTGGATGAGTTTACGTATCCTTACCCGAGAACCGCTTCATTTACCTGTCTCGATCTATCTTTGTGCTTTCCGGATTCAGATCGTGATTTTAGGTAAGGGGTAGTAGATGACTTCTATGGTAGTAATCACTTTCCCATTCAAATAACATTTACTGAGACACTGCTGCCTAAAAGCCTCCCGCTGTGGTGCTTGGCGCGGGCGCGGTTGTCTGCTTTTCAGGAAATGACGGATTTGTCTGTGTAAGTCTAGGAGTTTTTGTCTGTAAATGAGGCCGCTGAGTTCTCCGGCAAACTCATCGCCATGGGCCTAACTACTATTCATAGAACCTCTAGCTGTTTTGCACGCCGACCGCTTCCTAGTGGCGTGCCTCTAACAGACGTGTTATGCCTGCATGCGTTATAAGCGCTGCCGAAACGATTTCATTATCGGTTAATTTTGTTGAGGTGTTGCTAAGTTCTGGTATGTTTCGAAACACGCCGCATCTCTTCCTGGCGGACATTTGTGTCATGACTTAATAGGAAGACCCATCTAGCAGAGGTGTGGAATGAGTCAAAAGGATTCGAGGTAAGTTCTCGCATGACCTCCTCTCGTTCTCCAGGAGAATGGGCCCGAAATCACTGACCCCGCGTCTGTGGCAAAATCCTTCGCGCCCGCTTTCTCTGCATTCTCTAATTGGGGGGCTGCTCCACCCCATTCAATACGGGTTGTGATGTTGATAAATGATAGCGAATGGACTTTACCTCCAGATGCGGAGAACCCTTCAACGACTGGTTTACATTGAGCGATTTGCGTTCCGCTCTATCTTCGTCCAGGGACATCGCCTTTTGTCGAGCGATGTCCCGAAAGCCATGCTTCGACACCTGGAAAAGCAAGGCATTATCTTGCTGTTATATTTGTTCAACAAGACCTGTGTGGAGAGTATCTCGAATCGCTACTGTAGTCACTTTTCACAAACGAGGGAGAGATCATTCCACCCGTGCCGGTTTCCGCCCAATCTCTCTAACCTCCAGTATGCGAAACTTGATGAAGAAATTGGTAAAAGTTAGATTAGCCTTTTTTCCGGATAGTAGAGGCAATCTTTCTTCTGCACAGTGAGGCTTCCACAAGTTCTAGTCCACCCCGGATGCTCTGTTCCGACTAGAAAATGCCGTCTACGAGGCCTTACTTCATAGAGAGCACTAAGCCATGGTGTTTTACGATCTGGAGAAGGCCTATCATACCGTATCGCGATACGCTATCATGGCGACTCTCCACACGATGGGGGTGAAGGAAGGCTTCAAATCTTTAAATCTAAATTTTTCCGAGCTCGTCAATTCCTCATAGTGATTGTGGGAGCCATCTCAGGCCCAATAGAGCAGGAAGAGGGTGTCCCGCAGGGAAGTGTCTGTAGTGTTAAACTCTTTGCCCGGAGCATCAACGGCATCACCTCAGTGCTGCCGAAAGATGTTCTCGCTACGCTCTACGTAAACGATCTTTAGAATCTCTTGGCGCGACCCAGATGCCCACTCTGGAACGTCGACTCCAACAGGAATTGAACCGCTTCTTTTGCTCTGCCGAAGCGCACAGGTTTCGGTTTTCCTTGGCTAATACTAATGTGATGACCTTCTGCCGCCATCCATGGCTCCACCTTGTTCCAGACTTGTTTTAAAAGGGGGTTCGCCTGAAAGTGGTGCCCTCGCATAGTTTCCTTGTCCTTGTATTGGACCAACACCACACCGTAGAGGCTCCTATTCGCAGCCTTAGGGTCTCTAGTACCCGCAGCATGGATATTTTTTGCTGCGTAACGTTGAGCGCGTTGGAGGGTGCCTTACTTTTTTATCGATCCTTTGTTCGTCCGAAGCTCGACTACTGATGCTATATTTTATGCATCGGCAGCTGAGCGTGTATTGCGGATGGTGGACTCAATCCACCACACGGTCTTTTCCTGGCGAATGGTTCCTTCCGCACTTTCTCCATTGAGAACCTACTTGCCAATGCTGGAGAGATGTCACTCGCTCTGCGTTATGCGCAGTGCATTATTCACCTCTACGTGCGAACCTGGCGCCTCCCTCAGTCACCAACAGCCCTCACCGCAATTGTAGCTGATGTGCCTAGGACGCAACCTTGGAGGGTACCACCTTGGACTCTTTGTCTTCACGCCTCTGCTTCCAAAGCTTCTACAGCACTTGGAGTATTGCGTTCTGCCTTCTCGAAGCAGACTTCTTTTCACGCTGGAACCGTGCCAATGTGTACGGATCTCTCTCATTCCCAAGAGTAAGTCGGTTTGCGGGACTCTGCCAGGCACTGCGTCTGGGTGAACAAACTGCCTTTGATCCTCTTGGGTATTCTTTCATTCTTGAAAGAGGATATAGTATTCTCTTCAGCCGAACTCATTTATGGGACTCAAAGAGCCCTTCCAGGTTAAATCTATACTTCAATGACCACACGCTAAATTCTAACCTAAATCTTGTTCATACGTACTCAAATTTGGTACGGTCGATGGCCTAAATTAGGCATATTTCAACACCCGTGTTTGCTAACCAGAAACCTTTTGTGTAAAAGATATGTCAACTTGTTCCCGTTCTTATTTACCGCAACTAACCTTGTTGCTTATTACAACCCGTTTATTATTGCCACTTTCTCATCATCTCTAAAAAGAATAAATTCTTTGTACTGCAGCTAGGGTGGTTGCACTAACAGGCAGCTCTGTCTTTGGATCAAATGTAACTAGCTATATAGATACTCTTCATCCTGAACAGCCCTTGTGTCCTTCTCCCTCTAATATAACGCTAAATGGTCCAGTGATTCCCCATACTCGTTTCTTAAACACTTCACCAATCACCTATGCTACGCCAATTTTATCATTCCTGTTTGCTGCCACCTGCTCTTTTGTTGCTGGAAACCTCGTCGTCAGTGATTTTCAGTCAGAGGCAAATCTCTCAACTGCTGGTCATCCTTTCAACGGAGAACCAGAAGCAAAACGACCAGCTCCCACCAGACGCAAGTTAGGAAGGCAAATCAAAAGGGATTTCCTTCAGTCCGTCCACCTTCGCTTGTGACACTACTTCGACTCAATTAACTGGTACTGCCAACAATTTTTGTCCGGGACCGTAGTCAAGTAACTGGCATAGTGACACCCCGTTCTTGCAGTGTCTTTAGGAGACTCAAGCAATGCTACCGGAAGAATTAATGCAGAACAATTTTAAAAAGGGCACACAACTCTCTTAGAAGGCTGTATCGTAGCCATCTGACCCATAATATATATATATATATATATATATATATATATATATATATATATATATATATATATATATATATATATATATATATATATATATATATATATACAGTAGTGTGCAAATTAGTTCGGACAGTGGTGAAATAATACGTCAATGATAAGATAAATGGTACATTTCATATGAAATATGATCGCACTTTTCTTATAGCACCTGCTTCACTCGCCCTGGCATAGATTCAATCAAATTCGAACACATTTCTGCCAGTTCTTTGTTATGGTACCAAGCATTGATAACAGCACAAATCATCTTCTGCATCGTCGAACAGTCGGTTTTATCGATTCTAGGTTTAATTATATTCCATAGATTCTCGATGGGGTTTAGGTCAGGAGAATTCACTGGCCAATCTATAAGGTAAGTCCACTTTTTTCGAAAAATGTGCGTATTTTGGGGAAGTATGGCACAGAGCCAGATCCTGCTGGAAAATGCCGCCTCCATCAGGAAAGTCTTTCTGCATCGCGGGAAGCAAGTGAGTCTGAAGGATTGTTTTCTATTTAACGCTGTTCATTATTCCCTCAATAATAACAAGCCGCCCTAGGCCTCTAGCGCTAAAATAACCCCAAAACACCTTCTTAGGTGGATACTTTGGCTCCTGTTGAATGTGTCCTGGCTGAAGTTATTTATCTTTGCTTCGTCTTACTACCACTGACCTATGCCCATGTACTTCAAAATGTAATTCTTCTGAAAACATAACTTTCTTCCAGTCAGCTGCCTTACATCCAGTATACTTGCGTGCCCAGTGAAGACGTTTTGTCTTCGTAGCAGAAGTCAATAACTGTTTACGTACCGGTTTTTTAGGAAATCTGCCAAATTCTATGAGCCTTTGCCGGACGGTTAAAGAAGAAACATTTACACCAGCTAAAGACAAATCTCTGGAGGTCTTTACTGGTTTTCTTGGGATCCTTCACACTATTTCTGACGAGAGCCTTGTCATCGTGAAGTGTTGTCTTTCGTTTTCTCCCACATTTTCCTTATCGCAGTGTTGAATGTTCACCAGTGTCTTCAGCTCTTTTCACAATGTCGCCAACAGTTGACTTTGCTACCTTCACTTCCTCAGAGCTAAAATACTTGCACGCTTCTTGGGTGTGATATCCATAATAATGATTGGAATGTGAATATTCCGGCAGAACTAAGTACAGCACGGAGCACGCTCCCAGCAATAATCATCCACGACAAGCTCTGATGTAGCAATGTCGGGCTTAGTGTAGCTAGGGCACAACAAAATAGTTGTCAGATGTTACTAGTACACTATTCTGCATGGAAGACAAAAATAAACTTCATTAGTGTTGCTAAAAATTAAGACATATTATGAAATAATCCTAAAATTTGGTACTGTTAGTGTCCGAACTAATTTGCACACTACTATATATATATATATATATATATATATATATATATATATATATATATATATATATATATATATATATATATATATATATATAATGGAATGGAAGATATCACATTGGCGTGATGTATATCAGTGAAAGATAATGGTAAACCACAATATTTGAATCAAGATTTTATTTATAACTATCGGACTAGTTTCGGCAAGATGCCATTTTCAACTAACTAGTTAAAAATGGCATCTTGCCGAAACTAGTCCGATAGTTCTAAATAAAATCTTGATTCAAATATTATGGTTTACCATTATCTTTCATATATATATATATATATATATATATATATATATATATATATATATATATATATATATATATATATATAATGAAAAACTCACAAAGTCGCACGTGAGGAAAGCAATAATATGAACATTAACACACAGGAAAATGAAAAGATGAATCCAAGCACTTTCGAACTATATTTGCAAGTTCATTTTCAAGGAATATCATGGAAATAGAGAGGACAACCTTTTATATGGTACAAAGATACGTAGGGAACGCCCATCACATAGTACAGACCAATGGAAAAATAAGACAGAAAAATACCAGGAATAAGAACAATAGGCAACTAATAACAGACACGTGCATCCCTAAAACGATATACACACAACAACGCAATGTATATGAATGGAATATGGTTGGATAAAAAAAATAAATTTTAAAGGATTATCATTAGCGTGAAAACATTTAGGGATACAAGCACAACAAAGACACGTGGTGGGGGAGAAAATACGAATGATATTACACTAATAAAGAGTGACAACAGGCTGCATTATAAAGTTATTTCATTTAGTTAAGTTTTTTTAAAACAGGGTCGATTTTAAATAAGCCAGGAAAAATGCTCATATTTGGTAAGATGCCAATTAAGGAACACTACAACATTTCTTTTGCTGAAATCAGCGTAAAGATCAAGGAATTTTACAGAATCCCAATCAATGGGGTAGTTATTTTCAGATAAATGTAAAAATAAAGCGCTGTTTATTTCACATCTTCTAATATTATACTTATGTTGGTAAATTCTAGTAGATAAAGATCTACCAGTTTGCTCGAAGTAAGGTAAATTTCAAATACAACATTCTATAGAATATACTCTACCTTTTTTCCTTGAATTATTGTGGACTAACATTTTATATCAAGTGAATTCATATGTAAAATTTACAGAATTATTAAGTTGCTTCAAAGTACGGGTGAGACAAAAAAAAATGGTTCAAATTATGACAAGATAAGACAAAGTGGTAATTGAAAACCGGTGGGTTATCAGTTCTATAAAAAGTTCTTTTTGCAAAGTTTAATGAAGTATACAAAAATTGACGAGGGTAACAAAGTTTCTTACCTATATCTAGATATTGGATAATTCCTTATCCAAAAATTCTGGAAAATTACAAGAGTCATCCATTGAAATTATAGTGAAAGCTATAAAGAAGCTGCAGTTAAAATTAAACAGTGCAGCCGTTGCTGTGGAATTCAATGAATCCTGCATAAAAAATGGGCCTCCTTCTAAAATATATATATATATATATATATATATATATATATATATATATATATATATATATATATATATATATATATATATATATATATATATATACAGGGTGTCCACAAAGTTTGGGTACATAGGAATTTTAATATTTTATTTATTTATGTTATTTTTCCTCCCCAGATCGAAGGATGGCCTTATCGCAAAATCGCCGATGAATTTAACCTTAGACACCCTGATCGGCAACCTATTTATTTTACTGCCGTCGGGAAATTGGTCACGAAGTTTAAAGAAACAGGCAGTGTCTTCGACAAACCCCGTTCCGGGCGACCAAAGACTTCAGACGAAACGAAAGACGTTGTCATGGCCAAGATTGCTGCTAGCCCAAAGAAATCACTTCGTCGGACATCCATGGAGTTGGTTGTTCCAAGGTCAACTATCCACAAAATCCTGGTAGAGCAGAAGTTGCATCCGTATAAATTACAGATATTGCATCACTTAAAGGAAGACTACCCCGATAGACGAATGCAGATGTGCGAATGATTTTAAGATAAATTGGATGAAAATATCAATTTTACTAAAGACCTTTTGATGGTCAGTGATGAAGCTTTGTTTTATGTTATAGGTGAAGTCAACAGACAAAATCTTCGATACTGGTCTCAAGACAATCCACATTGGATGGATCCATCCAAACAGCAAGGCTGCCAAAAGGTGATGGTGTGGTGTGGTTTGTGGAAAGTTCATGTGCTAAGACCCTTCTTCTTTGATGAACATATAACCGGTGAGACTTATCTGAACATGTTGAGAGACAAATTAATGCCTCAAATTGAGCGCCTAGGCGAGGGACTTCCGGACTGGTTTCAGCAGGATGGAGCCCCTGCCCATTTTGCTACAAATGTTAGAGATTGGCTGAATGGCACTTTTCCTCACTGGATTGGAAGAAGAGGTCATAGGGAGTGATCCCCTCGTTCACCAGACCTTTCTCCCCTTGATTTCTTTTTCTGGGGTATGTTAAAAGAGAAAGTTTACTCAATGAAGATTGCAAATCTAAACCACTTGAGAGAACGCATTATCAGTCAGTGTGCTGAAATCGACGGCAAGGTGCATCGAATTATGCATTGCAAATAATGGAAATCATATTGAAAATATAATTTCTTAACATTATAATTAAATAAAATTGTTTTGTTCTAAAGGTATGTATTTATCCCCTATGTACCTAGACTTTGTGGACACCCTGTATATATATATATATATATATATATATATATATATATATATATATATATATATATATATATTTACATATATATATATATATATATATATATATATATATATATATATATATATATATATATATATATATATATATATATATATATATATATATATATATGCAGATAGTGAAAAATGATTGCGAGTGCTTTCGTCTTAATTCTTAAAGTACGAGACTACAATTTATCGCATACTTGTCAAAAATTAACCCCCCCCCCCGACATAGCATTATTTATTCGATAGGATGCAACAACGGCCAAAAATGTTATTATGGACAAACCGGGAAAAAACTAGATGTCCGGGTTAAGCAACATCAAGCCAATGTACATAATCAGTGAACAATCTGCGCTTTTTCTACATATGTACAATCTTAACCATAGCATTAACTGGAAAAGTGCCAAACCAGTCATAAAATTTAATAATTATATTCCGAGAAAAATATATATATATATATATATATATATATATATATATATATATATATATATATATATATATATGGAGATGGTAAACGTGGATTTTGTATAATTGTAGTAGTAGGATTAGGATAGGAATGTAGAATTTGTAGTTTCACGAAAATGGTATATACAAATCCAGGGGTACTGTAATTAGAAAGAAGATCAAATTAACACTTATATTGTGGAACATATAATACAATTTAAACAAATTTACCATTGTGAGGGAATCCCCACGTGGAAGATCTTTAGCAGAAAGGAACTTCCATGTGCAGCAGAAGGCCCGGCTAGGCCTAAAGTGGTAAGCCTACCCCCCTCCCTTCCACAAGCGGTAGCCTCGAATCGAGTCCCCCACGATTCACCTTTATGCGGGCTAAAATAGCTCTGCAAGAAGATTCTAGACCTTTCGAGAGTAGAGCTGTTTCCCGCTAACCCCCAACTCCGGGAAGAGCCTCGGACATAAATAACGCTCGACTCCCCGGAAGAGACACAGAGTTGAGAAGTCTCGCCCAGAACCCAGAAGATTTTCCCCATGGTTCCAAGTAAAGTGCTATCAACAAAGCAAAGTGACAGCTGGACTATTTTGTGTATTTGGAATTAGCCCCAGCCAGGAGGTAATTCCACTGAACGATCGCCCTGAGTGATTTTCCCGACTTCTTTCCCCAACTTCTGTCGAAGCCCTCCTCATTTCGGGTAGCCAAAATACACTCCCCTGGACCGGAAGTTCCCCCCCCCCTTGCTTTTGGGGAACCGTCAAAATTCCAACCTCCCGCTTTGAAGTCCGAGCGGCCTCACCTCAAGTGCAGAAGACATCCGTAAGCCAACCCCTCTCCTCCTTTTAGTAACCCAATTGAGTTAATCATCCCCCCATTTGAATAGTCTCCTCCGGGAATACCTTAAGTTCTAACTTCATAGCCTGATTCATAACTACAATCCTCCTTTCATTTACTGATGTGATTTTGCCCGTTAATTCTCTGAGGTAATTTTACCCATCAATTCTCTCATTATTTTTGTGTAAATAAAATTATATTTTTGTAAATGTCTCTTTAAATAACCTTGAGCTTTGCTATTGTCCATAATTTACCTGACCTCGTTGCACTCTCTCACACTACTCAGCCCGTCTAAGCTCGTGGTTTTCCGTCCCTTGTGTCGGTTCACTTTCAAGTTTTGGTCCCTCCCTCATATATATAATATGGGATTAATATGATGTAATGTCATACCACGACAACCATTATACTTTTAAACCGTCCCTTATTCTAATAACCTCTCCGTGGTTAGTTTCGATGTTTCTTCTCTTTTTACTAAAGTACCTGTAAATGACCTTTTCCCCTTCCTTAGTGATAAATTCCGTAACTTTGATATTCCCTTGCCAGTTAATATTTTCATTGAGCTTATCTCAATGTATACTAAAACTGTAAGTTTTCTTTTAATGGTAAATATTACCTTCAAAAGTTTGGTTTGGCTATGGGAAATTGTTTATCCCCTGTTCTTTCTAACATATATATATGGATTTTTTTTAAACTACCTTCCTCCCTACCATTATCGATTTTCCCTTTGTTTGGCTCCGATATATAGATGATATTATTTGTTTGTGGCCTTCTTCTAAGGATGTTAATAGTTTTCTTACTGAACTTAATTCTCTAGTTCCTTCTATTAAATTTACCCTTGAACTCGAACAAAATAGTGTCCTCCCGTTCTTAGATCTACTTATTCCTAGGACCCAATCTGGATTAAAATTTTATGTAAATCGTAAGCCTACCAACGCCTGTTCTTATATTCATTTTCCCTCAGGTCATAATGATAAAGTTAAACGGTCTGTATTTATTTCAATGTTTCTCCGGGGGCTGCGGGTCACTAGCCCGGAATTCTTGGATCGTGAGATTTCTAATATTTTTGAAATTGATATCAATCTTTACTACCCTCATAAATTTCTTGCAGGATGCCTAGATTTGGCAAATAAATCCTTTTATAGAACGGAAATCCCTCCCGCATACAATTTTAAAAACTCCCTTGTTTTACCGTTTTCTGAGTCCTTTTCCTTGCTTCCCCGCCTCTTGAATAAGTTAAATATTTCTGTTATATTCAAATATCAGTCTACCATGTATAAAATGTTGATTCATAATAATAACAATAGTATAGGGGAGGGGGCGGTATTCTGTTGATTGTTCAGTTTGCCCTAAGCAATACTTTGGGCAAACCGGTAAATTATTAAGTGTACGCTTGACGCAACATAAATACAATATTAGGAAGGGGGGATGCAGCAACGCTTTCTTTGTCCATTTATCCGAAAACAGTCACCCTATAAATGGAATTCAGCTAAATTTATTTACAAATCTAATGACTTTATTCAAAGAAATATTGTTGAATGCTCATTCATTAATTCCTCGCCTAATTTTAATATATTCCCTGGTCTTTTTAAACTAGACCCTGTTATTAAAAGGCTTATTTATAACGAAATTGTCCATTTAAAATGCTAGCCCTTTGATCTATTAATTTAGTTATGTCTCTCTTGTCTATTTTTATGTATTCAAAATCGGGTATGTATGTACTTAGTTTAGTTACATAAATGTCTACATTATTTGCGCACAGGTTGGAATTTTCCGGAAGTAGACATTATCTATTTGGTTTTATACTTCACATCCGTCGTTGATATTATTTTTCTATTTTGGGTCGTTTCATTGAACTTGGGCGTGGCTTTGCTCTTCTGTTTCACACACACACACACACACACACATATATATATATATATATATATATATATATATATATATATATATATATATATATATATATATATATATATATCATCTTTGTAAAAAAAAATCGTTATTCCTTGATAATGAACTAAACAAGTTCTTTTGTTTTCAAGAAATATTTTTATTCGTTTTATTATGTCTCGGTTCATTTCATCTTGACCTCCTTTTCGATCCGCGTGTGTGATAGATAGCTTAAGAAAGTTATCTTATTATAATAATAACAGGAAGTTATTGTGATATCTAAATTTGTTTATCTCATTAACGACTCTTTTAACGGACCACCTGTATGTGGTTACGTGAAAAATGGGGAATATGTTTATGGGGGAAATTACAATGTAAGAAATTAATTTTGGGGATGTAAACAAAGATAGGATCCCTTATTTGGTAATACAAATGGGATGTAAACTAAAATAGGATTACTTATTTGTTAATACATATAAGAGAAAAGAAAATTTTGTTAACATTTACATTTGGTATAAACGAATTCAAAGAGTAAAATTTTTGTACAAACTTCTCACGATAGTTCGAGGCACAAAAGATTGATATAAACTGAAATGATTCTACGGGTGCATTTTCAGAGCATATACAGACCTTGCACTCTGATTGGCTGGAATTCAAATCCACGATATCACGTCATTAGGGAATTCGAACGCCTTAAAAGAACATTTCAACATTTATAGAAGAAATTACTATATAAACGCTCGAAGGGATGAAATATCAATGATATTTCAATAAGTTCTTTGACCAACTGAATCAAATATATGTATAATTTGGGTCAGTTGGCTTCACCAGTATGCTTCCCTTATAACCAGCTTGAAGAAGAATCCTCCCGATGGGTTGTCCGACTTTATCGACTCGGGTTAAATTGGGACTATTGATGGCATTCCTCAAGGCACGGCAGACAAAGGATCACGAGGGAGCTTATAACACCTTTATCGAAGAGCAAAATAGTTCGTCAACATACGTCTGTCCGATAGATGACCAGGAATCTTGAAGTTTAATGACATGACCGAGCAAGAACCAATTCCCTCATCCTACCACCACGTCCCACTTTTAATTCGCTATATATAGTCACGAGTGGAATGTTATAAATTCAAATTCTATGACAATGTCATACGTGTATGATGAGAGCTTAGATTAAACATACGGTACAAAATTAAAGCCGTCTGTTAATTTCCTATTAAAATCTAGAAATTTAATACTAAATAATGGAAGATATAAAGATAATAATACTACTACTAACACTAATAGCAAGCATAGATAACGAATACTTGATTGGTAGCTTCCAAAAATTCCGGAGTCAGCTGCTTCCATAGTCGGGCGACAGTCAGCACGGGTGTTTGCCGCTATGCCCGCCAGGCGGCGATCCCAGTCATTGTTACGACTTAGTCTGGGTGAGACGCTGCCGCAATCTTGTAAAATTTTGAAATCATGTTAATTGTATTTATTTAACGTTGTAGGCCTGTTAGCTCTAGCACTTGTAGGTAATGAAGATTGACTCCTACTATTTAAGTGAATAAGTTATAATGTGTGTTAAATAAGGAAAGCCAGTATATGATACCTATCTGTTGCTTGGGGAAGGACGCTGCCGACCACGGTAATTGCACTTAAATACTTCCCGTTTTAGGCCTGTTAGCGTGAGCACTTATACCAAAACGTTGTGTTAAAGTATCCAGGAGTGGGTTAAAGTTAAAATACCCTGTGAAATATTAATGAACGATCATAATATATGGTGTGACACAAGCCTATAAATTATGTGATATATTTTTACTATACGCTATCTATGGTAGGGTTGCACCGATAATATCGGCAAGTTATCGGTATCGCTCATGTCGTCCACTTTGCCGATATATGGGTATCGGTCATATCTTGACGATATATTATAGGCTTGCTTATTGGCTAATCTTATAAGTATACCAATATGAGCTTATACAGCACATACTTCTCTAATGGAGTTATAGTACCATTACTTTGTTTTTTCTTTTACTTCTACGAATATCGTATTAATACTACAAAGTTAAACTTCAAAACTTCTTAAAATTTATTCAGAAAAAATGTATAAATAATTTCAATGGTTGATAACTTGATATATAAGAACATAACTTATAATAACGCCAAATTATGTTAAACCAAAATTGAAAAGGCCTAGCCTGCCTTAGCCCAGGAGTACACAAGCGACTTTGTGGCGCCACACCGTCGCTCATGTACTCCAGTCCTACGGTGTCTCATAGCCGTGCCCCTCTGTGGCGGGGATCAGCGACAGCTCACCACAGACGCTCGTGTGAGCGGCGTGGCTTCTAAACAACGGAAACCTATGGGAATTCATATTCCCGCCACAAACCGACACTATAGCGTCGCTCGTGTATTCCCGGCCTCAAGCTCTTTTTGTTATCACTATAAGCCTGTTTTAATTACGTATATCATTTGTTCATTATTTAAACACAAAGCTAAAATGATCTAGAAATTGGAAAGTTAGCCTTAAGCCTCATAATGCACGCGTTAATTTTTAAAATAACTTAAAAGTTGTAGCAATAATTATGTAAATAATACCAGAGACTTTCAGAGAGATGATTGAACTCCAGGACCGTGGCGGTCTCCTCTACCCCTCAAACGAGTGCATCCACGTGGCCATGATGGCTGTGGAAGTCTTCAAGTTGATGACAACACCAGGGGTTTTAATTTTTTACTTTTCAGTAAATAAGTCACACTTTCGTTCGTCACTCCGAATCTGTTCGTTGAATAAAAATTTGACTTCACAGCTCGAAGTACATTGGTCCCAGGGTGCTTCATGCCAAATTTAGGGTGAATATCAACAAAAATAAAGAAATGAGAACGATTTTTGTTTTTTACTGGCTAGCCCGACTATGGAATCGCCCGATTTTGAGCTACCAATCATATATATATATATATATATATATATATATATATATATATATATATATATATATATATATATATATATATATATATATGTAATTAGGTAAAAGGCCATTATATATGCAGGTTCTATTGAAGACCACAGCTGTGGCAGCGTTAGCAATTTTAACTTGTATTTTCTTAATATTTCTTACAAGTTTTTTAACGGGGTCTTTGAGGCGAGAAAAAACATCTGCGAATGACATTCTTTATTCCTAGACGTCTTTCGACCATGTTAGGTCATCTTCAGGGAATGAACAGGAATGGAATTATTCATGTGTTGTAAAAGTAGATGTAGGTTGGGGATTGAGTAAGGGTGTGTGGACAGATAGCGGAAAGTAGATCAGTGGGGAAAAGAAAAAGAAGTGTGGGAGGGTGCAAAGAAATGCTAGAACCTGGTGATCAGGCCTATCGCTTTTAGGTATTTTTTGTTTTATAGTTCCTTTGTTGTCTTTGAGTTAGTTCATATATATATATATATATATAATATGGCGTTCAAGCCATTTGTCTTCAAAATCAATTAATGTCTTTGGATATGATGTGCGCATTTGCTGTTGTGGTAATAATTGCTTTATTAATTACTTTATTGTTTTGCTTAGAGTCTTTGTTTTTTCGTATATTTTGTAATGTGTGTAATTTGTGTTTTTTGTTTTTTCGTGGATGTCTTCTTCAGTAAATTTCTGTCCTTATCAGTAGATTTGAGTCTTCATCGGTGAATTTTATAGTAATCGGTGAGGTTTCATAGTTAGGTTAGCTTTTTCTTAGTCGGGTTTTTTATATGGTTTAGGGTAAAAACATTTTTATTATCATAGGAGAATGGCACTTGTGCTCCACCAGCTAAAGCCCCTGCGGAGCTTGGAAATCCGGCGCGACTTATTCCTCTTTTATTCTGGTCAATCATTTGGACGATTTCATCGTCCAATTCACGATTAACCATTTCCTGCATATCCCTTGTGACAATGTTAATGGGACTTAACCCCGCTTCTCGGTGCAGCTCTTCTTTGCGTCTTCTTTTTCTTCTGCGTGTACCTGTAATTAGGTACGTAAATTTATTATGCACCACTTGTAGTTTCCTCTTTTGTGTCTTTGAGACACACGAGAGGGTGGAAGCGGGGTATAGCAGCGTCTATTTTACAAGTGGATTAAAGATCTTTTTCTCATTGCTTCGACGAAGATTTCTGAACCTATATAAAGTCTTGACTGCAGCAGTGGCCTTGGTGATTCGTTCTTGGACGTGCTTCTTGTACCCGGATGGGGTAATCTTCATTCCGAGTACATTGCACTCCCTGGTGAAGGGATAACGTCTATCTCCAACCCTGACGTCATAAAGTAGTCTTCTACCTATGGGGACTACTTTGAACTTTTCCTGGTTGGTGCGGATCTTCCACCGGGCCTCGTAGGTGTTAAGATTTTCAATTTCTGCTGCTGTCATATGAGTTTGTCAAGGCGCATTCCTCCATGGACAAGTGATTATCTGGGTGAAATCATCGGCGAATTGAATGTTGAGGCAAGTGGGGCTTTCCGGGGTCTGGGACATCCGCGATGTAAATCAAGTAGAGAGTATGAGACAGGCACCCCTCCCTTCCTTGCAGGCCCTCAGTGAACGGAAACTTTGGTCCATCGGTGCACCCTAAACTGATGTACGCCGCTCTCTCCATGACATAGTCACAGAGAGTTCTTTCTAGGTTTTCACTTAGGCCCAATCGTAAGATCTTGTACTGCATTTCCCGTTGCCACAACTTATCAAACGCCTTTGATACATACCGACAAACAATGTCCACGTAACTCTTTTTTCGTTTTGCTTGGGCTAGCTTTTCCGTGATGACATTAATCGCCATCTCCCCACTTCGCTTCCTCCTAAACCCGAATTAATGTGGGTTGAAGAGGAAGCTCTCCTCCAGGTGAGACATTAGTCTTATTTTGAGGATCTTCTCAAAGAGTTTCCCGCCAAATTCTAGAAGTGAAATTGGCAGGTGGCTCTCCTTCAACGATGGGTTCTTTCCGTGCTTAGGCAAGAAAATCATCTTAGCGATTTTATAAGCATCTGGAAAGTATTCTGTGTTCAGACAGGCGTTATATATTCTTCTCATCTCTTCGATGACATTGGCTGCTGCCTTTTCAAAGTTAAGCTTTGTAAGCCCCAATTGTCCAGAGGCTTTTTGTTGGAATGAGCGGAGCGCGCCGAGTATTTCTTCTTCGGTAATCTCGGCGTCTCCGTCGCGCTGTCTATCCACCTGGTGGTGAGGGTGCGTCTTATGTATTTGTTCGTTAAGCTCGTCGATGATGTTGCTTTCAAGCTCTAGGTCATAGTTTTCGTTTTCCTCTTCAGTTATACTGAAGATCTTTTGCCAATAACTTCGGAATATCTCTTCAATTCTTCCTTCTTCCGTTTCGATGTTTCCATCTTCCTTTTGTAGCTCGATCTTCTGCTTCTTCTTTCCAGTCGATCCTTTGAGATTCCGGATCTTTTTTCAAAAATCTTTGCGATTCGTTTCGTAATCGAGGCTATCGATCGCGTCCTCCCATCTTCTACACTGTTGTTCGAGGATCTACTAGTTCAGTTCTTCTTTGACTTCTTTACTTCGCTGCATTGAGTGAACTGGCGCGTTCACGATGTTGATTTCATATAATAACTTCAGCTCACGGTATAATTCCTTCATACATTCGGTCCATCTGTAGGTAGAGATGGTCCTATACTTGGATTTAGATGGTTATTGAGGTCGTCGAGTGCCTTGTCAATCTCCTCGAGAATTGCCTCGTCCAAGTTGGGCGGATCGTAGGCCTCGAGAAGGCGCGCGTACCGTGTCCAATCTGCTCTTTTGTAGTTCTTTCTGACTACAGCTGGAGCTTGTATAGGATTCCTGTTGATAGTGAGTAGGATCCCTTTATGGTCACTACATGGTACCTGGACTGGTTCCATGTAATAATTGAACGACAGCTGACGATTCGCCAGTCGGGGGCTATTCGCTGGGCAATATTTCTGTCCAGCAATAGGTCCAGGCTTCTTCCTATACCGTTGAAGGTACTGTAACCGGATTCTCGGCTTAGTTTACACACAAAAACCTTTTCATCATCTTGCATTCCTGCACATTGCTCATGTGCCCATCTCTTGCAAATGGCACAACAAAGACAACCTTCATCTCTCAGAGAATTACCAAATGTGTCATTGCAATACAAACAGACAGTTGAATCTTCCTCACTCTCACTGTCACTTTCATGGACCCAGGCTGGTCCAGCCTTTGCTTGCTGTGCTGTTTTTTGTTTTTTCATACTTTTGTTAGGTCGTTTTTTGGATGTTGTAGTTTCGGGTTTCTTCTTTGTTTCTCTCTCTCTTTGAACTTCTTTGCTAGAGTGAGTTCTTTTTCATGTTTCTTCTAAATTTCTGACTCTAGCTCTTTCTTATATGGGGATGCTGTCATAATCAGAGCTCGCCCTTGAGACCTGCGTCTCTTCTTTTGTGTAGATGTGGCCACCTTTGGCAAGGGAATTAGTTCCTGGGGTGAACTACCTGGCCTGAACTGGTTCTAAGTCATGTTTGGTGCTACAGATTCAGGCACAGCACTTGGGTGCTCTGGTTCATCAGCTACTTCCAATTCAAGTTCATTCTCAGTAATCATGATTGGAGGGACAACTGGGTCGTCCGGATCTTCCTCTTCCTGTTCACCATTTAATGGAATATCTTTAGGGTGGGCAGGTAAAAAGTCAGCTTCTCCGAAAACATGCTTATTCAACGGGCAAATTCCTGTTTTCTTAAACCCATTGATGGCTGTGCTTGGAAGAGCAGCCTGTAGATAGCCCTCCTCAAACAATGCACTTAGTTTGTAGATAGTCACCTGCCTGCCAGGATTGTTTCTAAAGAATGTTTCCATAGCCCTCACAAAGTAGGCATCTAGTGGTTTCATGAAAAAAAACATCCAGTGGGTGCATTCGGTGACTACAATGTGGTGGAAAAATAACATTCATGATATAATTGTCCTTGGCAATACTTATGACATCAAGATTCTTTATGTGTCATATGGCCATCCATAATCAATAATGCTTAATCATCCATTGATCGCTTGGTGTGAGCTAGAAAGTGAAGAAACCATTCAGTATAAATGGAGAGCTGCATCCACCCAGATGGATGGCATACAAATTCAGTTGCTGGAGGAGCACGATCTTTCAGTTTTGTTTCATTCGAACTCCTGGAAAGATGAGGAAAGGTGGAACAAACTTGGCCCTCAGCATACATGTAGCCAACTGCTCTAGTTAATACTCCCCTTTCAGCAGAAGTCAGTGTGCCAAACTGTTTTTAACCCCACATACCAAGGATTCTTGTAGGCTTTGTCTGCACCGTTGTAACACCTGTCTAATCGACATTAAAAATCCTGTGTGGAGGAAAGGAATGCTCTGCTTGCACTAAAGATAAGATGTCAAAAAACTTGTCAATATTTGTCTGATTGAAGCATATTGCACGAGCAGCAGAAGTTGATTCTGGAGTTCGAATTGCAAGTTTTGGGTGGCGCCGTTGGAAGCCTAGTAACCAGTCTCTACCAGCAAGTCCAACCTGGTGAAAAGACAGAAACAGCTGCTGTAGTTGGAATAAAGGCAAACTAGGATGTAAACTAAGCATGAAATGAAGAAACCTGTTTCGTAGCAAGATCTCACCATTTTGTTAAATTTGTGGTCCACATTATTCCTATCGACTGCATGAAATGTAATGTAGCAAACATCCCTTGTAGTCAGTCCCAAAATTTGTTCCTCCATCGATAAAAGGTAAGTAACCAACTCTGCTTCTTGTGCAGCACTGAATACCGTCTTATATATATATATATATATATATATATATATATATATATATATATATATATATATATATATATATATATATGATAATGAAACCACTGTATAAGAGCCAAAAGTTAAATTTACGAGACTATTTTCAGTATGTAGGTTATCATACCATCTTCAGTAGTATACTGAGAATGTAATTGTTACAAAAGTCTATAAATAGCGTACATATCAGTAAAAAACAAAAATAAAAAAGCACAGAGAAACACAAAATGGGGGAAAAAGGTCATAAATCAGGGGGTGTAAGTCTAAGATCGTTGACTAAGCTGTTTATGATGAGGTTACGAGAATGGAGGCTGCAATTCAATTGCCCATCTGACAAATTCAAAATGGGAATTTCTCCTATTAAAAGTAGAAACTAGATAGATAGGAGAAATTCCCAATTTTAATTTGTCAAATAGGCAATTGAAATGCGGCCCCCATTCTCGTACCCTCATCGTAAAAAGCTTAGTCAACGATCTTAGACATACACCCCTGATTAATGACCTCCCCCCCCCCGTTTTATGTTTCTTTGTGTTTTTTTCTGATATGTACGCTATTTATAGACTTTTGTAACAATTGCATTCTCAGTATATGACTGAAGAGGGTATGATAACCTACATATTGAAACTAGTCTCGTAAATTAAATTTTTGGCTCCTGTCTTAAAGAAGAGATCCGTTGGAAACACGTAAGGATATAGAGAAACGCACAATAATTCCTAAAATAAACTTATATTTAAACTTTAACAATTCAATACACAAAAATTAACCATTAACCACGGAAATACTCCGAATATTATAATACACAGTAATCAATTCAATTAGTTTGACTCTCTAAAATTGGTTAATTTCGCTACACACTTCAATATATAAGATTTAGGCTTACGGACTCTACTGGAGTTTAAATACTTCAGGAATGTTATTGTCTCACGACGCGTCCTGCCTGGACAGATGTAGCTGGGCGGGATCACGAGGTCCTTTTGGCGAGGGTAGCAGCTGGGGGGTCCACACGGTATTCAGGGGGGGTTCTTCAAGGACGAGAACAATTCAGTGCTTTATGCGGCATCAAGGTAGTCGTGGTCTCTCTGGCGAGAGTGAGTCGAACTTGGTTCTTAAACCAAGTAAGGAGCTCGAGGGGGAGCTTTTCTCCTTCGTTACTTAATTCCTCATGGGCGAGGACTGAACTCGAAGAGGGTCTTCTTCAAGGGCGAGGATCGAGGAGGGGGAGTTTCTCTGACGAGAATAAGTTAATTTAAAGGGTCGGTTTGGTAACCAGGAACTAGTCGAAGATGAGCTTCTTCTTAGTTCCAGTCTTCCTCAAGGGCGAGGATAACGGAGGGGATTTTTCTGACGAGAATAAGTTGAACTTGGTTCCTCAACCAAGTTAACTTATGAGTTCGGTGTGGTCACCGAGTAACGGGCTCGAGGGGGAACCTTTTCCTTATTCTTTTCTTAATTCCTCAAGGACAAGTAATACCCATGGTGTTTAAGATGCACCAGGATATGAGGAGTCTCTCTGACGAGAGTAAGTTAAACTTAACAAAGTTAACTTAACGTTTGGTTTGATAACCAGGGACTAACCCGGGGATGAGCTGCTTCTTAGCCCCTTAAGGTAGGTAGCCCTGCCTCTCTTGCAGGGTACTTCTTGGTCTGGGGAGCCAAGTAATCTACCTGTCCAGTCTCGGTAGCCCGATCTTAATCCGGGGATTTCGTCACCTGGAGACTGACGTATTCTACCAATCCAGTCTAGGTAGGCCGGTTTTAAACCAGGAACTTCGTCACCTGGAGACTGACGTATTCTACCTCGATTTTCCTCAGTGTTCCTTATTTATACGTCGTCACCCCACTGGGGGAGTGGTAAGAGAAGGGGGGGTTGAGGACGGGCCCAAGAGGGTTCTTATGCCAAACGGTTTTTCTCACCAAGTCTAACATCGGCTCCTCGTTAGCCTTCGAGCTTGGGAGAAACACCTCTCCAATTTCTTACTTGACGTGAAATTGAATCTCACTCTCCTGGGGGAGATCTTGCATTATAACCTTTAGGTCTTTCATAGCGACGAGTGGTGCGGCGCTGCGGTTACGCGCTTGAACCGACGGGGCCGGGGCAGGGGCCGGATGTCTTTGCGGTAATCGCCTCGTGGCTCCACTGCGAGAGAACGAGGGAGTGACGATTCTTCTACACACCTCCCTTCGAAAGAACTTAATGGGGGGGAGGGACTCCCAGGAACTCAAAGCAACTAACTCAACCTAGTCGAGATTAACAAAGTTGTATATCTTTGAGCCCTCTCTTACATTAAGTTTCTTTACACATGAGCGCACGCGCGCGCGCGTACACAGGCAATGTGTTGAACTAGACCTCGCGCGCCTACTGTGGGGTGACGGGGGTATGTTACACAAGCATCTTTACATACTCGCAATACAATTTAACCTTCAAATAACAAAACCCTAATTCGTCGATTACCCGCAACAAAGCAAAACAACAAAACAAGCTACTTCCTTACATTTCTAAGCTTTTGAGAATTTAAATCCTACCGATAACTGCGAGAGAACTGGGAAGTGACGATTCTTAAAAGCTCCTATACAGTGGTTTCGCTGCCTCAGTGTGCTTGGTTCGAATCGCTTCCCTGCACGGATTTTTCGAAAAAGGTAATAAAAATATTACTGCAAGGAAAAATTATTCCGTTTTCACTTTCAATGTGGTTTAATCGATTCATTTTCATCATCCTCTCGTGCTACTTTGAGAGATATATACATTTGTTTATCTGCCACGCATTTAACTATTCCTCATTTATTCTTTGAATTCCCAATTGATTTTCAATGTCTTTCATAGTCTCCGTTTGAGCTTTCGAAAGTGTTCCTTAAAAGCTATTCTATTCAGAGAATTTTGGTTCTCTGCGTAGCGTAGTGTACTAACGGCATACTTTTAACTGTGATCAAAGCAGTGCTCGCTGCCTCAGTGTGCCTGGTTCGAATCGCTTCCCGGCACGGATTTTTCAAAAAAGGTAATAAAAATATTACTGCAAGGAAAAATTATTTCGTTTTCTCTTTCAATGTGGTTTAATGGATTCATATATATATATATATATATATATATATATATATATATATATATATATATATATATATATATATATATATATATATATATATATATATATGTTATTATCTTACGTAGATATTGTTATTATATTATACTCTGACGAGACGTGATCTGAGACTATATCCTCTTTTCATTTAAAAACAGTTTTCACGAATCAAATATAGCTCTAACTTAAAAATAATGCCGTCATTTTTAACGGCACGGGTTCACTAGTTTTTTAATAAATTTTCTGAAATTCACCAATAATAATAATAGTATAAATATAATTAGCCATTTCTCAGAAATTGAGTGCAGTGTACATCGACACCCAATCTGTATATATATATATATATATATATATATATATATATATATATATATATATATATATATATATATATATATTATAGCAGTGTCTCTGGGCATTCCTATAATAAAAACCTCCTGGGAAACTTAAATATATATATCATCATATATTATGTATAAAATTCAATACTTTTGTCATTTAAATAATTCATGCAATCCTTTAACTTGGTTAATTTAATCATTCATTTATTTTACTCTAACTTTGTCAATTTAATGTTTCAATTAATTTACCTCAACTTTTGTAAATTAAATCATTTTATATTAAACTTAATAATTAATTATTTCATTTATTTTACTTGTCAATTCAATTAACGCATACTGTTCCAAACAACATCTCTTAAATTTCACACACAAGCACACGTTCCCAGCTCGAACAAATAAGCCCGCTATTCTGCCCACTCGACTCGCAGCTTTCTTCGTATAAAGGTCGGTAATCATTCATTCTTCAATTATTCATTTAGCTCCAAACAAATCATTCTTAGTTAATTACATTTTCTCTCACAATTCTTTGCAAACGACCATACCAGAGTAGATCCTAATTATATTTACTTCTCATTGCAGCCCCAATTCAGTTCATCATAGATACTTTATATTACTACATACAATACATTATATTTCACCATATTATTCCACCATATTAATTTCACATACTTCAATTCTCTTCGCATCTTTTTTTACTGTCAATCATATGTTAGAATATCTTACATTGTATACCTAACCTACTTATCTCATTGTACATTCGTTGATTTTATGAATATATTTATATTTGTGTAATTGTCTTTCTTAAAGCCCAAGTCATTATTCCAAAATTTATTTCGCTGTCGCCTTAGGCCTAAAAACTAACTGCAGACAACTTCGATCAAACAAATTTATGGTTATGGTTTTCGAAATGCTATTTAAGCTGATTTATTAACAAGATAAATCACATAGATAACCATACACTATAATATATATATATATATATATATATATATATATATATATATATATATATATATATATATATATATATAAAGTTCGAAAGTACTTGGAATCACCTTTTCATTTTTTCCTTCTGGACATTGCATTCATTTGCTACCCTCACGTGATACTTTGTGAGTTTTTCATTTCATATATATATATATATATATATATATATATATATATATATATATATATATATATATATATATATATATATATTTATATATATATATGTGTGTGTATAGAGAGAGACAGACAGACAGACAGATGCGTCTTCAAATTGGCAAATCCTTCGGATATATTATGTTGATGAAGAATAAACTTTTTTGATTTAGAAGGTTTTTTTTAGGTTAATAAGTTGATCCACGGAATCTTTATAGAAATACGAGTTATACAGCGATTTGCGATGTAGTTTAAAATAAAGAAACTTAGGATATGTTTTTGAGTTGATACAAACTTCAAGGAAGACGATGTCCTGTCTAGCCTTAATCATCTTCATAGTTTCCTTCTCAAGATGGCAAATAACTGTGATAACTTGCTGCCCATATTTGGTATAGCTATATCTATATGGAGCATGGCCGTGAAACCTGCCTTTAATACTGAGTATAAATCCCAGAGCCACCGGAAACGGATGCAACATCTTTTAATTTCTCACTACGTTTCGAAAACTACAACTTTTCATCTTTAGGCCAGAATAAGTTTACTTAAAGTTAATACATTTGAAGAAACCATGAATCGGCCAACAAGACATTGAATTATTTCAAAAGGTGACCAACTATAAAATATCAATAAAATGTACTATAAGTTAAAATTTTAAATATGACTTGGCGATAGTTAAATTTGATTTAAAACTGTCTCAAAAAATTAGTTAATACATTTAAAGATTATTTCAGAAGTTAATTAAAAACTATAAGAGAAATTGGCCTGGCAGTAGTTAAAGATAATAAATTTAAACTTTGTTTTTAATTTTGTAAACACTGTAAGAGTTAAAAACATTTAATATAAAACTAGTCCCTTGTTAAAACCACCATTCACTCTCTAGGGTGGATCCACTTTAGTAAGTACCTAAATTAACCGTTTTTATATTAAATGTTTTTAACTCTTACAGTGTTTACAAAATTATTAAGGTATTAGTATTGAATTGGCCGTCGGAAGTATTAAAGTTCGGAATCTCTTTTATAAGGGCCGATTCAATTAAGCGTCGATGTATATAATTGTGAGACTTATAAACTATTTTAGCATTATCAATATCAATTTGATGATTTTCATTGGACATATGTAGAAATAAACTCGACGAGAGAGCACCACGTCGCATATCGTATTTATGTTCATTCATTCTCTTCGAAAATCTGCTGCTTTCACCGATATATAATTCATTACATGATTTGCCTGGAATAAAATAAACTCCATGTTCTTTATCTATCAATCTATTTTTGGATAGGCTATTTTTGATCGTATTCACGTACTAAAAGGCAACATTGATGTTGTTGGTCCGTGCCAACCTTTTGAAATTGATTATCTGGGGGGAGTATGGAAAGGTAACAATATTTGTCACATCTGTGTTCCTGATAATTAGCTGGGAAGGAATAGATGTTTCTGGCTTTATAGTGACACTTTTCTATGAACCAAAGGGAAAATTGCAGTTCAATGAATGTTTGGATGATTGTATTAATTTCGTCTTGCAAGAAACAAGGATCACAAATGCGATATGCTCTCAGGAACATGGAAGAAACTACAGACTTTTTAACGGATACATCGTGACACGAGAAAAAAAGCTCATTCTTAAAGAAATTAGTTTTGACTTATGTTCCTAATTCTTTTCTAATTTAATTTTTATGGGCACACGAATGTCAATTTAATTATTACATTGCTTTTGTATTAACATTATTTTATTTCTCTTCCTCTCTCCTTGCTCCTCTCCCTTGCGTATCTGCTTACTTCTCGTGTCGCTCCTAATCTCCCTCTTTAGACTATCACTTTATCCGTTAATCGATTTAACCCTTTTGGCTCTGTTCTTGACTTTTTCTCGCCTCTCGGTTTGACCTTGCTACCTGTTATAGCTAAATCTTAATGTAAATTTACCCATCTCTCTCCTACTTCCTCATTGGTGATTTCTTGTCTTAGAAGCGGTCCTTTATCTTTTACTACGAGGGGCGGTCAATAAGTTCTGCAATTCGGATATAAGGAAACGAGATATGAGGAGAAGTGTTTTATTATTTTTCAATATAACTACCCTCGACTTCAATGCACTTGCGCCACTTGTCCCTGAGGCTTCGAATTCCCGACAACCAGAAATCTCCCGACTGCTGTTCAATCCACTCCTGGACGGCAAACTGGACATCTTCATCGCCCCCAAACCGGCGTCCACGCAGTGCAGCCTTGAGCTGGAGGAATAAGTAGTCGCTAGGGGCCAGATCTGGACTGTAAGGGGGATGGTTGAGCTCCTCGAATCCGCACTCGTGCAGGGCAGCTTGTGCACCTCTTGCCTTGTGGACTTTGACGACGTTGAAGTCGATCATTTGGCGTGAGGTTTCTAGGGACCCGACGGGCATAGAACTTGGTCATAGCCAAATTGTCGTGGATGATGTTGATAACACTTCCATGTGATATTCCAAGTTCTGGCTCGATTTCCTTGGCCTTCACCCGTCGATTTTTGAGGATCATCCTTTCCACATGGGCTACATTGTTCTCGTTGGTCACGTCTGACGATCGTCCTGGACGAGAGTCATCTTCAAGCGACTCACGACCATGGCGGAACTCCCTATTCCAGCGAGCAATGGTTGCATAAGAAGGGGCGGTGTCGGTGTACACTGCAACCATGCCTTCATGGATCTCTTTTGCATTCTTGCCTTCCTTGGTCAAAAATTTGATCACTGCGCGGTGCTCAACCTACTCCATTGTTGAAAAATTTGTGACTGACGATCTGCGATCAGCTACTGCTTCTTAAATAGATAAGGCAGGAGCGTGCGGCTGCAGGTCCTAACTTTTCCTAACTTGTCCTAACACCCCCACAAACAGCCATCCCCCTTCCTCTGTTTTGCCCTACCGATTCGTAAAACTTATTGACCGCCCCTCGTAGCTTATATATACCCTTATTATATTATTTTCTTTTGCAGTTATCCTTGAGAATGAACTGAATAAAGTTCGAAATTACTTGGAAGCACATTTTCATTTTTCCTGTGGGACATTGATAATAAACTACTACGCTACTCCACAGTGGTTTTATTTACATGTATATATATATATATATATATATATATATATATATATATATATATATATATATATATATATATATAAACATAAGAATCTTTAGATAAGTTATCAGATATTTATAAATTAATTATATGAGAAATAGGAACAGCATAGGTGGTAATATTCAAATTATAAAAATGCAGAGCTTTTAACTATTAGGGAATAGAAATATATTTTTGTTTTTAAAATAAAACTGTGATTAATTAGTTTTGGGTGTCTTCATTGTAAAAAAAGGGGAGATAATAGAAATATTTGAAAAATAGGGGTTGTTTTTTGGGGAGTGGATTTGGCGTGTGTAATCCGTGGGTGATTATAGTTGTAGTAAAAGTGGAAATGAGCTTGTGTCAGAGTTTAAAGTGAAGTTTTAAAATCTAATATAAAGAGATTCCAGTATACGTAGTTGGTTTTCGTTGTTTGTTGTATCTTTACTAGAAAAATTATTTAAAATTTGGTTTATGGTGTGTATGTCTTTTTTCGTAGTGTATTCTCGGATAGGGGAGAATTCAGGAGTGGTGTGTGAGGCTCAAGTTCTATTGCTGAGGCCTAAATGTGCGCAAATACGCGTATGTAGTGTGCGCTGTGTCGATCCTAAATACACCTTGGAATTACATATCGAGCACTTGACAAATGCCCCTTACAATTCCGTCCTATTTTCTACAGGAAATACGTAGACGACACCATCGCCCTTTTCCACTCTAAAAGTGAAGGATAATGACAATCAAGTGAGGAGTTCAACTTTTATTATCTAACTGATACATATTATTTGTCAACTGATACATTAAAATCATGCTTTCTCTCAAACGATGGCATGAAGTCACAAGATTTTAGTACCGCCCGAATGTAGCCATCTCTTGCTTCTTTTCCATAAACTTCGCCAGAAACTTCCGTCACCATTCGCACCCACCGCTCCACACCTTGAGAATGCCATGGAATGTCAATTGAGAGTGGCTCGTCGATAATATTTTGCAGGTCCGCACTAGATAGATGCATTTTCAGTGGTAGATCAAACCTGCACTCGTTTTCAGTGGGAAGTAGCTCTGTTAGGTTCTTAGCAGTCTTATCTATTTTTGGTGGCCCGAAATCACGTATCTCCTTCTCACACACAGTAACTTCTTGAATCTTCTTGATTCTGTCAATAGCTAATTTCCTGTTCTTCTGATCCACCTCTGCCAGTATTTCCAAAAAAATGTTCTCAGAAGGAACTCCTTTGGATTGCTTGCTGGCTTCGCTGGCAAGCTGGAGTATTAGCAGAAGATTGATCTGTTGAAGAAGATATTTAGATCCCTCCATGTATTTCGGAGAGAATTTGAAGTGAAACCAGATGGTCCCATAATGACACACGACCCCCTCTGTGACGACATTCAAGTCATTATAATTTTTTTCCGTTGTCAAATAAAGTCGACATATTCTGCTGGCAGTGGTGAGCCATCTTGCATGAGATATTGGCCCTAGTTCAATATGGAGGAGATTATTGTCAATTACACCACTTCTAATCGCACTGAAAATTTTGTACAGGTAAGCTTGGTCCTGACTAAGCTCATTTCCATCTACATCTGGCAGAGGAGCTCGTTTAGCAATACATTGAAAGCCATTTGCTGCTACTGGTAGAGTTTCAAAGGGGGTTAAGGCTTTATCAAGTGGTCTTTTCCATTGAGTTCCACTTTCTGTTGGACCAATATATTTCCTGCATATGTGCCTCAAAGGAAGCTCATTTAAATGTAAGCTGCAGGTGATCCACTGTAACGAACGATGTAATTGACATTCCAGCCCTCTTACGGTTCCATTCTTGTAGCTAGTATTAGTTTCCTCGCTATCATCTCCCACTGCCTTTATCTCATCTTTAATATCATTTGCAACAAGCCATTTCATCAGTCTGTCTGCAATACCTGCACCTGTTCCTCGTTCAATAGTTAGATGATCTAAATAGAGAGTACAGGGTTATCCTACAGGCACATAGTGATCTTGATTTATTTTACTCCATATCATTTGTTCCCTTTCTTCTTTTTAGTTAGTGTTGTGTTTCTCCTCCCACGAAAAAAGAAAACAGTAATTTTCTCATCTCTCATACATTCCTATTCGGTGAAATTCCTCCTTACTTCTGTCGTGCCCTCCATACTTTGTTATGGTCACTTACATGGGAGCGGTCTTCTGAATTTATAACACCATAGTCAAATAGGGCTGCACTACTAATAGCAGCAGCAACAGCTATATTTGACACAGAATACCAGCCTGCTTCCATGGCAATTGTTGGTATTGGTATGATGTTGTTTTCTCGCAAAGACTTTTCCCATTCATCATCAGAAATGTCAGAAGATGAAGTTTCTTCATCCAAGGCTTCTTCTGAAATTGTAGTTTTCTCTTCCCTCTTCTCTTTCGTGATTCTTCTTATTCTCTTCTTTCCTGAATTCGATCTTGTCTGATTTTCCTTTTTTTTAATCATTTGACTTGTTTTTACATCCACTACGGCAACGGGTGGTGGTGAATGGACAGGCTCTGAGTGGGTGCCCGTTACTAGCGGGGTGCCTCAAGGTTCTGTCCTGGGACCACTACTATTCATCATCTACGTCAACGACATGGACGGTGACATGGTTGCCAAGATTTCCAAATTTGCCGACGATACCAAGCTTGGTATGAACGTTGCAAAGGATGGAAATACTGCAATCCTGCAGGAAGATCTTCGGAAGATTGGGGAGTGGTCTGATACGTCGCAAATGCCCTTCAACGTAAATATATGCAAAGTGATGCATATCGGCCACCGTAATCCTTAATCACCCTATATCCTAAAGGGCACTGCTCTTGAATCCACCGACACTGAGAAGGACTTGGGTGTAACTATAACGAGTGACCTCAAGTTCTCGAAACAGTGTATTGAGGTGGAGAAGAAAGCCCAAAGGATGTTAGGGTATATAAAGCGACAGTTTGGGTGTCGGAACAAGGAGGAGATAGTACTGTGTCTGTACAACTCCCTCGTCCGACCGCAACTGGAGTATGCCGTCCGATTTTGGAGTCCTTCATTCCGAAAAGACATCGCGAGATTGGAACGCGTGCAAGCCAAGGCAACCAAACTGATTCCCTCTATTAGACATAAAAGTTATAAAGATAGATTAAGGGAATTAGATATGTTCTCGCTGGAGACCCGGAGACTACGTGGTCAGCTTATCGAAGTATTTAAAATACTTCGAGGCTTCAACAGACTGGACTACGGGGATATTTTCTAGCTCAGCGAGGGGAGAACGCGCAATCACGGCTTCAAACTTGAACTGAAGCGATACCACCGTGATCTGTGTGGAAAATTCTTCACTTACAGTATCTGCGATAGTTGGAACGCACTTCCGACGGAAGTTGTCAACAGTGAATCTGTTGACCAGTTCAAGTTAAGACTAGATAAAGTCTTGCGAAATCACCGTTAAGATCCTTGCGAGGGATCTTCGAGGTTGCCAACGGACATCTTGGAAGTGTGCGCCAAGAGTACTCTCCTTGTATGGACCGTAAGGTCTTCTAGGGTACTTATTTTCCTTGTAGCTCCTTGTAGCTCTAATTTTCATGTGAGGCGCAGATCTTTGGTCAATACGAAATTCATGCTCACGACACGGCACTTTCATGTTCTTTTCACACTAGCAATCTGCTGTATCAAAAATTTGACCCAATGATGAGATAAACTTCGTACTCTTCGTGGCAATCATTCCTTCTTTTGATACCACAAACGCTTCTTCCACCAATCGCAGCAATTTGATTTTAACATTTTTGATCGGTTGAACTGGAATACTGGCCTTTTTACAAATCTCAGTAAGGTCCTCAGATACTTCAGCAATAACATCCTTGTTCCTCTTATATTTATTGTCTTTTACATAATGAATATATTTTCCAACCTGTTGTTTTGTTGGCAGCTCATAATGAGAAAGTTCTGGAAGTAAAGAGCCAAAGACACTGTGACTTGTTGATGTTCTAGTTCTTTTAATCATCTTAACTCTGAAAATGAATAATAGAAAGACCTGTTAGTATAAAACAGAAAATCGCAGGTATTGCAGACAGACTAATGAAATGGCTTGTTGAAAATGATATTGAAGATGAGATAAAGGCAGTGGGAGCTGACAGCAAGGGAACTAATACTGGCTACAAGAATGGAGTCGTAAGAGGGCTGGAACGTCAATTACATAGTCCGATACTCTGTAAATATCTCGTAAATTCGACATGCATTGATTAATTTACAGTGCCATCCGAGTAGTTTACAAACAAGGAATTCCCCAATCTAAAATTGCCTAAACCTTAGATCCACAAGTTAAAGTGCAAATTTTCTTCCTTTACGAAAATTATCCATTTGTAGGTTAAGAGACGAGAACTATAATAAGTGAATACAACCAGCCTCACCCTACGAAAAAGATAATTTTTAAGCACAATTTGGCCCCCAAAAGGTAGTGTTACGATTTTTTCAGATTTTTTTCGTCTTCATTTCCAAATTTTGGATGGTCTGCTTTACAAAAACTGAAATGTGCCTTAAAATTGGTTGCGATACTACGCCCTAATTGGGAGGACCTTTTACAAACTCGATTTTCGCGGCCACTACACCTACCGGATACAGTTACGTACACAATTGTAGATCTACGAAGAGAGGCGGTGGGTTTAGTATTCTTGTTTCTGACTTTATCTGCCCCTCACTCACACCGATCGGCCCGAACCCTCTTCTGAAACTCTCGAAGTAGTTCTTGCTAACTTTTCTACCATCGTTGTGGTACTCAACGACTTCAATATCTCCTCAAACACCACCTCACATCTACGACTTCTTGAAATCTTCGAACTTTTTCTCTCATTCAATTCGTCACTTACCCCAGGAACACCCACGGCAACATTCATGATATCGTTTTCTCCCAATATCCAGTTCATCAACTTTCTGTAACGGATCCTTAAAATGCTTTCTCTGATCCCTTAATTATTCAATTCGGTTTAACTCTACCTTCTCAAACTAACTTCTCCAATGGTGCTGTTGCACGGTTACACCAGCTTAGACTCTCCTCCATTGACCCTGAGCTGATGTCTCAAAAAATACTCAAAAGAACATGTGAGAGGTGCCTTTGTTCTTCCAGCACCCGAGGCATGTGGACGAAACAAGCTTTTCTCGCCTATTCTCTCTCAACACAGTCGTACACATCCCTCCAGCGATCTTCCCGCAAGGCCCATACCAGTAAAATCCTTGACGAAAAAAAAGAAGAAAATCTTCGTGCACTTTTGAAGCTCCTCGCTCGTATTCTAGGATACCCCAAACTCCTCTAACCAGCTCCCTATCTGCCTTCTGTGCCCTTTTCTCGGAAAATTTAGTTAATTTTCGCTGTAGGATCCCGTCTTCGTCTGCGGCCGTCACACTGCAACCATACTTTCCAATCGCACCTCTCTCACCCAGTCTTATCTGACAATCTCACCTCCTGACTCTGCTCGTCGAAAAAAAATATGCTCTCGGCTTGACACTTTACCACCTAGCTTCTCTGTTCAGTTACTCTCTAAGCATGCTGCTCTCCGTCAGATCTTAAAGAAACAAAATCTTGACCCTAATAATCCTTGAAATTATCGTCCAAACTCACGACTTACAGTTCTTTCTAAGCCGCTTTCGAGGGTAGTAGCTACTCACGTCACTGAACACATGTTCTCCCCCAGCATCGACGAAACCTTCCATCCCAGCTTCAAGGCGGGTTGCAGCTCTGAATTGGCTCTACTACATGTAAATGACCGATTCACCGCGAGGCCGAATCTGGGACCCCTTCAATTGTGGTGATTGTTGATCTCTCTGCAGCATTTGGCCCTGTTGACCATTCCGTTCTTCTCCACAGCTTTTTCGGACTTTCTGGATGTCTCCAGAACTGCTATCAACTGGCTTCCATCTTATTTGTCATATCTTACTCATTCTCTTCACGTCAGGGGTGAGGTCTCTCGGCCAGCTGCTGTATTCTAGGGTGCTCCTCAGAGCTTTGAGTCTGGCCCTTTCCTCTTTCGTAATTACCTTCTACCTCTTGGCTTTCTTCCTCATCACCTAGGCCTATCCTTCCATTTTATGTTGATGACAGAAAAATATTCCTTTTCTCCTTCCCAAATTCTTTCGCAGTGATCGTCACTAATCTTTTATCTGCATATGACACGATTACTCAATAGCTATCGGATAACTGCCTCAAACTCAATTATGACAAAATTGAAGTTTCTTTTGATGGTCATTTCAGTAGATGTCACTCGCTGTAAAAATGCAGCCCGGTCTCTCAATCTACGCGGCTCCCAGATCGCGTTCTCTGACAACATTAGAACCACGGTTGTTTCCTTTTAAAGTCAATTCGATTTCAATTATTTTAATAATAATCGCTCCTGTTGAAAACACATTGAACAAAGTTAAGCAACAATGGTTGAGATTAATCTTCGGATGAGGGCCAAATTTGAGTTCCTCTCGACATTCCCGCGATCAAAATACATTGTAGCTACCCATAATTTAGCTTTCCCTTTCAAACTATAGGTTTCCACTGCGATACACACCAGCCGGTGCGAACACTCATTTCCTCCATATTAAGGTCAAGAACAGCACCCTAAGCCGGTCAATCAGAGCTACCAAGAAATCCCCCTTTCAATCTTCAACTTAACCACTTTCCCCACAAATTAGGTAAGTGCGCATCATTGCTCTTCATATGCAGCATCTCATCAGTCAAAATGTGGCTGACGAATAGCAGGAGGGAAGGAGGAAAAGCAAAAAAAGGGTTGATGAAGAGAAGAGACAAGGGAAAGGACTGACGTTTACAAAGGTTATCAAACGTCCCAAACCTCAAATATTGGGAAAAGTGAGGCTTGCTACAACCTCCCGAAACAAGTTCGTATAAATAAGCCCTTGGACTCTGAAATACGAACACTAATCCTCCTAATGGGCATTAATGATAATTTTTGTTTAAAACAAAAACCTTCAAGGGGCTTCTCTGGCATCATCACCAGGACGAATGGGCAAATATTTCGTCCGAGATCAAAGAGAAAACGAAAACAGATTTATCATCAACCGCGCTCCCCACAAATTAGGGCTGGCGCATGTCAACGCCACTACCGACATCACTGGATGGAGGCCGCGTATCCCGCCCATTACTATCATTCCGTATCAATCAGGGACGTTTGAACAAATCCTTCGGCTACGCGGCTTCCCAGGCAAACGTCCCCATATCCGGGTTTAGTCGCTTTTTGACATTGACCGGAAGACGCTAGGTGTCTTCTCCTTGCCAGACATTCAGGAAAAAAGCCTAGGTTGTTTTTATCTAGTTTCAGACTACTGAAAGCACTGGGGCCGGGAGGGCGCACCGCTTCACCAGATGCCAGATGTGACAGGCTACACGGAGTGCCCCCTTGTGATGGCCTCAATACGACGACTGGCTTTCATGGGGGAAGGGGGGTTGCTGAAGAATCGCCGTAACGGTATATCGTACGGGAGTAAAAGGTGACTAAACCCAGATACGGGTTTCTGACAAATCGCATTCCGAAATCTCTTCTCCTGCGAACGCATCAACATATTTCCGGAATGTGTGGAAGTTAGACACCTCAACTAAATACAATTGTGACGTTGATGCGCGCAATCCCCACATTTTTGCTGGAGAGTAGAGGAGCGGTTTTGAAAGGAAATTTGCAACAAAAGTGGTGGAGTTAAAAGAAGCGAAAATGTGAGTGGAGATAAAAAGTACACCACGTAGCTGCTAGTAGTGGCGCGCGTAACTCACTTGAACTTGCCCAATTGCCCCGAGAAGGCAAGGATTCGAATAGTGGACATCACAATGATTCATTGCCAAGTGGGAGCTTCCGCAATCAATTCCGCAACCCGTTAATTCCACAAGTGCAAAAATTTAATTTGGGGAAAGTTACCCTTTTGCTCATGGCGAAATGCTTCCGCAAATCACACCTAGATTATATATTTTATTTAATAACATTTTGGCCGCGGTTTTCAGAAGCATTTCAACACGAGCAAAACCGCAATTATTCCTGAAGTTTATCGCAACCTCAATCAAATTGAAATTTCTAATTTGCGAAATAACGGGTTGCGGAAGTTTCCATTTCTGTTCATTACCCCTTTCTCAGATTATTAAAAATTAACTTTGCCTTCTGACATACAATTTCTTGTTACATATTCGATTTACCTCCCTCCCCTTCTAGTTCCAATTCCCCTTAAAAGCAGGTTTACTCGGTTGCCTTACTGACGAATAATGTTTCTCTCGTCCATTATAATTGGGCGTGGCGTCCTGCTCTCTGGGCGACCGCTCCTGAGCGTAGTTCAAGGAGACGGGGAGAGTGGGTCAAATGGGTGTGGCGGGAGAGAATGGAGTGCAAAATAACAGTGAAGATTATTAATGTTGGCACGTTATACATTCCTGTTTACCTGTTGGCAATGAAATGCATTAGGTAATTGAAATCGATTTTCGTTAGCGCAATTCTGGAGAGAGAGAGAGAGAGAGAGAGAGAGAGAGAGAGAGAGAGAGAGAGAGAGAGAGAGAGAGAGAGAGAGAGAGAGAGTGTTACAAGGAGTTACAAGGATAGTAAGTACCTCAAAAGAACATTCGTTCCATTTCAATGGAGGTACTTATTTTTTTGTATTTATTTGCTACATCCAAACTTTTTATTATGCTACTTGTGCTACATTATGCAAGAGTTAACTCTTTTTTGTCAATTTGCTGTTCTCTCATAACTTTCTTATTCTATATAATATTTTACATGCTAATATATATATATATATATATATATATATATATATATATATATATATATATATATATATATATATATATATATATATATATATATATATACATTCAACTTAGATTAGGGTTTCTCGTCCAATATTAGAACATAAACTCGTTCTTTGTCTTTGGTTAATGATTCTGAGCTATAAGGAATATTTAGAACATATTCATGTCAAAAAGCATTTCATTATGATTTCATACAATAAATATATTTTATAATAAATACAATTTATATTTTGTAAATCTTAAAATTAGCATACAAATTTTATTTTAACTTATTAGTCACGTCACATATTATGTTAGATTTCTTAAAATTTTGTCTAATTTCTTTTTAAAATTTTCTACTGTATTACATTTCACTACATCCTCTGGTAATTGATTCCACTTGTTCTCAATTTTATACTCAAATGAGTTCCCACATATATTTGTGCGAAAATTCTTGGGTTTTATTTTCATTCCGTTTGATCGCGTAGTAGATGTGCTAAACTGAAACCAAATATTAGAGTCGACATTTTCTATTCCTTTTAGTATTTTAAAAATTTCTATCAATTGACCTCTCAATCTCCTTGTTTCAAGGCTGAATAAATTTAATCTTTCTAATCTTGTTTCATAATTATAATTCCTTAGTTCTGGAATCAATTTCGTGGCTCTGGCTTGTACTTTTTCTAACTTCTCAATATCTTTTCTTAAGTAAGGAGACCAGGCTTAGGAACAATATTCTAATTGTGGCCTTACTAGTGCATTGTACATATTCAGAATTGTAATTTTATTTTTGAAAGTGATTTGGCGTTTTATATATCCAAGAATCCTTTGCGCTTTCTTTTCGACTTCGATGCACTGCCGTGAAAACTTTAGATCGTTTGTAATGTAGACACCTAGGTCTTTTTCATTTTCAGTTTCTTTGATCTCATTGTCAAACAGTTTGTATTCTCTCCTTGGATTATTATAACCAATATGCATTATTTTACACTTTTCCAGATTTAAGGGCAATTCCCATTTTTCCGTCCATCTTACTATTTTATGAATATCATTTTGAAATTCTTGAACGTCCTGTTCAGTAATTATCCCTTTTCCTAATTTACAATCATCAGCAAACTTAGAAATTTTCAATAGTAGGCCATCATCTATATCATTAACGTACATAATGAATAGCAACGGGCCAAGGACAGAGCCTTGCGGGACGCCACTACAAACGGAAACCCATTCTGACGCTTGTCCGTTTATAACTACTCGCTGTTTTCTATCCGTAAGCCAATTTTCTATCAATTTTGCAATTTCGCCTTTTATACCAAAGGCTCTTACTTTACACATCAACTTCTTATGCGGAACTTTATCAAATGCCTTTCGGAAGTCTAGATACAAGATGTCAACCGATCTATTATTGTCGTACAAGGTATTTATATAGTGAAAAAATTCTAGTAAATTTGTGAGGCAAGATCTCTTTCTCCTGAAGCCATGCTGAGAATCATTTAGGAGTTTATTATTTTCTAAATGCTCTACAATTGTATTGGAAATGTGAGTTTCAAGGAGTTTCCCAACTACGGAAGTTAAACTTATAGGGCGAAAATTGCTGGCAGTCTCTTTACATCCATTCTTAAATATTGGCGTTACATTTGCCATCTTCCAGTCTTGAGGAACAATTCCACTCTCTAGGGATAAATTGAAAATTTGCGTAAGATGTTCTGCTACTTGATTTATGACTTCTTTTAAAACTCTTGGGTATATTTTATCCGGTCCCGGGGATTTAAATTTATTCATCTTCTCTATTAGTTTCTTTGTGTTGTCGACACTGCATCGAACCGATTCGAGTGGTATAATATTAGCCATTTCACGTGTTTCTGTATAGTCATACGAGTTACGCTCTTTTGTGAAAACAGATACAAAATATTCGTTGAGAGTGTTTGCTATTCCAATATCATCGAATTGCAAATTATTGTACTTATCTCTTATTGGGCCAATATTGTTCTTTATGGGTTTTCTGCTGTTTACTAAGGCAAAGAACTCTTTAGGATTATTTTTGCAATTTTAAGCTGCTATTATTTCTTCATTTCGTTTTGCTCTTGTAATCTCGGCTTTAACTTTTCTTCTCAATTCTAAATAATGATTCCTGTTTTCTATGTTATGGTTGTATTTTAGCCTTTTATATGTTTTATCTCTGTTTCTAATGAGTTTCATAATTTCTTGAGATTGCCATTTCGGTTTATTAACATTTTTATCTTTAATAACAGCCAGTGGTATAAATTGAAACGGTTTGTTGAGAAGATTGTTTTTAAATTCATGCCATGCTACGTTTATTTCTTCATTATTTATCCTAAAAGTGCTCAAACTCTTTCTTAGTTCAGCATAATTTGCCCTTTTGAAATTAAGTTTAGCGGTGGTGTCATTTTGTAGGACACGTGGTATATTAATTTCCAAATCTACTGCGTTATGATCACTATTTCCTATTCTGTCTCCAACATTTAAATTTGAAATCAATTCATCGTCTGATGTTAACACTAAATCCAATATGTTTTCATCTCTTGTTGGTTCTTTCACCCACTGAGTCAGGAAATTATCCTCAATAAAATTAATCAATCTTTGTCCTTCTGAGTCTGCAGTTTTGTTAGGCCAGTTTATTTTAGCACAATTAAAATCTCCAATGATCACTGATAACTTGTCTTTACAAATGTTCGTTAAGTATTCATAAAATTGGTCATCTGTCTCCCGGAGCTGATGTGGACTCCTATAAACTAAAATAACATATAAGTTCTTTTTTTGGTTTATTTTAACCGTTCCCATTTCAAAAACAGAGTCAGTGTTACATTCTACAGGGTGCAAATCTTCGCGTACATATAAAAGAACACCCCCACCTTCTCTCTGTAATCTATCTTTATGAAATAACTTGTATCCTTTTAACTGGAATTCTGAAATAATATCACGTGACTCTGTATGTATCCATGTCTCAGTTATTCCTATGATGTCGTACTTTTTGGTCAATACCAGCGCTCTGAACTCCGTAAATTTGTTTCTAATTGATCTTGCGTTAGAGAATAGATTTTTTAATATGTTTAACTGATTTCTTCTGAATTGGGGCTTCGATCGTTTCCCTGTGGTTCTTGACTTGGTGCTTTATTTTTCATTAAATTTCGTAGGTTAGTTTGTAGCAATTCTCCATATTTCATTTTACCTTTTGTGGAGAGATGGATGCCATCCTGAGAAAACAAGTCTTTGTTGTGGATGAAAAGTAGCCAGGGGTCAATAAATTTAACATTCTCCTTCTTGCAAAGATCTTCTAGACGATGATTTATCCCAATTGCTCGACTTAGATTTTCGTATCTCTCGTAAATCCTTGGTAGCACCCTAACAACAATTGCATTATCCGTTTTGGTCTTGATTGTTTTTATCATTTTCTTGTAGTCATTCATTATGCTTTCCGAACCTTGATAGTTTTTTCCGTTGAACACATCGTTGCTTCCAACATTCTCTATGATTTGACTCTCTTTGCTTTTCATCTTAAAGTTGTTTAATTGTTCTGTTAATTGCTCAATCTTTATTCCTGGATAGCATCGGAATTTGCGCTTTTTGATGTTCCAACTTCCAAAGTGATCGATTTGATTCCGAATTATTGAGTCACCAGCTAAATACGTTTCTTCCTCTTCTTCGTAGGACAATATATTATATCTATTTTGGGGTGAGATTGTTGTTTTTTTCTGAATGATTGGTTTGAATGGGCGCTTATTTCTGACTTGGATGAAATTGTCCTCGTCTTTTATGTTTGATGTATCAATTTTGTTAGTGAGAATTGCGACTTCTTGTTCCAGTTTCACGATTTTAGTATCTACTCGAGCTATTCTGGTTTCAACTTCTGTTTGACAAGCGCACTTCTTTAATTCGAGGGCATTGATGCGGTTTTCCATAGAGCTTATTACAGACATCCATTTTGCCTTTTCGATATCAAATTTTTCTTTTATTTTGCAGAATTCGCATAAACTTCTTGACGTGATATTCTCAAAGCATTGTTCTTGAAAATCGATGATCCAACGTGTATTCTTGCATTTAAAGCAACTATGCTTTAATTTTGGGGCTCCGGGCATCCTTCTTTTTATAATAACCTCACTTTTCTTCACTTTTCTTCGATTTCACTTATGTACACTTATACTTGACCACACCGTTTTATGCTTGATTCAATACACGTTAATTAAACACTAGATCCTACGGTAGCGAAAATTGGTATTTAAAACTTCACTTTATATTAGAAAATTGCTAAACAATATGATAAGTACACTTACTTACAAATTTTAATTGCAAAATAGATTTATTATTACAGACTAGTCGATTTTAAAAAGGACGTGCTAAAAACCAATGCCTATCAACCGTTAAATATCAACCGAAATGAAATCTATAATTCACTAAATCGAAGAGATATATCTTGTATTAAAGAAAAATTAGTATTTAAAACTTATCTTTATTCCTGAAAAATCACTAACAAATAGGGAATATATACTAAATAAATTATGATTTTAGAACGAAATATTTTTAGGAAATTACTCGCTTAGAGAGAAAGATAAAGCAAAATGGCGCTGGCAGAAACACGAGGCGGATTAAGGGATTAAAAAGGCTCTGTTGTGATTGGTCAACGGCCTGTAACAGGACGGTTAGCAACAGGAAAGGACAGAATTAAACGAAAAAAAAGGGATAACTCGAAGACAATATTGATAAATAAAATAATTTATTAACACTCAGAAATTACTAACAGTTGGGTGTCTATTGAAGATGAACTTAGGAGATGACGGCAAACCCCCCCCCCAAAAAAAAAATCGGCCGGTTTGAGTTTTTTACCCACGACTCTGTAATGGCCACCATCTCTGGTTCTTCCGTCAATACGAGGCCATGAAGTTTAAGAAAGTTGTATCTGATTGACCTCGCATTAAACAGAAGAACTTTGAGGGAGTCCCCGAATGTAGGACTCCCTACGCTCTTCTATTTTCCGTCTTACTTGTGTCTCTATTCTCTTTTGGTGGTGTGGTGGCACCCTTTCTAGTGACCTCCACGAAGATCGTTCCAGGGGTGACTTTGGCGTACTGGCGCATGTCCGCCCGCACTCTGGGCCAGACCGTTTATTGAGTCCGCTCCACGACATCTTGTATCAGATTTGAGAGTACAGCCTTTCCTTTAAAGGAAATGTGCATCCCATCCCTTTAGTAGATATCGTTCATACCATAAAAGATGCGGTAGGGGTCGAAAAAATTCCCCCTATGCCGTTCATAAGTCTGCTAGTCGTCAGTTCAATGAGACGTTCCTCGAGTGAGCTATCCGGCTTGGATCTCCTTTGGGAAGCATCCCGACCACGACACGTCTGCGGTTTTCAACCCACAGTCATCCACAAACCCATGATGTCTGGAGGATCTCGCCTCTAGAGCCTACCCTACTTCCTCTGAGGTATAGGTTGTTGCCACTTACCATCAGGGCAACGACTGAACTCTCAGAAATCTGAGATTTCTCAGCCTCTACTCTCATCTGGTTGTGTCCACGTCCTGGGAAGCAGTTTACCTTCACACTAGTGCAAAGGCGGGCCACTAGCATGGTTGCAGATTTCTTGATTGAGAATCACCGATAAGGATGACCCTCGCGCATTTGGCTGCAGAGGATAGAGTCTTCCATTTCGGAAGCGACTTCTCTGTGGTCTCTTTCTTCTCCATATTTTTCTTCTTTTTCTTTTTCTTTTTTTCATATCTTCCTCTGGTTTCACTTCTGTTTCCGCTTTCTCTTCTTCTGTTTCTACTTTCTCTTTTTTCTTTCTTCCTCTTTTTCTTCTTCTTTTTGGCCCGTTGAGACAGTCCCGCAGCAGCTGACTCCAGCTTTGGGACATTGGAAGGCTGGCGTGGCACTCCCGATGCAGTGCTCGCTTTTTGGGCGAGGGTCTCGTCGGAGGATCCACCCACGTCGGTGGGAGATACATCGTGAGTGAACCGCCTGGACCTCTAGTCTTGAGGAAAACTCGACGATCATGTCCTCAATACGGCGAAGCTGACGCGCGTGTTCAGACTCTATGTTCTGCAGCTTTCTCTCCAGTGCTTTAAATTTTTCTTTAGGTGATGTATATAGATCCTTGAGCTGTTCCACCTCTCCTTTAAGGACACAGTCAGTGCAGTTACTTGCGGGTGGCATTTCGAGTGACACCCCTCCGGCAAGTCCACGCACCACTTGTCCTTTTTGCACACCGAACATATGTATATAAGAGCAGCCTATCCTTTTTTACAGTCATGCTGAACACTTTATATCTCTGAATAATTTGCGACCACTCAATAAAAAAGAAGAAGGATTGGTGTGTGTGTGAGAGAGAAAGAGAGAGGGAGAGAGTGTGTGTAAGAGTGTTATAAGGAGTTAAATGGAAAGGAAGTACCTAAAAGTCTTGCTGGTCCATATTGAGGAGGTACTTTTGAGGGATCTCTACTGTCATAGTAATTAGGTGTAGTAATGTGCCAGTGTTACAAAGAGTTACATGGAGAGAAAGACAGTACCTCAAAGACCCGTTGGGCCCATGCTTAGAATGCACTTTTGCTGGGTTCTAAGCGAGAGAGAGTATACATGAAATTCGTCTCAGACTTACGTAATTGAAATTCAAACAAGATCAAAACAAGTTGAGTTAGAAAAAATAGGATAATGATTAAAAAATAAATGAATAGCAGTGTATTAATTGAAAGATAAAATATAATCTAACTCTGGTAACCTCGTTTACCTTACATGCTGGAACTAGAGCGGTTTATTTTAAAGCCTCCAGGAACAAGCAGTTTCAAACTAAAAGAATGTACTCTAATAGGAAAACCCATCATTGTCCTCACGAACGGACAATTTCATGAGGCGCAATGGCTTCCGCCAAGGGGAAGAAGTAAACACATATTTTCCTTCGCCGCATGTCGCAGAAGGCAACTAAACCGGGATATGGACCACTGGCTTTGAAACCAGGATACCGAAAGTCTTTTTCTAATTAATTATCGCAATAGGCTATTGGAATTATGGGTGGGAATGTCGCGGATCCAGTCCACTCATTCCGGTTAATCCGCACCAATTTGTGAACCGACTAGAGAGTGTGAGGGATATAAGTGAGGGGGAAGAGAGGGGGCTTGAGATTGTAAATGTATTTGATGAAAGGAGATTGCGGTTGCTTGCTCTATGTGAGACAGACATGAAAGGGAATGAAGAGATGTGTGGGATGGAGTGAAATGAGGTGTGAATCATGGGGAATAAAGATGATGTGGAAGTGTTTCTGTCATGATGCAAAGGTTGGGTATGGATGAGGGAGCGCCAGAATTATCTATGTAATTGTAAGTGTAATTGATATGAAAGCTGTAAGAGGTAACAACAAGGAGTAACAACAAGGAAAGAAGGTACCCTAGGAGACCTTGCGGTCCATTCAAAGAGGGTACCTTTGGACTTGCAATCGAGCGGGCACAAGGCTGCTCAATTGTTTTGCGTCCCTAAACGGCCACTTTTCAAGACCTTGTCTAGTCTTGACTTGAACTGGTCAACAGATTCACTGTTGACAACTTCCACTGGAAGTGCGTTCCACTTACCGCAGATACTGTAGGTGAAAAAATTTTCACACAGATTGCGGTTGTAACGCTTCAGTTCAAGTTTGAAGCCGTGATTGCGCGTTCTGTTCTCACTCAGTGTGAAAATATCCCGGTAGTCAACATTGTCGAACCCTCGAAGTATTTTGAAAACTTCGATGAGCTGACCACGCAGTCTACGGGTTTCCAGCGAGAACAGATCTAATTCCCTTAGTCTATCCTCATAACTTTTATGTCGGATAGAGGGAATCAGCTTGGTTGCCCTGGCTTGTACGCGTTCCAATCTCGCGATGTCTTTTCGCAATGAAGGACTCCAAAATTGTACGGCATACTCCAGGTGCGGTCGGACAAGTGAGTTGTACAGGCACAGTACAATCTCCTGGTTCCGATAACCAAACTGGCGCTTAATATAGCCTAGCATCCTTTGGGCCTTTTTCTCCGCCTCAATGCACTGTTTCGAGAACTTGAGGTCACTAGTGATAGTAACACCCAAGTCCTTCTCAGTGTCACTCGATTCAAGAGCAGTGCCCTTAAGGATATACTGAGATTGGGGGTTTCTGTGGCCGATATGCATCACTTTACATTTCCCCACGTTAAAAGGCATTTGCCACGTGTCCGACCACTCCCCAATCTTCCCAAGATCTTCCTGCAGGCGGGCAGTATTTCCATCTTTTGCAACGTTCATACCGAGCTTGGTATCGTCGGCAAATTTGGAAATCTTGGCAACCATGTCACCGTCCATGTCGTTAACGTAGATGATGAATAGTAGTGGTCCTAGGACAGAACCTTGAGGCACCCCGCTAGTAACGGGCACCCACTCAGAAGACTGTCCATTTACCACCACCCGTTGCCGTCTGCCACTTAGCCAGTTCTCGATCCAGCCGGCTACCTTTCCGTCTATGCCAAGCGCTCGCACTTTCCGGAGAAGGCGGCGATGTGGTACCTTATCAAAGGCTTTCTGAAAGTCTAGGTAGACCACATCCACCGCCTTGTCCCGATCGTGCTCACTCAAAACGAAGTGGAAGAATTCTACAAGGTTCGTCAGGCATGACCGTTGCCTTCGGAAGCCGTGCTGGGAACTCCTCAGTAGCAGGTTTGACTCTAAATACGACGTCACTTTGTCAACCATGATGCTTTCCATGAGTTTACCGACTATCGAAGTCAGACTGATAGGTCGGTAGTTCGACGGTTGGTTGCGGTCTCCTTTCTTGAAGATAGGAGTCACCTCCGCCACGCGCCAGTCTCTAGGAACGCATCCAGTCCGGATTGACATGTTAAAGATAGCGCACAGATGTCGTGATACTTCATCGCACACTTCCTTCAACACTTTAGGTAGAAACCCGTCCGGTCCAGGGGACTTATTCGTCTTTAGGTCAGCGATCTTTTTCTTTATTTCTCGTTCAGTGAAGTCCATTGCCTCCAGCTTTTCCCCCGAGTAGGAATCCGTGGGCTGGGGAATGGGACCACACTCTTCAGTAAACACTGAAGAGAAGTAGTCGTTGAGGAGGTTAGCATTTTCTGCATCTGAATGCTTTAATGTCCCCTCCTCATTCCTCAAAGGGCCAATCGTTCGACGGATTGGTTTACGGCTGTTCACATATCCAAAAAACTCCTTGGGATTCTCTTTACAGAGTCTCGCCACTCGGAGTTCCTCAGACCGCTTAGCCGCCCTTATGCTGGACTTCACTCTCCTGGCTAGCCTCCGGTATTCGTCAAAGTCACCCGAGATCTTCGATTGCCGGTACACATTTCTCTTCTCCCTAAGCAGTTGCCCGATTTCTCGATTAAACCACTTTGGTTGAACAGAAGACCGACGGGGGCATTTCAGAGGGATAAAACGCGATTGAAGACTCATGAATGTGGTTTTGAAACTGTTCCAAGAGTCTTCAACAGCATCGCACTCTTCTAGCCTCGCGTCAGTCAGTCCCGCGCGTAGACCTGCAAAGTCTGCTCTTCTCAAATCCAGTTTCCTTGATTTACTAATTGCAGGCTCTGCCTTGGGGACTTTGACTACAAATCTAATTAGTCGGTGGTCACTGCCACCGAGCTCTTCGCCAACAGAGAGGTCCTCAACGATGTCATCCTCAGAGGTGAAAACCAAGTCGAGGCTATCTAACCACCGTTTGAACTTTGTAAGGTTAAATTTTCAAGGCACCCCAGAGAAGGCCTGCCTCCCTCAGGGACATAAGTGAGCCTGACCCCGCACAAAGGGTAAGCGTTAAGGACCCCGCTCTTCACGGTATCGGGACAGGTACCGCGCACAAAGTTCCCACCGAATAGCACATGCAACCAAAATGTAGTGTACAGTCTGGAGGCCCTAACAGCTTTCATAAGAAAGGTTCTAGGAACGCTTCATCAGATGGCGCTGCGTTTTGTGAGGGGGTCCGATTTGTAGGCGACAAACAATGACTTAATACCGTCGAGGAATTGGGGGATAGGCCGACGGAAAAGGTCGAGGCGCAATGACACGCAACTTTAAATTCCCGCGCGACATGCAGTTGTGGTGGAGCGAATGTGAGTGTGTGTAAAAGGGCCATTCTCCCACCCCTTTTCTAAGTACCCTCTCCCTCCCTCTGTAAGAATGTGTGTGTGAATGGGAATGGGTTTGGTTTTTGTTTGTTTGTTTTTTATTGATTAGCATGTTATTATAAATTTTTTTTCTTATCTTTCCAGGCGCAATAATTTGGAAAGATAAGAGGGCAAGCACTTGTAAATTACCCCTGTAATTGAAGCTATAACTGTTATTATTATTATACCAAAGGCCATTAGTATAGGACAAGGGTTCCAGGCCATGTTCTGTCCTATTTGATTGTGTATAAAATAGTTTAGCTTTAACGAAGGAAGGCTTATTAGAGCCACACAACTCTAACAAGGTTACCTATCTTAGTCCAAGCTCGGAGGTGCAATTTCGAATACAAAAATTTTGTAAGTAAAGGGACTGTATAACGTGAGCCCATCTTTTGTTGTTGATTGACTGTAGTAACCCAAATTTTATTTGGGTTGTTTGATTCTTATTGTTCCTAAAATCAATTAATAATAATTATAAGTGGGATTTATTTATTTTTTCTGATATATATATATATATATATATATATATATATATATATAGGCTCATTGGGTGCACATTTACCCATATTTTTGTAAATATTGTATTTTTTTCGTGTTAGTAAAGGACTGTACATACAATCCGTTTCATTCTCCTTCGATTTCTCACGTCCGGATTAGTGTAGGAAGCGGGTTGGATCGATTGGGGTTAGTCTAAATTTTTCGGCCCGCTACATTTGGCGCACGAATAGGGACGTGAGACTTCGAAACCGGGAGCGTGACGGGATTGGATTGCAGTCCATACCCAATTAGCGTGGCAGGTAGTTTGGTTGTTTTTCACCTTTGTCTATCGCTGTTACTAACCTGGGAGGATGGCTTCTGTGGAACAGGGCCTCCATGATGAGATTGTGAGACTGAGGCTGGAATTGAGGCAGAAAGAGGAGGAATGTATGATGTTGAGGAACGTGATTGATGGATTGAAGAGTGATGTGATGAGTATGGATGAGAAGACAGACAAGATGAGGAAAGAAATGGACGAGAGACAGAAGCAGGTCGACCAACGGATGAAGGACTTGTATGACATGATGAAGGGGTCAGGACCGGCCTTAGGACCCACGACCTTGACCCCTGCTCCGACTGAAGGGGATAAGACTAATGGGATCAATGGGAGTGTGTGCGAGTCTAGAGAGGATAGGGTGATTATGAGTGATAGGAAGGACGGAGAATGGAAGAGAGTTGAATGCAAGAGAAGAAGGAAGAGTGGTGCAAAGGGGAAGGATAGGAAGGTAAGAGGCAAGAGTGTGGACTCATTGTACTCGGATGAAGGAGAGAGTGATGGTATGATTGATATGAGTGAGAGTGAAGGCAGCTCAAGTGAGAGTGAAGTGAATGTGGGAAAGGGTATTTTGATAAGGGAAGTGCCAAAGATAGATAGATTTAGGTTACATGGTGGGAAAAGTGTAGAAGAATTCTTCGGGGAATTTGAGCGATATTGTAAGCTCAAGTACCCGGAGAATAAGGGATACTGGATGAATGTTTTGGGGGAATGTTTGGAGGGAAAAGTATTGGAGTTTTTCCGCGTGATTACAAGTGTGGGGGAACCAAGGTACGATGTGGTGAAGAAGCGGATGATTGGACAGGTGAAACGAATGAAAGAGAGTGTGAAGTATAAAAGGGTAAATGAATTTGAGAAGGCTCGAATGGGGAAAAGTGAAAGTGTGAACATGTATGCACATAGGCTTGAGAGTATGGCAAGAAAGAGGTATGGTGATGATGATGTAAATGAATGTAAACCACTCATGAGGAAGTTTTTGGACACGATCCCGCGAAAGGTGAGTGAATGGCTGAGTGGAAAGAGAAAGGAGAGAATGAGACTGACAGGTGAACGGTTGATGTGAGAGGATGTGTTGGAGCTGTTGGAAGATGGACGATTTAATGATGAAAGCGATCTAGAAGAGGATGGATGGTACAGTGTGAACGTTGGGGGTAAGAAGCCCAGGAGCTTTCATCCACCCCAGCAGTATGTCAGCTACAGGGATGCCCTGAAGGCTGCACCAGCTGGAGTGATGTCGAACTTCCTGGGCCGGCAGAATGGATGGGTAAATGGAGGGTGGTCAAATGGAAGGGGACAGATGAATTTCAAGCGTGGGAACGGATATATGAGAGAGAAACCGAGGTATGTCCCAGCAAACGAGAGATCAAATGGTGGGGGAAAGATTGTGGAATGTCATCGGTGTGGAAGGAAAGGTCATATGTTGGCAGAATGTAGGTGGACATCTGGTGCATGTTTTGGTTGTGGTAAGAAAGGGCATATGATAAAGATTGCCAGGAAAGTGTGAAAGAGTGCTTTGAGTGTAAAGAAATAGGCCATTTGAAGAAAGATTGTCCGAGGTTGAATGGTGGAGCAACTGCTGGGGGGAGTGTGAAGTATGCTTGTGGTAATTGTGGAAAGGCTGGTCATTATGCGAGGATGTGTCGTGACCAGAGGAATGTATGTAGCTATTGTGCGATGGAAGGACATTCAAGTGAAAAGTGTTGGATTAGACTGAGAGCGCAAGGTGTGAATGGAAAGTCTGAAGCGGAAAACTGAATTGTAAGAGGGTACCTGGTGAAGTATCCTCTGGGTGCATGAGTGTGAGTAATGTGTTGGTAAGTCTGTCGAGTGTGAAAGTGCTGTCTGGTAGGAAGTATGAGTGTCTGAGTGTGAAGGTGGAATTGAATGGAATTGAGTGTTTGGCTTTAATAGATTCTGGATGCAAGGCGAGCTTGGTGTATAAAGATGTGTATGACAAGGTTAGCGAGAAAGCCCTCCTGTCTGAGTGCAAGGGTAGTTTGGTAGGTATTGGTAATAGGAGAGTGCCTGTGATTGGAATGATAAGGTCAGCTGTTCGAATGCATGGTATGATGATGAATGAATGTGAATTTTCTGTGATTGATAAGGTGAGTAGTGAGTATGGTGTGATTTTGGGCTATGATTTTATGAAAATGAATCGTATGGTTGTGCATCCTGCGAGTGATCAGATTGAGAGAAAGATTGGTAAAAATGGGGTGTATAAGTTATATGTAGGGAAAGATGGTAGTGTTTTGAGGAGTGTGTTTACTGGTATTGAGGTGACTGCTATGGAGAATGTAAGACTTGTGAAGGGTGAAAGGGTGTCTGTTAGAGTGAGTTGGAGTAAGGATGTTAGTTTGAATGTGAGTGAGAACACTGTGATATTGGATGGAAAGGATGCGTGTTATAAGGTAAGGCGTGTTGCTTGTGTGTTTGATGGCTTGATGAGAATGAATGATCCTTTTGTATGTGTGCAGGCGGACCCCAGTGTGAAAGGGCAGGTGAGGGGAATCCAAGTCGGAGATGTACTGGGCCACCTCTCCACTGTCAATGAGGTAGGTATGGATGATAGTACGGATATCAGGGTGAATGTTGCGAATGAAAAGACATGTGAATGGATGTATAATGAGGTGAAGGACATGGTGAAAGTGGATGGATGTTTGACTGAGTATGAAAGGGAGGATGTGTATCGAATGATATTTGAGCGAAAGGGAGCCCTCAGTAAGGGTGATTTGGATTTCGGGGTTGCAAAGCTCCCGGAATTCAAGATTGTCCTGAAGGAGGACTCCCCAATCTATCAGCGGCCGAGGCATTTCCCACGTCCGGTTGCTGATGAGATTGAGGAGCAGTGTTTGGAATTGGAGCAATTGGGGGTGATTGAAGAGAGCGAGAGTGCATGGAATAGTCCAATTGTACCTGTACGTAAGCCGGATGGAAGATTGCGTCTGTGTGTGGATTATCGAAAGGTGAATGAAAGGACTGTGAAAGAAAGGTTTCCGATGTGTGTGGTATCTGAGTGTGTGTATAGTATGCATGGGATGGAGTGGTTTACGAAGCTGGATCTGGTACGGGGGTATTACCAGATGCCCATTGCTGAGGAGAGCCGGCCAGTAACTGCCTTCTCTTCCTAAAAGAGGCATTACCAGTTACGGAACCTCAGCTTTGGGTTGGCTAATGCTCCCGGAGCCTTCCAGCGGGCAATGAATGTTGTGTTGAGTAAGTTTGCGAGTAAGAATGTGATTGCGTTTATAGATGATATTTTGATTATGACTGAGACTTTTGAGGAGCATATGAGATTGGTGAATGATGTGTTGAGAACGTTGGAGAGTGTTGGTGTGAAGGTGAAAGTGGCGAAGTGTGAATGGTTTGCGAAAGAAGTGGAATTCCTTGGGCATATGGTGAGTGAGAATGGGTTGCGAAAATCACCGAAGTATATTGAGAAGGTGCGAATGTTTCCTAAACCGGTGACTGTGAAGCAACTGAAGTCGTTTTTGGGTTTGATTGAGTTCCAGCGAAAGTTTATACGTGATTGTTCTGGTGTGAGTAAGCCTCTGACTGAGTGGATGGGCAAGAAAGGTAGTACGGTTGTCAAGTGGAATGATAAGATGAATGAGGCGTATGAGAGACTGAAAGAGGCAGCGGCTGAAGATGTTGAATTGGTTTACCCAGATTATAGTGTAAATGCAAAAATGCTTGAACTGTATACAGATGCGAGTGGGTATTGTATGGGAGGTTTTCTGATGCAAGAGCAGCGTTTGAATGGAGAGAATGTCAGGCGAATAATTGGGTATGTATCCAAGGCTATGAATGTTGCAGAACGAAAGTATTCGACTGTGGAACGAGAGCTGGCTGCGATAAGATATTGTTTGAAAGTGTTGCGTCCATTTTTGTATGGTGTGAGGTTTGTGATAAAAACCGATCATCAACCTCTTGTGTATCTGCAGCGTATGAAGTGGGCTGATAGTAGGATTGCAAGGACTTTGGAAGATTTGAGTGACTTTGACTATGTGATTGAATATGTGCCTGGTGAACGGAATGGAGTGGCTGATTTGATGTCAAGGTATCCTGGTACGAATGATGAAAATGTGTGTGGAGTGAGTGATCCTGAGTATTTGCCGAAAGGGATTATGAATGGAAAAGAGAGTAAGGGTGGTGGTGATTCCTTGTTTGAAAGTGTATGGAATGGTTTGCAAGATTTAAAGAGTGATGGAGTAGACGTGAGAGTGCCCAATGGTGTGGATGATTTAAGGAAGGAGGTAATGAATGAAGTGTGTAGGAAGCCTGAAAGCATTAGTATGGCAAAGGTGCGGAACTTCATGAAAGAATTGAGAGCGATGTGTATGCAAGGGGTCCCGCCATTTCAGGAAGTGTTGATTGTAGTGAGTCGTTTGTATGGAGTGATTGTTTATGTGCACTTTGGTGGTGAGAGGCCAATTGTGTACAAGGATGAGAAGATGAAGGGTTTGAATCCTAATGTGGTACATCTGCAATGTTTGAGCGGTGTGCACTACAATTGGGTGATTGAAAAGTGTTCATATATAAGAGAGAAGAATGATTGTCTGGATGAAGATGAGTGTGTGGTGAGTGATGATATGGGAGTAAATGACAGTGTGGATATAAGTGCTGATGTTGGTGTGCTTGTTCCTTCAGTGTATTGCGAACATGGTGGACCTGATATGATGGAAGCGAGAGTGAAAGTTGGTGAAAGGTTGTTCTGTGGTTTGATTGATACTGGAGCGCAGGTGTCTTTAGTGAATGAGAGGATTCTGAGTAAGTATGATGAGTTTAAATGTTGCGAGCATAAACCTGTGAAGTTACGGATAAGTGGATTAGGGAATGGCTTGATAGTGGCATGGGAACAGGTTAGTCTGAAAGTGAGTTTGGGTAATGGTGTGAATGTGAAGCATGACTTTGTGATTCTGAAAGGTGAGCAAAGGCCTTGTTGTTTCTTGCTTGGTGTAGACTTTATGAGATTGAATGATTTGTCTTTGGATGCTGATAAGGATTGTCTTATGAAAGGTGAATGTGAGGTGATGAGGTTGAATGAGTGTGCAAAGAACGTTGTCAAGTTTTGCGGTATGATTGAGTTGGTCATGGATGATGAGAATGAGATTTTAAGTGATGATGATATTCTAGAGATGCAAGAGATGTGTCCTTTTGTTAGTGAGTTGAAAAGGTGTGTAATGATGCGTGTTGATTTGAATGAATGGCCAGAGTGTTTAAGTGATTTTAAAAGGTATGCTAAGGATTTTGTTGTTTGTATGGATGTTGTATATTTTGTGAGGCATGTGAAGGGTGGTGATGATATGTATGTACCTGTGATGTCCTTAGTTGGTATGATTGGTCTGGTGAAGGTTGTGCATGATAATTATGGGCATATGGGTAAGTTTAAGCTGTGGGAGTGTATGAAGGAGCGTGTGTTCCATCCGTTTCTGAGAACTGTTGTGAATGATGTTGCAACTACGTGTGAAAGGTGTCAGAAGCGAAAGGTGCAAGGTGTGCAAGTAAAACCACCGATGTTGAAAGTTGATGCGAAAGAACCGTTTGAATTGGTAGTGATTGATTGTGTGTCTTTGCCGCGTACGAGTGCTGGGAATGTTGGTATGGTTGTTATGGTTGATCATAAAAGTAAGTTTGTGTATGCAGCGCCTGTGAGAGATAAAAGGAGTGTGACTGTTGCGCGTGTGGTTGAGCAGTTGTTTTTTCCTATGTGTGTATGGAAGCCTAGAAGATGTCTAAATGATAATGGGCCTGAATTTGTAGGGGAAGTGTTTGAGCAAATGTTGAGAGAGAATGGTGTGGAGCATGTGAGAACAACTCCGTATGTACCGTCTTCAAATGGATTGGCTGAACGGACTATAAGAACCTTGTGTAAGATGTTGAGAATGATGAGTACGACAGTGAATGACTGGGATGTGTGTCTGGGGAGAGTGTTGTGGGCGTATAATTCAACTGTGCATAGTGCAACTGGAATGTCCCCATGTCAGTTTGTGATGAATTTTGAAAGGCGAGTGAAAGATAGGTTTCGTTTGAGTGAAAGTGAGCAGAGTGTATGGCGTGAAGCGCATGAAAGGTTCCGTTCATTTGAATTAGGTACAAAAGTATTGAAGGTGAAAGAAGTGAAGGGTAGGTTGAATGTATCAAAGATGAGTGAGAAGTTTGATGGACCTTATAGAGTTGTGAGAGTTTGGGAAAATGGGGTAACGTATGTTTTGGAGAGTTTGAATGACGGCATGACTGAGAGAGTGCGGGCTCATCAGAGTCAGTTAAGGAGATGGAGGGAACCTCCTGACTACCTGGTGAGCCATCCAGTGTATGGACTGTGTAGAGAGAGAGGTAAAGTGCATGATGATGAGAATGAATATGATAGTATGGATCTGTCTGGGAAAGAGCTAGTCTTAGTCTCGAGGAGTAGAAAGCGTACAAAGAAGGGTGAAAGGAAGAATGCAAGTACGAATGAAAGTAAGTCTGAGCAGAGTGTTTCTGGTATGGGGGATCTTGAAAGGGAGATTGAGTTTTTGCGTAAACAGGTGAGTGATTTGGCTGGTATAAGTAGACGAGTGAGTGAGCTGCCTGTGCCTGATTTTTCTGGTTTTGGGAACAGTATGATTGATAGTGTGTTTGGGCAGAACGAACCTAGTGTGGCTGATTTTTCGGGTTTTATGAATGGTAATAGTAGGGATGAGTTTGATGTAGTGAATGATGAAGTGGCTGATTTTTCAGGTTTCTGGTGGGAACCAGTCGAAGGGGTTTCTGGTATGCCTGTTGAGAATACAGGGGATGTGAGTGACCTGTCTGTTTCGCAAGAATGTACCTTGAGTTGGATGAGAGCTGTGAGTGAGGAGCTGATGAATGGGGGTATGAAGAGTGAGGGTTCTGAACGGAAGAGTATGAAAGAATTCTGTCGTGAGATGGGAGAACTGGTAATGAGGGCTAAGAGTATGGTTGATGAGATGATAAATAGTGACGATGAGACTGACAGGACGCCTTATAATGAAGAAGAATGCCGTCGTATTTAATCCGGGTGACAATGGAATGTAGAGAGAGGCAAGAAGATACCTTAAATCTAAGTAGTTTTATTGCTACTCCCTAAAAAGAGATTTAGAGAGACAGAAAAAGAACAGAGACATCATATGGCGTATAAATTACATACCCACCTTCCTGACCTCAATCCCGTGAAAGGGGGGGGGGGGCTGAAGTCTCCTTAAGTCAGAGATACGCCACCGGAGCTGCTCCTAGTCAGCTCGCAGTCTACGGCAATTCAAATTACGTATACTGCCACCCGTATCTATTTTGGAGTAGCTGGCGTGGCTCTTTTTGATGAGTCGGTGCCCGACCTCCGAGAGCTATTGACCGCTGAACCCACCATTGGCGAGAACACCTTCAAGGAATTAGCGAAGAAGGTTCAGCTCGGCACGATGGCCTTTGCCTTCTCCTATCTTAAGTCCTTCGGCTGGCAGGACAGTTTGTGATCAGTGCCCCCCTCCTTTTTTAATGGGGGGGCTCGCCAGATCCGCCCCGTTCAGCTATGGTAGAGGCAGGGGAGATTGGAACCCTAGTTGCTACCCTTCCCGGTGTTTTTCGAGTTTTCCTTTTCTTAGAGAAATATATTTCTTAAGCTTAGTTAGGGTAGGGGCGAAAGTGCTACATTCGGTAAAACTAATCTTGACTATATTAACCTACTAAAACTCATCCAACTAAAAGAAAAGGCACCTGGAAAAACGGTGGGAGGTGGGGTCTACAACAGTTTCAAATAGTTTACCTTCACGAGTGATTGGAAGTATTTTCTAGTCGCGGGCGACTCTATATCTCACTATATCGGTCGGTCGCCGTTTTGCTTTTTTTTTGGGGGGGGGGTAATAACATTGTAACTATTTGGCCAATTCTAACGAAATTTTAAAATCTTATTTTGTTTTACATTTTCTTTCAAATGATATAATTGTCAAGGTCCTCCCAGAGTTAACCAGGGTATTATTTGGTAATAACCTCATAACTATTCTGCCGATTCTAACGAAATTTGAAACCCTTATGTTGTTTTGCATCCTCTTTCGAATTATACATATATAAATCCAAGGTCCGTCCGGGAATTATTGAAAGTTTTGAGAGCACGTCACTTTTTGGTCAGCAGATCTTGTTTGTTATATAATGAGTTATAAGAGGTTTTTGCCTAGAGACATATTAACTGGTATTAAAATTTACATTCTTATTAAGTGAACAAGAAAGGAAGTTGGCAAGGAAAGATGAAGACAGCAACAAGTAAATTCTACCTGTTACACAATCAACTTCTGCACCATAACTACAATATCACTTTTTAAAGATAAAACGAAAACTATCGAGGTAATCTCCGTAGAAAGTTATTAAACGCAATTCAAGAACCAGTAAATTTTAATGCACACATCCAACATTTAAATATATATTCCCTTCACGAAGGTTGGGTTAGTCCAAAAATTCTTATCCAACGTGTAAATCCGCTTCATTTAACTCTTATTGGCAGATTCTAATTCAATATTTCGCGTGGATTTAATGGCTGTGATAAGACAACTTTGAAGGGTAGGGTTCCCGGATAAGGCCCAGTAATGACATGTTTTGGGAATACGGCAAAGCATAGCTTTATACTGAGTCTCCTTTTTCAAGGTTAAGATCGAGGTAGCGTGGGGTTGGGAGTCCAATCATAGGCATTTTGGGGGATTTTGATTGAAGTGACCAAGGTAGGAAAATTTCCATGCTTATGAAAAAAGATATCTACCAAAACGAAGGATTTGCTTGATTTTTGGAGGAAAAGAAACAAATAGTGAGATAATATTTTAAACTACCTTCCGAAAGGATTTGAGTTCCTATTTTGGAGGGTTTTTTTGTACGAACTTATCAAGTAAATAAAGACTCCAAACTCCATCATTAAATCTTGGGCTTCTTATTACTACACGACTCCGTTGGATTAGCCAAGTTTCTTCTTTCTTTTCAGAAACTTTATTTTTATGATGATAACCAACAAGGGAAACGCCGCTTAATAAACGCCACCGTCAATAGAAATCTGTCACTTGTGAGTGGAACAACGAGGTTAGGACAGACAGAAAATGAATGAAGAGCTGGTTTAGCGAATTCGTTCGTACCAAGGGTAGAAAAGATACACAAGTACAAACCCAATCTCCAATTAAGGAGGAAATATTGTAAATGTGATCATTATTACGAGGTTACTTTTCCCGGAAAAATTAAAGCTGAAACCAACGAGGGCATCTCCCGCAGAAAGTTTTTAAGGAAAAGAGATATAAAGAAAGTGAAAATATGTGGGAGATAATATGGCCGCAGATCTTCCTACATATATTGAGGTCGGCGAAAGGAACGCATCCGCGGGCGTTGGGGCCTGGATGGCAGGCATTTCACAAGATGTCAGCTGCAGCATGATTTTAATGCTACACCTATCATACCTTTATGGAGGATAGTAATAGAAAAGGAATATGGATGCAAGAGAAGGGGAATAAGGGGGGGGGAGGTCGGATCAAGCAGGCGTGTTAAGCATCCCCACTCACACCGGAGCCCAAAAGGAATGAGATAACCCCACCCTCCTCCCGCCCCACCCAGGAATGAGTGGACGAAATCTTATCGGCGACTAGCCTGCAAAATTATCTGCCAAACCCCAAATTAGCGAGAAGAGTCTTGTTAAGGAACTGTATGGGGGGCGGGATGTATAGAAGGAATAAAGCAGAGGAAATCTCGATCTACTTTCAGATTACAAGTGGCATTAGAGCTGTGAGGGCCTACCGCTCCTCCAGGTGCCAGCTGTAACACTCTACACGGGGCAGCACTTTATAGGTATTGCCAATTAAATGTTCGGTGTAATCCAATGAGAGAATGTTTACCCATTGGAGAGAGAATACCGAAAAAAAACGAACACAAAGAACAGGATTAATGAAGGGTACAAGCGATCTCCAATGCCAAATCCGATTTTCCAAAAATGTGGGGTCGGAAAATTCCATTCCACCCGAATAAATTAGTACAAACATTGGAAATTGAGGTTAAGGAAATGGCCCAACTCCCCGAACAAACGTGAACAATACCACCGAATACCCTTTACAGACATGAAATGAAAGAAAAGTGATAGGAAATTGCGTAAATGAAATTCCGATTTTATATCTTCCACACACTAGCGCTACACCGAATTTTTCACCCTCTTCTGCACACGCCTAAGACTTGTTTTTAATGTCAAACTTGAAACAAATGCCTTTTTCCTGCATTATTCACGCAAAACTAATCTCATAAACATAAATAACAAACTAGATACTTTCTTCAGCATAATCACATCGGATATTCAGCGTTTAGGAAGATTTGAAACCAATTAGCGCACGCGAAAGTCGCAACTACAAAGATAAAGGCAATTTCCTACTGTTGTTAGTTGGAAAGCCCTCTCATTAGTTGGCGTTGCACAAGGGCTATATGCATGCATTATAGAGATATATAAAACCATACATCAACTTTGCATTGTGGAGTCATCAGTGCGGGGAGTAGGGCTTCTTCGTGAGGACAGGCCAACCAACACGCGAAGCTGAGTTGCAATTTTGCACACCGCTCTGATGAACAAAGCGAATGAAAACGAAGCTCCTCCCTTACTTCTTACTAGCTGCAGTCTTGTGTACGTGTTGGGTGTGTTTGGAAGGACGATTCAGTCGGGTTCTAGACTAGCCAGGAGTGGTTTAGGTTTGTGGGGTAGATTTCTTCGTAGATTAATCGGTAGATTAGCGTTTCTTTTATCTCGCGTATTCCACCTTAATTTCACATCCTGCTCTAGACGAAAGATTGATTAGTTCACTAAGATGGAGAAGTTGTGTCTCTCACAAAAGGAAGGAAAAGTAAATATGCAGAGAGAAGAAACAATAAAGTAACTTAGGAAAAGGATAGCAAGACTTCGGGTGTGAATATGTAATAATTATGTACAAAATAATATACAAGATTTACAAGAGAACCTAAATTTGATGAACTTAAATAATAAGTCACAGCTTAAAAAATACGAATAAAAGTAAATAACGAAAAAACAACAACAGGAGCTTACAACTGTTAAGTTTTGACCCCAAGATCGGAAGGCGCACAGGAATTGGGGATTTGAGAGAATACATTTAGAGATTTGTCCCCTTCTCCAAATGGCAAAAGTTAGCCTCAAAACCCTTCCAACATACCCCAGGTTTTAAGTGAAAGGCCGTTAGTGTTATCAGCGAGGGAATTATGAGAGAGAAAGGATAAAGGGACAGACCGACGAACGAAAAAGTAGAATAATTAGAAAAGGGAAATTAAAAGGTTAGACAACTGCAAAAGCAAACATCACTAACCTTAATTACCTTGTCTGAAGGGTGTATATTAAACCTTCAAAGACAAGTTCGAATAAGGACAATTCACTCAAGTGATACTTTGCTTGAGGCGACCCAAATTTCATTCCCACTCGAAAAGATTTGCAACTTTTCTCCCAACGCCTGTCCTCTGCCAAAAACTAATCAGCATACTTATTAATTAGGGCAAAGAAGATGATGTAAGATAATGGATAAAATGAATCGGAAAAGGAAAAAAGAAGGACTAAAAAGGACAGAAAGGGTGAGAAAGAGAGGTTGACTCCAATTGTAAATATCGTCGTTTACTCCCGTGCTTTAAGGATTTAGGAGCACTAACTTACCGTGGCCTCTTTACCGTCCTCATGCCCTCGTTACTAACCAGGATTTTGGCACAATTTTTTTTAGAAATTAAATCATAAACGAACGATGGCAAATCTTGCAGAAAGTATGTACGGATAAATCTGTAAAGTGGTGAAAAAGGAGGATGTGAAAATGTTTGGAAGATTTATAGCCGCAGATCCACCTGCGGTCGTTGGGGTTAGAAGGTCACGCAATCTTACAGATGTTAGTTGAAACCTGGTTGTCACTACTACAACTTGACACCTTGTTACAGGGTGCCGTAAGCACATATACATACACACGAGTTTTTCAAGTTATTAAATGGTTCACACGACGGTTCTTCCACACTTGTTTCATCCCCCTTTTCAATTAATGCTAGACGTTACCTCCCCTCCTCTCTTTTCTCCCTCAGCACCCCTTGCACCTTAATAGGTTGGTCCCCGAGACCCTTTCGGTACATTCTTGTGTCCCAGTCTAAGGGGATCTTCGCACACGTTACCTGCCATGGTACCGGGGGGAGCTGGGTCACTACCGCTCGTCTCAAGTACTAGGGACGTGTTTGTGTACTCCCCTCCCCAACTGGAACATATTGAACTTTTTGGAGGAGGCTGGCCTCCATTTTATTTAACTTGAGGTTGGGGCGTGCTGTGACGCTGGGGGAGAGGGGGGGTCCTCCCTCCGACGCTAGGGCATATTTTCTTGTGCTTTTTCTTTATTTTTTGAGGGGGGGGGGGGTAATTTTGAATAAAACGGGCGCAAACGTTTATAAGGGGTGATACACCCTCTCCGCCATCACAAAATTACCCCTAAGAAACTGTTATGACGATACGATGGAGTGTGACATGATTTAGTAGCCAAAACGCGTGCGCCCATCTTATTCACAATTACTTTTTGTCACCTTTCTGTTTGTTTTTGTTTTGCTTTTTCATATTTGTTTTTTTTCAATATAGCCTAATTATTAGGCTAACTTGACGACGATGACTTCGGCCCGGGGGGCAGTCGCTAGGATGAACTGAAATCCAGAAAAAATCATCGATAATTACCCAATATCCCCCTTAGGAAAGTAGAAAAGTAAAAAAGAAAGACTTTTCCTGATCGCTCTTTTCATACTTCCATCACATTTGCAAGTAGACACCTTCCTAAGGTAAGTCGACTTTATCATTACATGTCTACCACCTTATTTGAGGATGTTAGGCACGTTCTGAAGAGTTGCGTGCCCTCTCGATCCAGCGTGCGCCAAGTAATCTTCTCTCTATATTACTCGAAGTATATACGGCCCATGTGGTTGTAATTCTCCTAACATAACCACTTTCTTCCCGAGACTCTTCTTGGAACTTTCTGGAGGAGACGCTCTCATGTGTTTCGCTCTTCAGTTTCATTAAGAATGTGTCCGTTGCATTTATTTAGCTCCAACAATGCGCAGCTGACAAGACTGTATAGACCAATCAAAGTTTAGGGGTGAGAAGGTGCACGAGCGAATGTGAAAACGCGAAAAACGTCTAACCCACCAGAACATTTTTACCTAGTGAAGAATAAAGGGAGGGTGGTCTTCTTGGAGGAACAAATTCGAACAAAAGTGAGACACTAAAATATAATTTGCGATTTCAAACAAGCTTGAACTGTTGTGCAGTTAAACAGTTCCTAGCTGTGTTATCAGCTCTAATCATGTAGGTATATATGTACATAGTTTAGATCTTGTTTAATTAAATACACCTCATTATATGTGTACAATTTAGTAGTCTGTATGTATTTCTTATCATAAAATTGAATGAAAAATAATTTAGGTATTATAAAACACTTGATACGTGGCTTAACTAGTGCTTGTATCTATTTATCCCCTCAAAGATATAAGCTAACTAGACCAAATATTAGTCACTTACTGTAGTTCGGGAGCGTACATAATCTCGTGCAATAGCTCCACTAGCCTGGACACCAGCTGTAATTCGACATGGCATGGACTGGATAAGGTTCTGGGTGTAGGAAATATCAATGTGAAGACACACTCGCATCAAAGAATTTGAGCAATTCGGCCAGACTGCTTCGATGCCGTCCTTGACGTTTGACACGTTGTTTGAGGCAATCCCATACATCTTCGATGTGGTCCAGAGCCTGTGATTATGCGGGCCAATCCAGATATGTGATCGTTTCTAAATAACCCTCATGCCAGTCAGTCATAGTTCTTGCCCGGCGAAAGTGGGAGTCCTGGAATACAGAGATTGAGATGTTACGTTCCGGGTTAAGATAGGCAATAGGCAAAACCTAGTCGTCTAGCAGCTCGATGTAGCCATACTGGCTCAAATTGTTTTTCACCTCAACTAAAGGACCCATTTCCGCATAATTAAAACGCCCCAGTATATCACAGAGCCTCCTCCTGCTAAAACTGCACCCTGCACGCACTCTGTGTTCATGAGGTCTACGATGAACACGAGGCCAGGCATCAGTCAGATACCGACAGAAACGTGATTTTTCTGACCAGATAACGAGTTGCCAGTGATTTATGGATTACACCGTTTTTGTCTTCTTGCCCTCTGTAGCCGGTTAACTTTGTGGAGAGAAGTTAGTAAAGGCTTCTTGCTTGACACTTTGCTACATATGTTCCTGCTATATTATTCCTTGCTGAATGTGTGTTCTTTCAGTGATGCGTGTCGAAGGACTGAGCGTTGACGTCCTACAACTATTCTTGCCTAAAGCAAAGCGATTTTCAGCCACAAACCGTGAAACACTGCCGTTCCCGGTGCTTCAGTATTATCTTTCGGCCACTATTCTGGCAGGAATTTCCTGTAGAGCTGATTTTAGCCATTGCTGGCAGACCCATATAACCGTACGCGTAGATACACGTACAAATTCCACTACATCGATCACAGGATAGCCTCTGGCGCGCCCAAATGCAATCACCCTCTTTTCCTACTCGTAACATCTGATTTGCCCCCCATTTTATACACACAGTACGAGGAAGGCACTGCATCATACCACCTTTGCGGACTCTATGAATCCTGTCACACACTTCTCAGGGAGTAAACTCTCGATTCTCCTCTTTCATTGCTAACCACCGGCCCCTTTAATTTAAACTATTTTAAACACAACACGTGACTAATCTTTTGTCAGGTGAGCTTATATGTATCGGAATTAGTATAACATATATACAGAGTTAGATTAATACATAGACCTGTTAAATTTCCTCAAACGCATAGTTGAAATTAACCTTTATATCCAGTAAATCGTTCTAAAGTTTTTAACCAGAGTTTATAATTCCCATAACTTTCAAAATAAGCTATGCCATCGAATTCGGTGTAAGATAACATAACATAACATAATTTCACGGATGACAAAAGACACAAGGGCCTATCAAAGGTCATCCGCATCCTTCAAAACCCACCCACATAGGACTATATCAATAATCGCCAGGAAAAGACAAAATCAAAGCCCCCCCACAATATAATATAACAGATGACAAAAGCCACACGGGTCCATCATAGGTCATCCAAGTCAAACGGCCTCTTTTTTAAGGCACCCAAACTCCCAGGAAAACTACATCCAGAGGATTGCGTCCAGAAACAAGGGTATCACCAATCAAGGCTTATCAAGAACTAAATCATGCAGCTATAGATATATACAAACAATATTAATATATACAAAACTTAAGAACCATCACAACCTTCCCTTTCCATAAACTCATCCAACCCACTCTTAAATACATTTAAATTTGGACTACCTACTACCCTCCGCGGCAATTTGTTCCAGAATTCTACCACTCTATTGGTGAAAAAATATTTTCTTAAATCCAACCTACACCCTTGCTTTTTAATTTTCAAGTGGTGATCTCTAGTCCGATTGCCATCATCTAACTCCAAAAACTTGCTAACATCCAATTTATCTATCCCAGAAAAAAATTTAAAGAGCTCAATCATATCCCCTCTCACACACCTCCTTTCGAACGAGAACATATTTAATACCCTCAGTCTATCTATATATTCAAGGTACCTCAGGGAAGGAATAATCTTTGTTGCCCTCCGTTGCACTGACTCGAGAAGGTTAATATCGTGTCTAAAATGTGGGGACCATGCCTGTATACAGTACTCTAGATGTGGCCTAACATAAGAGTTATAGAGTTTAAGAATAACCTCTTTACTTTTGTAACTGACATTTCTCTTAATGAAACCCAGCACTCTATTTGCCCTATTTCTTGCTTCAATACACTGCTTAAAAAACCTTAATGACTTATCTATTACTACTCCTAGATCTTTCTAATCCTTTGCTGAGCTCAGCCAATGCCCATCCATTTCATAGTTAAATTCTCTATTATCTTTTCCCATGTTAATAACTTTGCACTTATCAAGGCCTCTTTCGTCATTCAATTGTTATTCTACTTTTTTGCCACATATCCTCAGAATGGCCAAAAGGGGTGGAACATGTAGAGCTTTCGAGTCTTTACTATTGCAGTTTGAGACGCCGGGAATACGTATGGAGAAAAATCTAATCGAATGAACAGCCCACGAGCGTCATTTCAGATAGGAACACTGCGACAGTGAAACCTTTGTCACGAAGTGAAAGTACACCTAAATTATCACAGACTGATGTTCGTAAGATTATAAGAAAGTTTAAGTTGACAAAAATACTATTAAGAATCTAGTAATTATTATTATTTTAACTAGTCCTTCTCGTGACAGCCAACGAAAGCAAGGCCACCAAAAGTATTTAAAAAGCCTCTCCATAGGCAAGTTTAAAAATAAATCACAAAACGGTCTCCGAAAAGGGCACATCGCATAATTTCCTGTACCTAAGCTTGTATTCCAACCCGTAAGTCCGTGAGAACAGAGACAACGCCAAGAAGAACCCAGCTGGCTTCAAACAAGGAAGTGGTATGGAAACAAACTCCTCCTTACTACTTGGAACCATCTGTATACGCCACTACGGCTCCACTGTGACAAAATGTATGCTCCAAGAAACAAGAAAGCTATACTTCCACTAATCTATAAGCTTAGGGACCCCAAAAAAGCGACATAGGTTAGGTTTTGAGCGAAAAAGAGCGATAAAACATCACTCAACAATCAATGTGATGAACACCACAGAACAAAGCATCTTTGGCGTGGGCAAAAGACATAATAAGGCTGCGAATGTGCGTCTCCCAGGTAAGGTGAGGGTTGAATGCAATAACAAAGAGTTTGTGCCAGTCCACTACATCTAGCCGAACCCTATTTAGAAATAGATCAGACTTGAGATGTTGTTCACAACGTCATTAGAAGTGTACTAGATTGGTATAGGCTAAATAAACAAAGCCGTGTTTTTCGATGATAGTGTAGACGCTTCATGGCAGACATCTGAACCGCGCCAAAAGAAACCAAAGGGTCGTATAATTAAAGCGGGAGTTGATACCATTGATGCTCATGGCAAAAGAGTAACGCTACCCTAAATGGAAAGTAAAAGGCTCGTCCCACTCGTAGAACTTAAATTGAATAATTGAGAATCGTCCCTTTGTCCAATAGAATGGAGGGAATCCATGCTACCGTATCACCCAGAGGAAGAGGAATCATATGCTTTCTTCAAATTGAAACCCTGTATGGGGCGCGTAGATTCCCCCCTTCTGGCCGCCGTGCTGACGGAACTTGGCACTCCGTCCGGCCCCAGCTTAGTCTCTTACCTTTCTTTTTAACAGCCTGTGTTTTTACCTTACTTCCTCAATTTCTCTACAATCTCTCCCACAACTTTCTCTGGTCGGCCTTTAATTTAACAGGGTAGACGCCGACCAGCTTCCTTTCACCCAACTATCCCGGATCGGGCTGAGGGGGGAGAGGACAATGCTCCCTCACGCTTGAGCTCCGCATTCTCTAGTCGGGATGCTGCTCCGCCAGCATTCAATTCACGTCGTGATGTTGCGGAAGGCCGCAGACTGCACTTTACCTCCAGAGGCGGATAACCCTTCAACGACAGGTTTATTCTGAGTGAGTTACGTTTCGCTCTCGCTTCGTGCGCGGACACCTACTATGGTCCAGACAATGTCCGGTACGCCATGCTTCTACACGTGGGTGAGCGAGGCATGGTGTTTCTGTTAGATTTGTTAAACAGGATTTAGGTAGAACGTATCCTTCCAGATACCTGGCGAAGTCAGCGGGGCTCTGCCAGGCGCTCCGTCTGTCTTCACGGCCGAGCTGGTTGCAATACACCGCTCGGTACGCGAGATAACGCGAGGTGCCCTGTTCGAAGACCGGATTATGATTTATAGCAACTCACAAATCGCCCTGAATGCTCTCGAGGGATTGGAATCTCCACATCCTGCGGCGATGAGACTGACACTAAAAAAACACCCCCAAAACTAAAAGGCCTCATCTACTAAAGCTAAACTCCTCGACCTCGAATATGGAGCATCCTGCTCAATCCAGGCGTTACCAATGTGGCCTCTCGATCGGTGGTGGTCCATTGAGAGAGACTTAAATGTGAGAGTGATCATCAGTTTCTTGCAGGCCATAGATCACCCCTCATCCAAACTCCACTTGTGCATCAGGAGAGCACAGCAATTTTTCAATTTATGAAAATGAAGCGGTTTTAGTGTATAATTACGTGAATTATTTCACATTGAGGGAACCAATTTCCAGACCTTCGACCTGTTGACTAAAAATATATTGAAGCCGGCGGGCTAAAGAACACTTGCCAGCTTCTTAATGAGTGGCCCCAACCTCCTCAGGTTTCTGCACTCAAGGGAGGGGGGATGACCCATTATTTTCTTGGCTCTGACCATAGATGAATGGATTGAAGGTGGCGTACGACAGACCTGCTAAATTAACAGTTGGCCAAGAAAAATAGCTGAGAAGAGGCCCGTATAGAAATTGACGTAAATAGTAACAGTGAGAGGTCAAGAAAAAATAAAGTCAAGGGAGTCTCATCCTAGTATCAGACAATCTGGGCCACTGGGGCTGAGAGGGTGGGCCTCTATTATGAAACAAATTTGTCAAATATGACCGCAGCTGGAAGAAACCACATATTCGTATAGTTCACCGTGCTGCAAGTTTCACTATGCAAAGAAGCATGTTCACGGTAATGAAAAATCTTTGGACGAAATAATTGGAAGCGAAATTAAAACTATTTAGCGATATTTGAAGAGCTTCCGGATTACGCCACACTTCCTGTAAAACACGGTGGTGGAAGCATAATTTTATGGGGTTTGCTTTGCGGCTAATGGCAAAAAAACACTTACTAAATTAAATGGAAAAATAAGAGCTTATTTGGTTATTTTAGTAGAAAAACTTCTACTAACAGCAAGTATAGTGCAGTTAGATAGTTAGTTTTATAACACTTTCTAGGCATAAACATAACAAAATTAATGATTTCACATTTCTATACAAAGTAAAGACCTGAACCCAATACAAAATTTATGGCTGGATTTTAAAAAGCGCGCCGAACAAAGAAACAACGAATATTACCAGTTGTAGCTCATACTGAATGGAAGAATTGTACAAAATTTCTAGAACACTGATGCAAATTAATATAAAATTATAACAAATGTTTGGCAGCTGTAATTGATATCAAAGATCATATGACACGATAATAATTAGTACCTGTCGCATGTCTATGTGAACCTTTGTTTCGTGTTCCATTTTGCAATGTGGCTGAAATAAATTCTTTCTAGGTCTGTAACACTTTAAATTAGATTTGTGTATTCCCTCAGAATGAATATGTAATATTTAATATATCCCTTATATTATTCCAATATTAATCGAATACATAAATGAACTCGTGCTCAAAGGTGCATGTATGTATGTTTAGGGATAGGAGTAATAGTAAGAGCGATCGCACCGAGACGCAATTTATGTGGTATTTATAGATTGATAAATAGATGTTGTTAGTAGCTTTAGGACCGACCACTTTTTGTGGGATTTGCAGTTGAAGGTTCAGTTTATGAGACATAAGACGCGCCACTTAACTGAGGTATAGGCCATCAATAGCCCATTAGAGAGAGAATTTGGTGTTGATATCTTAAATTTATTGTCATTCTCGATCCCTCTGCCGACCTCCCTAATCGAACTCCGTCTATAATCGCGGTAAAAACTTTAACCAAGTCTGCGTTGTGGAGGTGGTAACATAACGTCATAGTGTTAGTTGTGCGTCGTAGGGGATTGAATGCCACATAGGTTGGAAACTCGGCTTTTTTTAATAATTATTCCATGATTATGTTTAACATTGCCATATTTTTTTTTAATTTAATTAAAACGCGAAAGATAACGAGGGCATTTCCACTGAAAGTTTGTGGAGAGGTTCAGAAAAAATTGGTGAAATTGGGGAAGTAAAAAGCTGTAGGAGGTAAATAGTCCCATAGTCTAAAGAGGACGCTACTAAGCACCCTCTGCAACATAATGGCCCACAACTCTCCCTAACCTGTGCAAATTCCACAAGACATCCTCCTATGGGTGTTGGAGCCGGGAAGGACCTCAATCCCCAGATTATATACCTTACACACTTTTCACCTGCACTAATCTCGCCACTTTAGTTCCGAACCTCTCCCCGCAAACTTTCATGGCTTGATGGTTATAATGTTTTATAGAGATAGGGACAGGAAGGAAGGCGATAATATTTATATTATGGATACTCTCTAGGGTTGTGAAAACACTACTATTAAAACAGATGCTAACACTAAGTAGTTATGTTTAGAAAAACCGTAGAGACACGTTGTACCAATGGCATGGAAGAAATCTAATATGGTACTTTTCTTCGAGAAGGGGGATAAAACGATTATGTCTGATTACTTGTACATGAAATTTAACACAAGCAAATATAGTATACTTAGTATAGGTAGGAGTAATCCACTGAATAATTCTAAATTGAATGGCAGAGTTTTAGGAAGGTCAGATGCGAAATAGACTTACGTATCCTTATAAGTTCAGATAACCGGCCTAGAAAGCAATCTAAATCCTACATAGGAATAGAGCTTATAGAGTTTATTAGGACTAGTGTGAGAAATAGGAGCGCCAATGTCATTCTGAAACTGTACCTGGCATAAGTTAGGCCTCATCTTGTCTATGTAGCGCAATTTTGGTCAACATATTATCGAATGGATATTGGTTTGCTTGAGTATGTGCAAAGAAAGATGGCTAAGATGATTCATAGGTTGAGGAGCTTACCTTATTGTGAAAAACTTGAGACTAAATTTTCAGATATTAGAAAGAAGAGCCTGAGGATACTTGATTGAAATCTTCAAGTGGGTAAAAGGTTATAATCGGGGAGACATAAGTAAGGTTCTTATTTTTAGCGAACAGGATAGGACACGCAGCAATGGGCTTAAACTGGATAAGTTTAGTTTTAGGTAAGTGATTATAGAAATTGGTTTACTAATCGAGTGGTAGATGAATGGAATAGGCTCAGTAGTCAGGTGATATGGGTGTTTTAAGAATAGATTGCTGCATGAGGATGCTAGGTGGCACTGAACTTGGGGATGGGAACAGGAGCTGTCTTTTGCGGACATTTTCTTTTCTTATGTCGGTTCCACCGTATTTTTATCGCTAAAATTAAAAAGGTAATAAATAGTTCTATCCCACATGATGTTATATGAGCGTCTTGGAAGGCAGCTACGCAAAACTGTGAAGACTGAGTAGAAACCGCATTTCTCGGAATCCCTTGAAGAACCAGGAGGTGTAGAATAATGGCGGACTAGATCCTCTCCCGGAAAGTGTCTGAGGAAAGAAGTTCTTGTTTATGGTTCCCCCTGTATTGCACCTTTCTATTTATGAAGAAACGAAGACCAACGATGGCATCTCCGCCCTCAAGTTGGTAAGGAGAGCTCTGTAAAGAAAGTGGCGAATATGGAGGGAGTGAACATATATGGAAAATACACTGTCGTAGGGACTACTCTGTAAACATTGGGGCCGGAAAGGCATGCAAAACTCCAGATATCTACAACAGCATGGTTGCCCATGCGGCACCTTCACCCCCCTCCCTCACCCCTCATGTGAGGGATATGATTTGTGGCTCATCTGAAAGTGGTGAAGTTATGTGAAGTGGAAATGGGTGGAAGGTGCGAAACCGGAGAATGTAAAAGAAGACATTACTCAGAGGAATAGCGATCGAGAGGACGCGTAACTGTCCTTCGTATATTAGAAAAAAATATATCCTTACCTTTAAAAAAACGAAACAAACGAGAGCGTCTCTAGGAGAAAGTTTTTTTAAGAAAAGAAATTCGTAGTGTGGAAAAATTGGGGTAAGTGATAATATGATAATGTGTAGAAGACCCAAAGCGGAAGATTACTTGGAGCCCTCTGGACTCAGGTGGCGCGCAACTCTCCAGGACCCATGCTCATTTCGCCATAGACGGCCTTGGCTGGAGGGAAAAGAGAATCACCAAAACGGAGTAATAAAGAAATGGAATAACAAAGAAAAATGGAGGTTAACAAGGATTGCAATAGCAGGCTACCCTCGTGGTAAGGGCAATGTATCGCTATGCATTGATACAAGATTCGATCCCCGGCGAGAGATGTCAAAAGAAATATCGGCACTCGCAAGCTCCCCCCTCCCCACTCCCCGCCGCTCGGGAGGGGCTTCCGGTGTAAGAAATACGCCCAGACAGCTTCGGTCCCCTAAGCCATCGCACACAGCCAATCACAACACCACTGCCTTTTCTTCTCTTCTCTTTTCGTGCACACAACAGATCACTCTTTCCTCCCGGAACCTGACAAAGTGGCCTTTAAATTCCCATTCACTTGACACGGCACAGGTGGCCCTTCCTTGGGCCACGATGGACTCCCTGCTCGCTGGAGGGTGAGAAAACACAGTACCACCAACTTTAACCATCTGGCAATAAAACAGGGTCGGTGTGCATCAATGCCACTACCTCCTTGACCCTCCAATTTATATTCTATTAAGCACAAAGTTAGTCATATTGTTTTTTTCACGCCAAATGGGGTCCTCGTAGCGATCGATGGTCGGTCGTAGCCCCCTGATCCAGTCTTGGTCCCCCCCCCCCTTTGTTAGTTTCTTGAATTTTTCACAACGCCATCGACTTGGTCCTCGCTCATGCTCTTTTCTCTCACTCATTCACAAAATCAATTCACCTTTTACATCAGATTGGCATTGATTGTCATTCTGCTCTTCGTGTGATTTTCATTATCTCGTGATTGGGATTTCGTCTACGATTGAAAAGAGATTGGTGGGTTACTAACGCCAACCCTAATTACTCATGTTGACCAATTGATCCTAAATTACGATCCCCCATAAATGATCCATTTGACCGTTAATGACCTTTGAATATTATTCAGCTTTTTCAGAAAATGAAGATTCATGTGGCTGTCACGTTGGCACTTTGTACCAGTGCCATTAGCGCCTTGCAATGCTTCCAGTGTAACAATGATTGCACTGCCCCCATCAAATTGGAATGTCCGGACGACCAACCCCACTGCAAGGTGAGCTTCTTTGTCTTTTTGTTCTTTGTTTTCCTTAAACATTTAACGGTGAACTTTGTCGTTATTCGGTGCCATAGCTAAATACAGTTCCTCATGAGAGGGAGACGCAACTTCCCACGGAGGTAGTAGAAAAACACACCCTTAGTCTCAGCTGTAGCTCGTATTAGCTCATTCCATAAGCACTGCGGCGTTTTTTCATGTTTATCATATTTTATGACTAGAAATCAAACAGCCCTTTAAAGTTCTTTATATTTTAAAAAGTATTTATTTAATAATTAAACTAATTTCCACCAGTTTCTACGATTCGTCTCCATCTGTCTACTAACTTTTCGATACTTTGTTGGTAAAAATCGTTTGCTTTGATTTAAAAAAATGTTCTTTAAAGTTGTTAGGACATCTTAAGGTGATTCGCTAAACTCCTAAAGGATAATAATTTGCTGGGGGTCTGATGCGTATGGAGGATGACGCATTAGTTCCCAATCGAAATTGTTAAGCTTTTTTCTGGTATCCTTTTCGATATGAGTTCGTGCGTTGTCTACATGAAAAAGCGCTCTTCTTCTATTCATTATTGCTGGCCTTTTTTCAACAAGTGCTACGTACGAGTATAAACGGTTCAACTGAGCGCAGTAAACCTCTTTGGTGTTACTCTGATTTGGGTTAAGAATTTCAAAATGTATTGTGCCATTCATATCCCACCAAACGCACGAGGGAACCTTCCGTAGATGATACCTGTTTCGGCTGGGGTATTGCTTCGCCCCCCCCCCCCCCGTCCAGATTAATCCATTGCGTAGAACGGTTAATATTGTAGAACTATTTAAAATTAAATTCAAACGATATTTACAAGCATCGTAAAACCTGGGGAAAGTTTTATTACTGATTAAATTAATACGTTATAAATATAAATAACTAAAGACTTGTTTGATTTCTATCAATAATATAATGAGAAAAAAATTGCCTCATTACTTAGAGGTTGACCTAATAGAAGGCAATTAAATGTGATCGCCGCACCCTCAGAGGAAGTTCTAAGCAATTAATAGTAGTTTGATGAGCACTGCTGCGAGCACGATATTAATAGGGAAAATTTTATCATTTAAGTAACCCTGAACAAAGTCTTCGGATGCTTTAGGGGATTTAGGCAACGTTCTAGCCATTTTACCCTACTCTTGAACAGACCACGATGGCCGTAAGATCTTCCTTGTACGGAGACCTTTTAACACTAGGACTGGTAAGTTGCCCATTGGAAAGCCGAAATATTGGTTCCACATTCTCGAATCTCAAGGGGTAGATAATCCGTCAGAGGAGGAACAACTATCCCTCGAAAAAACATTTCTCATTACAGGGTGGCACAAGGAAGGTTGCCATCGGGAACGCAAAGCATGATTGCAATGCCATGGGTGAAACGAATAGCACAATTTACACAAAGAAACTCACAAATTTGTACGTAAGGAACGCAATCAAGGCAAATATGTCCCAAACTAAAGGAGAAATACGAATTCCAACTATTTTCGAATTTCTTCAGTTAATTCTGAAAGAATATAATAAAGTTCACTCGAATGAACTGAATAAAGCCGAAAATACTTTCCCTCTGGACATTTTTCAATTTAACAACATACTCTTTACACTCGTTGCCCTGCTGAACAGCAAACAAATAGAAAAGTTACCCTTGATTGCCATATTGAACTGAAAAGCATAATACCCACTATAGGACAGAAGGATCTGTCAGTGGATTACAAGTGTACGTCAATTTCTATCCATTTAAAACCGATTCAAGAAAAATTATCATTATTATTAGTAACTTAAAACTAAAAAGCTTAAACCAACAAAAAGATCTCCGCCAGTAATGTAAGGAGAGACCTATAATGAAGGTGGAGAAGATGGGGTAAGTTATAATGGGTGGAAGATACCGGATAGAGACGCAACCCTCTACTCCAGATGTCAGCTGTAGCATGGTAATAAAAACAGCAAATAAAGATGTAATCTCATTTTTCTACTAAGTATGTTAATGGGCGCGGGATGAGAAGAAGTGCGATAGTCCACGTTATAAACGCAACAGGGTGCACATCAACTCCCAGCAACAAGTTTGTACAAACAGAGTAGAAACATTCAAAGGTATGAAAAAAAATCACTCTGGAGTGCAAACTGACACATGGTGTCAGCTACGGTCGTGGTGGAGTGAATCACCTCTCCAATATAGTAATTAATTTTATCTGTTAATTCCTTGTTAAATACTCTCCATTCCCTCCTAACGACTTTAACAGTTCGCCTTCAGGGCGTAGTCGGTGAGCATCAATGCCACTAAACAAACACCTTTTTCACGCCAAATTGCATCTTCGTAGCTATGGTGTCTTATGCCCTGTAGCGTCTCTTCCATTTATGGTTCATCCCTGCGCAGAAGGGCCCAGATACAACCATCACAAATGCCCTTCATGCACCCTAATGAGACACCTGGTATCATTTCTCAGCACAAAGTTTATCAAAATCAGGGGTGTCGTGGTATGACATTATATTAAATCAATACCATATTATATCTATGGGGAAGGGACTAATAACTTAAAGGCGAGCCGACAAAGGGACGGAACACCACGAGTTTCGACGGGCGGAGGGCGAGATAAGAGTGCAACGAGGTCAGGTATAATATGGGCAATGGCAACGCTCAAGGTAACTTAAAGAGGCATGTACAAAAATATAATTTTATTTACATAAAAATAATGAGAGAATTATTGGGCAAAATTACATCAGATGAACGAGGGGAGGGGGGAGATGGTAGTTATGAATCAGGCCATGAAATTAAAATTTATGATATTACAGGAGGAGACTATTCAAATTGGGGGGGGGGATTAACTCAAATGGGTTACTGAAGGAGGAGAGGGGTTGGCTTACGGAGGATTCCAGGTGAGACGTCGGGGTAAGCTTTCACGGATGTCTTCTGCACGTAAGGCGAGGCCGCTCGGAGCTTTTGAGCAGGAATTTAAAGTGATGACGGTTCTCCAAAAAGGAGGGGGGGGCGGTAACGTCCGGTCCAGGAGAGAGTATTTCGGCCACCCGAAAACGAGAGTCGAACGAGGAGGGCTTCGACATGAGTTGATGGGTGAAGTCGGAAAAATCGCTCGGTAGCGATAGTTAAATGGAATTACCTCACTGGCTGGGGCTAATTCCAATACACAACTAGTTCAGCCGTCACTTTGCTTTGTTGTTAGCACCTGACTTGGAACTAGGGGAATCTTATTGAGGCCGGGCGAAACTTCTCAACTCTGTGTCTGTCTCATGGGAAACGAGCACTATATATGTCTGAGGCTCTCCCCACGGGGGATGGGGGGGGGGTAGTGGGGAAACAGCTCTACTCTCGAATGGCCTCGAATCTTCTTGCCGAGACTATTCTAACCCGTGTAAAGGTGAACCGTGGTGGACGCGGTTCGAGGCTACCTGCCTCCTCACCCGTTCTCTCAGCTTCTCTCCTCAATGTCAGAAGCCTCTCGAAGATGGCTGAATACATTCATGACCTGCTCGTTAACACTCGAGTCACTCACCTTGGACTCACGGAAACTTGGCTTGCCCCTTCTGTTGGCTGTTTAAATCTCGCTACCCCTGATGGTTACGTCCACTCCCATACCTCCCGTAACTCTCGCGATGGTGGAGTTGCTCTTTCACAGTGCCTCCTTCCCTCTAAATAATCTGCCCTCTCCCTCCCTTCTTTCTTTTGAGGCGCTCATCAATGTCTCGGATTCCACCCCCTCTCTAACTATCTTGGTCCTCTACCGCCCCTTCCCTAGCTCCTCCCTCGAGCTTTTTCTTGATGAATTTAGTAACCTCCTCACTGGCCTCTCCCCCACTGGTTCTCTGCTAATCCTCGGTGATTTCAACTTTCCTGGCCACAATCCTAATTTCAAAACCTTTTCTGAAATCCTTGATCTCTTCTCCCTCACCCAACACGTTTCTTCCCGTACCCACTCTCACTGTAACATTTTAGACCTTGTAATCTCTGACTGTCTTATTTCCATCCTGACGACTACAAATTTGTCTAATGCTATATCTGATCACTTCCTTATGAACTTCAACTTCTCTATCCCATTCCATATACCTCCCCAGCTGTCTTATAATCCTAAGCCTTTTCGTCGACTAGCCTCAATTGATTTACCCTCCCTATCTAATGATGTAGCCTCCAAACTTCCTCCCATTGATGCTTCTGCCTCTCCTTATCAGATTCTCTCTTCTTTTGAGCAACCCCTTCTCACTTGTCTTGATGCTCACTCTCCCCCCGTCACCCTTTCGAACTCCCGTTGTCACCGTGCCCCTTGGTACTCTATGGAACTCCTCTGTGCTAGGCAGTCCATGCGTGCCCATAAAAGAGTCCTTAGAAAGGCTTGCACCCGTGGGCAAGACACAACCCCTCTCTCGCTGGCGTTCCGACTTGCGACAGCTTCCTACGTGGCGAAATTAAAATCTGCTCGTGAAGCCTACTCACGTAATCTGCTTACTGATAATAGGAATGATTCCCGTACCGTCTTCCGCCGCCTGCTCTCCCGTCTTACTTCCCCAGCCCAGGTCTCCCCACCCATTAGCCCTGCTACTCTCTCGAATTTCTTCGCAGATAAGGTCACTAACCTACGTGCAACCCTCCCTCAGCCTTCTGTCCCGGCTCCTGCCATTCTCCCTGATTTCCCACCTCAGCCGCTTATCGTTTTCTCCGCTGTGACCACGTTGGAGCTTACAGCCCTGCTCTCGCGTTCTAAGAAATTGGGCTCCCCAAAGGACATTTTTACGCCTAAACTGTTATGTAAAATTCTGCCTGCTATCCTCCCAACGCTTCTTCACCTGTTCAACACTTCACTTGCAACTGGTCTTGTTCCCTCTTCCTTCAAACGTGCCCACATCCGTCCGATTCTTAAAAAGCCTCAACTGAACCCCACTGACCCTTCCAATTATCACCGGATTTCGCAACTTCCTTTCCTCTCTAAGCTTCTGGAGAGAGTGGTTGCTTCACGCATCAACAGTCACATGGTGGCCTGTAACATTGATGAAACCTATCAATCTGGTTTCAAGTCAGGTCACTCCACAGAAACCGCCCTTCTCAATGTGTCCGATTGCTTACGAAGAGCCGCGGACAGGGGTTGTGCCTCCATCCTCGTTCTACTCGACCTCTCCTCTGCCTTCGATACTATTGACCATACCGTCCTACTTGATCGTCTCCACTCTTTCCTCGGCATATCAGGCACCGTGCTTGACTGGTTCCGCTCTTACCTCTCGTCTCGTACCCAATCCGTTGTGATTGACGACGTTTCATCCAACTCTATCCCCATTCGCTTTGGAGTGCCACAAGGCTCTGTCCTTGGTCCTCTACTATTCCGCATCTACCTTCTCCCTCTTAGTTCCCTTCTCCGTATTCTCGGTATATCCTTCCACCTCTATGCTGATGACACTCAAATTTTCGTTTCCTCATCTCCCACGTCTCTTGCCTACTTTATCACTGACCTCCTGGCTGCCTACTCCTCCATTTCTGACTGGCTCTCTACCAACTTACGCAGGCTTAATCACTCCAAAACTGAGGTCCTCCTCGTCAGGACCCCTGATCTTGTCAAAAAATCTAAATCTCTCTTTCTCTCGCTTACTCTGGGCAGAAATACTATAATTTTCTCTGACTACGTTAGGAATCTGGGTGAATTTTCCTTCTCGTGACTTAAGGTCAAAGTAGGTCTTATACCTCTCAATAAGTCCTTCACGAGATACGACACTCGTTTATTACCTCGGGTCGACTCACGCTCGAGAGCTTTAGTTTTCTCCCAAAGGGGAGGGGGGAAGAGTTGCGAACTCCTTCTAACGGCGTGGGCAAACGTGTCGTTCCGGAGGGCATGAAACTCCAGGTCGATAGGGGTTTCCGGGGGAACACGTGCATCGGATTCCAGGGCTGCCTGTGTACGGGTAATCACGGGCTGAACCACGGGATGGTCGTGGATTACGGAGTTCTGACCGAACAAAACGGAGCAGAACTGGATTGGGGCCGCTACCACTTCGGCCCAACCGGACATATAGTCACACTCGATGTGGCAACGAATTACTGGGAAACGACTGGCTCGGCCAAGGTAGTCGTGGACCACCGCAAATTTTTGGTGGTTGGGTCCAACAGGGGGGAGTAGGTCCTCAGACACTATAATACAGGTGCACCCGGTGTCACGGACGAGGGTAGATACTCGGCGACCGTTCACAGTTCCGTTCTCGAACTTCAATCCACCAGGGTTGTTCTCATTAAAGAGAAAGTTTACCTGATGGACCCGGTCTTTGGTGGGCGAGATAGGATCGGGAGTCTCCTGAGGCGACGGAGGAGGATCAGGGGTGGCCCAGATTTGGTGCACTTGGTTGGACTGAGAGTTTGCGAATCGGGAGTTTTGAGGACAGTTCGTGAGGTAATCGCCGGGAACTCCGGAGGTGTAGCAGACGATCGGGTTCTTTTGGTACGGCACAACCGGGAGAGAAGAAACTAGGGGCTTAACGTCTCGGTGTTCAGATGGATGGAAGTTTATTGGCTTCAAGAGACTAGGAACTTTGGTAAATCTTGAAACAAATTTAGGGGTGGTCTTAGGACCATAAAATTTAGTTTGTGGGGGTGGGAGGCGATTGGGGAGCCTTTTTAACATCCTTAGGGTATAAATCGTGACTGCCCGCGTAGACATCAGCCTCTTCCAAGCACTCCTTGAAAGTAGCACAACGTTTATCCTTAATGAAGGCGCGAATTTCGGGAGCCACGGCAGCTAAAACTGATCCCTAAGGAAGAAATCCAAAAGGCACTCTTAGACGTGGGGAATCTTGCACGCATCCAGCCAACACTGAAGGTATCTTTGGAGGATGTACCCGTGTTGTCGAAATGTTTGGCCAGGGCGGATCCTTTCCTGGCGGAATCAGGAGCGGTAGAATTCGCTACTCATATGAACAGCGGCTAGCAATTCGGACTTTAACGTGTAATAGTCCAAAGTTGCTTCCGGGGCAAGGGATACGAAGATATCCCTTAACTTGGCATTTAGGAGGTGGAGTAAGCGAGCGACGCCATCATTTTCAAGATCCCATCTATTGATCTGAAAGATTCTCTCAAAATGGGTCAAAAATGACCCAAAGTCCTCTCCATCATTAAAAGCGGGAAGGTGGACTGAACGAGTTTGGGGAATTTCAGCCCGGAAACCGATAGACTGAGAATCCACTTGAATTCGGTTCATTTCCAGCTCATGCTGCCTAATTTGTTCACGTTCTTCCATCTCCATCTTGTTCTTCTTCACCTCCATTTTGTTCATCTCCATTTTGTTCTCCATCTCCATTTTCAGTTTGTTCTCCTCCATCTCCATTTTGTTCTTCTCCATCTCCATTTCCCTTCGCTCTGCCCTTCGTTCCTCTCTTCTTCCTGCATCTAATTTAACAGGTCTTTGCCCGAAAGACCTAACATTTCACCCTGACTCTTGAATTTTTCGAAGGATGACATTGTTACGCAGTTAACTCAGGAAACACTGACACGCGAACGAGCTAGGACACTACCCACGCGAAACGAATTCTTGAATATTCGTGAAGGCCTTGTTCGCATAAAAAAATATGATACAGCTACCTACCTCTGCTGTTTCTAAGCGGAAAAAAAATTAAAATGGTCCTACCGGAATTACGACACCAAAGACCTTAACTCTTTTGGATTAATAGCCAGGAGAGTCTCCAAAATTCAAACACACGCGAACGAGCTAGGACATTACCCACGCGAAACAAATACTTGAATATTCGTGAAGGCCTTGTTCGCACCCCCCAAAAATTATGATACAGCTACTTACCTCTGCTGTTTCTAAGCGGAGAAAAAAATTAAAATGGTTATACCAGAATTAGACACCAAAGACCTTAACTCTTTTGGAATAAAAGCCAGGAGAGTCTCCAAAATTCAAACACAATAAAAAATTAATTACCTGGGGTCCAACACAAAATCTAAATAGATTACGTTCCACTGCTCTTCAATTAACTTGAACTTGCTTTCTGCCAGTACAATACAAAAATTCAAATAAAAGGGATATACGTGAATAACAAGGAAACTTCTAATGTCGAAATTAAAATAATACGGGTTCGTAAAAACCCCAAACACACTTGACACCAAAATTATATAATATGTAAATTAATAAATATATATGTCGTGGTATGACATTATATTAAATCAATACCATATTATATCTATGGGGGAGGGACCAATAACTTAAATGCGAGCCGACAAAGGACGGAACACCGCGAGTTTCGACGGGCGGAGGGCGAGATAAGAGTGCAACCAGGTCAGGTATAATATGTGCAATTGCAACGATCAAAGTTACTTAAAGAGGTATGTGCAAAAATATAATTTTATTTACATAAAAATAATGAGAGAATTGAAGGGCAAAATTACATCAGAGAATTATTGGGCAAAATTACATCAGATGAACGAGGGGAGGGGGGAGGGATTGTAGTTATGAATCAGACCATGAAGTTAAAATTTATGATATTACAAAAGGAGACTATTCAAATTGGAAGGGGGGGGAATTAACTCAAGTGGGTTACTGAAGTGGAAGAGGGGTTGGCTTACGGAGGATTCCGGGTGAGACGTCGGGGTAAGGCTTCACGAATGTCTTCTGTACGTGAGGCGAGGCCACTCGGAGCTTTTGAGCGAGAATTTAAAGTGATTACGTTTCTCCAAAAAGAAGGGGGGGGGGCGGTAACGTCCGGTCCAGGGGAGAGTATTTCGGCCACCCGAAAACGAGGGTCGAACGAGGAGGGCTTCGACAGGGGTTGATGGGTGAAGTCGGAAAAATCGCTCGGTAGCGATAGTTAAATGGAATTACCTCACTGGCTGGGGCTAATTCCAATACACAACTAGTTCAGCCGTCACTTTGCTTTGTTGTTAGCACCTGACTTGGAACTAGGGAAATCTTCTTGGGTCTGGGCGAAACTTCTCAACTCTGTGTCTGTCTCATGGGAAACGAGCACTATATATGTCTGAGGCTCTCCCCGCGGGGAGGGGGGGGGGTAGTGGGAAACAGCTCTACTCTCGAATGGCCTCGAATATTCTTGCCGAGGCTATTCTAACCCGTGTAAAGGTGAACCGTGGGGGACTCGGTTCTAGGCTACCGCTTGTGCAAGGGGGGGGGGGGGTAGGCTTACCAATTTAAGCCTAACAAAACCTTCTACAATGCATGGAACTTCTGTGCTGGACAAGAAATTCCACGTGGAATTCCCCACAAGGGGTAATGGGATTAACACTCAGCAAGAGACCGTCGTCCAAGTGGTCATCTGTCAGCTGTGCACGGGTCCAACCTAACCTAACCTTAACTTAACCTATCCTAAAACGCGCTTGAAAATAAAGATGTTTCAATACACGTTTGGAATGATGGAGGGCCGCACCGATGACCTAGGAAATGAATTGGCGAGCCGCGCGCAATGTTAATTTGGACAAGTGGCTACGGGCCGCACGAAATGACATGGCCTGACGCGGGTCGGGGGCCTCTTTCCTAAACTATTGTCTCACTCCACGCTAAACCACCCCTGTTCATCGCAACATTGATCTCGTTCCACTTTCCTCATCGATCTGCGGCCAACAGCATTAAAAAAATCAAGCTAACGAGGGCGTATCCCATAGATATCTTGTGAGGGGGAATCTGTAAAGAAGATAAGAAAAGAAGGGTAATCAATGATGGAGGAAGTGGAAATGTAAGGGAAAAAATGGCGGGCGTTTGACCTCAGTGTGGACTACTGATTAACGTGGGATCCGAACTACAGGCCTCTACAACGTATGCTGCACCGTGAAAATTAGATGAATTATAACTCCATTCAGCGACTAGTCAAACCCAATGTGGCTTAACTTTGTTAAAATCGGAAGCGCTGTTTCTACTCAGATAAGCCATAACCCGAAGAGAAACTGTATTAAAGATATATAAAGGCAGGCGCAACTGCAGGCATTATAGTCGTAAGTGCAATCAACCTTGGGGATTGGTGCAGAGAGGGCCCGTAAACACTCAGATGTCAGCTGCAGCATGGTTTACCATGTTACACCTGAGACTCCCTCGCTGGTGCAAATATTACCAGCTTGGCCTGAATTAGCGGGATCGTTTCATTCAGTCAACTAATCCGTGTACGTCTTCCCCGACCCTCAGACGATGTACCAGAATGCGACCACCATCACGGCAATGGGGTGCGCGAAGGAGGAAGAATGTCAACCAGGTATGATGATCATCAAGTAAAACCTACGCTCACTAACGAATCCAGTGCTCTCAAGTGAGACGCGAGCACAATAATAAATAGAATAAGTGTTGAAACAGCACCCTTCCCCGAACCTAAAAACACTGGGTGTCAAGGGAGAGTCCTTTCAAACCCTCCCGAATGATTTTTTAATTTATCAAATCGAATAACTAACAAGGGCATTTGAGTTTTTGAAAAGGGTTTCGTGATGAATTTAGGGGATGTGCAAATGTGTGGGAACTGGAGTACTCAGAAGTGAAGACTACTTCAGTTAACAATGGCAGAGAGAGCACACAACTCTCCCGCATCCATCCGTGACTCGGAATGAAGGCAGGAGCGTCCTCTCCGAGGAACAAGTTCGTATAAACATAAGACGAGGGACCGTATTAATAAATAATATGAGGCTTCCTGCCGACACACATGCCATTTTAAGAGTCAACAAATATAAAAACGTTGTCTCAACGTTCAGGGTTGCTATGCCTTGTAATATGATAATTACCACTCTAATAAGAGCCTGGAGTCGGATATTATAAGTCTGGTGTATTTATCTAGCAAGGACCATCGATTCTCTAGGACCGTTGTGTAACTACAAGGACGCCATAACCTTGTTGATTCTAATTAAAGATAATGACCTGGTAGGAAGAAACTAACCCCTTAATTAGCCTTGTTTAAAGGTTTTGGGGAAAATTTAGTGGAAAGAAAAATGTGTAAAACAGCAACATACAGAGATAGCGTGAGAGACAAAAGATATATTTATCATAAAAGATGGACAAATTGGAGTTGATAATGAGTAAAAGTGCTTTGGCAAACATCGAACATTCCGCAAGGGGGAGAAGTCGAAGCATAGTACTATCGTTCTTGATGCACCTTTCCCTCCAGCAATGATTGGCCTTTGGTGCCTTTGAGCTTGACAGCGAGGTATTCTGATCTTTATGATAATTCCATTATCCGTTGGAGGACTTTATCCACGGTTAAAAATGGATGTGTGGTGCAATTAACTAATTTCCACAACGAGGCTATTTGTAATCGGGGAAGAATGATGAGAGAAGAGGTACGCAAGCAAAAGTAAAGAACTGCCTCAAATGTCAAGTTTAGCATCGCTTGTAATAGCAAACTTCATTGACGCTAAATGATGATGACAGAAATTGTAATATAAACCTCCAGGAATTAGTTCGTACTAATATAGGGCTATCGTGGTATGAACCTAGAAAGATACTTCACAACAAACCTGTATCTATAAGTTTTTGAGGACAGTTATTAAATCATAAAAAGGCTCGAGCGGCTAAGCTTATGGCGAAGTTAGGCTTAATGGTTGAACACGAAATCGTTAAGGAATGGATAGAATCAACGAGGATAGAACAAAATATATATTATTATAGATTAACAAGAATGGAACATATTTGAAATTATATTGGTTGAATTTGAATATAATTATACAAAATGAACATGAGTTTATTACTGAATTTTCGTCGTGACTAAGCTTAGTGTAAGGTAGATAGGTAATGGTAAATATGTAACACTGTAATGGTAAATAGGTATCAAGGTAGCAACTAGTGTGTATAGGGGTCTGAAATGAGAGGACAAGGAATTAAACTAAGTATAATTTGTGTGGAGTTAAATGATTAAATGGAGAAGGAATATTTACCCACGTTTGGATGAGAATGACGAGACACGAGTGAGGAATATTTGTGTTCAATGTGGAGGAGCTGAAAGCGTGTTAGTTTGTGTGTTTGACTAAAGTAAGTGTTTTCAAAAAGAATGTATCTTAGCCACGATTTCGGGATGTAATTATTTATACAAAAATATATTGAAAATACATATATATATATATATATATATATATATATATATATATATATATATATATATATATATATATATAAAATTGTAGATTTTTTATTGATAAATTAATATAGGATTATTTGAGATGATTGGTAAGTTATACATAAGATTAAATAGAAATGGTTGAAATTAATTGGTAAAATAATTGGATATTTTAACATTGGATTTAAAAAGAAAAGTATGGTAATATTTTATAGGAATGCCAGAGGGCATTGATATATTAAGAATCGGGACACCCCCAAATAACGTCTAATAGAGGCATACATGAAAGAGAACAAATTTGAAACTAATCCTAACTTTTGTATATCGCTTATACAGAAATTACTAATTATTGAATTTCTTTCTTAAATCTGCCATTTTTACCCAGAGGCAAATAAAGAAGCTCTGAAATGCTGTGCCAAGGACCTATGTAACACAGAGATACCTGACGTTACAACCACGCCAGTAACCATAACAAAGGGATCGAGAAACACAGGTTTGAAGAACGCTGCAGAGTTGGTTAGTTTGATCTTATCCTTTAGCCTGACAACAGTCTGTTATATTTAATCAGTAACCAGTCTTAGAAAACGTTCCCCGATATTCTCTATAAGATAGAACGTGCCATAGGTCTAAATTTAGAGTTTACAGGATCTGGGATACAGGATACTTCCCCCACCCATCAAATTCAGAAAATTACATTTAGGCTTTAGCGTTATGTGTAAGGGTTACGATACCCCTAACTCATATATAAAATGTTAAAATAGATATTTAGTTAGTATTTCTGTTTATGCTATAAATTGTTAATTAGCCTCTTGTTTAATATGGTTTAAATGTTATTCCACAAGAAAAAAAAGCATTTAATTATTTCTAGTCTGAAATTTTCTCAATGGTTTTCAGATATAAAATTTCGTTCTTAAACCTATAAGTTTAGAAAATAGAGTGGAATTTAATTTAAATATTATATATAAAGCGAGCACTAGAAATTATAAAAATAAACCTATTTACTTTTTCTTTCTTCTTATAAATGGATAAACAATCTAGCCTCGTATATTGTCCTTTAAGGGGTAAGAACTTCACATATTGCTGATGTGAAGGATAATTTCATTTAAGTGAAGATTGTACTTGAGTACTCAAATTCAGTAGCAGTATGCAGCAGCCTTAACGGGGATCCAAGGGTGTATCTAAGGCTTCAAGGAACAAATTTACCAAGTGTACACATTCAAAAGTATGAAATATTTCCACTTCCGAAGGAAAATATGGTTATATGTAAAGGTACATAGATCAGTCTACCTTCATGGGTCTTACTTTGAAATACAAACATTTAAAAATTACTATAGGCGAAGAGATTCCTAAAAGTTAACTAGCCAACATATATCCTCATTACTTACGCAGTTAAAAGATGAAGGGCTACTTTGAAAGGCACTTGGAGATCTGCAGTCGTTGACATCATGTCTAGAGGCATACGTAAGGCCGTGGAGAATCAAGGGGAAATAGGTATACCGATGAATAAAATATAATAAAAAAATTATTGTTATACATGAATCATAAACGTTGGGAGGACACATTGGATACTCCTCGGGAAGCAAATTCGTACAAAAGGTAAAGGAACCCAAAAGAACGAATTTGAACCCCTTACTGTTGAGCCTAATACTAGGCTGCATTAAAAAAAAACATCGACCGTCTCTCATATTCTTTGCCAGGCAACCAGGAGGGCTGACGTAATTGCTGTCATGTAGTCAGTATGAGGAAGAGCGAAACGCTGGTATGGTCTCCCAGTCATCGCGCCCTCTTTGGCGCCCTGATCGGCGCTCTCCTTATCCGAAATCCCTAAATGTTCAGGAACCCAGCAGAAGATAATCTCTACATCCACCCGGCTCGCGGAAACCGTAACGCTGGGAGAACACGTACAAGCGCCTAATGCGCTGTGTACGGCACAAAGAAAGTGGGATATCTCCTGAAAAGATAAATACGCTCTCAATCGGGGCCATGCGGAAGGCCAGGTTGCCGATGTGAAAAACTCACAACGGTACTCAAACTTCGAACGAACAAAGCATCGGTAGGAAAGCAATGCGAGAGTACAAGAGACCCTAAGATTGCGAATATGGACCTTCCTGGTTAGGCGTCGGACGAAGACAAGAAGAAAACGGTGCGAATCCAGCACCCCAAGACGAGCCCCATTTAGGCACAAGTCAGTCAGGATGGAGCTGTGACTGGTGGCAAAGTGCACTACTTTATTCTTGGTCAAGGAATACCCAAACCTGTGCGCTTAGAAATACCAAGAGATGCGGGACAATTCGTGATGGAGCCTACGCTCTAGATTTGGCATTCAGGCCGGAACAAATGAAATCAAAAGGTCGTCTATGCAGAGCCTAGCAAGAATATATACTGATAGCAGCCAGATGATACAGTTTTTGTCTATAGGACAAAGTATGTCACACTGAATACACTTCTATGCGAGACGCCTTCTTCCTTCCCTATTGGTCTGGAGGGCTCACCCTGCCCTTATGCGGAATCGACTATCTCGTAGCAATTCAGAAAGAAAATTGGAAGGCGTGCCCTCACCCTCGTTGAATGGAAGGTCTCGATTATAAAGTATCACCATGTCGTATCATAGGTCTTCTCCAGATCGAAAATATATGTGGATAGTGCCGGCTATAAAGGAAAGTCTCGCAGATGACATTTTACAATGGGAGTAGAGCATCCGACGTGGAATCAATTTGCGGAAGCCGCACTATTCAGAAGACGGGTGGCCTCCGCCCTCCAGAAATTGGGTGAAACCCGTATAGAATATTTTGATCTCTCCCCAGTTTTCAAAAACGAGCAGTAACGATTCACCAAGTGTCTGGGAAGATACCTTAATCTGTACAGATCCTGTTACACAAATCTAGCGCAAATGCCTTGCCTCTTTCATTTAGGTGTCGAAGTGTTGCATACGGGATATTGCCCGGACCAGGAGCATTGTCCACACAGAAAGCTATGAGGCGACTCAACTCACTTAACGTAAACCTGTCGTTGGGCGGCGCTTATATCGTATGTAGCCATATCACCTCTGTCTGAGGGCCGCCTTGCACTGCGGGGCTATTTTCTCCTCAGAGGTGGTCTCCAAGTGGCCAGCTCTTCTAAGGTATCACGTATTCCTACTTGGAACTCCCCAGTTATATTGGCTGTAATCATCATTTGGGGGGCCGGCGACTCGATCTATTCGGGAAAGAACGAGCGGACAGGGACGCTTGCCTTCAGCAAGCTCACGATCAATGTCAGGAGGACACTAGTAGGTACGGACCTACAAACCTTACTAACCCATGCCGATCTATTGAGCTTGGTCCTGTCGAAACTCTCCCACCGGGAGCGGTCGATTCTAGCCGCCTGCTTTCTGCTTTCTTGGCTTGCACCTTTAAAAGAAAAGGAGAGGCTGAGTCCAAAGAAGGGGTTGAGGGGAAAGCCGCCTCACTCGTAGATAATGGAGAGTGGGAGGTGTTTCCGAAAGACACAGGGGCACGAGGATGACTCAAAAGAAGGCAATGAAAAACTCCCTTTGCCGCACAAAAATGGTTGGAGGGGAGCCCCTCCACCGGTTAGAGCGGTGTTGTCTAATTCCTCACCCACCCCAACACCAAAGTTGGCAAAGTTTCACTGAGACTAATGTAGTCTGAAATTTTGAGAACTTACCAAGGCACACGAAAATTCTAAAAGTTGTGTAACTACTGGAAAGGACAAAAAGGGTGGTTAGGGGCCTATATTCCGCATTCAACCTTTCACGCCTATCCCTCTCGGGTTTTCGGATTTATCAGGTGTCCACACTGGGTGTATTAAGGATGTTCTTCGCAACTGTGCAGTGGCATGCACCGATCAGAAGTTACCCAGTGTACCGGTAGATTACCATAGGCCGCTGGTTCCATTTGACCAACCAGAGAGGCAGGGTGACATGACGAATTTCCTTAATTGATCTTAATAATCCACGGCAGGATGGCCAAAATTTGAAATCTCTTGTGGAAGATCCAGAGATGCGAAAAAAGCTTTTAGTTAGCCTGAAAGCAAACGAGGCAGCAAAGCCACCAACCATAATCAATACAGTTATTTTCTACCAGAGATCAGCAGCTAGGAGCTGGTCAGCCCATTACACGCAAGGAAGTGGTTATTAGGGCAAAATTGATATTCCCATTAATCGCGTCCCAATGCCCAGGACCCTTCGAGTCCTGGTCTCTTGCGACCTGCAGACTTTAAAGGGCGTTGTTTATAGATGTCCCAAAGTCTCTTTTCTGACACAGCATGAATTAGCTAGCCAAGTCCTTAAGCCTAGACAAAGGGTTGAGGAGATAGTCGTAGAAAAAAGGAATACTGAGAGGGGAACACAATAACTTCCTACGGCCCCGTCAGAAAGTTCAAGTCAGCCCAGTGACGATGCATCCCTAATTTTCACTCAGGCCGGGAGTAGTTAGAAAAAAATAACAGATAAGAAAAGGCTAAGCTCTTTCTGAGAGTACCTCTTCTCCTCCGAACTTAGTCCGCCAGGTATTTGAGAAAACAACTGTAGAAACCCATCATATATGACTCAAACTTCTTCCTTTCTCTTTTTCAAATCAAAGTATTTGAGAATATAACTTGACTAAGCCATATATGCCCCAAGCATTATCATGTCTCGATTTCAGCCCAAATCTGCAGTTTCTAATCTGAGGCAGAAAATGAAAATGAACTCCTTTCTCCTTGCCTAAACCACCAACCACGTTGATTGAGATATTGCCACCTTTTTAAACGTGACCACCTCTATCGTATTCAAGATTCAAGATCAACAAGTATTTACAGGCTTCTGGAATGAACGTGTCGTGCGCAGCCAGGAGAAAGAATCATTCTTATTGGTGTGACGTCGTCACCACTGCCATCTTCGTCCGGAATATCCAGGAGATAACAACGCCAATGCGGGAGATCCGTGGGTGGCCGTGTACGTGTTCCAGTAAGACACCGCGCCTTCCCATACAGTCCATGTGACCCAGACTGCCTGGCCAAGAATTTTCACGATAATGTAACCAATGATATGAAGCTTACTAGCTCTCCAGATTTACATCGCTTGGACTATTACCTCTGGAGCGTCGTTGAGAGATACATAGTCACAAGGAAAAGAAGTACTTCAAAGAACATTGCTATCCATACCGAGGAGGAAATTTTACGGAAATTGGAAAAGGGATTGCATGAGGAGCGGCACGGGGTGATGGGGATGTGATTTGAAGAGAGACTCGATGTTCCATTGGTTCAGTATAGATGTATGAACTAGAAAATTAAATAATTTACTTTAAATTTGGGACTGGGAAACTCTGTAATGTATGGGCAACGCAATGATTAAAGACTGTGAAAGAATCCTAGAGCGAGTTTGAAAGAGTAGTGGGTGTAATTAAAAACATGTATCGTATGAAGATTGTGGGGCAGGGAGCAAATGAATAGATGATAGGGCGATATATTAAATCGAGAAGGGAGGAAGAGTGGTAAGTTTATATGCTTAGAAAAACTTTCAAGTGGCATCCGCGATATCCCAGCACAAAAGGTACAGATGTACATAGAATAGGGGGTGAATGTATGAGTTGATCGACATTCCCGCACGTGAGAAAGAATACTGAGGTATGTATTTGATATGCAAATCGAGAGATTTTTTATTTAATATGTTTTTTGGGGGCGATTGTCTACAAAGGAAGTTTGAGAAAGGTATTAACTTATCTGATAACATGATTGTGCGATGTAAGATTAAATTATCGGTGTTTAAAAAAGATAACATAAAGAAAAGAGTCGATAAATGTGTCTCCAAAGTAAGTGACTGTTTAATCTTTGAGAGTGGGAAGAATGTGAGAGAATCCTTGAGGAGAATAGGAAGACTATTTTAAAATAATAATGAGAAAAATAGGAAAATAACAATAAAAAATGACATAAACCAATAAACTATACAGAAAGAAGGACCTCAACTACTCCCAAAAGGAAAAATTAAATATCGGGTGGCCCAGATGAGTCCTTACTCCCTCAAGTGTCTAAACAAGGCATAAACAATACAAAAATTAGTATGGAAGGGCCGCCTCCTCCAAAATATCCCTTATACAACACTTTGGTGTTCAAAAGCCTGACCACAGTATAAAAGAAAAGCGGTAGCTACCCGATCTGTGAAGTTATTGGGACATGCAAAAAAAGAACACCAACATTTATTCTTCAAAATAACGTCCATCATTCTCTATGATCTTCTTCCAGCAATTAGCCAACATTCGAACCTGTCCCAGATCCCAGGTTGATGGTCGGCTGGAACGTGGTTGATCGTCCAGAGTAGCGAATCAAAACTAATTCCACTTTATTCCAAACTCATTTCTGCCAGTTGGGGCTAACACGAAAAGAAATAAACTGAGCAGGAGCAACAAACAACAGCAGCGTATCGTGGCTAGAGGACGAATGAGGAAGGTTAACCTAACCTAATGTAGTCGAATGAGTAAGGTTAACCTAACCTAATGTAGTCGAATGAGTAAAGTTAACCTAACCTAATGTAGTGAATGAGTAAATTTAACCTAACCAAATGTAGTCGAATGAGTAAAGTTAATCTAACCTAATGTAGTCGAATGAGGAAAGCTAACCTAACCTAATTTTGGTGTTGTTCCATAAAATTTTGTTATTTTCTTTCTGGTCAATTATATAGTACAATAAAAAGAAAAAAATAACATAAATGAGAAATGAGAGGACGAAGGTTCCTCAAAATAGGACATTCAATCCAAATAAAGAAGTTCGGGAAAACGCTTCATCAGATGCTACTGCGTCCCGCGTGTGTCTGCAATACGGAGAAGACAGAAAATTATTTGACCTCGAGGCATTAAGTGATAGGCCCACGGGTAAAGGCCGGGCGCAATGGCACACATCTCCCTTGATATGCATTTTTTTTCAAAGGGTTCTCTGGCGAATGGCACCAAAACTCGCTAACGAACCAAAAAAAACAACGATCAAAAAGAAAAGGCAGAAGACATGTTCTAGCGTCGGAGGGCGGCCCACCTTCATCCTGAGCTAGAGCATGCCCCCAACACGAAGAAGATAGGTCAAATAAAATGGAGAAGGCCCTTGTTATGCAGCCTTAAAAGACGACCTGATTCCTGCCATGTAAGCAGTGGGAGAAAGAGCGAAACACCGGTCCTATTGGTCAGTCTGTGGAGGTAGTACCCCCCTCCCTACATGTTTTGGAAACTTATAAGAAGGCAATATCGAACTTCACCCCAGTATCAGCATGCCAAGGCCTTACGGGTGCTGCAAGCCAGGGGACTAAGGGGACCATCCAATGCCTTAAAGGCACTTAGCGTGACCTGTGAATCACTCTGGATTAAAAATGATCTCCCATACAGTGAGGTATATTGCAAATATTTTAACCTTAGAGGCAGATACATCAGCTGGAAGAGCCCTACCGACTGAAATAAAGGGAGAAGTAGCATGGAAATTAAACTTCCCTTGAATCATATATGTATCCAGCAGGGTTGAAATTTGACAAGATATATACTTGATGAAATAAGAAAATAATACATCCGGTGTTGTGGAAGCTTTGGAGGAAAATATAAAGCGACAAAAATTCAAAAGAGAAACACCCCAGGGTGACATCTTGATAAGAATCATGGGCGCAACCGGTCCAAGAGATACATTAACCTCTTTAAATAGTTTCCTTGCCTTGAACCAGAAAGGTTAAGGACTTGACTGGCGTTCTCTCGGCAGCATAGGCACCCACGAGGTCGGCAACGAATAAAATAAGAGACTTTGACGACCTGGAAGAAAATAAACGCGGGTGAAAAGGCACATAATGCACTGTGTATGGCGTAAAGTCAGTTGCACTTCCCATACATATAGCAAGAGCTTATTCCTTAGTTGACGTGCGAAAGGCAACAGTCACCGAATGAAAACCAGTGTGGCAGTTCAAATTCACCTTCTCCAATATATGTTTGGATAAAGAACAAACAAAGGAGCGGTAAATCAACAGTAGGATAGACCTATCTGCACCCTACGCACACGTGCTAAATGGCACGAATGTTGATGGCATGGGTACAAGAGCCCTTAAAGATAAGAACATTCGCATCCCAGTCAAGGCGTTGGTCGTTCGAATACAAGACCAAAGAATTGGTGCGATTCCACCACCTCCAGACATGTGCCATTTAAGAACGGGCGCGAGGTGGTGTCAACGAGAACAGCAGAAATGCATGACCTCGTTTTTGGCGTTATTAAACCAATGCTTGTACGTTTCAGCAGCACAAGAGAATCAGTTCAGAGCGTACTGGAACCGACGCTCCGGGAAAGGCGACTGAGCAATGTCAAAATATATAAAAAGTCGACTACGTAGAGCATAGCGAGGACATCTACATTTGTATGACCAAATATAAGTGTGAAGGCACATCTCACCTTAATAGAATGGAGCCTTCATGTTACTGAATCGCCGCGTGGTATCATAAGCATTCTAAAAATACAAAAACACCTTGGCGAAATTCTGCACATAAAAGGAAGCCTCGCGCAAGCACACTCCAGCCAGAGAAGAGCATTCGATGTAGAGGGGAACTTACGGAAGCACCACTGTGCAGAAACGAGGCGACCTTTGCTGTCCAGAAAATAGGCTAACAAAAGATTCACTATTTTCTACATCAACTTGTACACGCAGGACTTTAAGGAAATTGGTCGGAAACCAGCCGGTATAAAATTATCTCTCCTTGGTTCGATTCGTAAGTCCGATTATCTGATTAATCGGACTCGCATTTTCGAATCGGATAATCGAATCGGACTAACTCCCGCCAAACGGATCAGATAATCGCAATCGGACTGCCGAAAATTTAAAGAGATTTGCAATTAATCCAGGTCGGCATCGTCTTTGTTCTTTTCGCAATAGCAGTTTCTTAATAAATTTTTCTAAATTTTTCTCAAGTAAATATTTTTTCGTTTTATTCTATTCTATTTACACCTTCGTATTTTCTCTATAATATAATTCGTAAAATATCATGATTAATTATTAAATCATATATAATAAAAAGGTTATATTTTACAAGTATAAAGTAGGTATAATACGTGTTTAGTTTTGGTTTTTCGTACGCGTCTCATATCGGTTAAGTTCAGGGAAGAGGTCAACAGCTGGTCGAGGAAGCCGCTAAGAGAGAACCCGATGCTCTCGCATAATCTCTTCCAGCTCGAGTTCCGTGATGCTTGGGTAACACTCTAACTCAAGTATAACACGCCGCTCCTGAGCTCCGCGTCGGTCGAGCGTGTTTTTAGCTATGGGTCGGACATCCTCAGGCCTAAGAGGGCGGCCCTCGCTGCACCGAACTTCAAGGCCCTCGTCTTCATGAAGAGTAACCTCCACCTCCTCAAGAAGGCCCACGAAGTGGAGGAGGAAAACGAGGACTAAGCTGGCGGGCTTAGAGTAGAGTAGAATGGGAAACTTTAAATATTATGAGGTATATATGGAACAAAGTTGTTAATTGGCCCTATCTTTTTTTTTCTGAGAGAATATATTAGTATTACTCTGTGTATTTTGTGTAATATGTATTGTATAGTTTAATTTTCTGTTATGTTATATTTTAATTAAAATAAAATGTTTATTTTTTATCTTAAAGCTTGGTTTCTCTTTGTATTAGTTAGAAATGGCTTATTTAGGGTAAAGAAAGTATGAAATTCCCTTTAGAAACATTGAAAATCGCTTTAAAAACATTGAATCGCTTTTGAAAATATCGAATTGCATTTAAAATATTTAAACGAATCGGATAATCGCTAATCGGACTTAGATTTTTGGCACCCGAATCGGATAATCGAATCAGACTTGACGAGCTGGCGAATCAGTAATCGCTAATTGGACTTCAATTTTTTTGAATCGCGCCCACCTCTGAAAACAATGACAGTTGTTTTTCATCAGGAATCCGGAAGATATCCTGTAATAGGATCATGTTTAATAAAGCTAATAGAATGTGTATAAAGGTGCTACTAAAGATTTCGCCACGGATGCGGGATTCGAGTTGGCGGTCCCATATTTCTGAAAAACGGAAGGAAAGTCTTGTGAGAGATGTCTCGAGTCTTTTTGACATGCCTCTTCGCCTTTTCAAGAGGGTTACTTTCCTTGTGTGAAGACATTTATGTCCGCTAGGAAGAGCGGAGATCATTTTGAAACTAAACAGAATATGGCTCTCATCCGAAGAGATTATCAGAAGTCGAAATCGTTTGGTCGGCGGTTATATCGCTATATTATCGACATATCGCTACACTCTGAGTACCGTATCACACTCGACCGACCACCAAGAAAGCGAACGACGGGCAAAAAGGCTAAACTTTCTCTTAATATAGGTCATGCACGCGGCGATGAGGATACCAGAGAAGATCTCAACGGTCCCCTCAACAAACCTTAAACTCTTAGATTAAGAGAAGTAAGTTATTTCCTTGAATGTTTTCTAACAAAGTGAATCCCCAAAGCACCGTGGTGGCTTCTCGAAAAAGTGGTCGGCAAAACATTTGAATGGGAAAGTGATCACTGAGATGGAGATCGTTGGTTACTCCTCATCCAAAGTCCGCATGTGCATCACTAAAGCACAGGTAAATGTCAAGCAGAGTAACACACCAGTTTGGTAGGTAAGAATACATATGTAGAACAGTTAAGGTAGATGTTGATTATGTGCTTGCATTTATGGAGGTGAGGGAGATAACATGAGATATCTAATTTAGTCCGTAATATGAGTTATGATCTCGTTTAAAGGAAGCAGTATGGAAAATTAAAAATTTGATATTTTAAAAAACCGTAAACAGACCGGTTGCTAAATGATGCTATTGGTTCTTAGTCACCGAAATTGATTATTAGAAAAAACTAAGATTCATTAGGCGATTGGGATATTAGAAGAACACTAGTACGACTAAGGAGAAGACAAGTGACATAAAGAGCTGACATAGGACCATTATTAAAGACCGGGAGCCTTCGGGTTAAATTAGATGTAAGTGCTCTGAATACGGATAGTAAGAACGGAAAAGAAGCACCGACGTTGTAAGAGGAATATAGGGGAAGCAGAGAGTCTATTACTTTAGGAATTGGTGTTGGTAGATGAATTAGTTGGGTTTGAATATTCTGGTTTATGTGTAAGCTTGCCAGCACTACAACACTATGATGGAAAAGGTGGAAAAGCGAGAGCCAGGAGCCTAAGATGGGGGGCATAATGATGATGTAGAGAGCTTTGAGTAGGAAATGGGCGGAAAGAAAATAAAGAAAGAAAAGTAGCAAAACGAGTTTCGAACGCGCTTCTCGCGTCGCTGGACAGACGTTAGAGAGTCTTAAACCACTTGGCCATCCTGAGTCCCCCAAAAGATTGATTCAAACAAAACATTTAAGACGCTTGGCTAAACTTCTCGCACGTTACAATAAGGTGGGGGTGGGTGAGATACCGATTTTTTTTTATTCGCCAATGCCTTGAAAAGTATGTAACCGTGAAAAAAAATTTAGCATAGTACTAGGCCAGGGGTGGGCAACCTTTTTAAGTGGGTGTGCCAAAATTGGCCAAATCTTTGATAGAAAGTTTTCTCACGTGCTAATACTTGACTAAAACACAATAAAAGGATATAAAATTAAAGATGTTTTTTTATTCATTCTTAACCCCATATGATGGATAAAAATTACAAGGAAAAGATAGTTATTTTATCTAAAATATGCATATTATATTGAACAGAATTTAATATTTACCATTTTGAGTGGACAGCAACAAATCCAAACTAGAGAAATAAAAATTGTAAACCTTTTTTTTATTTACCATCAAGGAGATTTCTGCTGCTGCCTCACTGAAAATAGATAATTTATAACAGGTTGTACACCATGCGGTTGCTATATAAAAGAAGTTAGAGATACATTTATTGTATTTAGTTTTCTTAAATTAAGCATTTGGCTTAACTTAAGAAACACAGATAACATAAAACAAACAAACAACAATAAGGATGCAGGCTAAGGCGTCGGGTGGATGCTCCCTCCACCCTGCCAGAAACATGCAACCATTTATTATTATTTTTTTTAGGCAGCCCATCTGGTGTCTGCTTGCTTGGGCATAAGGCGCCGTACACCACACAGCCTACTAGTGGCTATATTAAGAAACAGAACAAAAAACAAGAAAAAAAATAACAATATATAAATAACAAATAACAACGTCAAAAAGGACAAGGGCTGAAAAAAACAACAAGAAAACAGCAAAAAAGCCAGAAGGAGGCGCGATCTGGCGTCTGGGGTAGGCTCTCCCCTTCTCCCGGCGCAGGAACATGCAACCTATAAAAAAATAAAATAAAGGGAAGGAGGCCAGCCTCCTCCAAAAGGTCGTGAAGTCCACAAGTTAGTGTGCATGAATCCATCCCGAGCACAATGGACAAGCGGTAGCGACCCTGCTCCTCGCGTTACCGGGACAGATAACATGCGCGAAGATCGTGTTGACTGGGACATTCAACAAGAATGTACCGAACAGTAGAGCGCTCCATCAAATGGCGGGGTGTCCCGTGAGTGTATCCAATTCGGAGACGACAGAAAGCAACCTGAAGCCGTCGCGTCATTGGGACTAGGTCCATGTGAACAGTCGCCGCAATATTCCAGCCATGTAGTCGGTGTGAGGAAGAGCAAAACGCTGGTCCGGTCGCAGAGTCCTCGCGGACTCTTTGGCACCCTCATCGGCACGTTCATTCCCCGCAATTCCTACATGTCTAGGAACCCAGTAGAATTTAATGTCAACTTCCACCTGGCTCGCCAAAACCGTGGCGTCATGGAAATCGCGAACCATGGTATGCGGAGATTCTAATGCCCCGAGAGTACTTAGAGCGCTTTGTGAGTCGCTATAAATCACAATCCGGTCCCCGAACCGGGCACGTAGCTTTATCTCCCGCACCGACGGTGTATTGTAACCAGCTCGGCCGTGCTGGAAGAGCCCCGCTGACTTCAAACAGAGGGGATACGGCGTGGAAACCGACCCCCTCTTGAGACTTAGAGCAATCCGTGTACACTGGCACGGTTCCAGCGTGGCACGAGGTATGCTTAAAAAAGGTCGAACGCAATACTCCCGGCGCTATAGAAGCTTTGGGAGCAGAGGTGTGGCTACAAATAGTCAAAGGTGGTACCCTGCAGGGTGGCGACCTGAGCAGAAGCAGGGAGGCTACCGGCCCAAGAGCTATACCTAGTTCTCAAAGGAGTCTCCTAACCTTAAGCTAAAAGGCCTAGGGCATGACTGGCATCTCTTGGCGGCATATGCAGCGTCTAGGTCAGCTGAGGATGCAGTGAAAGCTGTTGGCGTGTGAGAGAGGCGTTTGGCTCACGTGTGCAGGCGAATAATGCACTGTGCACAGCGCAGAGCAAGTGGCATCTCCCCAGAATCTTAAATTGGCTCTCAATGGGGCAAGTGCGGAAGGTACCGGTCGCCAGCGAAGGCCGGTATGGTGAATCGAGTCCACCTTCCAAAATACACGCTCGGCTGCAGATACATAAAACTCGTATCCGTACTCGAGCTTGGAACGAACAAAAGATCGATAAAAAAGTAAAACATTAGCACTATCAGCGCCCTGGGCGCTGAACGTCACGGAAAGAAGAATAGCCATGGCGCGCGTACAAGAGAGCCTAAGACTGCGAATATGAGCCTCCTCGGTGAGGCGTTGGTCAAATACAAGACCAAGAAAACTGTGCGAGTTCACCACGTCCTGGCAGACCCATTGAAAAATAAGGCTGGGTCAGGATGGAGCCGTGGATGGTTGGAGGATTGCCCCACCTTACTCTTGGCTAAATAAAACCGAAGTCTGTGCGTTTTGGAATAGCGAGAGACGCGGTTCAATGCCTGTTGGATTCGACGCTCCAGAAATGGCATCTGGGCCGCAAGAAAAGATATCGAAAGGTCGTCCACATATAGACTATTGAAAACACCTTCCGACATCACCGAGGTGATGCTCATGGTAAAGAGTGTTACACTGAGGACACTTCCCTGCGGGAAAGCCTCTTCCTGCTCCATTTTGCCGGAGAGCCCCCCCCCCACACCCGTACGCGGAATCGACGCTCTCGCAAAAATTCAGATGTACAGATCGGGAAGCGTCCTCTCGCCCATATTGAGGGGAGTGTCTCCATAATACCGTATCACCATGCGGTATCATAGGCCTTCTCCAGATCTAAAAAAAACCGTGGTGTAGTGCTGTTTGCGAATGAAGGCCTCGCATACGGCATTTTAGAGTCGGAGCAGAGCATCCGTCGTGAAAGGAACTTGCAGAAGCCAGACTGTGCAAGAGAGAGATGGTCACCGCGGTTTCTAATTCAAGTGTCGAGGCATGTCGTATGGGACATCGTCCAGGCATGGGTGGTGTCCGGGTAGGAAGTGAAAGCGGAACGCTTCTTACTTAGAGTAAACCTGTCGTTGAAGGGTTGTCCGCCTCTTGAGAGAAAGTCGAGTCGGTGGCCTTACGCAACATCACGACGACGCGAATTGAATGCCGGTGGAGCAGCATCCCGGCTAAAGAAGGATTCCGCTACGGACGCGGGGTAAGAGATTGCGGTCCCATTCTCCTGGAGAATGGGAAGGGGGGCCTGCGAGAACTTGCCCAGAATCCTCTTGACTCGCCTCCAAACCTCTGCTAGAGGGGGTCTTCCCATTAAGTGAAGACACGTATGCTCGCAACGAAGAGCGGCGGGCCTGCTTCGAAATATACAGGAACCTAGCCCTATCCCGACGAAATTCATCTACAGTGAAGTCGTTCGGGCAGCGCTGATAGCACATGTAGGCATACCGCTTTTCTTTGAGGGCCGTCACACACTCGGCTGACCACCACGGGAGTAGTCGGCGCGCAAAACAGCGAGAGGTTCCAGGAATAGGAGTTAGGCCCACGGTGATGAGGTTGCCGGAGAAGAACTCAACGGCCTCATCTACCAACCTGAAATCTCGACTGGGACGAGAAATGAATCATTTCATGAAATGCAGACCACCGCGACCGCGCCAAGCACCACCGGGGCGGGCTCTCGGGTGGCCGTGGCCGCGGCCGAGAAAATGATATTTGAATGGGAAAATGATCACTACTATGGCGGTCATCCCCCCCCCCCCCCCTCAAAATCAGGTTGACAAAATTTCAGAGAACATGACTGAAGACTCTTCAGCTTTTTCTCCACAGTGAGCAAAGAAGGGACCAATGCTCCATAAAAAACAGTTTTGTTCTCCCTGTAGGCGATCAATTGCCACTGCAATAGAAACCAAAACTGAGACATACTGCCCAAGAAATTCAATTTCGTGACCTCTGAACACTGGAAGTGCGAGGGACGTCATGAGTTAATGTAATTTGTCCTTGTGTTTTAAAAGTAATGACAATGCATCAAACAGAGAGTTCCACCTTGTAATGCAAGGCACCTTAAATGAGCAGTTGATAACAGTTTTGATAATCTCTGCTGATTTTGGACGACTGCTTTTGTTCCATAATACTGATTTTTTCTCCATCGCAGCATGATTGATAATTGCAAAAAAAGATGTTTTAAGTGCCTGTTTTGCATCAATTGTGGCGACGAGACTGAGTTTGTGTGAAACACAGCGCACATCCTTAGGTAGTCTGAAACTGCATGGGTCAGACGAAAGGTCTTCTTTCTGCGTAGTTATCGGCATTTTGCACCAAAGCAGGATGCTTTCTCTGTTAATAAATGTACATGTCAGATAATTGAAGGACATTTGTTTCATGTTGCCATAATTCACCTTAAATTCAATCAGCATATACTACAAATATAAGTGTTTCAAAAGGAAGCAGGTAGGTTCGTGCACGGTAAACCTACGCTACTTAACATTATCGTTAGCTAATAGCAATTTTGCCATTTTAAAAAATAAGAAATAGTGACACTTGGCAAATAATTAAGTATCATATAATTAGCTTTAATAAATTCTTACCTTCAAATGAATGCGTAGATTGGAAGTAGCATTGCTCGCCGCAGAGATTTCGCCATTGCATGATGTACATACACACTTCACTTTTTTTCTGTCAAAATATTTCGATCTAAAAAAATAACATCTAGTAAAATATGACTATAATTACATGATTCTTCATCTTCCTCGTGTTCATTATTGTCTAATCTCTATATTTCACTCTCTTTTGAAGAAGCTGAAGTTGCCATGCAGCAGTTGAAATAATGCTGAACGCTCCCATTATACAACCAAACACAACTGTGACCATCTGTTAGTTTAGTTTAAGGGAAAAACAAAGTCGCAGCTGCCCAATCCTAATGAATTCTTAATGGCAGCACTGTTAAAACGGGTTCGCCCGAAAAAAGTCAGAAGAGGCGTGGGATACACTCAATAAAAACGGAAAAAAGCAAAGGATTAGAAGAAAACAGTTAACACACAGAGACGCACAATTAAATTACGGGCATACAGCACACATTCTAAAAACAAGGGCGGCTAGGGCAATAAACAAATGACATGCGCCAGGCGCAGGGGAGGGCACAGGATATAAGATAAAACAATAAGCCTAAACACAAAATAGAAAGAATTTATAAAAGGTATAAAACACCACTTTGTAATAGGAATGTAAGGAGGGAGTCCTCTGTTAAAATAAAGCGAAGTCGAGCAGGGAAGGTGATGCCAGAAAGGGTAGTATAATAATAATAATGTTATTTTTATAGGCCCTTTATCACCAGTCACTGATGTAACATTGTTTCAAAGGCACTGATTTACAATACAATGTAGAAACAGACACAATTCTAGTATGGGCGGGGGCTCTTTCTTATGTTTATTTCTTGACTGAAGTGCCCCTTGAAACATTGACTGCCATGTATCTGACTCTTGGTATTCTTATTGGCTGAGATTCTTTCTTCTTTAAGTTGGCTGGGTTAATTCTTGATCTTCTTTTTTCTTGGTGTATCTTCCTTTTTAACGAAGATGTGATGATTCCTTCCAATTCTGATGACGTGATGACTTCTTGATGCTTCTTGACGATTTTGATGGGATGAGATGAGTTGAGACGAGTTAGCCCTTGAAAGTCGTATTTCCTTGAAATCCTTTTTCTTTGAGCGCGGTTTTCTTTTGAGTCGATTTCATGAGTTGTCCTTAAAGCGTTTTTCGTGGTCTCCGTTTTCTTCGAGAATTTTCTTCGTGAAAATTGTAAAATTTGGGGATCGATCGTGGGTCTTTTGAATCCAGAGGCTAGCACTCTACCGTTACGCTACGGCGAAGTCCGTTCTGACTTGGTAATTTAATGGGCTATTTATATTCTCGCTTTTGGAAGGAAGTTGTTCACTTATACATCTTCGCACCCCTACACTAGCTCCAAGTTGCCACAATATAATTTAATAAAAAATGGTTTCATAACCTATAATCAAGCGATAGAGTTTTTGTAGCTTTGTCATATGCCATATTTAGGAGCAATATAGAAAAAGCTCTCTACATGAGGAACAGTCAGATAAGTAGGATCGTCTGAAGCCCTAAGAGTCATATTACAATTTGAAGAATAATTGACAAGTAGTTCACGAATATAGGAAGGTTCCCAAATTTAAGACCCTTGTATGTAGCAAACAAATCTTGAACTTGATGCGTGCCAATATAGGCAACCGATGCAAATCAAACAAATATAAAGAAGTACTGTACCAGGTGGCAGATTAAACACCAATCTAGATCTATTGATGAGTGACTGTAATCTTTTTAATTCACTCTTTGGCAGATCAACAAATAATGAATTACAATAATCAATATGAGAGAACACAAAGGTATTCAATAAAATAACTGGTTTTCTGATCAAGGTATTTAGTAAATATTGAAATTCTCCTCAGATGGTAATTGCAAATCTTAATTATATGATTAAAATGGCTACTGAATGAAAGTTTGCAATCAAAGATAATGCCAAGATTCCTAAGTTTGAGTGATAAAAAAAGCTCACTATCTATCGAGGTGATCCCAATCGGGAGAGGATATTGAGTTTTATCCTTAGAACGCCAGAAAGGGTAGGGAAGCAAGAATTTCGAAGAGAAGCAAGGCGGGGACAAACTACTAAAAAGTGAGCCACAGACAGCTCGCCACCGCAAAAGGGACAACCAGGGGCCACTCGGCCTCCAACAGAAACTAAATAGCCATGAGTGAGTCGCGTGTGCCCAATTGGCAAACGGCAAGGAGCTAGAGGACCAGGAACGGAGAGAGCGTTTACTAAGGGATAGCTTAGAAGAATGGAACGAATCTCACTCTCTTTGCCACAAACAAAAGACATACGCCCTGATTACGGGGTAGGAATCCATAAAGGACAGAGGGGCTGCATCCGGCACCTCGAGGGCGCCAGAGCGGGCCAGCCGATTGGATGCCTCGTTGCCCAGGTCCCCAACATGAGCCGGAGCCCAACAGAACGCCACCCTGTAACGGAAGGCATTTCTAACCAGCCAGGAGCGAATTCGTAAAACCAAAGGGTGGGTGGACGTAAAAGAACTAATCACCGCCAGAGCAGGCCTTGAATTGCTAGAAATAATAAAATCTGAAGAATTGATGGATAGAATCAAATTAAAAGCCAAAAGAATGGTCGTCAACTCTGCGGTAAAACGGATGCTACAGGAGGGAGGGCAGACCGAAGAGACTCCGTAGAGGACACCCTGACCGCCCTAGCACCGAGGTCCGACTTATATGGGACGCTGCTGAGCATGAGAACACACATGTTCAAGAAACAAGCACTTTAATAGACGAGGGTGAGTAGACCATTTCTCGAAATGGCAAAAAATATTACAGGCCTCGGGAAGGCGAACGTTCCAACACGGATACCGGTGGAAATAGGAGGGACAACACCCCGGGAACACCCAGGGAGGCGAGATGGTCCCTGACCCGGAGCGCCCCAGAGGCCGGGGTAGAGATGGCCGCCGATCAAAAGATACCGAAGGGGACGGGGCAAAAAGGCGCTCATGGACTGGAAATGACGGGTATTTCTGAACACAAAAAAGAGACTGTAGGCACACCTGCAGCCGGTGATATCCTAAGGAAAGCACGTCACCCTCAACAAGGAGGCTAGGGATAGGTGAAGTGTGAAAGGCTCCACTACTAAGACGGGCCCCAAGCGAACGAACATAGTCAAGTATCTTCAAGGCTGAAAGAGACACTGAGGAGTACACCTGGTAACCGTAGTCCAGCCGGGATGGGAACAGTGACGAATAAAGCGATCACAAGGTGCGCCTATCACCACCTATAGTGGTGTGGGATAAAACCCTAAGCAAATCTATAGCCTTCGAAGAGAACGCCCTCAAGCGACGCAAATTGGGGTAGCCAAGTGAGCTTGCCTACCCCATTTGCGTCGCTTGAGGGCGTCCTGCTTCTCTTGAATCCGCAAGCTTGAGAAAGCATCGCCAATAAGGACCTTAAAATTACGGGACGATAAAAATTCTTGAATAAAAACCGGCAAAAAGCCCCTCATACTTCAATCATAAAACTGACGTAAAACACCATATGTCCAGGTGGTATCGTAGGCCTTCTGAATATGCAAGAACACCGCTAACACCTAATGCCCGGAGGAAAAAGCCCGTAAAACGGAGTCTTCCAAACGAATGAGGTGGTCAAGAGTAGTACGACCGCTGAGAAAACCGCATTAGAATGGAGAGAGGAGCGAGTTGGACTCCAAAAACCAAGTGAGGCGAACTTAAACTATCTTCTCGAATAACTTACTGAGGTAGCTCGAAAGAGCAATCGGGCGATAGTGACTGGCGTCCAAACCGTCCCTACCGGGCTTGAGAAAGGGTAGAACAACCCCCACACGCCAGGTAGTAGAGGTCAACCAAAAATAACTCCGAGTGGGGATGGAGACGAAGGAGAAAGTTGTAGTGGATGCAATCATCACCGGGAGATGTGGAGCCACAGTGAGACAAAGCATCTCGCAGCTCATAGACGGAACAGAGAGCATTATATGAGTAGGTGGTGCACGTTGTAAAATCTAAAAGGCAAGACTCTATTGCGACCTTATGATCGAGAAACTGTCGAGGATAGCTAGCGGCACTACTCACCGAAGCAAAATGGTCAACAGAGCTTCGCTGACTAACCGGACATCGGACACAAGTGAGCCTCCAATGTCCAGAGTGGGGATGACATGACCAGCGTAGCGACCACGGAACTTATTGACCCGCTTCCAAACCCGAGTCAGTGGCGTCGACAGCTTTGCCAAGACTCACGACGAGCACGACGAAGGGTCCTTTGGCGGATGGCACGAGCCCGGTTCCGATCGACCCTATTCGAGACGGTCGGGCTCCGCCTATAACGGGAATGGGCCAACTGATAGGCAGAAATAACAGAACCGCAATCCTTCGACCACCAGGGGATGGTGGAGCACCCCGCAACAGGGCACCTCCGTGTAACAAAGCGGTCAGCAGCCTCTAAAATATGAGTAGTAAAATATGAGAGCGCTGAATCTGAAGTATCAAAGGAAACCCGGTAGGCATCAATAAAGGAAGCCTCCCGGAATCCAACCCAATTTGCTCGCCGCAGATCCCAACGAGGAGGAAGAGGTAGGCACGGGCCAGGAAGAGCGCCCGACAGGACGATCGGGAAGTGATCGCTCCAAGAAAGGTCGTCCCGAGTCGACCACCGGAAGTCGAAGAAATGGTCGGTCGAACATAAGGACAAGTCTACAGCACTAAAAGAATCCGTTTGAATATGGTAAGATGTAAAATCGCCGGAATTTAAAAGACAAAGGGAATCGGATAATAAGAGGGACTTAACCACTCCGCCCCTATTTACCAATACCTTTATTACCTATTTACCATTACCTTGTTACCTTTTTACCATTACCTTGTTACCTACTTACCATTACCTATCTACTTTACACCAAGTTTAGTCACGACGAAAATTAAGTAATAAACTCATGTTCATTTTGTATAATTAAATTTAAATTCAACCAATATAATTTCAAATATATTCCATTCTAGTTAATTTATAATAATATATATTTTGTTCTATTACCGTTGTATTTCATCCATTCCTTAACGATTTCGTGTTTAACCATTAAGCCTAACTTCGCCATAAGCTTAGCCGCTCGAGCCTTTTTTTACGATTCCATAACTGTCCTCAAAAACTTATAGATACAGGTTTGTTGTGAAGTATCTATCTAGGTTCATACCACGATGGCTCAATATCTATAAATTAGGGCCCAGAATTTGTTTAATTATCTCCCGTGCGTTCACCCATTCTTAATTATAAAATCAAATACAAATTTTCAACCCAATCACATGGTTTCATATTTTTCAAGTCACTTACTCGAGTACACGTTCATTTTCCGAGCGTCGACTCTCAACACGTGTTAGTTTCTAATATCAAGTTTCCACTTACATCCTTAATTGAATTAATAATATCCTTATTAAATTAAATTTATTATATCTATATAAATACAACGAGTGAATAATATTTCTACTTCCGATAATTTTTATTTTACCTTCTTTCGCGTGACTGAGTTTTACACACACATAAACACACACACACACACACACACACGATACAGACACTTCATACTAGTGAAGAATCACGATGGTTACATCAGCAGCTTCGTTGACAACTCACACCATTACGACATCGCAGGCTGGCCTTACTACTTTCACCAATACGAATATCTCTAATGTTACTTCCGCAAGTATCCTTGATAATTCGTCCTTCATGCAAGAAGATCGATCTCGATTCCTTCCTTCCTCGATTGTCCTCCCAAGATATGATTCGGGCAACCCCATTGCCTGGTTAAAAAAAATGCATCACGCCATCTCTGAGCGAAACTGGATTTTCTGCATCACTCAAAATTTACCATTAAGTATCTTTTCGCTTTTTAAGAACATCTTGCTAGAAAGTGGTAGAATTGGGGCTAAGGGCAATTTAAAAGAGGCTTTTAGAGAGGAGTTTGGGAGATCGCAATTCGGAGATCTAAGGATGCTGTTAAATACTCAGGAGATGGGTAACCGGCGTCCCACGCGATTTCTGGAGCATCTAAAAGTCTTAATTCGAACTAAGGGAGCTCAGTTAGAATTTTTCGACTCTCTGCTCACAGAAATATTCATGCGTGGGATTCCTAAAAATATTAGGCCCTCATCCAGATGACATCACCCACTAATGTGGAACAAATGGCAAAGGCAGCCGATGAGTTGTTCAATAATCCATACGTAAGTTGGGGATCTATTTCAACCTCTCAAGAACCCTGTTCAAATGTGTCTATTTCACAGGTTCGTTTACCGAGGGACACTTCAGACAACCGACCAGAACTCGCACGTAAACGTTCCCCTCCCCCCCCCCCCGGGACAGGATCCTGCTGCTATGTCGGAGAGGATAGAGAACGATCTTCTTACTCTAAAGGTGCGAGAGCACAACCGTGAGCAGGGTATAGGGGAAGGCCGACGGCGTTCTTCCCCCCGAAAAAGGAATCAACGAGGTAACTCCAGCTCAAAGGTGAGGCATGGCAGAATCATTTTCATTCCCGACCCAATTCTGCCTATCATGACAATAATTCTCGGGTCTCTGCTGGTATCATTCTAAATATGGTAACAACGCCGTACATTGTGTACAGCCTTTTAGTTTCTACCACGCATTTAATCCTCGTTCTTTACCTAATTCTTATTCGTAAAATTTTCACCCTCCGACAAATCATGCTGTTCAAGTTTCTTTTTCCTAACTTTCAAATTGGTGCTGGTACCATTGCAGGTTTGGTGCAAAGGCAGATAAATGCTTACATCCATGCACGTACCAACATCATGTGCGTTTTTCAACTCCAACTTCTTCACATACCCTAATTTCACCAACCTCAAACGCGCAAAATCAGGAAAACTGTATGGGTTCTCGTACACAAATTTCAAGCTCATCACCACACCATAATCTTTTAAACTTAAAACGTAAGTGATTCGTGGGTCAATCACCTCTGCAAGCTCAGCTTTTTCTCAGGTTGACCCACTCTCTGGTTTTTCATTTTTGGTTGACACTTGTGCTCAATGCAGTGTCAATCAAACCTCTCCGGACGACAAAGATTGCCTGTCTGACCTTGTCCTTAAAGACGCTAACTCTTCGGATATAATGACATATGGAAGGCGTAACCTCGAACTCTCTACTGGGTTAAGTCGTGTTTTTCCATGGACCTTCATCGTCGTTGAAGTCGACATTCCAATTTTGGGCCTCGATTTCCTTTCGGCTCACGACCTTTTGGTCGATTATAATTGCAATTGCAAGCTTGTCGATACAACCACTACTCTGGCCGTTTCTAGTTCGTTTTTTTTCCATTGCAGAGTTCTCTCCTGTCTGTTCGTCTCCCCACAACTGCCACACACTTCCAACAACTCCTGCCACCTTATTCTGCCACCTTCAAAGACAGGCCTATCAAGCACGATGTGGTTCATAGGATAGAGACGACAGGTGGGCCTGTATTCTCACGCCCCCGTCGACTTGCCCCGGATAGACTTGCTCTAATGAAGCAGGAGTTCAAGTTTATGGTGGAGGCTGGAATAGCTTTTCCATCTACCTCCCCCTGGGCTTCACCGCTTCACGTAGTGCCAAAGTCTACGCCGGGTGAGTTCAGAGCTGTATGTGGTTAAAAGTGACTCAATGCTTGTACCATTCCAGATAGATATCCTCTTCCTTATCTGTCTGATTTTAATTATGCTATTTTCGGTTGTTCAATCTTTTCTCGACTCGATTTGGTTGGTGCTTTCAACCAAATCCTTATTCACCCAGATGACGTCCCGAATAGGGCTATCACCACGCCATTCGGTTCCATCGTCATGAAGCGAATACCTTACCGTCTTCGTAACAGTACTCAGACCTTCCAACGGTTTATAGATTAGTTTTGAGCGGTCTCCCCTTTGTATTTTGCTACATAGACGACCTCCTGATAGCACCTTCGTCTTTAAAGGAACATCTCTCTCACCTTCGTCAGGTTTCGCTCGTTTAGAAGAGTATGGTATCGTACTCAACACTTCTAATTGTCTTTTTGGTGTCACATAACTCTCTTTTAGGGACACCATATTTCCCCTGACGGAATTCGTCCTCCCTAGGATAGAGTTGCAATTATTCGGGATTTATTTTTTTCGACCTTCTTCACTCGAGCAACTTCGTAGATTTTGTGGTATGGTAAACTTTTACCACAGATTCATTCCCAACATCTCTGATATCAAGCAACCTCTCTAGGATCTGTTTTCTTAATCCAAGAAGAACCTTCCTCTATCCTGGTCTTCCGAAGCGTGCGAGGCTTTCTCTCGAACGAAAAAAAGGTTACGGCTTCCGCTGTTTCCCTGGCCCATCCTTGTCCAAGAACTTCCATAAGCGTTGCTTCGGACGCGTCCGCTACCCATGTTGGTGCGACGTTGCAGCAGAAGGTTGATGACTCTTGGTAACTGCTCGATCTCTTCTCTAAAGCTCTTATTCCTTCTCAACAGAGGTACAATACGTTTTCCTGCGAACTCCTCAGTTTTACCTCGCCCTCCGCCACTTCCGCCAATACTTGGAAAGGCGTGAATTTACTGTTTTTACCAACCATAAGTCGTTGGTTGGTGCCCTAGGTGCTAGTACCACCTTTGCTGTGCACTCTGTCGTTGATTTCCGCCATCTTGACTTCATCCTGCGAATGACAAACATATTCGCTACGTTTTTGGTTCATCAAACGTTGTATCGATTTCGGGCAAGCAACTTTCCCACACTGCGCCCATCGATCATGCGACAATAGGGCTCGCTCAGAAACAAGATGAAAACATGCAAACACTGCGTCACTCTGCTCAACTCGTCGTTCGCGAAATCGACTTGCCAGACAGTCCTTCCAGGCGCATCCTGGTTGACTATTCATTGCATGACTGTCCTACTCCACTCATTTCTTTCTTACCGTCGGCACATTTTTGACCAAACTCATGGTCTCTCCCGTCCTGGCATTCGAGCAGCTCGCAAGCTCATTACGCAACGTTATGTGTGGCCATATATGAACGCCGTCGTGGCCAAATGGACCCGTGGATGTTTGCCTTGTCAACGTGCAAAGGTTCAACGCCACACTAAGACCCCTCTGGCTGCTTTTCCTCTTGTTTGCACGTTTTGACGCCATTCACATCGATCTGGTAGGCCCTCTGCACTTTTCGCGTGGTTGAACCTATCTTCTCACCATGATCGACCGTTTTATTCGTTGGCCAGAGGCAGTTCCTATCTTGGATATCGGGACTTCCACTGTAACTCGAGCTTTCATTTCTGCATGGGTTGCTCGTTTTGGTGTTCCCTAAACGATCATGACTGATCGTGGTAGCCAATTTGATTCCCACCAATGGGATGCACTAATGTCAGTGCTTGGTTCTTTTCGTCTTCGTACCACTAGCTATCATCAACAAAGCAACGCAAATGTTGAAGGATTGCACAGGACTCTCAAGGCAAGCTTACGCTCCGCTGATCCCAACTTCACTTGGGTGGACAAGCTATCCTTGATTCTCCTGGGTATTCGTGCATCCTTGAAAAAGGATTTGGCATGCTCTGCGACGAAACTTGTCTATAATACTCAACTTCGTCTTCCTGGTCATTTTTTTCTTCTTCTTACCGTCCTCTACCATCTTATGTTCATCCTGCTGCATACGTACGTAATTTAGTACGAGCGATGTCTGAAGTTAAGTCGACTGCTCCAAGAATGCCTGCTCATCAGAAACCTTTCATGCCAAAGGAGATGGCAACCTGTTCTCACGTTTTTGTCCGTCGCGAATCAACTCGCACTTCCTTACAACCAGTCTATGACGGACCGTTTATTATCATCTCCAGGGAGCCGAAATTATTTGTACTACAGTTTGGCACCAAACAGGATACTGTCTCCATCGATCGCTTGAAATCCGCCTTTATCGAGGCCGTTCAACTTGAACAGCCAGTGTCTTCTCCTCCTACTATGACTACTAGTGATTCAGCGGTTTCTCATACTTTTCTTCAAAACCCTCCTACAAACCATGCTCCAACACCCAACTCTCCTTCCCGATTGCTGCCGCCTCCTCCTTTTATTGCAGCACCCTTCGTCAGCAGCTGAAAACCAGCCTCACAACGGCCATCCCACGTCAGACGCTAGTTTAGGGGGGGGGGAGCATAACGGATGTCCTTCACCCCACCTGCCCCCGCGCACGAGAGTGTTTTGCCGCAATTGATTGGCACTGCCAGTCAATTGTGTCCTCATGATCGAAATCAGCCACATGGCACCATGACACGTTCTGGCTGTGTTGTTAGGAGACCTCGTCGGTGTCTGAATTAAAAATATATATTCCATGTTAGAGTTTTTTAATGGGCAATTAACTCTCTTGGGGGGTTGTATTTGTAGCAGCTCTGCAGCTAGACAGCTAGAATATATATATATATATATATATATATATATATATATATATATATATATATATATATATATATGAGGGAATCCCTACGTGGAAGATTTTTAGCAGAAAGGAACTCCCATGTGCAGCAGAAGGCCCGGCTAGGCCTAAAGTGGTAAGCCTAACCCCCACCCCCCTTTCCAAAATCGGTAGCCTCGAATCGAGTCCTCCACGACTCACCTTTATGCGAGCTAAAATATCTCTGCAAAAAGATTTGAGGCCCTTCGAGAGTAGAGCTGTTTTCCGCTAACCCCCAAATCCGGGAAGAGCCTCGGATATAAATAACGCTCGACTCCCCGGAAGACATACAGAGTTGAGGAGTCTCGCCAGAACCCAGAAGATTTCCCCATAGTTCCAAGTCAAGTGCTAGCAAAAAAGCAAAGTGACAGCTGGACTATTTTGTGTATTTGAAATTAGCCCCAGCCAGGAGGTAATTCCACTGAACGATCGCCCCGAGTGATTTTCCCGATTTCTTTCAACTCCTGTCGAAGCCCTCCTTATTTCAGGTAGCCGAAATACTCTCCCTTCGACCGGAAGTTACCGCATCCCCCCCTTGCTTTAGGAGAACCGTCCTCACTCCAACCTCTTGCTCTGAAGTCCGAGCGGTCTCACCTCACGTACAGAAGACATCCGTAAGCCAACCCCCCTCCTTCCTTCAGGAACCCAATTGAGTTAATTTTCCCCCCTTCGTTTATTGATGTGATTTTTGCCCGTCAATTCTCTGAGGTAATTTTACCCTTCAATTCCCTTATTATTTTTTTGTGTAAATAAAATTCTATTTATGTACATGTCTCTTTAAATAACCTTGAACTTTGCCATTGTCCATAATTTACCTGACCTGGTGGCACTCTCGTTACTCAGCCCGTCTGAACGCGTGGTTTTCCGTCCCTTTTTTCGGTTCGCTTTCAAGCTATTGGTCCTCTCCCATAGATATAATATAGTATTGATATAAATAACAATAAAAATTGATCTCATTTTTCTTAATTATTATATATTTGTAAAAAAAGTCTTCAAAAACAATTGACAACATTTACACGCACGTACTAACGCTTCCAAATATTCCGCATGAGAGACAAAAATTTTCACTTGTTCTCTCGCCAGCACCAAGTCATCAGCTCAGTTGAATTCTTTCTCCATTTAATCCTTAGGTTTTACAAATAAATAACTGTCTAATTCCTTATATTTCTTTTCCAGACTCTTATACAATTCCCCTTTTAACCATCGTGATTTCAATTAGTTACAAATACATTTTAATTAGTTACCTTGATACCATTACCTTGTTGCCTATTTACCATTACCTTTCTTACCTATTTACCATTACCTTGATACCTACTTACCATTACCTATCTAACTTACGCCAAGTTGAGTCACGACGAAAATGCAGTATTAAACTCATGTTCATTTTGTATAATTATATTCAAATTCAACCAATATAATTTCAAATATGTTCCATTCTTGTTAATCTATAATATTTTATATTTTGTTCTATCCTCGTTGAATTCTATCCATTCCTTAACGATTTCGTGTTCAACCATTAAGCCTAACTTCGCCATAAGTTAGCCGCTCGAGCCTTGTTTTTACGATTCAATAACTCTCCTCAAAAACCTATAGATATAGGTTTGTTGTGAAGTATCTATCTAAGTTCATACCACGATAGCCCTATATCATATATAAGAGTCTGGCCTTTCAGATTTTACTACGTGCGCCACCTTCTCTTATAATGCTCTCTTTTCTGTCTATGAGCTGTGAGATGCTTTGTCTCACTGTGGCTCCACATCTTCCGGTGATGATTGCATCCACTACAACTTTCTCCTTCGTCTCCATCCCTACTCAGTTATTTTTGGTTGACCTCTACAACCTGCTTTGGGTCAAAGGAATCTATCTGTCCTCCTGGCGTGTGGGGGTTGTTCTACCCTTTCTCAAGCCCGGTAGGGACGGTTTGGACCCCAGTTACTATCGCTCGATTGCTTTTACGAGCTGCCTCAGTAAGTTATTCGAGAAGATGGTTCAGATTCGCCTCACTTGGTTTTTGGAGTCCAACTCGCTCACCAGCCATTTCAGTGCGGTTTTCGCAGCTATCGTAGTACTCTTGACTACCTCATTCGTTTGGAAGACTCCATTTTACGTGATTTTCCTCCAGGCATCAGGTGTTAGCGGTGTTCTTAGACGATACCACCTGGAGATATGGTATTTTACGTCAGTTATATGATTGGGGTATGAGGGGCTTTTTGCCGGTTTTTATTCAAGAATATTTATCGTCCCGTAATTTTAAGGTTCTTATTGGCGATGCTTTCTCAGGCTTGCGGATTCAAGAGGAGGGTGTTCCCTAAGGGTGTTTGTTAAGTGTGACATGTTTCTCTGTTGCATTAATAGTGTGGTGTCCACTCTTCCGGAGGGGATTTTGGCTTCCCTCTTCGTGGATGACTTGGCGTTGTTTTGTTCATTTTCCTGCTTGCCTTTTGCTGCCCGTCGATTACAGTTGGCAATTAGGGCCGTGTCGGGTCGTGCTGTATCAGAGAGTTTCCGTTTTTCGGTCACCAAAACAAAGGCCAGGCATTTTTATCGGTGTCGTGGTGTTCCTGGTTCGCCCCCCTCCTCTTCTTGGATGGCACGGAGATTGAATATGTTCCCGTTTTTAAGTTCTTCGGTTTAACGCTTAATGGCAGGCAAACTTGGGTACCCCGTTTGAGTTGCTTGATGGCGTCCTGTTCGAAGTCTATCAATTTGTTTCGGGTTTTATCCAACACCACTTGGGGGGTGATAGGCTCCCCTTGTGGTCGCTTTATTCGGTACTGGTCCGATCCCGGATGGACTACGGTTGTCAGGAAGTATTCTTCAGCGTTTTCTTAAGCCTTGAAGAAACTTGACTCTGTTCGTTCGCTTTGGGCCCGTCTTAGTATTGGACCCTTTTGCACCTCGCCTATCCCTAGCCTCTTTGTTGAGAGTGGCGTGCTTCCCTTGCGATACCAAAGGCTGCAGGTGTGCCTACGATTCCTGTTTTGCGTTTAGCAATACCCTTCATTCCCAGTCCACGAGCGCCTTTTTGCCCCGTCCTCTTTGGCATCTTTTGATCGGCGGCCATCTCTACCCCAGCCTCTGGGGCTCCGGGATGGGGACCATCTCTCCTCTCTAGGTGTTCCCGGGTTGTTGGCCCTCCCATTCCCGTCGGTTCCGTGTTAGGGCGTTCGCCTCCTGAGATCTATACTGCTTTTTGGCATTTCGAGAAAGAGTCTACTGACCCTAGTCTATTAAAGTGCCTGTTATTTGAAAATGCGTGTTCTCATGTCCACCAGCCTCCCATCTATACTTACGGCTCCAAGTCGGTCCTTTGTGCTTGGGGAACCTCGGTGTCCTCTACGGAGTCTCTAGGGTCCGCCCTCCCTCCTGTGGCATCCATTTTTACCTCAGAGTTGACGGCCATTCTTTTGGCTTATAATTTGATTTATCCCGCAATTCTTCAGATTTTATAGTTTTTAGCGATTCCCGGCCTGCTTTGGAGGCAGTTCGTTCTTTTACGTTCACACACCCTTTGGTTTTACGAATTCGCTCCTGGCTGGTTAGAAATGCCTCCCGTTACAGTGTGGCGTTCTGTTGGGCTCCGGCTCATGTTAGGGTCCCGGGAAACGAGACGGCTGATCGGCTGGCCCGCTCTCGAGGTACAGGATATAGCCCCTCTGCCTTTTAGGGATTCCTATACCGTAATCAAGGCGTATGTCTTTTTTTGGAGGCAGAGAGAATGAGATTCGTTCCCCTCTTCTAAGCTGTTACTTAGTAAATGCTCTGTCTGTTCCTTGTCATCTAGCTCTCAGGGACTCCGGTCTTTGCCGCTTGCAAATTGAGAACACGCGACTCTCCCATGGCTATTTAGTTTCGGGTGGAGGCCGAGATTCCCCTGGTTGTCCCTTTTGCAGTGGCGAGCTTTCTGTGGCTCACATTTTAGTAGTTTGTCCCCGCCTTGCTTCTCTTCGAAATTCTTGCTTCCCTACCCTTTCTGGCGTCGCCTTTCCTGCTCGACTTCGTTTTATTTTAACAGAAGACTCCATTCGGTCGTCCTCCATTCAGTCGACGTCCGTCCTTACATTTCTATCACGAAGTGGCGTTTTATCCCTTTCATAAATTCTTCCCATTTTTGTGTTTAGGATTATTGTTTTATCTTTTTTCCTGTGTGGCTGGAGCATGTCATTTGTTCATTGCCCCAGCCACCCTTGTTTAAGAATGCGTGCTCTATGCCCGTAATTTAAGTGTGCCTCTCTGTGTGTTGTACTATTTTTTCTTATCTTTTGCTTTTCCACATTTTTATTGAGTGTCTCCCACGCCTCTTCCTACTTTTATCGGGCGATCCCATTTTAACAGTGCTGCTGTAACTCTTAAAGGCTCTATTCGTCCGGCCTCCTTTAGACCTTGTCCGCACTTGACCTCGAACTTAATTTATGTCATAACTTAGAACCTAAAACTTAATTAATGAACTTTTGTAAAGCGCAATAAGATCTAGTTCAATAATAATTCTATTTTTGCTTTGATGACTTCAATATCCTGATGTTCCTCAATCTTCCTGCTTCAAGGCCCTATTTATCGGGAAAACAGTCGTTGCGCATTCTCCTCGTAAATCGCAATTCCTTGCGATTACATACCTCCCGAAATCCCGGTGTTTTACCCTGGTTTGGTCTATCCCCATACTCCGGGCTATTTCACCCATCGCTAGAATAAGACCACCCCTCGGGGTAGGGCACCCCATAGCAATCAACAAATAACTCTCGTCGGAAATAAGGAAGGGCAACGCAAACTAAACCGAAATCCTTGCAAAAGATTACGCGATAACTCGGTAATCTATCACCATTACTGGCAACCAGCGTCCCCCTTCCAAGGCTCTTGGGTTACCCTCACGAGTACCTTCAGGGTTCCCCCATAATTAGGGACAACCTTCAAGAATCCTCCCTCCATACTGTCATTGAGAATCCATTAGGATTGGGCAGATGCCACATTTTTTTCCCTTAAACTAAACTAAACTAATATCCGGAGAGCACAAAGATAGATCGAGGCAGGAAAATGAAGCGGTTCTCGGTCAGTGATGCGTAAACTCATCCACATTTAGGACACCCATTTCAAGCTCGTCGATCAGATCGAAAAGTCTTCCCAGGGGGAGTGTCTACCGTTTAGATCTCAGAGCAAGAGAAACGGCCTCGGCTACCGTGCCACGATGCGGCGGAAGTTTTCCAGGTCGAAGTCGGCTGACGGTGGAATGTACGCGGAAATAACAGTATACCTCCTATCCAGGTGCAGCTGCACAGCTACTGCCTGATAGGAGGTATCTTAAAGCGAAGAGAAGAACGGAGACATCATGCGGGGGGTAAATCCTCCTGCCCGGATCCCATCGAGTGGGGGTGGGGTCGCAAAACCTTTAAACCTCAGGAGGGTCGACAGGGGACATGCTCCCTACAAAAAAATAGCTAACGGGAACGGGAGGAGACGAGCCTCCTCCCAGTTAGCCCGGAGTCCGCGGCAATTCCATTAGAGGAACATGCCTTCCAGGCCTAGCTCAGAAGAGACGCGAGGACCCTCTTCCAAGAGAAGACCCTCACGGGAATGGCCGTACGCTTCCCGGAGGCAGAACTCCGGGCGCTGTCGCCTTCGATGACTTATTGGGGATGGTTGGTATCGCCATGCGAGTGTTTTCCTCCCTTCGCCTCGAAACCTTAGGCGGGCAGGGGGCCCTCTTTTCGGGGATCCACCGGCTCCGAGACACCCAGCGCAGCACTGGGCTTGGGCGAAGGAGCCGAAGCTCCTTTAGTGCTGCCCTCTTTCGCGGGGCAGCTTTAGGAACCCCGGAAGATGGCCTGGCGACCAACTTTAGGGATGTTGCCTCCTGTGAGTCTAACGACTCGGTGGAGGCGCGTAACCGTTTCGCCTTACGAGAAACGGTCACGCTAGGGGAGCCCTGGTTTTAGCCGGGGACTCTTTGTGCCACCAGCTTTGCCAGTGGAGCGCCCGGGGTGTGTAGAACCCGTAGAAGAGCTCCGAATGGGCACGGAAACGACCGTGCTCACAGGCTTAGAGGGGCCAGGAGCAGAGGGTGTTTTTCTCAACAGTGAGGCATAGGACGTCCCGAGCAGCTTTGGGCGTACCAGGACCAAGTCCTTAGCCTCGTGAAATGAGAGACGATCCTGAGCCTGAACGGCCACGATTTTCTTCTCAAGGAGATACGCACCACATTGCTTCGAAGAAGCGGGGTGCGGCTCTCCGCAATTAATACACTTATCCACACACTATTTGGACTTATCGTGTGCGGCCTTAGAGCAACTTACACAGGTTTCGGGTAACCCCGACTTTGCACGTCGACAGGAGCGATTAGTATGGCCAGAGCGGTGACAGTAATATCCCCTCCGTGGCAGTGGCACGAATACCTTCACGCGGTAGAGATACCAACCGGCACGCACCGACTCAGAGAGCATGTCACAGTCGAACGTGACGAAGAGTGTAGGGGTGGGTCTAGAGGCCCCTCCCTGTTTTCTCATCACACATTCGACCTTGACCGCCCCATGGTCAGCCAGCTCTAAGATGATGCATTTATGGAGTAGTCTACGAGTTCCCTCGCATAAACTACTTTCACGAAGTTCATGGTAGAGTGCGGCGTCACACTCATAGGCGTGCCATCAAATGTCCGAAGGGCACTAATCATGGTCGCCTCGGAGGGAATTGACGCACTCGCTAAAAGGCTCCTCTTCCTGAAACGGGGTCACTTTCATCTCTCTACCAATCACACTAGTTAAAGCTCTCCTCTAATGGATCATGTTGCCCTTAGCCAACATGCGGCCATCAGTGGAGCGAATAACCAAGAAGCGTTTGAAGCTAGCGGGCTCGAAAACGCCGGGTGTCTCTGCATGAGGGGCCCCGACGTAATCAAGGCTCCGCTCAGCGTACTTGTACTTTTGGTCTTTTTCAGAGACTCCGCACCCGGGGGAGCAGCAGGGCCGGACGTGCCGATCTTGGTTTAGTCGCTTACCCAAGAAGCAGACCCATCCGTCCTCGCAGATGGAGAGGAGCCCCCCCCCCCACTCTTTTTTTTGTTTCCTTTCTTTTTAGGAGAGGAGGGCGGGGAGTGAATCCGCTTCTCCAGAGCGCCAGCTGGAGCCCCTAGGCCAGAAGGACCGGCCTAAGCAAGGTCCTTCTCCGAGATCGAAAGGTTCTGGTGGTCTCAGTGGCAGTAGCCAGAGGAGTTGGTCCCTCACCTCCTTGTACTGCCTTGGAGACCTGAGCCGTTTGAGGAGGACCTTGCATATGGGTGGACTCTGGTTCGGTGCTTGGCGCCGAGCCTGGATTCACCATGGAAGGCCCTATTGTCTGAGGTTGGGTTGCCTCAAGGACGATGTCTATCTCGGAGGGGGGTGGGGCCTCTACTTGGCTATCCCCCCAGTACATCACAGGTCCCATTGGCAGTGGTCTCACGAGTAGAGTAGGGAGAGGCACATGCCTTGACCCCCGATAAGCAGGTCTCTGGAGAGAAGCGGCCGATGGGCCTGGTCTTCCCTCTCCCCCGTAAGGAGGTTTGCCCTACCCAGCCGCTTCCATGGGGAGCGGTCAGTTAATTGCTGCCTGCTGGAAAGAGGGAGCTACCCGAGGGCACCTCCAGACAATGAGATGATGGGAAAGTCACCTACACCCGTAGGCAAAGGAGAGGAGTAAGCCTCCTCTCCAGTTAGAGATTTGGAGGGTCCCCTGCGAGAGCACAAGAGTGGACGTCCATTTTTCCTGTGGAAATGCCGAAGGCGGCTCCGTCGATGGTGAGGGGAAAAGGGAAAGTTTTATTTTGGGGCTTTATATCATCGGGCATGGGGACCCTATTCTTCCTGCGGGAAGCAAACGCCAATCACCCTTCGCAGTAGCTCGCTCTGCAAGGGGTGCCGACGGGGCTGGCAGAACCAGGAGCCGCCTGGTGATCTGGCAGCCCTTCGGCATGGCGGCTCCACCTTGGGCACGGCGTAAAATGATAGATAGTGAAGTGCGAAGGAACGGGGATGGGAGGAAGGTATGGGTGGGAATGAAGCAGGTTGTTAAAAACCAACCACCCCAGACCGGAGCTCAGGGGTTAGGGAACATTGTCCCCTCCCCCCTCAGCCCCGATCCGGGACGGTTAGCTGAGAAGAAGGTCAGCATCTAACCTGTGAAATTAGAGGCTGACGAGAGAAAGTTGTATGAAAAGCGACGAAGTAGGGGAGAAATACAGGTTATCTGAAGGAAGGAAGAGAGGCTAAGCTGGGGCCGGACGGAGCGCTGGATCCCGTCAGCACGGCGGCCAGGATGACAAATCGCCGCGCCCTTTACGGGGTGCCCACTCGAGAGCTAGTCCAAAGGTACCCTCATTGAAAGGACCGTAAGGTCTTCTAGTGTATTTATTTTCCTTGTTACTCTCTCTTTCTCTCTCTCTCTCTCTCTCTCTCTCTCTCTCTCTCTCTCTCTCTCTTTCTCTCTCTCTCTCTCTCTCTCTCTCTCTCTCTCTCTCTCTCTATTAATTGCAATATAGATATAGAATTTGAACTAATAGGAATAAAACTAAATACAAACAAATGTTTACATATATACTTGGCCTATAGAAAGCCAAACCAATCAAAGGAAACAGACAATCGATTTTATGATTTTTTGACGAGCGTTATTAGAGACAGATTTCTCTCTCATTATTGGAGATTTTAAATGCCCTCAAATTAATTGGCGGACAAAGAATTTAGATTCCGAAGGAAAAAGATTACTAAATTTCATAGATGAAAATCTGCTAACTCAATGGGTCACTGAGCCAACAAGAGGAGAGAATATATTGGACTTTATCTTAACATCAGATGATGAACTTATTTCAAACGTGAGCGTAGGCGATCGACTTTTCAGCAGCGATAATAATCTAATAGAATTTGAATTAAATTTACCTCACAAAATAATTGTAAGAAGTATTACAAAATTAGACTTCCGAAAGGCTAATTTCATAGATTTAAAAAAAAGTCTCAAATTATAAAATAACTGGTAGAGACATAAATGAACCATGGAATGAATTTAAAAACAATCCCACCATCCCAAACCGGAGCTCAGGGGTTAGGGAACATTGCCCCACTCCCCCTCCTCCCAATCTAGAAAAGTTGGCTGATTTTTTTTTTTTAAGGGGCTATCTGGCGACTGCCCACTTAGGCATAAGTCGCCGTAAACAAACAGCCTAGTTCTAGGCTACTTCAAAAAATGGAACAGGGAACAACAAAAAAGAAATAACAATAACAAAACAATAACAAAAACAACAACAACAACAACAAAAACAACAACAACAAAAATTAAGCCTGGTTAAAAAAAAGGGAGAAGGCCGGCCTCCCCCAAAAAGTTAGCAAGTCCACCAGTCAAAGTGCACGCACTCGTCCCGAGTACAAGGGACAGGCGGTAGCGACCCCGCCCATCCCGGTACCGGGACAGGTGTCGTGCGCGAAGATCACCCAGACTGGGACATTCGACAAGAATGTGCCGAACAGTCTGGGGGACGACGCAGTCATTGCAATAGGGCGCAAGCGTGCGCTCCATCAAATAGCGATGCGTCACACGAGTGTGTCCGATTCGGAGACGACAGAAAGCAACCTGAAGCCGCTGCGGCATTGGGGGATAGGTCCATGGGAACAGTCGCGGCGCAATCGCACGCAACTTTAAGTTCCCTTCGACCGTCTCCCATCTTCTTTGCCAAGCAGTCAGAAGAGCTGCCCGTATTCCTGCCATGTAGTCGGTGTGAGGAAGAGTGAAACGCTGGTCCGGTCGCAGAGTCCTCGCGGACTCTTTGGCGCCCTCATCGGCGCGCTCATTCCCCGCAATTCCTACATGTCCAGGAACCCAGCAGAAGATAATCTCGACATCTGCCCGGCTCGCCAAAACCGTGGCGTCACGGATATCGCGAACCAGGGGATGCGGAGATTCCAATGCCCCGAGAGCACTCAGGGCGCTTTGTGAGTCGCTATAGATCACAATCCGGTCTCCGAACCGGGCACGTCGCGTAATCTCCCGTACCGAGTGGTGTATTGCCACCAGCTCGGCCGTGAAGACAGACGCAGCGCCTGGTAGAGCCCCGCTGACTTCAAACAGAGGGGATACGGCGTGGAAGCCGACCCCCTCTTGGGACTTGGAGCCATCCGTATACACTGGCACGGTACCAGCGTGACACGATGTGTGCTCCAAAAAGGTCGAACGCAATACTCCCGGCGCAGTACAAGCTTTGGGAGCAGAGGCGTGGCGACAAATAGCCAAATGTGGTACCCTCCAGGGTGGCGTCCTGGGCAGAACCAGGGGCGCCACCGGCCCGAGAGCTATATCTAGCTCTCGAAGGAGTTTCCTGGCCCTAAACCCAAAGGGCTTAGGGTATGACTGGCGTCTCTCGGCGGCATAGGCACCATCGAGATCAGCTGCGGATGCAGTGAGAGCTGTTGGCGACTGAGGGAGGCGCCGGGCTCGCGCGTACAGGCGAGTGATGCACTGCACGCGGCGCAGAGCGAGTGGCATCTCCCCAGCATCGACCAACAGGCTCTCAATGGGGGAAGTGCGGAAGGCACCGGTCGCAAGGCGAAGGCCGGTGTGGTGGATCGAATCCACCTTCCGCAATAAACGCTCGGCTGCGGATGCATAAAACTCGCATCCGTAGTCGAGCTTCGAGCGAACAAAGGATCGATAAAAAAGTAAGGCGGTAGCCCTATCAGCGCCCCAAGCGCTGAACGTCACGGAACGGAGAATGTCCATGGCGCGGGTACAAGAGACCCTAAGGCTGCGAATATGAGCCTCCCAGGTGAGGCGTCGGTCGAATACAAGACCAAGGAAACGGTGCGACTCAACCACATCCAGGCGCACCCCATTAACAAACAAATCTGGGTCGGGGTAAAGCCGTGGATAGCGGCAGAAGTGCACCACCTTAGTCTTGGCCAAAGAAAACCGAAACCTGTGCGCTTCGGCATAGCGAGAGACGCGGTTCAATGCCTGTTGGAGTCGACGCTCCAGAGTTGGCATCTGGGCCGCGCCAAAAGAGATCGAAAGGTCGTCCACGTAGAGCGTAGCGAGAACATCTTCCGGCAGCAGCGAGGTGATGCCGTTGATGCTCAGGGCAAAGAGTGTGACACTGAGGACACTTCCCTGCGGGACACCCTCTCCTGCTCCTTTGGGCCGGAGAGGGCTCCCCCCACCCGTACGCGGAATCGACGATCTCACAAAAATTCAGATATAAAAATTGGGAGGCGTCCCCTCGCCCCCATCGTGTGGAGAGTCTCCATGATACCGTATCGCCATGCAGGATCATAGGCCTTCTCCAGATCAAAAAACACCGTGGCGTAGTGCTGTCTACGAAGGAAAGCCTCGCAGACGGCACTTTCCAGTCGGAGCAGAGCATCCGACGTGGAGTGGAACTTACGGAAGCCGCACTGTGCAGAAGACAGATGGCCTCCGCTGTCCAGGAAATAGGCTAATCTAACATTTACCAATTTCTCCATCAACTTGCACACGCAAGAGGTTAGAGAGATTGGGCGGAAACCGGTTGGAGTAGAGTGATCTCTCCCCGGCTTGCGAAAGGCGAGCACAGTAGCGATTCGCCAGGAGTCTGGGAGAAGACCTTCCACCCAGATCCTGTTGAACAAATCTAACAGAAAGGCCATGCCTCGCTCACCCAGGTGTCGAAGCATGGCGTACGGGACATCGTCCGGTCCATGGGCGGTGTCCGCGCACGAAGCGAGAGCGGAACGCAACTCACTCACAGTAAACTTGTCGTTGAAGGGTTCTTCGCCTCTGGAGGTAAAGTCCAGCCGGCGGCCTTCCGCGACATCACGACGTGCATTGAATGCTGGCGGAGCAGCATCACGGCTAGAGAATGCGGAAAAAGCGGTCGCTAAGGATTCCGCCACGGACGCGGGGTCCGAGATTGCGGTCCCATTCTCCTGGAGAACGGGAGGGGGGTCCTGCGAGAACTTGCCCCGAATCCTTTTGACTCGCTTCCACACCTCAGCTAAAGGGGTCTTCCCGTTAAGTGAAGACACGTATGCCCGCCAAGAAGAGCGGCGGGCGTGCTTCGAAATATACCGGAACCTAGCCCTAGCCCGACGAAATTCAGCGACAGTGAAATCGTTCGGGCGGCGCTTATAGCGCATGTAGGCATAACGCTTCTGTTTGAGGGCCGTCTCACACTCGGCCGACCACCATGGGAGTGGTCGGCGTGCAAAACGGCCAGACGTCCTAGGAATAGTAGTCAGGCCTACGGCGATGAGGTTGCCGGAGAAGAACTCAACGGCCTCATCTACCGACCTAAACTCCTCGACTGAGATAGAGAATTCAGTCATTTCCTGAAATGCAGGCCACCGCGCCCGCGCCAAGCACCACCGAGTTGGTCTCTCAGGCGGCAGTTGCCCTGAAAATGATATTTGAATGGGAAAGTGATCACTACCATGGAGGTCATCGACCACCCCCCAATCAAAATCAGGCTGTGCATCCGAAGAGCACAAAGATAGGTCAAGGCAAGAAAATGAAGCGGTTCTCGGACAGTGATGCGTAAACTCATCCACGTTTAGGACACCCATCTCAAGCTCTTCGATCAGATCGGCAAGGACTTGTCCCCTGGGATTTATGGAGTAATCTCCCCAGAGAGGATGCCTGCCGTTCAGATCTCCAAGCAAGAGATAGGGCCTCGGCAACCGTGCCACGACGCAGCGGAAGTCCCCCGCGTCGAAGTCAGCTGACGGTGGAATGTACGCAGAAATGATAGTATACCTCCTATCCAGGTGCAGCTGCACAGCCACTGCCTGAAAGGAGGTATCTAAAGAGAAAGGAAGAACGGAGACATCATGCCGGGTGTAAACCGCGCATCCCCCAGCCCGGCCATCCCGCGGTGGTGGGGTCGCAAGACCCTTATACCCCGGGAGGGCAGGCAGCGGGCACGCACCTAGCATGGTCTCCTGCAAAAAAAATAGCTAACGGGGAACGGGACGAGACGAGCCTCCGCAGCTCCTCCCAGTTGGCCCGGAGTCCACGGCAATTCCATTGAAGGAATATGCCCTCCAGGCCTAGCTCGGAGGAGACGCGGGGGCCCTCCTCGAATTGAAGACCCTCACGGGAATGGCCGTACGCTTCCCGGGGGCAGAACCCCGGGCGCTGTTGGCCGGACAAAGCACTGAAGGCGCTGTCGCCTTCGAGGACTTATTGGGGGAGGTTGGGCTCGCCATGCGAGTCTTTTCCTCCCTCCGCCTCGAAACCTTAGGCGGGCGTTGCGGCTTGGGAGGCGGGGGGCCCTCTTTTCGAGGAACCACCGTCTCCGAGCCACTCGCTCCACCTCGGGGCGTGGGCGAAGGGGCCGAAGCTCCTTTGTTGCTGTCCTCCTTTCGGGGAACAGCTTTAGGAACCCCGGAAAATGGCCTAGCGACCATCTTCAGGGGTGTTGCCTCCTGTGAGTCTAACGACTCTGTGGAGGCGCGTAGCCGTTTCGCCTTACGGGAAACGGTCACGCTAGGGGAAGAGGGGGGAGCCCTGGTATTAGCCGGGGCTGGGTGTGAACCCTTTTTGCCGCCAGCTCTACCAGGGGAGCGCCCGGGTGTAGTAGAGCCCGCAGAAGGGCTCCGAATGGGCGCGGAAACAACCGTGCTCGTTGGCCTGGATGGGCCAGGAGCAGAGGGTGCTTTTCTAACTATTGAGGCATATGACGTCCCAGGCAGAGCCGGGCGCGCCATGACCAAGTCCTTAGCCTCGCGGAATGAGAGTCGATCCTGGGCCTGAACGGCCAGGATTTCTTTCTCAAGGAGATATGCACCACATTGCTTCGAAGAAGCAGGGTGCGGCTCTCCGCAATTGACACACTTGGCCACACACGATTTGGACTTATCGTGTGCGACCTTGGAGCAATTTACACAGACTTCGGGTGACCCCGATTTTGCACGTCTACATGATCGATTCGTGTGGCCGAAGCGGTGACAGTAATAGCACCGCCGCGGCAGTGGCACGAATGCCTTCACGCGGTAGCGGTACCAACCGGCACGCACCGACTCAGGGAGCTTGTCACAGTCGAACGTGACGAAGAGTGTAGGGGTGGGTCTCGAGGCCCCTCCCTGTTTTCTCATCACACGTTCGACCTTGACCGCCCCATGGTCGGCCAGCTCTAGGGTGATGTCTTCTATGGAGTAGTCAACGAGTTCCCTCGCATAAACTACTCCTTTCACAAAGTTCATGGTAGAGTGCGGCGTCACACTCACCGGGGTGCCATGAAGTGTCCGAAGAGCACTTATCTTGGCCGCCTCGGCGGGATTCGCCGCATTCGCCAGAAGGCTCCCGTCCCAGAAACGGGTTACCTTCGGCTCTCTACCAATTGCACTAGCTAATCCTCTCCTCTGATGGATCATGTTGCCCTTGGACAACATGGTGCCATCAGTGGAGCGAATAACGAGGAAGCGTTTGAAGCCAGCGGGCTCGAAAACGCCAGGTAACCTCTGAATGAGGGGCCCCGATGTCATCGAGGCTCCGCCCTGTGCACTCTTGGTCTTAGTCAGGGGCTCCGCACACGAGGGGGTAGAGGGGCCGGATGTGCCGATCTTGGCTTGGTCGCCTACCAAAGTGGCAGCAGACCCATCCGTCCCCGCAGCCCCCGCGGATGGAGAGGAGCCCCGAGTCTTTTTCGTCCTTTTAGTCTTTTTAGTCTTTTTCCTTTTTGGAGAGGAGGGCGGGGAATGAATCCGCTTTTCACCTACGCCGGCAGAAGCCCCTAGGCCAGATGGACCGGCCTCAGCCAGGTTTCTCTCCGAAATGGAGAAGGTCCTGGTTGTCGTAGGGGCACCTGTCGGAGGAGATCCCTCCCCTCCTTCTACTGCCTCGGAGCCCTCAGCCATTTGAGGAGGACCTTGCATAGGGGCGGACTCGGGTTCGGTGCTTGGCGCCGAGCCCGAATTCCTCCCCATGGAAGGCTCTACCGTCTGAGGCTGGGTCTCCTCAAGGACCATGTCTATCACGGGAGGGGCCTCCAGTTGGCCATCCCGTCCCAGGACATTGCAGGTCCCCTTGGCAGTGTCGCCAGTCTTGTTTGGGGAGGCACAGGCCTTGACCCCGGCAAGGTTTAATATTTTTGCCAGCAGGTCTTTTGAGGGAAGCGACCGAAGGGGCCTGGCTTGCCTCTCCCCCCTAAGGGGGTTTGCCCTACCGAGCCGCTTTGATGGGGAGCGGCTGGCTAAGGGCTGCCTGCTGCCTTTCTTGGCAGTCCCCTTGGAAAGAAAAGATGGGACTGCCGCTGGGAAAAGGGAGGTGCCCGAAAGCACCTCCAGAGAAGGGGGTGAGGGGGAGTCCCCTGCACCCGTAGGCGAAGGAGAGGAGTAAGCCTCCTCTCCGGTTAGAGAAATATGGAGGGTCCCCTGTGCAAGCACAGGGGGTGGAGACCTCCATTTTTTTGCTGGAGCTGCCCGAGGGCGGCTCCGTTGTTCTTGGGGAAGTTGGGGGTTGGGTTTTTTTGGTGTGATTTTCTTTATTGGGCATGGTGACCCTTTTTTAATACGGGATGCAATAGCGCACACCTCTCGTAGTAGCCCGCACTGCGAGAGGTGCTTACAGGCCCAGCAGAGCCAGGCGCCGCCATTTGGGACCACCCCTCCCGCTTGGTGGCCTGGCAGTCCATCGGCATGGCGGCTCCACCTTGGACACGGCGTATAAATGATAGATTTTGAAGAGGAGAGGAAAAGGGATGTGAGGAAGGTATGGGTGGGGATGAAGCAGGTAGTTAAAAACCAGCCACCCCAGACCGGAGGTCAGGGGTTAGTGAACATTGTCCCCCACCCCCTCAGCCCCGATGCGGGACGGTTGGCTGAAAGGAAGGTCAGCATCTACCCTGTGAAATTAGAGGCTGACCAGAGAAAGTTGTGGGAGAGGTTCTGTGAAAAGAGAGGAAACAAGTGTTTTGAAGGAAGGAAGAGAGGCTAGGCTGGGGCCGGACGTATCGCCATGCAGGATCATAGGCTTTCTCCAGATCAAAAAACACCGTGGCGTAGTGCTGTCTACGAAGGAAAGCCTCGCAGACGGCACTTTCCAGTCGGAGCAGAGCATCCGACGTGGAGTGGAACTTACGGAAGCCGCACTGTGCAGAAGACAGATGGCCTCCGCTGTCCAGGAAATAGGCTAATCTAACATTTACCAATTTCTCCATCAACTTGCACACGCAAGAGGTTAGAGAGATTGGGCGGAAACCGGTCGGAGTAGAGTGATCTCTCCTCGGCTTGCGAAAGGCGAGCACAGTAGCGATTCGCCAGGAGTCTGGGAGAAGACCTTCCACCCAGATCCTGTTGAACAAATCTAACAGAAAGGCCATGCCTCGCTCACCCAGGTGTCGAAGCATGGCGTACGGGACATCGTCCGGACCATGGGCGGTGTCCGCGCACGAAGCGAGAGCGGAACGCAACTCACTCACAGTAAACTTGTCGTTGAAGGGTTCTTCGCCTCTGGAGGTAAAGTCCAGCCGGCGGCCTTCCGCGACATCACGACGTGCATTGAATGCTGGCGGAGCAGCATCACGGCTAGAGAATGCGGAAAAAGCGGTCGCTAAGGATTCCGCCACGGACGCGGGTCCGAGATTGCGGTCCCATTCTCCTGGAGAACGGGAGGGGGGTCCTGCGAGAACTTGCCCCGAATCCTTTTGACTCGCTTCCACACCTCAGCTAAAGGGGTCTTCCCGTTAAGTGAAGACACGTATGCCCGCCAAGAAGAGCTGCGGGCGTGCTTCGAAATATACCGGAACCTAGCCCTAGCCCAACGAAATTCAGCGACAGTGAAATCGTTCGGGCGGCGCTTATAGCGCATGTAGGCATAACGATTCTGTTTGAGGGCCGTCTCACACTCGGCCGACCACCATGGGAGTGGTCGGCGTGCAAAACGGCCAGACGTCCTAGGAATAGTAGTCAGGCCCACGGCGATGAGGTTGCCGGAGAAGAACTCAACGGCCTCATCTACCGACCTAAACTCCTCGACTGAGATAGAGAATTCAGTCATTTCCTGAAATGCAGGCCACCGCGCCCGCGCCAAGTACCACCGAGGTGGTCTCTCAGGCGGCAGTTGCCCTGAAAATGATATTTGAATGGGAAAGTGATCACTACCATGGAGGTCATCGACCACCCCCCCAATCAAAATCAGGCTGTGCATCCGAAGAGCACAAAGATAGGTCAAGGCAAGAAAATGAAGCGGTTCTCGGACAGTGATGCGTAAACTCATCCACGTTTAGGACACCCATCTCAAGCTCTTCGATCAGATCGGCAAGGACTTGTCCCCTGGGATTTATGGAGTAATCTCCCCAGAGAGGATGCCTGCCGTTCAGATCTCAAAGCAAGAGATAGGGCCTCGGCAACCGTGCCATGACGCGGCGGAAGTCCCCCGCGTCGAAGTCAGCTGACGGTGGAATGTACGCAGAAATGATAGGTTACCTCCTATCCAGGTGCAGCTGCACAGCCACTGCCTGAAAGGAGGTATCTAAAGAGAAAGGAAGAACGGAGACATCATGCCGGGTGTAAACCGCGCATCCCCCAGCCCGGCCATCCCGCGGTGGTGGGGTCGCAAGACCCTTATACCCCGGGAGGGCAGGCAGGGGGCACGCGCCTAGCATGCTCTCCTGCTAAAAAATAGCTAACGGGGAACGGGACGAGGCGAACCTCCGCAGCTCCTCCCAGTTGGCCCGGAGTCCACGGCAATTCCATTGAAGGAATATGCCCTCCAGGCCTAGCTCGGAGGAGACGCGGGGGCCCTCCTCGAATTGAAGACCCTCACGGGAATGGCCGTACGCTTCCCGGGGGGCAGAACCCCGGGCACTGTTGGCTGGACAAAGCGCTGGAGGCGCTGTCACCTTCGAGGACTTATTGGAGGAGGTTGGGCTCGCCATGCGAGTCTTTTCCTCCCTCCGCCTCGAAACCTTAGGCGGGCGCTGCGGCTTCGGAGGCGGGGGGGCCTTTTTTCGAGGAACCACCGTCTCCGAGCCACCCGCTCCACCTCGGGGCGTGGGCGAAGGAGCCGAAGCTCCTTTGTTGCTGTCCTCCTTTCGGGGGACAGCTTTAGGAACCCCTGAGGATGGCCTAGCGACCATCTTCAGGGGTGTTGCCTCCTGTGAGTCTAACGACTCGGTGGAGGCGCGTGGCCGTTTCGCCTTGCGGGAAACGGTCACGCTGGGGGAAGAGGGGGGAGCCCTGGTTTTAGCCGGGGCTGGTTATGAGCCCTTTTTTCCGCCAGCTTTACCTAGGGGAGCGCCCGGGTTGTGTAGAGCCCGCAGAAGGGCTCCAAATGGGCGCGGAAACAACCGTGCTCGTTGGCCTGGATGGGCCAGGAGCAGAGGGTGCCTTTCGAACTACTGAGGCATATGACGTCCCAGGCAGAGCTGGGCGCGCCAGGACCAAGTTCTTAGCCTCGCGGATTAAGAGTCTATCCTGGGCCTGAACGGCCAGGATTTCTTTCTCCAGGAGATATGCACCACATTGCTTCGAAGAAGCAGGGTGCGGCTCTCCGCAATTGACACACTTGGCCACACACGATTTGGACTTATCGTGTGCGACCTTGGAGCAATTTACACAGACTTCGGGTGACCCCGACTTTGCACGTCTACATGAGCGATTCGTATGGCCGAAGCGGTGACAGTAATAGCACCACCGCGGCAGTGGCACGAATGCCTTCACGCGGTAGCGGTACCAACCGGCACGCACCGACTCAGGGAGCTTGTCACTGTCGAACGTGACGAAGAGTGTAGGGGTGGGTCTCGAAGCCCCTCCCTGTTTTCTCATCACACGTTCGACCTTGACCGCCCCATGGTCGGCCAGCTCTAGGGTGATGTCCTCAATGGAGTAGTCAACGAGTTCCCTCGCATAAACTACTCCTTTCACAAAGTTCATGGTAGAGTGCGGCGTCACACTCACCGGGGTGCCATGAAGTGTCCGTAGAGCACTTATCTTGGCCGCCTCGGCGGGATTCGCCGCATTCGCCAGAAGGCTCCCGTCCGAGAAACGGGTCACCTTCGGCTCTCTACCAATTACACTAGCTAATCCTCTCCTCTGATGGATCATGTTGCCCTTGGACAACATGGTGCCATCAGTGGAGCGAATAACGAGGAAGCGTTTGAAGCCAGCGGGCTCGAAAACGCCAGGTAACCTCTGAATGATGAGCCCCGATGTCATCGAGGCTCCGCCCTGTGCACTTTTGGTGTTAGTCTTGGTCAGGGGCTCTGCACACGAGGGGGTAGAGGGGCCGGATGTGCTGATCTTGGATTGGTCGCCTACCAAAGTGGTAGCAGACCCATCCGTCCCCGCAGCCCCCGCGGATGGAGAGGAGCCCCGAGTCTTTTTCGTCTTTTTCTTTTTTGGAGAGGAGGGCGGGGAATGAACCCACTTTCCCCCCCGCCGGCAGAAGCCCCCAGGCCAGATGGACCGGCCTCAGCCAGGTCCCTCTCCGAAATGGAGAAGGTCCTGGTTGTCGTAGGGGGCACCTGTCGGAGGAGATCCCTCCCCTCCTTTTACTGCCTCGGAGCCCTCAGCCATTTGAGGAGGACCTTGCATAGGGGCGGATTCGGGTTCGGTGCTTGGCGCCGAGCCCGAATTCCCCCCCATGGAAGGCCCTACCGTCTGAGGCTGGGTCTCCTCAAGGACCATGTCTATCACAGGAGGGGCCTCCAGTTGGCCATCCCCTCCCAGGACATCGCAGGTCCCCTTGGCACTGTCGCCAGTCTTGTGTGGGGAGGCACAGGCCTTGACCCCAGCAAGGTTTAAAATTCTTGCCAGCAGGTCTTTTGAGGGAAGCGACCGAAGGGGCCTGGCTTCCCTCTCCCCCCTAAGGGGGTTTGCCCTACCGAGCCGCTTTGATGGGGAGCGGCTGGCTAAGGGCTGCCTGCTGGCTTTCTTGGCAGTCCCCTTGGAAAGAAAAGATGGGACTGCCGCTGGGAAAAGGGAGGTGCCCGAAAGCACCTCCAGAGAAGGGGGTGAGGGGGAGTCCCCTGCACCCGTAGGCGAAGGAGAGGAGTAAGCCTCCTCTCCGGTTAGAGAAATATGGAGGGTCCCCTGTGCAAGCACAGGGGGGGGGGACCTCCATTTTTTTGCTGGAGCTGCCCGAGGGCGGCTCCGTCGATGGAACAGGGAGTGTTGAGGGTTGGGTTTGTTTTTTTTTATCTTCATCATTGGGCATGGTGACCCTTTTTTAAACACGGGATGCAATCGCGCACACCTCTCGCAGTAGCCCGCACTGCGAGAGGTGCTTACAAGCCCGGCAGAGCCAGGCGCCGCCATTTGGGACCACCCCTCCCGCCTGGTGGCCTGGCAGTCCATCGGCATGGCGGCTCCACCTTAGACACGGCGTAAAAAATATAGATTGTGAAGAGGAGAGGAAAAGGGATGTGTGGATGAAGCAGGTTGTTAAAAACCAGCCACCCCAGACCGGAGCTCAGGGGTTAGGGAACTTTGTCCCCCACCCCCTCAGCGGGACGGTTGGCTGAAAGGAAGGTCAGCATCTACCCTGTGAAATTAGAGGCTGACCAGAGAAAGTGTTGGGAGAGGTTGTGTGAAAAGAGAGGAAACAAGTATTTTGAAGGAAGGAAGAGAGGCTAAGCTGGGGCCGGACGGAGCGCTGGATCCCGTCAGCACGGCGGCCAGGATGGAAAATCGCCGCGACCCTTACGGGGTCCAATGCCCCGAGAGCACTCAGGGCGCTTTGTGAGTCGCTATAGATCACAATCCGGTCTCCGAACCGGGAATAACGTCGTGTAATCTCCCGTACCGAGTGGTGTATTGCCACCAGCTGAGCCGTGAAGACAGACGCAGCGCCTGGCAGAGCACCGCTGACTTCAAATAGAGGGGATACAGCGTGGAAGCCGATCCCCTCTTCGGACTTGGAGCCATCCGTATACACTGGCACGGTTCCAGCGTGACACGATTTTTTTTATTTTTTTTATTTAAGGGGCTATCTGGCGACTGCCGACTTAGGCATAAGTCGCCGTAAACAAACAGCCTAGTTCTAGGCTACTTCAAAAAATGGAACAGGGAACAACAAAAAAGAAATAACAATAACAAAACAATAACAAAAACAACAACAACAACAACAACAAAAACAACAACAACAAAAATTAAGCCTGGTTAAAAAAAAGGGAGAAGGCCGGCCTCCCCCAAAAAGTTAGCAAGTCCACCAGTCAAAGTGCACGCACTCGTCCCGAGTACAAGGGACAGGCGGTAGCGACCCCGCCCATCCCAGTACCAGGACAAGTGTCGTGCGCGAAGATCACCCAGACTGGGACATTTGACAAGAATGTGCCGAACAGTCTGGGGGACGACGCAGTCGTCGCAATAGGGCGCAGGCGAGCGCTCCACCAGATAGCGATGCGTCACACGAGTGTGTCCGATTCGGAGACGACAGAAAGCAACCTGAAGCCGCCGCGGCATTGGGGGATAGGTCCATGGGAACAGTCGCGGCGCAATGGCACGCAACTTTAAGTTCCCTTCGACCGTCTCCCATCTTCTTTGCCAAGCAGTCCGAAGAGCTGCCCGTATTCCTGCCATGTAGTCGGTGTGAGGAAGAGCGAAACGCTGGTCCGGTCGCAGAGTCCTCGCGGACTCTTTGGCGCCCTCATCGGCGCGCTCATTCCCCGCAATTCCCACATGTCCAGGAACCCAGCAGAAGATAATCTCGACATCTGCCCGGCTCGCCAAAACCGTGGCGTCACGGATATCGCGAACCAGGGGATGCGGAGATTCCAATGCCCCGAGAGCACTCAGGGCGCTTTGTGAGTCGCTATAGATCACAATCCGGTCTCCGAACCGGGCACGTCGCGTAATCTCCCGTACCGAGTGGTGTATTGCCACCAGCTCGGCCGTGAAGACAGACGCAGCGCCTGGTAGAGCCCCGCTGACTTCAAACAGAGGGGATACGGCGTGGAAGCCGACCCCCTCTTGGGACTTGGAGCCATCCGTATACACTGGTACGGTTCCAGCGTGACACGATGTGTGCTCCAAAAAGGTCGAACGCAATACTCCCGGCGCAGTACAAGCTTTGGGAGCAGAGGCGTGGCGACAAATAGCCAAATGTGGTACCCTCCAGGGTGGCGTCCTGGGCAGAACCAGGGGCGCCACCGGCCCGAGAGCTATATCTAGCTCTCGAAGGAGTTTCCTGGCCCTAAACCCAAAGGGCTTAGGGTATGACTGGCGTCTCTCGGCGGCATAGGCACCATCGAGATCAGCTGCGGATGCAGTGAGAGCTGTTGGCGACTGAGGGAGGCGCCGGGCTCGCGAGTACAGGCGAGTGATGCACTGCACGCGGCGCAGAGCGAGTGGCATCTCCCCAGCATCGACCAACAGGCTCTCAATGGGGGAAGTGCGGAAGGCACCGGTCGCAAGGCGAAGGCCGGTGTGGTGGATCGAATCCACCTTCCGCAATAAACGCTCGGCTGCGGATGCATAAAACTCGCATCCGTAGTCGAGCTTCGAGCGAACAAAGGATCGATAAAAAAGTAAGGCGGTAGCCCTATCAGCGCCCCAAGCGCTGAACGTCACGGAACGGAGAATGTCCATGGCGCGGGTACAAGAGACCCTAAAGCTGCGAATATGAGCCTCCCAGGTGAGGCGTCGGTCGAATACAAGACCAAGGAAACGGTGCGACTCAACCACATCCAGGCGCACCCCATTAACAAACAAATCTGGGTCGGGGTGAAGCCGTGGATGGCGGCAGAAGTGCACCACCTTAGTCTTGGCCAAAGAAAACCGAAACCTGTGCGCTTCGGCATAGCGAGAGACGCGGTTCAATGCCTGTTGGAGTCGACGCTCCAGAGTTGGCATCTGGGCCGCGCCAAAAGAGATCGAAAGGTCGTCCACGTAGAGCGTAGCGAGAACATCTTCCGGCAGCACCGAGGTGATGCCGTTGATGCTCAGGGCAAAGGGTGTGACACTGAGGACACTTCCCTGCGGGACACCCTCTTCCTGCTCCTTTGGGCCGGAGAGAGCTCCCCCCACCCGTACGCGGAATCGCAAAAATTCAGATATAAACATTGGGAGGCGTCCCCTCGCCCCCATCGTGTAGAGAGTCTCCATGATACCGTATCGCCATGCGGTATCATAGGCCTTCTCCAGATCGAAAAACACCGTGGCGTAGTGCTGTCTATGAAGGAAAGCCTCGCAGACGGCATTTTCCAGTCGGAGCAGAGCATCCGACGTGGAGTGGAACTTGCGGAAGCCGCACTGTGCGGAAGACAGATGGCCTCCGCTGTCCAGGAAAAAAGCTAATCTAACGTTTACCAATTTCTCCATCAACTTGCACACGCAAGAGGTTAGAGAGATTGGGCGGAAACCGGTCGGAGTAGAGTGATCTCTCCCCGGTTTGCGAAAGGCGAGCACAGTAGCGATTCGCCAGGAGTCTGGGAGAAGACCTTCCACCCAGATCCTGTTGAACAGATCTAACAGAAAGGCCATGCCTCGCTCACCCAGGTGTCGAAGCATGGCGTACGGGACATCGTCCGGACCATGGGCGGTGTCCGCGCACGAAGCGAGAGCGGAACGCAACTCACTCACAGTAAACTTGTCGTTGAAGGGTTCTCCGCCACTGGAGGTAAAGTCCAACCGGCGGCCTTCCGCGACATCACGACGTGCATTGAATGCTGGCGGAGCAGCATCACGGCTAGAGAATGCGGAAAAAGCGGTCGCTAAGGATTCCGCCACGGACGAGGGGTCTGAGATTGCGGTCCCATTCTCCTGGAGAACGGGAGGGGGGTCCTGCGAGAACTTGCCCCGAATCCTTTTGACTCGCTTCCACACCTCAGCTAAAGGGGTCTTCCCGTTAAGTGAAGACACGTATGCCCGCCAAGAAGAGCGGCGGGCGTGCTTCGAAATATACCGGAACCTAGCCCTAGCCCGACGAAATTCAGCGACAGTGAAATCGTTCGGGCGGCGCTTATAGCGCATGTAGGCATAACGCTTCTGTTTGAGGGCCGTCTCACACTCGGCCGACCACCATGGGAGTGGTCGGCGTGCAAAACGGCCAGACGTCCTAGGAATAGTAGTCAGGCCCACGGCGATGAGGTTGCCGGAGAAGAACTCAACGGCCTCATCTACCGACCTAAACTCCTCGACTGAGATAGAGAATTCAGTCATTTCCTGAAATGCAGGCCACCGCGCCCGCGCCAAGCACCACCGAGGTGGTCTCTCAGGCGGCAGTTGCCCTGAAAATGATATTTGAATGGGAAAGTGATCACTACCATGGAGGTCATCGACCACCCCCCAATCAAAATCAGGCTGTGCATCCGAAGAGCACAAAGATAGGTCAAGGCAAGAAAATGAAGCGGTTCTCGGACAGTGATGCGTAAACTCATCCACGTTTAGGACACCCATCTCAAGCTCTTCGATCAGATCGGCAAGGACTTGTCCCCTGGGATTTATGGAGTAATCTCCCCAGAGAGGATGCCTGCCGTTCAGATCTCAAAGCAAGAGATAGGGCCTGGCAACCGTGCCATGACGCGGCGGAAGTCCCCCGCGTCGAAGTCAGCTGACGGTGGAATGTACGCAGAAATGATAGTATACCTCCTATCCAGGTGCAGCTGCACAGCCACTGCCTGAAAGGAGGTATCTAAAGAGAAAGGAAGAACGGAGACATCATGCCGGGTGTAAACTGCGCATCCCCCAGCCCGGCCATCCCGCGGTGGTGGGGTCGCAAGACCCTTATACCCCGGGAGGGCAGGGAGGGGGCACGCACCTAGCATGGTCTCCTGCAAAAAAATAGCTAACGGGGAACGGGACGAGACGAGCCTCCGCAGCTCCTCCCAGTTGGCCCGGAGTCCACGGCAATTCCATTGAAGGAATATGCCCTCCAGGCCTAGCTCGGAGGAGACGCGGGGGCCCTCCTCGAATTGAAGACCCTCACGGGAATGGCCGTACGCTTCCCGGGGGCAGAACCCCGGGCGCTGTTGGCCGGACAAAGCACTGAAGGCGCTGTCGCCTTCGAGGACTTATTGGGGGAGGTTGGGCTCGCCATGCGAGTCTTTTCCTCCCTCCGCCTCGAAACCTTAGGCGGGCGTTGCGGCTTGGGAGGCGGGGGGCCCTCTTTTCGAGGAACCACCGTCTCCGAGCCACTCGCTCCACCTCGGGGCGTGGGCGAAGGAGCCGAAGCTCCTTTGTTGCTGTCCTCCTTTCGGGGGGCAGCTTTAGGAACCCCGGAAGATGGCCTAGCGACCATCTTCAGGGGTGTTGCCTCCTGTGAGTCTAACGACTCGGTGGAGGCGCGTGGCAGTTTCGCCTTACGGGAAACGGTCACGCTGGGGGAAGAGGGGGGAGCCCTGGTTTTAGCCGGGGCAGGGTATGAGCCCTTTTTGCCGCCAGCTTTACCAGGGGAGCGCCCGGGTTGGGTAGAGCCCGCAGAAGGGCTCCGAATGGGCGCGGAAACAACCGTGCTCGTTGGCCTGGATGGGCCGGGAGCAGAGGGTGCCTTCCTAACTATTGAGGCATATGACGTCCCAGGCAGAGCCGGGCGCGCCAGGACCAAGTCCTTTGCCTCGCGGAATGAGAGTCGATCCTGGGCCTGAACGGCCAGGATTTTTTTCTCAAGGAGATATGCACCACATTGCTTCGAAGAAGCAGGGTGCGGCTCTCCGCAATTGACACACTTGGCCACACACGATTTGGACTTATCGTGTGCGACCTTGGAGCAATTTACACAGACTTCGGGTGACCCCGACTTTGCACGTCTACATGAGCGATTCGTATGGCCGAAGCGGTGACAGTAATAGCACCGCCGCGGCAGTGGCACGAATGCCTTCACGCGGTAGCGGTACCAACCGGCACGCACCTACTCAGGAAGCTTGTCACAGTCGAACGTGACGAAGAGTGTAGGGGTGGGTCTCGAGGCCCCTCCCTGTTTTCTCATCACACGTTCGACCTTGACCGCCCCATGGTCGGCCAGCTCTAAGGTGATGTCCTCAATGGAGTAGTCAACGAGTTCCCTCGCATAAACTACTCCTTTCACAAAGTTCATGGTAGAGTGCGGCGTCACACTCACCGGGGTGCCATGAAGTGTCCGAAGAGCACTAATCTTGGCCGCCTCGGCGGGATTCGCCGCATTCGCCAGAAGGCTCCTGTCCGAGAAACGGGTTACCTTCGGCTCTCTACTAATTGCACTAGCTAATCCTCTCCTCTGATGGATCATGTTGCCCTTGGACAACATGGTGCCATCAGTGGAGCGAATAACGAGGAAGCGTTTGAAGCCAGCGGGCTCGAAAACGCCAGGTAACCTCTGAATGAGGGGCCCCGATGTCATCGAGGCTCCGCCCTGTGCACTCTTGGTATTAGTCTTCTTTGTCAGGGGCTCCGCAACCGGGGGGGCAGAGGGGGCGGATGTGCCGATCTTGGCTTGGTCGCTTGCCAGAGTGGCAGCAGACCCATCCGTCCCCGCAGCCCCCGCGGATGGAGAGGAGCCCCGAGTCTTTTTGGTCTTTTTAGTCTTTTTCTTTTTCGGAGAGGAGGGCGGGGAATGAACCCGCTTTTCACCTCCGCCGGCAGAAGTCCCCAGGCCAGATGGACCAGCCTCAGCCAGGTCCCTCTCCGAAATGGAGAAGGTCCTGGTTGTCGTAGGGGCACCTGTCGGAGGAGATCCCTCCCCTCCTTCTACTGCCTCGGAGCCCTCAGCCATTTGAGGAGGACCTTGCATAGGGGCGGATTCGGGTTCGGTGCTTGGCGCCGAGCCCGAATTCCCCCCCATGGAAGGCCCTACCGTCTGGGGCTGGGTCTCCTCAAGGACCATGTCTATCACAGGAGGGGCCTCCAGTGGGCCATCCCCTCCCAGGACATCGCAGGTCCCCTTGGCAGTGTCCTTAGTCTTGTATGGGGAGGCACAGGCCTTGACCCCGGCAAGGTTTAATATTCTTGCCAGCAGGTCTTTTGAGGGAAGCGACCGAAGGGGCCTGGCTTCCCTCTTCCCCAATTAGGGGGTTTGCCCTACCGAGCCGCTTTGATGGGGAGCGGCTGGCTAAGGGCTGCCTGCTGGCTTTCTTGGCAGTCCCCTTGAAAAGAAAAGATGGGACTGCCGCTGGGAAAAGGGAGGTGCCCGAAAGCACCTCCAGAGAAGGGGGTGAGGGGGAGTCCCCTGCACCCGTAGGCGAAGGAGAGGAGTAAGCCTCCTCTCCGGTTAGAGAAATATGGAGGGTCCCCTGTGCAAGCACAGGGGGGGGGACCTCCATTTTTTCGGTGGAGCTGCCCAAGGGCGGCTCCGTCGATGAGCAAGGGGGAGTTAAAGGGGTTGGGTTTTTTTGGGGTTGTTCATCTATGGGCATGGTGACCCTATTTTTGCCACGAGACGCAATAGCTCATCACCCCTCGCAGTAGCCCGCACTGCGAGAGGTGCTTACAAGCCCGGCAGAGCCAGGCGCCGCTATTCGGGACCACCCCTCCCGCCTGGTGGCCTGGCAGTCCATCGGCATGGCGGCTCCACCTTGGACACGGCGTAAAAAAGATAGATTTTGAAGAGGAGAGGAAAAGGGATGTGAGGAAGGTATGGGTGGGGATGAAGCAGGTTGTTAAAAAACCCCCATCCCGAACCGGAGCTCAGGGGTTAGGGAACAATGTCCCCTCCCCCCCCAGCCCCGATCCGGGGTGGTTGGCTTGAGAAGAAGGTCAGCATCTACCCTGTGAAATTAGAGGCTGACCAGAGAAAGTTGTGGGAGAGGTTGTATGAAAAGCGACGAGGTAGGGAAGAAATCGGGCTATCTGAAGGAAGGAAGAGAGGCTAAGCTGGGGCCGGACGGAGCGCTGGATCCCGTCAGCACGGCGGCCAGGATGGCAAATCGCCGCGCCCCTTACGGGGCAGCGTGACACGAGGTGTGCTCCAGAAAGGTCGAACGCAATACTCCCGGCGCCGTACAAGCTTTGGGAGCAAAGGCGTGGCGACAAATAGCCAATTGTGGTACCCTCCAGGGTGGCGTTCTGAGCAGAAACAGGGGCGCCACCGGCCCGAGAGCTATATCTAGCTCTCGAAGGAGTTTCCTGGCCCTAAACCCAAAGGGCTTAGGGTATGACTGGCGTCTCTCGGCGGCATAGGCACCGTCGAGATCAGCTGCGGATGCAGTGAGAGCTGTTGGAGACTGAGGGAGGCGCCGTGCTCGCGCGTACAGGTGAGGGCTAAGAAGCAGCTCATCCTCGAGCTAGTCCCTGATTATCAAACCAAACGTTAAGTTAACTTTGTTAAGTTCAACTTACTCTCGTCAGAGAGACTCCTCATATCCTGGTGCATCTTAAACACCAGGGGTATTACTCGTCCTTGAGGAATTAAGGAAAGAAGAAGGAAAAGGCTTCCCCTCGAGCCCGTTACTCGGTGGCCACACCGAACTCATAAGTTAACTTGGTTGAGGAACCAACTTCAACTTATTCTCGCCAGAGAAACCCCCCTCCGTTATACTCACCCTTGAGGAAGACTAGAACTAAGAAGCAGCTCATCTTCGAGCTAGTTCCTGGTTACCAAACTGACCTTTAAGTTAACTTATTCTCGTCAGAGAAACCCTCCCTCCTCGATCCTCGCCCTTGAAGAAGACCCTCCCCGAGTTCAGTCCTCACCCATGAGGAATTAAGTAACGAAGGTGAAAAGCTCCCCCTCGAGCTCGTTACTCGGTGGTCACACCGAACGCTAAGTTAACTTGGTTTAAGAACAAAGTTCGACTCACTCTCGCCAGAGAGACCACGACTACCTTGGTGCCGCATAAAGCACCGAATTGGTCTCGTTCGTCCTTGAAGACCCCCACCCCCACCCCGGAATACCGTGTGGACCTCCAGCTGCTACCCTCGCCAAAAGGACCTCGTGATCCCGCCCACCTACATCTGGCCAGGCTGCACGCGTCGTGAGACAATAACATTCCTGAGGTATTTAAACTCCAGTAGAGTCCGTAAGCCTAAATCTTATATATTGATGTGTGTAGCGAAATTAACCAATTTTAGAGGGTCAAACTAATTTAATTAATTCTTGTATATGATAATATTCGGAGTATTGCTGTGCTTAATGGTTAAATTTTGTGTATTCAATTGTTAAAGATAAAATATGTTTATTTTGGGAATTATTATGCGTTTCTCTATATCCATACGTGTTTCCAACGGCTCTCTTCTTTAAGATATCAATATTAGCATTTCTTAGCACTCTTAGAACAAAAAGGGGGGGCATTCTACGACAATGTCCATGGACGGGGCTACGGCTATAGCCACATCAGGTGTAGTTAGTTGCCAAATGGAGTCTCGATTCGTGTTAACTTCCAGGCGACTGCTATGCGATGTAGCTACCCATGGTTCGGAATCCAAGTTAAACAGGTGCCCAATGAGATAAAAACATCATAAATGAGTCAGATCCGTGCTAAAACTCCTTATATGGATTTTATTATCCGATTGAACACCCGGCTAAAGGTAAGAGATGTCTACCGCAATTAGAACTGATACAATCAAGACAACCGAGGTCACATGAAGCCCTGAATTAAAACCAAAATAGGGTATTTTAAAAATATATTTCGTACTCAAAGATAACAATAAAATCTTTAACCTTAGGCAAATAATAATCAAGAGCCAACCTTCTAATTCAAACGGGCTCCTTTACACGGTTTGCAAGACTAAGTTCGACAGTTTGAATTTATTGCTAAAGTGATTGGTAGCGAGTGGTCAGTGAGCCGCGCTGCCTAGTGGGGAAAAGGAAATATGCAGAGAATAAGAGAAAAGAACCGTAGTTTTCCCAATTCAGGTGAAAGGAGTATTTCCAACCTACAGGAACTAGTTTGCACATTAGAGCACTCATCAACATAGGAACTAGAACTTACAAGGGCAATTCGAAAGTGTAACGGGCATCACCATTTCATTGAAAGAAATACAAAATATTACATATCGACAATTACAAATATTGCAGCGTGACAGAAACGAAATTGGTATTGGTAGGCAAACAAAAAAACTTCACTTGAACACAACTACATTCTACCAAGGAATTAGCTAAGAACCAACCATGAAAAAATGCGAGACCTTTAGCTTGACTTCAACCTATCTTAGGAGACGCGGCTCTGCACGAGTTAATTTCTTCCTATGACGATAAAGAATGCGTTGGAATATACACAAGAAGTAAGGCTCTGAGGATTTATGAGATGAGAAAGGACAATTTATATGAGCGTATCCCATTCAATCGACTTTTCTCCATTGTAATGGAGATTAACAGAGCGTGAGTAGGAATAGAAGACTTTAGAAGATGAGAGATTATAGTTTGAAAATATATCTACATATGGGAACTGGTAAATGGTAAGGGAGCCCGAAAGATGCTGGAAATAAATGGAGCCTTCTAGCCAATCGCACCAATCCAGAAAATAATAATGACATTACGAAAATATTGCTTGCTTGCATACAATTAAAAAAACAAAAAAACAACAACAAATTGATTGATACATTTAAATCCAGCAAAACTTATTAAATACACGTCCGACATTTAGAAATGCGAATAACAAAAAAAAAAGATGACCAATTTTACAAGCAACCAAACTGTAATATTCTTGTAACCATCTAACGTGCAGCACCATTTACTTGTAATAAACATTTCTTAAACCCAATTTTAGCCATATCTTGGGCATGCTAAACTATATGCCCATACATAAGAAACATGTGATAAGTGGTCATTATCAATTAGACGGATTAGCCCAAAGCAAAATAACATTAAAAGAAACAGGAACCAGGATATCGTAACAGATCATACCAGACTACTTACAACACGATGTCTGGTCTGTTCAAACACCGAGCTAATATGAATTAACACCTTGCGGTACGAAATCTACCAGACAGCTAACATAAACCTTAGGCCAGGAATCGAACCAAGTCACATTCACCATGATAAATCAAAAGGAAAACAAGCTATTGGAAATTCCATAGGTATGATCGGGTTATTAATAATTAAAGTCTCAGGTTCGAATTCAGATTGAAAGCGAGATTTGTCAATCGCGTGCAAATTACCAAATCTCTCATTATGATAGAATCTGAATGATTTGCTAAGCTCGCTAGTCATTGGATTCGTTGTGAAATGGAATGCTATTTAAAAACTACTTTCACAAACTGCCTAAATCTAAAAAAACTACTTTCGCAACCTGGATAAATCCACCAACAAACAGTTATACTCGTCTCAACTTTATTACTAAGGAACAATAACAAAATGTCCTTGTAAACAGCAAAGTTACAAAATATCTTTTTAAGAAAATACTATAAATTGACGAGGCGCTGTCGACATCTGGTTTTGGCTCTGGAACAGTTGTTTATAAGGTGTTTGAGATGAAATGTGGTGTATGATGGCTGTATGGATCTTGAGTAAGCGTGAGCGGATTAACAAGACTGGAATGCGGAAAGTTATAATATATCGCGTTGGTATTCATTTGTTGAAATCAGATGAGTTACAAAGGAGATAATACAATGAACTTCAACAACTAGGCAGGGTCCCTGTCTGTGATTTGTCGAAGATGTGCAAGTGTCTGGCATAGTGGGAATATGTATTGAACTAAGTCTGCCTCCAGATAGCAGCAAGTGCAGATGTCTGTATTGGTTAAGTCGATGTATTTATTTATGATAACCGCACCGGAGAATTGCCTGGGGGACCTCTGTTTTGCGGGAATACTTCTTTTGGGTCAAATCAGGGTGGCATTTAGATGATTTAAACCATAAGCTGTGTTATATGGGTGTGGATTGTTTTATGCGTGGTGGCACCTTGTTTTGGAAGTGGCAAGCATACGTAATATCATCTATCATCTTGTTAATGCTTTCATTAATAGTGTAATGAGTGATGCATATATGAAGAGTGGCAGAAAAGGTAACCAGTGGATAATGAAGTGATGTCAAGAACTGACACGCTTACAAACATGTGTGGAATTGACAATGTTTTTGAAAAGGACATAATGCCCGCCTTCACTTAGACTAGACTCTAACTAGCTGTAGGTAAGAATACCAAGGTAATATACAACAAAATACAAAAAACTGGAAAGAGTAGAGGTAAAAACTGTGAAAGGAAATGAGAGCAAATCTCATCAAACCTAGATGCTAGGGTCGGGAGGATGAATTTGAGACTGAGAAGAACATGTGGTCAAAAGTACGAATTTGGACTCCATTGTGAGGGTGGAGGAAGTATGCGCGGATGAATTTCGTTACCTTAGAGCGTGATGAATTGTAGGTAAAAGATGGAACTGAATGTGAATCTATGTACTGGGAGGCCGCAGTGGCTATCAAAGGACTTGTGAATAAATGTTGAGGCAAAATTCTGGATTGGCACCAACTATGAGTGAAACTGTAATCTGAGATAATGAAAGAATAAGACTGAGTGGTTCAAATGGAGCACTTGGAAGATTTCTGTTTGTAGGAAGAAAAAATAGAATGAAGAAGGAATATATGTGAGAGAGAATTTTTAAAGGGAACAACGATATGATTGAAACGATTGATAGATGTCATGATGTGCTAGGAAAAAAAAATGTATGGCAGTCGGTATAATGTCAGAATGGTGGGTCGGGTGAGAAGATGGATTGACCGCATGAGGGAATATGTGCAAGAAAGATGCTACCGAAGCGAAGAGGGAGATGTTTGTCATCACCAGTGAAGTAGTCTCCGAGAGGAAAATGGCATGGCCGAGACAGGGTGCGAGGTAAGGGCAGTTTTCTCTCAATGATCTTTATTTGAAGGCGTTGGATGCTGATGACGATGATATAAATTGATTTTTTGGAGGGGGGAAGTTAAAGCAAATTCGTAATCATGTCTTAATCGAGGGACGGATCTATCTCCACAAGAGACATAATTGACGTCCTTGATAAAAGATAGAAAGTTCGCATCTTTTGCGCAAGATGACAACACTTGAGGATGTTAATTTCTTATTAACTTCTATGGTGAACGCAAATAAAATCTAGGAATTAAGAATGATTAAAATATAAACTCTTTCAACTTGTTTACCAGTTGTTAAAACCGTACTACACTTGTGAATTAGAATTAAACCAGTTAGTAGAGACAGGCAACATTCTGCAGACTTCAGCAATGGGATATAGTACGATAATGGTATTTTAGACAGGTTTATTGTCGAAATTGTGAACAGCTTGAGATTTCTTTCAAAGAATAAGACCTCCAAATTTAGGAAGACTTTACAATTGAGCTGGAGTAAATTTAAGCAAGTTTTAGATGGTTAGTGACAAAATTCGTTAATGTTGCTAAACATTTCCTGCCAAACAGGGTTCCACAAAGACTAATGATAAAACATAGACATTGTACCGACCCGACACGAAAATGGAACTCTTCCGTTCCCGGGGAAGAATCTCCTCTGTCCAAATCCATTTTTGAATCGTTCGGACGGGAGTGGTATGAGTTTAAAATCCAATCTGTCATAAAAGTGAGGGGGGCGCTGGTGAAGCGTTATTTGGCAAATCCGTCTGGCCAACACACATCTCTTCATTGTTTAACACTTCAGGGTTTGTAGATGACCCATTGGCCTGAGGGTTCCCAGGTCTTGGCGAGGATCGTTCGCCAATCTCTCGCTCAGGGGAACAGGGTTTGGAGGGTCTTCGAGGCTCGAATCTGCACATCACAGCGAACATCTCTCCGCCGAATCTATAACGGACAAACCGTCATAATAAGCAGAACGCCAATAATACCTACATTCTACAATAATTTAGCTAACAGCCTCCTGTACCTAACATGAAAAACTACGAGAATCTAACAAGGTGATATAAGCAATAACACCACACAAGCTGTTCTAGAAAGTAATGAGAAAATAAGAGTTCTGTGATATTTGTGTAAAGGAAAAAAAAAAAGACCGGGGTGGGGGGTATTATAAAATATTTTTTTATATTTTTATTTAAAAAGATTTTCATTATTCTCTCGTATTTTGGTAAAATATTGAGCAACTTTGTTAACAAGCTCAAGAAGACTAAATTCTATCGATATCTCGACTCCAAATTTGAATTAAAAAATGGGCGTAATATTGGGCCCTTTTTCCGCTATAAGGAACAACTTCCATTCCATGACTGCTCCTTTGTAATTTAAAAATATAGTTGTGAATCTGGTGATTTATTATACATTGGCCCAAACAAATTAGGTTAATCCATTGTCACATCAAGCAGCATCGGGAAAGGTCGACCAAAATGGGGCTGGTTCTAAAACAAAGCTGACATCTCATTATACAAGGTGACAAAAATAGTGACAAATTAGTTTTGAAAACTTTAAAATACTCGCAATAACACACATCCCAATGACCTACAAATATTAGAATCGTGTTTCATCACAAAATTATAACCTAATTTAAATAAAAACAAAACAGCATCTCAATCTTTAAATTGTATCTTAAATTAATTAAATTTATTTGCCATGCATTAGCATCAGCATAAAAAGTGATTTGTTCATTGGTATTTGTATATTCAGTGTCATTAAATTTCTTTCTATTACAAGATAGTGCATTTACTGTTTATTTCATTTTCAATTAATTTGGTTATATTTTTGTACACAAGGAAATGTTTAGTTGTAAAACTTCAAATAATTTGGTTATATTTTATATACACAAGGAAATGTTTAGTTGTAATTTTGTTTTCAAAAGGTAGCTATGTTTTAGCCTTTTTAATACCCAAATTAGTATTTCATTAATGTAATTTTGAATATAAAGTTGTATTTGTATAAAACATGTATGGAAAACCATTATAATAATAAAAAAAAAGATGAGTTCCAATTTCCAACTGGCCCCCCGTGCCAGAACCTGGATTCGTTGTTTTAACTGAACGTTGGATAAAATTCACATATAACGTCTTAGAGCCACATAACACATTGCAAAACTTTCCTCAGGGGCCACACTACTCATATTCCATAGGAAAATACATTTACCATCAGTCATGTTGGGTGACAGAGCTTCAAATGAAATCAATACTGTCACCCATATAGGGTGACATGGCTTCATCTGGTAAAGCCATGTCACCATATATGGGTGATATGACAGTCAGTGTTCAGGGAGCAAGGGTCCAGAGACAACTTATCTAGGCTCCACATGCTGGTACAAACCGTGGGAGGTGGAGCACGCCAACTAAGGGTCAATGATGACACAAGGGCAAGGACTTTAGAGCACCCAGGTTGGAGAGATGATGATCTATCCGGAGGTTTAAGGGGCGGGGTAAAGACACCAACCTATCAAATGCCAATCTCTGATACAGGGGCCTGCTGCATATGACAGAGGTATCGCATACAGATCTGGAGTCGACAAAAGGGCAAGGGGAGCACTCCACTCTCACAGTAAAGACTGTTGTCTGTTGTAAGGAGAAGTGCGGAAGACTCCACTGGAAAGGTTAAATTTTGCACCCATAGTCTAATACTTAATTTTTATTGCACTGAATTTGATTTACACAAACTTTCATCAACTTCTTTATTCATTTTTTTTCTAACCCTTCTAGCATCCCCTGTGCAACAACGACATCAAGGTTAATATTTTTTAACGCTATTTTCCATTTTTCCTGTGCCTCATACAGCACTGTGCTGGCAGCCTTTCTTTTCTGAGAGCCCTGTCCGCTCAAAACATTTAATTCCTCTTCTTAAAGAAGCAGCAGTTTCTTTTAGTTTTTCTAAAGCTTCCTCTTCCATTCTCTTTTTATTTTCCACTTCTTCTATTTTTTAATTCTTTCTCTTGAAGGAGTAACTTTTCTTCCATGCAAGCCTGATATCTTCTGTGAGCAGAATAGACTATTTAGCCATTTCTTACCAATTGGAACAACCTTCTGGCATATTTTCATAAATAAATAAACCATCTTTAACACACAATATTGCATTTAAAGTTTTCTGACAATGAAGATCTTATATCAGTTAAAATTATACCAGAAGCAGAAAACCTTCTTTATATGTCTGCATTTCCATGCAAAACCGAAAGATAAGCCTTCACAACAGTAGACAATTTTTTTTTAGATGACTCTCGCTATATCATTTAAACGAAAAATATATTGTTTCCAGTATTCTTCTATCCTTCCTTTTTTTTAACTCATCCTTAAATTCAGTGCTATCATTCATGTAAACTTTCCATTCATCTTCCAAATCTTCTTTAATATTTACAGGCTACTTTTATTATATCTCTAATTGTTTTAGCTGTTTTAGCAGATAGCTGCAAAAATCTAAAGTATTTTATGAATTCCAAGGTACTACTTGTTGTTTTTATCAAATGTTCACAAGCTGCAACATAATGTAAACAAACTTTGTTTAGTATTTCGTTTTCACATCCTTTACTTTTCTAATTCTTGTTTTACACTAGAGTAATGTCTTCCAATTCTATGTAATATTTAGTTTCTTTAACAGCTTCCAAAGTTATTCAATTTTTATTCAATATAAATTCATTTTTTATTATTCTTCCTGCCAGAGCAAATATTAATGAAGATATTTCTTCATAGAGAATATGAATAAGTGGATTATCTGATTGGAAAGGCCCAGTAAACTTTATAAAACAATTTGCACTGAAAGAAAGAAAATATAATTCCAGCTTTAAGAGAGGGTCACTAACTACGTTTGTTATGTTTTTGTAAAATTTTGAAGCAGTGACTGACTTTTCTTTTTCTGGAAGATAAGCAGTAAAATAATAAATCATAGCTTCCCACTGTTCAAGAGCTATTTCTGTTAATGATACCATGGTCAACCACCTTGTTGTACAATGTTTTATAAATTTAAGGTTTTGTAAGTGAAACTCATCTTGTATGTTTTCAATTGATTCCCATCTTGATGGAAAACCATAAAAAAAGTTAAATAAATCAAATAAAAAATCAGATGTGTCTTTTCCATACACAGCTAAACCTTTTAGAAAGGCATTATGCACAATATGAATGTTACAGGATATAATGTCTAATAGTTTTTTATTTTGTACACTAAGAACTTCTTCATTGATTAGTCTATATACTCCTTTATTTACATTAGGGCCATCTTTACCAAGCATAATTAATTTTTTTAAAGAAAGGTTCATTGCTTCAATGGCTTTTAACAAATGCTCTACAATTATTTCACTTGTTGTTTTACCTATGAAATAGGAAGCCAAGTATTTTGATAGTACTCTATCACTACTTTTTGACCAATAACGAGCAGTAATTTGTTTTTCTTTCTATTCCTGCACTATTAATTGTTTCATCAAAAGCTATGGAGTATCAGAGATAATTAATTTTGCAAGATTTGACAAAAATAAGGCTCTAAGGCATCTGTTATTAAGTAAGTAGCTTTTTTCCTGCTTAAAAAGAATAGGTCAGGATAGCCATTTGGGGGCATTTCTTTAAAAGTATTTCCAATATTGTCCATGAGGATAAAGGAAAAATCAGATGCTACAACTTTCATTGTCCAAATTAGCTCAGCTTTAGAAGCATCACTTTTTTGGGAGCATAACTGCAATACAGCTTTTGGAACATTAACATTAGAAGAACACCCAGACAGTTATAGTTGCAATGGTTGCAGCTTTGCTTTTACTTCTTTTATATGCTTCTCTCCACAGCCAGAAATCCCTTTTTTTGCCACAGATATTGCTGAAGAGCAAATTGTGCACAATATTTGCACAAGACTTTTTTTGACAGCCCACTCTGAAATTTGATGTCCCTGAGAATCCTTTTTTTTGCAAACAGAGTATTGTTAAGAGAACACTTTAGCATTTTGTAAGCTTTATAATAAACAAACAAAAATTTCTTTCTGAAAAAAAAAATTATTATTAAACTTGGCTCTACGATTTCTATTCTAGAGAAACTTGGTTAAGTATATGTATGCAAGAAATTTGCTGTTAAGAGATATCTGGACAAATAACATCTAAAGGAATAAATTACTAAATGACTAATGAAATCAATTCTGGTTCATCACAACAGGATGAAATGAAAGAAAGAGAGGCGAGACAGTAATATGATACCTTAGGGAAAGATAAGAGAAAGTTGATTATAGGGCAGAATAATAATTAATCAGAAGTGGGGACTTGAAAATTGCTCCTGTGTAATATACCAGCAGTAAATCATGATTCCCTTGAGGTATCAAAAAGAATAAAGTAATTACAAGGTAGTCATTACCTAATTAATAAATATAAATTTACAGTCATAATTATTCAGTTCTTTTTATTAAAAAAAGCCTTGCAAATAAAAAGATTAAGATATACGCTGGGTGCAAAGGAAATGTACATTTCAAGTTTGTTTTATTGGGTCCTTTTACTTACATTTCTTTACATTTAGTACTTTGTCATGTTTCCACGGGTCTTCAACACCTCCTGGATCCTCTTGGGCATGGATGTTGCAAGATTCTCGAAGTAGGAGCCGTCCATTGCCACCCACAGCTTAATGAGTGTCATCTTCAGGGCGGGGATCGAGGTGGGCCGGGACTTAGCATCTTCATTTTACATTTGGTTCCAGGCATTCTCTATGTGGTTTAAGTCAGGTGAGTTGCCTGGCCAGTCCAAACCTTCGATGTTCTGCTCATTAAGGAAGTCTTGGACAGCTCGTGCCTTGTGTGCAAGGGCGCCATCATGCATAAAAAAGTCGCATCCGTGGAGAGCGTAGAAATGGAGCAGATGTTCCTCCAAAACCTTAGTAATTCTTTCCCTTCATGGTGACGTTCTTGGGGAGGAAATAGAGACCACCCCTGCCCTGCTTCCCACTGAAGCATCCCCAAACCATGACGCCATCGGGGTGCTTCACGGTCTTCACGGTGTAGCGGTGGTCATATCTGCTTACATCACTGGGCCGCCGCACCACTTTCGAGCCACCCCTGACGAGCCGAAAACTGCTCTCGTCACTCCACATGACTTTCTTCCACTGCTCTGGTGTCCAATCTTGATATTTCTTAGCGAAAGCTAGCCTTTTTTTCTTCATACCCTCTGTCAGCAACGGTTTCTTGGCGGCACGGCGGCAGGGCAAACCCAGCCGGTGCTGGATCGTACGAATAGCTACGTTGTGGAGCAAGTCAGGATGTTTCCTCTTCAATTCAGCCGCTGTCATCGAAGGGTCATGCTTCACCTCACGTAGCAAAACCTTGTCAGTCCGAACAGTTGTCTTCTTCTTGCCCCCAGAGCCAAGTTTGCGAGGCGGTGCGGTGCCGGGAGGGAGTGTGGTGGCTGCTTTTTGGAGCTTAAAGAGTGACACACGGCTCACGTTCAGATCGGCAGCTACACGCTTTACTGGCACTTCCAGCTCCATTAGGGTTAGGGCACGGGTCTTCTCCTCCATTGTAAGCTTGCTACGCCCCATTGCAATGGTATGGTGGTGTCTGGTATGGCGTCAAAGTCAGCAAAAAGGTGAAAAAGATGCGGTCTGTGGGGCAGTGTAACACAGATGTACACTGTCTGAGCTCTGCGAGCACACTTAAAATGAGCCTGGCTGGAAGTTGCGAGGGAGCCCTGGCTGCAGGTACATGCATCATACCAAGCAACTCCCACTACCTATATAGCGGGAATGCGGTAAAAAAGTTAACCGCGAAATTCGAGTTAATATTTCCATTGCATTTAAGAGGTTAACATTTCCTTTGCACCCCCTGTATATAGTTATATACCTAATTTGTACTACACTAGTTAACCATGCACTATAAGCACAAAAACCAATGAATAAGCTATAAAATATCCCTAAAAAAATTAGCTCTGACTAAATTTTTAAAATATAATCTTTTCTAATTTATTCATGTATAAAAAAAGATATCACCTTTTTTTATGTCACATGAGGATAAAATATGATAGATTGATTTAAAAATAAAAATCAACTAAGTTTTAACAATTCATTTTACTCTTTTTCATTACACATCATGGAAAACACTTTAATTATAAATACAATACAATACTGTTCCAATTAAAAAGGTTAGATCCTTTTACTAAAGAAGTAATTCTTACTATATATATATATATATATATATATATATATATATATATATATATATATATATATATATATATATATATATATATATATATATATACATTGCCTGAGGTTTGATACATTGTATGTTTTTTGTCAGTAATTTGTTTCAGAATCATTTAGTTTAGAGTATACCTATATGGCAACATTCAATAGCGTCTCTGACACAGCAACCACCTGGTATAGATGTTATGACTGTCCTAATTTTTCCATGAATGTGGCAAATTAACAAGTAATATCTCAACAGCAACAGGTATAGGCATGAGGACTATACAGAGAACTATTGCATGTTGGAAACTTTTTTTATTTTTTTATTTAAGGGGCTATCTGGCGACTGCCGACTTAGGCATAAGTCGCCATAAACAAACAGCCTAGTTCTAGGCTACTTTAAAAAAAATTAACAGGAAACAACAATAAAAAGAAATAACAATAACAATAACAAATCAATAACAAAAACAATAAAAACAACAACAATTAAACCTGGTTAAATGAAAAGGAGAAGGCCGGCCTCCCCCCAAAAGTCAACAAGTCCAGCAGTCAACGTGCACGCACTCGTCCCGAGTACAAAGGACAGGCGGTAGCGACCCCGCCCATCCCGGTACCGGGACAGGCATCGTGCGCGAAGATCACCCAGACTAGGACATTCAACAGGAATGTGCCGAACAGTCTGGGAGATTACGCAGTCGTTGCAATAGGGCGCGGGCGAGCGCTCCATCAAATAGCGATGCGTCACACGAGTGTATCCGATTCGGAGACGACAGAAAGCAACCTGAAGCCACCGCGGCATTGGGGGATAGGTCTATGGAAACAGTCGTGGCGCAATGGCACGCAACTTTAAGTTCCCTTTGACCATCTCCCATCTTCTTTGCCAAGCAGTCCGAAGAGCTGCCCGTATTCCTGCCATGTAGTGGACTCTTTGGCGCCCTCAATCCCCGCGATTCCTACATGTCCAGGAACCCAGCAGAAGATAATCTCGACATCCACCCGGCTCGCCAAAACCGTGGCGTCACGGATATCACGAACCAGGGGATGCGGAGATTCCAATGCCCTGAGAGCACCCAGGGCGCTTTGTGAGTCGCTATAGATCACAATCCGGTCTCCGAACCAGGCACGTCGAGTAATCTCTCGTACCGAGTGGTGTATAGCCACCAGCTCGGCCGTGAAGACGGACGCAGCGCCTAGTAGAACCCCACTGACTTCAAACAGAGGGGATACGGCGTGGAAGCCGACCCCCTCTTGAGACTTTGGGCCATCCGTATACACTGGCACGGTTCCAGCGTGACACGATGTGGGCCCCTGTTCAGAACCAGGGGCGCCACCGGCCTGAGAGCTATATCTACCTCTCGAAGGAGTTTCCTGGCCCTAATCCGGAAATGACAGGCGTCTCTCGGCGGCATAGGCACCATCGAGATCAGCTGCGGATGCAGTGAGAGCTGTTGGCGACTGAGGGAGGCGCTGGGCTCGCGCGTACAGGCGAGTAATGCACTGCACGCGGCGCAGAGCGAGTGGCATCTCCCCAGCATCGACCAACAGGCTCTCAATGGGGAAAGTGCGGAAGGCACCGGTCGCAAGGCGAAGGCCGGTGTGGTGGATAGAATCCACCTTCCGCAATAAACGCTCGGCTGCGGATGCATAAAACTCGCATCCGTAGTCGAGCTTCGAGCGAACAAAGGATGGATTAAAAAGTAAGGCAAAAGCCCTATCAGCGCCCCAAGCACTAAACGTCACGGAACGGAGAATGTCCATGACGCGGGTACAAGAGACCCTAAGGCTGCGAATATGAGCCTCCCAGGTGAGGCGTCGGTCGAATACAAGACCAAGGAAACGGTGCGACTCAACCACATCCAGGCGCACCCCATTAACAAACAAATCTGGGTCGGGGTGAAGCCGTGGATGGCGGCAGAAGTGCACCACCTTAGTCTTGGCCAAAGAAAACCGAAACCTGTGCGCTTCGGCATAGCGAGAGACGCGGTTCAATGCCTGTTGGAGTCAACGCTCCAGAGTTGGCATCTGGGCCGCGGCAAAAGAGATCGAAAGGTCGTCCACGTAGAGCGTAGCGAGAACATCTTCCGGCAGCACGGAGGTGATGCCGTTGATGCTCAGGGCAAAGAGTGTGACACTTAGGACACTTTCCTGCGGGACACCCTCTTCCTGCTCCTTTGGGCCGGAGAGGGCTCCCCCCACCCGTACGCGGAATCGACTATCTCGCAAAAATTCAGATATAAACATTGGGAGGCGTCCCCTCGCCCCCATCGTGTGGAGAGTCTCCATGATACCGTATCGCCATGCGGTATCATAGGCCTTCTCCAGATCGAAAAAGACCGTGGCGTAGCGCTTTACCAGGAAAGCGCCCGGGTTGAGTAGAGCCCGCAGAAGGGCTCCGAATGGGCGCGAAAACAACCGTGCTCGTTAGCCTGGATGGGCTGGGAGCAGAGGGTGCCTTTCTAACTATTGAGGCATATGACGTCCCAGGCAGAGCCGGGCGCGCCAGGACCAAGTCCTTAGCCTGGCGGAATGAGAGTCGATCCTGGGCTTGAACGGCCAGGATTTCTTTCTCAAGGAGATATGCACCACATTGCTTCGAAGAAGCGGGGTGCGGCTCTCCGCAATTGACACACTTGGCCACACACGATTTGGACTTATCGTGTGCGACCTTGGAGCAATTTACACAGACTTCGGGGGACCCCGACTTTGCACGTCTACATGAGCGATTCGTATTGCCAAAGCAGTGACAGTAATAGCACCGCCACGGCAGTGGCACGAATGCCTTCACGCGGTAGCGGTACCAACCGGCACGCACCGACTCAAGGAGCTTGTCACAGTCGAACGTGACGAAGAGTGTAGGGGTGGGTCTCGAGGCCCCTTCCTGTTTTCTCATCACACGTTCGACCTTGACCGCCCCATGGTTGGCCAGCTCTAGGGTGATGTCCTCTATGGAGTAGTCAACTAGTTCCCTCGCATAAACTACTCCTTTCACAAAGTTCATGGTAGAGTGCGGCGTCACACTCACCGGGGTGCCATGAAGTGTCCAAAGAGCACTTATCTTGGCCGCCTCGGCGGGATTCGCTGCATTCGCCAGAAGGCTCCCGTCCGAGAAACGGGTCACCTTCGGCTCTCTACCAATTGCACTAGCTAATCCTCTCCTCTGATGGATCATGTTGCCCTTGGACAACATGGTGCCATCAGTGGAACGAATAACGAGGAAGCGTTTGAAGCCAGCAGGCTCGAAAACGCCAGGTAACCTCTGAATCAAGGGCCCCGATGTCATCGAGGCTCCACCCTGTGGTCGCTTGCCAGAGTGGCAGCAGACCCATCCGTCCCCGCGGATGGAGAGGGGCCCCGAGTCTTCTTCGTCTTTTTGGTCTTGGTCTTTTTCTTTTTTGAAGAGGAGGGCGGGGAATGAACCCGCTTCTCACCCCCGCCGGTAGAATCCCCCAGGCCAGATGGACCGGCCTCAGCCAGGTCATTCTCCGAAATAAGAACATAAGAACATAAGAAAAGAAGGAGACTGCAAAAGACCATTCATGGCCTACACTTGGCAGCTCCTGTTCCAGTCAACACACAAAAGATTTCTTACCAGAGAAAAGTCATCAACATTGTCACCCTTTACAGGAGTTCGTCAGATCTAATCTACAATATACATAAAATGCATCCAGAGGATTATGTCCATTCATGCAACCGCAAAATAATCTCCCCACTCTGCAGAAAAATATATACATATGTACATAAAAAAAGTCAGTCCCATCTAGCAGCTTCATTCATATATTTATCTAATCTATTCTTAAAACTACCCAGAGAGGAGGCTTCTATCACATGTCTAGTGAGCCTATTCCATTCATCTACCACACGATTTGTAAACCAATTCCTCCCAATCTCCTTCCTAAACCTATACTTATCAAGCTTAAACCCATTGCTACGTGTCCTGTCATGTTCACTAAGTATAAGAACCTTACCCAGATCCCCTTTATTATATCCTTTTACCCATTTGAAGATTTCAATCAATTCCCCTCTGACTCTTCTCCTTTCCAATGTATGTAGATTTAGTTTTCTGAGCCTTTCACCATAAGGTAAGTTCCTTAGCCCACCAATCATCTTTGTCATCCTTCTCTGCACAGACTCAAGCAAATCAATATCCTTCCTATAATATGGTGACCAAAATTGTACTGCATAGTCTAGATGAGGCCTAACTAGCGCCAGATACAGTTTTAGAATGACTTCAGCACTCTTATTGTTTACACTCCTCCTAATGAATCCCAATATCCTATTAGCTTTATTCTTAGCATTTAGGCATTGCTTTCTAGGACGAAGGTCTGAACTTACCAAAATACCCAAGTCCCTCTCACAATCGGTCCTCCCTAAATTTCTCCCATTTAATTTATAACTATTCAGTGGATTATTTCTACCTATACTAAGTACACTACATTTGTCTATGTTAAACTTCATTTGCCATTTCTCAGCCCAATTGGACAGAATGGTCAATTCCTCCTACATTACAACAGCATCAGAATCAGCCCTAATGGCCCTACCTAGCTTAGTATCATTAGCAAATTTACTCAGGTCACTACTTATACCTATGTCAAGATCATTAATATAAATTAAGAATAGCAAGGGACCCAAAACAGATCCTTGCGGAACTCCACTGCTAACACACCCCCACTCAGATTTAACTCCATCTATACTAACTCTTTGCTGTCTGTCACCAAGCCATGACTGAATCCACCTAAATATACTGCCATCGATCCTGTGTGCTTTAACTTTGCTCAGAAGCCATAAGTGTGGCACTCGATCAAAAGCCTTACTAAAGTCCAAGTATAAAATATCATAGTTTTCATCCTTATCTGCTGCTTCATACACCTTACTATAAAAAGACAGCAAATTAGTCAGGCAGGATTTACCCTTACTAAAGCCATAGAATGCTTCAACCAATAACACTCCCACACAATGAATATAAGCAGAGCCTAGACACTGTCCTACACCAGATCCTCATACAAAAAATGCATAGTAAACTTACTCTCCAAGAGACATGGCTAAGTCCCCCAAAACAAAAGGACCAACCAAAAAGAAAAAAGCTCTCCAATGGAGTCTTGGAAAGGGCCATATTATTCCTGCATGATACACTAATCCCAACTACCCAATCAGTCTATCTAAGCATCAAAAAAGATGACCATACATCACATTCTGATCCCCTGCTGTAGGCATGGCTTCCATAAAACTAAGCAGCTACCTACACCACCTCCAAAACTGTTCACCCTAAAGAGAGTGACCATACATCCATGACTATAAGGAGTCAAGATACCACCCAAACATCTTGCTTTACAGATAACCACTCATACTCAACCATAATGCCATAAAGACAGTTAACCCACACAAGGTTAAACTACACTTCCCGAGGCTAGCCATATCAAATTGAATACACACCTACACAAGATAGAAGCAATCCAAAACAGAGCTCTCTACATGGTAACTGGCTATACAAAAACTACCCCATCAAAGACAACCTAAACATGATAGGCACAGAATTCTTCAGCAAGCTGCAATGCCTCTCACATCCTCTGCACTACCACTAAACACTATTAACTAACCTTCCACCAACCCCATGAGCCAGAATACTATAAAACATATACCCACAAAGCACTACACCCTACTCCACCCATACCATTTCTAGAGCACAGTGACATGTATAATAACAGAAGGGGAGGAAATTAGATGGTCAGTGTGAGTGATTTATAACTTGAAACAACAAAATTTAAGTTGGAGGATAAAAAAATTATGCTAAGTGAGGTAGAGGTGATAAGATAAAAAAAAATAAATAAATAATACAAAATATAGGTAGTGGAAGTTAGAAAGCAAATGGATGAGAAACACATGAGAAATATGAAGAAAATAATCATGGAAGAGAGATGTAAGCAGATTCAAAATTGTAAAAGGTGTGGCAAGATATAGCTATTAAAAAGTGAAGAGTAATTAGTGGGAATAAAGAACAATGCAGAGAAAATCACCCAACATTTCTAAGAAAAAAAAAAGGTGATAAGAGATAAAATCTTCCAATAATAGTAGAATGTCTTATTTAACAACTATTACACCTACACCTTGATCAAGTATATTTATGAATAAATTCTGTGAACAGTTCCTCATCCAAATAAAAGGGTCAGCACAGGGCAACCTAACTTTTGTGTCCGAGGTGAAAACTACAGCACAATTGAAAGAAAAATACATGGGATACTATAGTGCCCAAGGTAATGTAGTTCTATTTAACTTTCCTAACAGGATTTTTGACATACCAGGATTGAGTCAGGGAAAATCACCAACGGGGTACAATGTAAGTGCCGAGTGCAAATGACCACAACCATTTAAACAAAAGCAACACTTACCATAGGTCTTCCTTGATTGCTTTCGCCACTATAGCCCTCTCCAGGGAAGTTTTGCATATTTCCCTCTCCTTCCCAGAGGGGAAATGAATTCCCTCCTTGGAGAAGGTCCTGATAGTCGTGGGGGCACCGGTCGGAGGAGATCCCTCCCCTCCTTGTACTGCTTCAGAAACCACAGCCGTTTGAGGAGGACCTTGCATAGAGGCGGATTCGGGTTCGGTGCTTGGCGCCGAGCCCGGATTCTCCCCCATGGAAGGCCCTACCGTCTGAGGTTGGGTTACCTCAAGGACCATGGCTATCTCAGGGGAGGCCTCCAGTTGGCCATCCCCTCTCCCAAGACCCCGCAGGTCCCGTTGGCAGTATCGTCACTAGTCTTGTGTGGGGAGGCGTGGGCCTTGACCCCGGCAAGGTTCAATATTCTTGCCAGCAGGTCTTTTGAGGGAAGCGACCGAAGGGGCCTGGCTTCCCTCTCCCCCCTAAGGTGGTTTGCCCTACAGAGCCGCTTCGATGTGGAGCGGCTGGCTAAGGGCTGCCTGCTGGCTTTCTTGGCAGTCCCCTTGGAAAGAACAGAGGGGACTGCCGCTAGTAAAAGGGAGGTGCTCGAAAGCACCTCCAGAGAAGGGGGTGAGGGTGAGTCCCCTTCACCCGTAGGCGTAGGAGAGGAGTAAGCCTCCTCTCCGGTTGAAGAGATATGGAGGGTCCCCTGCGCAAGCACAGAGGGGGGATCCCTCCATTTTTTTGCTGGAGCTGCCCGAGGGCGGCTCCGACGCTGTTTCAGGGGAAGTTGGGGGTTGGTTTTTGTTTTTTTTCATCATTGGGCATGGTGACCCTTTTTCTGCTACGGGATGCAATAGCTCATCACCTCTTGCAGTTGCCCGCACTGCAAGAGGTGCTTACAGGCCTGGCAGAGCCAGGCGCGGCCATTTCGGACCACCCCTACCGCCTGGTGGCCTGGCAGTCCATCGGCATGGCGGCTCCACTTTGAACACGGCGTAAAATCAAGGATAGACGGTAAAGTGAGGAAAAGGGATGTGAGGAAGGTATGGGTGGGGATGAAGCAGGTTGTTAAAAACCAGCCACCCCAGACCGGAGCTAAGGGGTTAGGGAACATTGTCCCCCACCCCCTCAGCCCCGATGCGGGACGGTTGGCTGAGAGGAAGGTCCGCATCTACCCTGTGAAATTAGAGGCAGACCAGAGAAAGTTGTGGGAGAGGTTGTATGAAAAGCGAGGAAACAAGTGTTTTGAAGGAAGGAGAAGAGGCTAAGCTGGGGTCGGACGGGGTGCTGAGTCCCATCAGCACGGCGGCCAGGATGGCAAATCGCCGCGCCCCTTACGGGGGCATGTTGGAAACAAGATTTTAACAAGAACTATACATCATGAACTGAAAAAAATCCATGTATGCAGCTGCACCTGAATCAGCAAGCCACTTGTGACTGCAACAAATAAAAAAAAGAAGCTACAGTTCACAAAGAACATAAAAACTGGAGTGTAGAGGATTGGAAAGTGATGCACGCATTAGAGTATGGCGAGAACCTCATGAAGCATTGAAGCCATCATGCATCATCCCCTATGTGTAGGCATCTGGAGGTAGTCTGATGGTCTGGCACACTGTTTTACCTGGGCTGGACATGGATCTACAACCCTTTGCAGAAATAAGATGAAGTCCTGCGAGTATTTGCAGATCCTGGAGGATCAAGTTCACTCCTCAATGGACTGCTTTTTTCCTAAGTCCGATGGAATGTTTCAAGATGATAACACGCAAATCCACTGGTGTAACATCATCAAAGATTGGTTCACCCTGCATGAGGGATCATTTTGGCATATTGAGTGGCACCACAGTCCCCAGATTTAAATCTCATAGAGAATTTATGGGATGAGCTTGAGAGAGACCTGCATGCCTAATCGCCTCTTCCGTCATCATTGAATGATTTGGGTCTACGGCTGCTGGAATTGTGGCCAAAATTGAAGCTACAGAAGATGCAAAAGCTTGTAGAATCAATGCCAGATAGGATGAGAGCTGTAATTCTATCAAGAGCTTATTAAATAATTATTACACTAAACAACCTTTATTTTGGCCCGGCAGTGTGTATATACAGTAGTGATCAAATTGTTATGGATTTCTTGAAAATCTGTAATTTTTCTGGTAAAAGGTAACTTAAAACTATTTAATGAGTCAATAATGAGGTTATTTTATCATATTAGTGTGAAATAATTATTGTACATTTTTAAGGAACTAAAAATTAGTGTTTTGCTTCATTTTCTGTCAAACTTGTTGAAATAAAAGAAGGCAACACCGATTCAGTTTTGCCGACTGCAGCAATTGTTAGTTTTGTGCCTCAGATCCAATTCAGACTTTGCAAGGTGAGGGTGTGTGTGCTATACTCTTTTGCTGTTACTGACCCTGTAATTCAACTAATGTGTATTTTGCTTGCCTGTGGATAATAGTAACTGTTTTTTCTTGCAGTGTAATAAATAAAAAAAAGTGAACAGCTATGGGTGAAGCCATAACTTGAGTCCTCACAAAATTAGACAGATCAAAGTTTTATTAAGTAATAGTGCTCTAAAACAGAAGTAATATAAAGAAAAAAAAAGAAAATAGTGTTAATTTGGATTCAGCAAGGGGTGAGAAATGTGGTTTCAAGAGGGAAACAACACCAAGAAGGCAGAAAAATAAAACAAATGGCTATTAAGGAGAAAAGCAAATCTTGTAGGAAGATTGCAAGAAAACTGTTAGCAGATAGCATTAGGCTTTCTGGAATAACAGTAAATAGGAGGTTACTGGACAGTGAATTATGAGCCTAGAAAGAAACCTAGGCTTGCTGAAACCATGATACAGGCACATTAAGTCTGGGCTAATGCTCATGCTGATTGGACTTCTGAGCAATGGGAACAGGTAAGAGTAGTGTGGTACATTTACCAGTTATTTTCTTTATTAAGCATAAAAAACATACTGTATCTACTGTAGTAGGTACATTCTGATTTACCTACTACCTACGCGTTTATGCTGAATGAAATAATTTCAAGTCATAATTTGTCTGGATGTTTAACTGTTATCATGGCCTGGAAATTCCTCAGACATGAACCCTATTGAGAGTTTATGGTATATTCTAAAAAATGAAATACACAAAGTTCCCATAAAAACTAATGTTTGGTTCACTTTGGCAGAATCAAGCAATTATGCAGAAATTTAATCACTGGCATGCCAGTGTGTTAAAGCACTTAAAAGCAGCTAAATCAGGTCAAACCAAGTATAAATCAATGTAAGTAAGGATATTTTTGCCATATATATGAAAATAAATTGATTACTTGTCAATAAAATAACTTTATATAGCCTTTTCCCATAGAGTCGGTGTGAGGAAGAGACAAGCAGTGGTCTAGTTGCCTAGTCCTTGTGGACTCTTTAGCATCCTCATTTTACATAATTCACACCTGTCCAGGAACCCAACAAAAGATAATCTTGACATCAATCCGGCTCGCAGCAATATATACATCTATATCTCTATATATAACAATAATGAGAAATAAAAATAATCTTATTATAAAAATCCTAGCATTCCCCCCCCAAATTGTGATTTTTTTTCCTTGCACACCAATTTTGAATGTTTTGAAATAAAATAAAATAATATATATATATATATATATATATATATATATATATATATATATATATATATATATATATATATATATATATATATATATATATATATATATATATATATATATATATATATATATATATATATATATATATATATATATATATATATATAATAAAATATTAAAAATAATAATATGCTTATGTCATCCGTTTGACTGTTATGCTATGACATCATCACTCCCAGGTCGCTCTTTTCTTATGATGGATAATGGGTGTTTAAAATTTAATTTTGTGTATTAAAATTTACTAAAAGTTCTAAATGTATTAAGTCTACTTAAAGTACTAAATATGCTAAAAGTACTAAATGTATTAAATGTGCTAAAAGTACAAAATTTACTAAGTATGCAGAGTACAAAATGTACTAAAACTGCTTAATATACTAAATGTCCTAAAAGTAAAAAAATACTAAGTGCTAAAAGCACAACATACTAGAAGTACAAAATGTACTCAATGTGCTAAAAATACAAAATGTACTAAAAATACTAAAAGTATTAAATGTGATAAAGTTAGAAAATTTACTAAAAGTAGTAAATGTGGTAAATGGTATAAACATAATAAATGTACTAAAGTATAAAATGTACTAGATTGGACAAAATTACTAAATGTGCTAAAATACTATTATGGTAGAGGATTATGACCGCTGATCGACGCTAAGGCATCCATCTCAGCGAACGGTTTAAGGGAGTAGGTTACTGATGGATGAGGTGTGTACAGGTGATGGAAAAGATTTGTGGAGGGCTAGATTGTGGATTTGAGACCAGCAGAGGACAGGAATGAGTATATGGCATCTATCAAGAAATGGGGGCTTTCGGCCAGAATCATCTTTAGGTGTTCACTGCGGGGGTAAAGAGTTAAGCAAGGGAAGAAGCGGGGACGGATGACGGAGTACCAAGTACAGTCTACCAAAAAGTGGGAGACAGTAAGCCTGACTTAGCATGTATTGCAAATGGGATGGGGCTCACGGGGCATAAGTTACCCGTGAGTTAGGGGTGTATGACCAAGATGGAGACAGGAAAAAAAAACGACTTCTTTATGGTGGGTTTAATCTGGTGGAGATTGCCAGGAGGCAAGCCACTGTGTTGACATTAGCTTTGTGAAGTGAGGAAAGAGGTCAGTATGAGGGATAGGAACAGGACGAGCTAGATCAGAGGACGACCGCGCAGCTCGATCGGCTGCCTCATTGCCAGGAACTCCTACGTGCGAGGGAACCCAGCAAAAGGTGATCAGCTTTTTTTGCGAGAAAACAGTGGCCTCGTGCAAGAGTGGACAGATCTCTCGGACAATAGGGTGAGGAGAATAGTAGAGGGACAGTGCGGAAATCGCACTCCGAGAGTCCGAATATATTACGAAGTCGTTGGAAGCTTGAAAATATGTAATTAGAAGGGCCTCTTTCAGGGCATAGAGCTCCGCCTTATAAGATGACCACCCAGAGGGGAGGCAAAAGGAGGAGGTGTATCGGGGAACCGTCTCCACGATGACGGCACCCGATAAGTTAGGTTGAGAGCAGGAACCATCCATAAAGATGGCCGTGCTCTGAGAGTGGACAAAGGTATGGCTAAGGAACTTTCCACGGAGAACCTCAGCCAATGTAGAGGATTTGCCAGGAGACAGCAAATGGTTGCATATCCTCGCAGGGGCTAGCATCCAGGGTTGGATCCATGCCAAGGATATCCGGCAGATTTGAGGAAGGGGAAGGGGAGGGCAGTGAAGAGAGAGGAGGCAATTTTAGGGAGGTGCCAATGGGCCTCAGGTGAGGGGTCACCTGTAAATATTGGAAAAGTAGGGGTAGAGGCGAGTCTCCGGGAGCGTGAGAGCCTTTGTGGCTAGAAAGTTCTGTCGCTCCCTTAGGGAAGACACGTTACAATCTGCCCGAAGGCTTGCGACAGGTGAGGAGCGGAAGGCTCCAGAAGCCATCCGCAGAGCGGAGTTTTGTATGGGCTTGAGACGTCGGGGGGGTAGAAGGGGATCGCTGAGGCGTACACCTCACACCCGAAGTCGAGTTTAGGGAGAAGGGCAGCGGTTAGTGTGGGAGAGAATGCGTAGAAGGTTGAGTGTCGGGCGGGTAGCAGTCACAAGATGTTCCATGTGAGGCCCCCCCCAAGACAACTTCTTGGCAAGTACCAGGCCAAGGACCCTCACTGACTGCTTAGTTGGGATCGGAGTCCCAGACATAAGCAGCGGACGTTCGAGGGCACGTCTACCTCCACGGCGGCGGAAAAGAACGGAACAAGACTTAGAAGGAGAAAAGGATAGACTCTTAGAAGACGCCCAATCCACGGCCGCAGTGACCGCGAGTTGGACCTGTCGGGTGACCAGAGATAGTGATTTACCGCTAAAGTAAATCACCAGGTCGTCAGCGTAGAGCAAGCTATTGATAATTGGAGGGAGTGAAGTGGTAACAGTATTCATGACGAAAGAGAAGAGGAGGATACTCAGGACAGATCCCTGAGGGATTCCCTCCTCCTGTGGATAATAGATGTAGAGGAACCGACCCGAACTTGAAAGGACCGATCGCGAAGGAATCCTGAGAGGAAAGTTGGCATATAGCTGCGGAAGTTAAGAGAATGGAGACTCCAGAGTATGGCTGTCAAAGAAGACAGCCAACAAGGGATTACGTTGTGAGAAAGCCTCCTGCACGTCGTGGCTGAGGCGCAGGAGTGGATCTAATACACTGCGAACAGGAAAAATACACTGCATACAGGAAAAAGAGATTGTTTTTCGACAGTGAAAGAAAGACGGGACGCCACCATTCTCTCCATGACCTTGCAGGAACAGCAAGTTATGGCTATGGGACGATATGACGAAACATCTGCAGGGTCCAAATCCGGTTTGAGGACTGGCACGACAGTGGCTGTACGGCATGCCGTGGGAAAGCTGCCATCAATCCAGATGCGGTTGTATAGGTCGAGAAAGTGGAGAGCAGAAACGTGTAGGTGTTTGAGCAGACAGTATGGGATTCGGTCAGGACCAGGGCTACTTGGGCGACATGAGGCGAGGGAGTTTTTTAACTCTGTTATTAAAAATAACCGGTTATAGTCTTCACCGGATCTGAGAGGGAAAGCTGGAGGATAACGGTGAGGTGCGATCGGGTCACCTTATATCCATCATAGAGGTAGGCATTGCCTTCCCTAATAACGAGCTGGCGCGGCGATGATGCGTTGCCAGCAACGCCGCGAACCCGGCGCCACACTTCGGTGGTAGGGGAGGAGGAGGAAGAAAATCCGGACAGACAGGATCTCCACGACGACCGACGTGCTTTTTGAGGCATCGGCGCATGAGGGCCCGTGCCCGGTTCATTTCTTCTTTATGTTGGGGAAGACGGGTTCGGTAGTACCGGCGTGCGGCGCGCTTCTTTCTACGAACCACGGAACGGCCCTGGGGTGGACCGCACCTGACGACCTAGGAATTGAAGAAGTAGCTGCAGAATTTATTAGAGTTGAGGAAGGACAGAACCTCATCAACTGTATGGAAATCATGGACTAGCCGAAATCAGACCGTATTTATCAGCTTGAAGCTACCCCAGTCAGCCCTACGGGAGTGCCATCTCTGTCCACAGACAGATTCGGAAGGTGAGAGGATAGAGATAAATGTACTAAAAGTAGTAAATGTAATAAAAATATTAAATGTACTAATAATCTATCATTCGAGAACCAAAAGATGAGTCTACAGAGATTGCGTTTCTAGTCGAAGTGTTGCGCGTCAAATAAGGTGATTATTTATGTTTGCTCCCAGTCTACTGACGTTAATCAACCAGAAAAGGATATGCAAAGAGTTTGCGACATAGTTACTGCATCTCGGCAATGGGACAACACCACGAATTAAAGGACCGAGTATGACTGAAGAGGATATTGAAGTCCCTCCCATTTGTTGTGTTGGAGACTCTTTAGTGGGTGAAATTTTCAATAATACTACACAACAAGATAAGAGGAATCGAGTGATTTTGTATCTTGGGATTGTAGATTGTCTTTTAATCAATGAAGAAGTTTTGCAGCAACTCCTTGGTAACTACAAGATTTATTACTGTACTGACAGAGTGCTTGCTGATGCCCCTGTGGAAGCTGACAGATATCCCATGGAATTCATAAATTCATTAACACCCTCCGGGATGCCGCCTTACAAACTCCAATTAAAACTAGGATCAATAATCATGCTTCTTCACAATATTTCAATAGAGAACGGTCTATGCAAAAGCACAAGGTTAGAAGTAGTAAGATTGCATCAACATTCCATTGAAGCTTCTCACATCACTGGTCCCTTGATTGATAGGCATGCTTTAATTCAAGGCTGAAGTTGGCTCCAAGTGACCAAAACGTCCTCTTTACATTAGAAAGAACCGTTTCGTGTAAGAATGTCGTCTGCAATGACTCTCAGCAAGCGCCAAGGTCAAACATTTGATATAGTGGGTCGGTTTCTTCTTGAACCAGTATTCAGTTATACATCGTTTTTTCAAGAACACGCAGACAGACAGGTGTGAAAATTAAAAATTAAAGTTTTGGAATCTGACAAGCAAGGAAGGAAACGTAACAAAACTGTGACAAAGAACGCAGTATGCAAAGAAATAATAACACAACTCTGAGCAAGAATGGAATGGGCATAATAACTAAGTGACAATTATGTAGTGAGCTTATATACGATATATATTATTAAAATAAATTTATCATTAAATATATATTCCGTGGAATTTCCACGGGTCCCGCTAGTAATAATATTATTATAATGATCCACGTGTGTGTGTCCGTCCATCCGTCTGTGCATTTTTTAAAAAAAATTTCTTGTGCACCAACTTTGAATGTGTTGTGAAAAAAAACAACATTTTCTCTCTCACAATTTCTTAATTTTTTAGCAAAGCGAACAAGCGCCACAGGCCTAGCGAAAAAACGCCTGTAGGGTGCATTTTTAATTGTACTGATATTATAAAGGTAAAGTAGTGCTGAGAGGGAGCGAGGGAAAAGCGAATCAACAACTTTCCCAGACCCCATCAGAGTTCAATTCAACCCAGTGAAAGAGCCTCCCTAATTTGAAGTTAGCTCCTCCAGATTTCAAAACTGAAGACTAAAACGAGCAACATACCTCTCGGCCAGCCACCGGTTCTTAATGACTGCCAATTTGAGCGTGTCGCAGGTCAGAAGTGCGTTCAAGTTGGTATGGAGGGCTCGACCCATGCCTTCGAGGACGATGAGGTCGCATCCAGACTCCACGACCTCCTCAACTAAGGACAGAGGCAAACGGCTGAAACAAGAAAAACAAAATTTAAGAGGAAAAACCACCGTCTTAGGCGAAGACAATAGAGAGGGGAGGGGGGGAAACTACCCCGCCATGCATAATAATCCAATGAATTAAAAAACCTTGGGTCGAGTAAGTGAACGGATCTACAATTTTCCACGATGTGGGGATAGTGCCCATTAACCTCCTAATCTATATTTTCTTTCAAATCATATCAAACTTTTCGCTTGACATTGATGCATGTTCAATGCCCAGTTTTGGGTCATGGCAGTTATGATACTACTACCTAAAACGAACCTAATAGGCCAAAAGTCGCAGTAATCACGCTATAGGCTAGATTAACACCAAAAAAAAACACCATGTAAAACGAAAAAACATACAGAAAAGTAAACAAAAAGAGCTACAACAAGGACAACAAGGAGGAGGCCAGCTTCCTCCAAAATGTCAGATAGAACCCGCTCATCCCGACACGGGGACAGGTAACACGCGCCACGATCACTCAGAGTGGAACATTCAGCAAAAATGGGGATGGGGGGGGTAAATTTTAGGATTTCCATCTGGCGACTGCCTACTTGGGGATAAGTCACCGTACTCACCGCTGCCTACTACTAGGCTATATATAAAAAAACAACAAATAACGATAAAAAAGGACAAAGACTAAAAAAAAACGCCAAGAAAAAGCAAAAAGGCAACGGGCTTCGGCCTCGGGGGTAGGCCCGCCTTTCCCCGGCGCAGGAACATGCGACCTACAACAAACAGTCAAATAAAGTGGAGGGAGGAGGCCAGCCTCTTCCAAAATGTCGTATAGTCCGCAAGTCTGTGTGCACGAACCAGTCCCGAGTACAAGTCACAAGCGATAGCGACCCCGCTCGTGCCGGTACTGGGAACAGGTAACGGGCACGGAGATCACCGAGACAGACATTCAACAAGAATGTGCCGAACAGTCTCGGGGATAACGCAAAGAGTCTTCGCGGTCTCTTTGGTGCCCTCATCGGCGTGAGGGCACCATTAGAAGATAATCTTGACATCCGCCCGGCTCGCCAAAATCGTGGGGTCACGGATATCTTGAACCAGGGGATGCGGAGATTCCAATGCCCCGGGAGCACTCAGGGCGCTTTGTGAGTCGCTATAAATCACAATCTGGTCTCCAAACCGAGAGGAAAAATGTGCAGAAGAGTCTGGGGGACAAAGAAGTCGTCACAATAAAGTGCGACGACTGCCCAATTCAAGACGAAAGAAATCGACTGGAAGCCGTCGCGGGATTGGGGAATAGTTCAATGCGATACGGCGCCGTGCAATGGCACGTAACTTTAAGTTCCACACGGACGTCTCCCATCTGTTTGTCAAGCAACCCGTATTCCTGCCACGTAATCGCTGTGAGGAAGAGCGAAACGCTGGTCTGGTCGTCCAGTCCTCGCGGACTCTTTGGCGCCCTCATTCTTACATATCCAGGAATCTAGCAGAAGATAATCTCGACATCTCACTAGCTCGCCAAAATCGTGGCGTCACGGATATCGCGAACAAGGGGATGCGGAAATTCCAATGCCCCGAGAGCACTCAAGGAGTTTTGCGAGTCGCTATAACTCACAATCCCGGTCTTCGAACCGGGCACGTCGCCTAATCTCCACCTCTGACCGGTGTATTGCAACCAGCTCGGCCGGGAAGACAGAAGCAGCGCTTGACATAACCTTGCTGACTTCAAACAGAGGAAAAACGGCGTGGAAACTGACCCACTCTTGGGACTTGGAGCCATCCGTATACACTGGCACGGTTCCAGCTGCCAAAAGGCCGGACGCAATACTCCCGACACTGAAGAAGCTTTGGGACCAGAGGAGTGGCGACAAATAGTCAAAGGCGTTACCCTTCAGGGTGACATCCTGGGCAGAACCAGGAAAGCCGCCGGCCCGAAAGCTATAACGAGCTCTCTAAGGAGTTACCTAGCCATAAACCCAGAGGGCTTAGGGTATGTCTGGCGTCTCTCGGGGGCATAGGCACCGCGCCCGCGCATATAGGCGAATAATGCACTGTGCACGGCGCAGAGCGAGTGGCATCTCCATAGGCTATCAATGGGGAACGTGGGAAAGGCAGCGGTCGCCAGGCAAAGGCCGGTGGTGGATCAAGTCCACCTTCCACAATACACGCTCGGCTGCGGATGCATAAAACTCGCATCCGTAGTCGAGCTTCGAAAGAACAAAGGATCGATAATAAAAAGGTAAGAGAATAGCCCTATCAGCACTCCAGCCACTGAACGTCACGGAACGAAGAATATCAATGGTGCGGGTACATGAGACCCTAAAGCTGCGAATATCAGCCTCCCAGGTGAGGCATCGGTAAAATACAAGACCAAGGATACGGTGAAGTCCACCACTTCCACGCGAACCCCATTTAGAAACAAGTCTGGGTCTGTCTGGGTGGAGACGTGGATGGCGGCAGAAATGAACCTCCTTAGTCTTGGCCAAGGAAAACCGAAGCCTGTGCGCTTCTGCATAGCTTGAGATACTCCAGACTTGGCCTGTGGGCTACAGAGATCGAACGATCGTCCACTTAGAGCGTAGCGAGAACATGTTCCGGCAGCACCGAGGTGATGCCGTTGATGCTCAAGGATAAGAGTGGGACACTGAGCGACACTTCCCTGCGGGATACCCTCTTCCTGCTCCAATGGGCTGGAGATGGCTTCCCCCATCCGTATGCGGAATCGACGATCTCGCAAAAACTTGAGATATAAAGTTTGGTAGGCGTCCCCTCGTATCGAGTCTCCACGGTAGGGTATCGCCATCCGATATCATAGACCTTCTCCAGATCGAAAAATACCGTTTCGTAGTGTAACGCTGGGTATGTAGGAAGGCCGCGCAGACGCCATTTTCCAGTTGGAGCAGAGCATCCGACGCCGAGTGGAATTTGCGGAAGCCGCACTGTGCAGAAGACCGGTGTCTTCATTTGTACAGAAAAAAGGCTAATCTAACATTTACAAATTTCTCCATCATCTTGCACACTCAGGAGGTTGGAGAGATTGGTTGGAAACCGGCCCGGGTAGAGTGATCTCTCCCTAATTTGCAAAACGTGAGCACAATAGTAATTCGCCAGGAATCTGGGAGGATACCCTTTACCCAGATCCTGTTGAACACATCTAACAGAAAAGCCATGACTCGTTCATCCAGTTGTCCAAGCATGGCGTACGGGACATCGTCCGGACCAGGGAGGGTATCCGGGCATAAAGCGAGAGCGCAACGCAACTCACTCAAAGTAAACCTGTCGTTGTAGGGTCTCCGCCTCCGGAGGTAAAGTCCAGTCGGCGGCCTTCAGTGACATCGCAACGCTCATTGAATGCTGGCGGAGCATCATTCCGACTAGAGAATGCGGTCCCGGAGAATGGGAGGTGGGTCTTGCGAGAACTTGGCCCAGAATCCTTTTGACTTTCTTTTACACCTCTGCTAGAGGGGGGTCATCCCGTTAAGTGAAGACACATATGCCCGCCGGGAAGAGCGGCGGGCGTGCTTCGAAACATACCAGAACTTAGCCCTAGCTTGCCGAAATTCACCGAGTGAAATCGTTCGCGCGGCGGTTATAGCGGATGTAAGTATAACGCTTCTGCTTTAAAGCCGCTTCACTTTCATCTGACCACTACGGAAGCGCTCGGCGTTCAAAACGACCAGACGTTCTATTCTAGGAATAGTAGTTAGGCAAAAGCCACCGACCTAATGTGGACCACCAGGGCGGGCTCTCAGGCGGCAGCGGCCCAGAATGGGAAAGTGATCACTACCATGTAGGTAATCTACTACCCCACACCCAAAGTCAGGCTGTACATCGGGAGAGCACAAAAATAGTTCAAAACAGAAAGATGAAGCGGCTCTCAGGCAGTGATGCGTAAAGTTATACACGTTTATTTCAAGAAATGAAAGCTACTTATCATTATTCAAAATGCATATTTATGTGTATAATTTCAAAAAATATGTATCAAATTAAGGTTATTTCTCTGATACTGACTCATAATTCATCTCTCCTTCTACAAGTTATGGCTATCATGAGTACCCACAATTCTTGATCAGTGATCTGTTCTTACTATAATAGTTATTAAACTAATTAATTATTAATATTATAAAAATAGAGACAGCTATTCTTTTTCTAGGTTATTCTAATGTTTGTAGCACTTGTTTTTTTAAAAAACCCGAGATTTGAAAACCCTGGGGGTTTGGGGGGGTTTTTCAAAGTTTTCGTTTTTTTTGCCAACCGTGCTTAGGTTCATTGCTTGGCACTGATCCCGGGTTTGACCCCATACAAGATCCTGCCGTCTGTAGCTGGGTCACCTCTGGGACCATATCCATCTGAGGAGGGGCCACCATGTGCCCCCAGCCCCCCCGACATCACAGATCCCATTCGAGGTGTCTTTTTTTTTCGTCGTCGGGCCGGGGAACCAGCATTTTGGGGAAAAGAAAGGAGGGGGCAGGTATAATGGCACCCTGTATCCTGAGAACACAGGCCTGTAGGAAGGTAGGGGGCACAGACCCCTTTATCCTACAAAGGGGGTTGACCCTATCGAGCTGCTGCCACCAGGACCGGTTAATCTTGGATCGGTTAAAGGGGGGACTGCCGCTGGAAAAAAAGAGGGAGTTGTCCACGGGCGCTTCCAGAGAAGGGGGTGAGTGGAAGTCCACCGCACCTGTAGGCCTAGGAGAGGAGTAAGTCTCCTTTATGAGCAAAGAAGTTCGTAGGGGCCCCTGAGAAATCACGTGAGGGGGGGAAAATCTCCTTTCGAAGTGTCCAAGAACGGCTCCGACGGTGGTAATGGGGGTGTATAGGGGAGTTTAATGAGTCTTGATGAATGGCATGGGGACGCTAATATTACCACAGGATGCAAACTCTAAACACCGCGAGCAGTAGCCAGCTACCGCCATTAAAGGCCACCCCTCTCGCCCCATGGCCAGGCAGCCCTTCTTCGTCATGGTGGCTCCATCTTGGGTTTCGCGTAAAATAGATAGACCGTGAAAGGAGAGAGAAAGGGTATGTGAGGAAGGCGAGAGTGGGGGTGAAGCAGGTTGTTTAAAACCCACCACCCTAAATGGAGCTCAGGGGTGAGGTGGCGTTGTCCCCTCCCCCTTCAGCTCCGATCCGGGATCGCTGGGTAAGAGAAAGCTGGTCGGTGTCTACCCTGCGAAATTTGCGGTTGTAGGGAAGTGAGGAAGCAGGGTATGAAGACAGGGTGTTAGAACTCGGCGCTGAGTTAAATTTAAAGGCATAACCAACGAGGGTCTCTTCTCCAGCATGGTTGCCCATGCTATTTTTGACAGCGTCTAGCGGGGGGAGAAGGCAGGCAAGAGATTTTTGCACCAATTCCTCTCCAAAGAAGCGCTTGTTTCGAGCGACTCAAACCCCTAAACCGCCTCCACTGTTTATTAGACTTCATTTACGGACTTCTTCGCAAAGTGAGCTCGTTTCTACAGGACCTCCCAATTCCGCTCTCCTTTAACAAAGCTAAAAGCAACATTGGGCATGGTTCGTGTTCGAGTAGGGGGGGGAGGCCTCTCTTTTAGTAGGAGCAACTTTGTGTCTACTCTATATTGTTGCACCAGGTAATTCCGATCTCCCTTTAAAATTGAAAATCGACACTGAGGTAAACATGCAACGGTGCAAATCGATAAAAGCCTACCGCTTCAGGTCTCTCCTCCAAAATTGGGGTCAGCCCGCATCAACACCACTAAAAACTTCCCACCACCTTGATCAATCGTTTCTCCCCACTGGAGACCAGGGTGTTTTCTAACCTCAGATCGAGGCAAGGGGAGCCCTGCCCGGAAGGTCGTATCCGCAGGCGCTTCTCGACGAGGGCATTCTCGATGATGGGGCAGAGGGGCGCTACCTGGCGGAGCAGGACTTCCAACTCAGCAGCAGTGACGTCATTCAGTGCGGGTTTGCTGTTGGCACACAAAATCACCTGTGGGAGAAAGACGGTGTAATCCAGCAAGATCAGTAAAGTAGAGAATGAAAGAGGAGGTCAGGCAGAAAGGAAAGCAGAGGAATAACAAACTATGTTGTTGCGCTAAACCACCAGGCGGGGATAGTTCTCTTAGACATCCAGCACTCCAAAAGTCTGTAACTTTTGTCTAAGATGTGCAGTATTTGGCATGCTGTGAATGTGTGTGGATCCTTGTGGCAGCGGGTGCAAATGTATGTGTGGTGTCAAGTTAGACAGCGTTTGTAGGCGTTCATATTTTTGTGAAGACTGGAAAGGAACGTTGTCAGGGTGATCTGTTTGAGTGGTGACAGGGATACCCCTGTCTGACAGAATATTTTATGAGGGGTTTCAAACACAAACTTGATCAACTCAACCCTAAATGCTGGGCACAGAAAGAACATTTTCCTAAATCATGATGAAAAATTCAGGAACAGACATAAAAACTCAATCCGGGCTCTGTGGTGGGCCACTTCTCAGTGCTCTTTTTCCTGCATCATGCAGTTGCGCCTCCTTTGCACTCAGACAATACCCATTGAGTAGGAACCTGGTCTAATATTAATCCAATGAATGCGTTTAATAGTTTTTAAAGGTTGAGGACTCCCTAATCCTGAACACTTAGGGTGCTTTATCGATCTCTGACACTTAAAACAAATTATCGTCCTCTCAACACTTGTCATATAGGAAGGACTCTGTAAATGCTGTGAATAAAAGAAAGTAGAAGGTAAAAAATAGAAAACTTCAAAGGGTTTTAAACACCATTCCACATAAAACTTTTAATAAAGCTAAAAATGCAAATAGAGGGCGGCATATTAAAATGGATTAGAGACTGACTGAAAAATTGTAGGCAGTTGTTGGCAAATGAAATTGTTTGTCATGAGCATTGATAACTAGCGGTAAAGGACCAGTTGGGCAGCTACCCAATCCAAGTGGATTCTAAGTGGCAGTGGAAATAAAAAGAAGCAAATTAGTTATAAAAGTGATAAATTTTTAAAATAATAGTTTAAAAGATTCCTCTGCCAGAATGAGATGAAGGCAGGACAGGCAAGGGATAGTTAAAAGGGTCGGGAAACAAGACGACTGGAGAGGTTGTTCACGGTCAACATGGCGTCGCTTTACAACATGATTCGAGGCAATCTCCCCATTCCGTCTCCTCCGGGCCTCCAAGGATACGGTTGTGGGTAACTCCAAGACCTTCCGGACAGCAGCGGTCAAGATCTCTTACGTTAAGTCACCTAACAACCCAGCGGATGGCGCCTCCAGAGCTTTCCAGCAATTGCATTTAGCCTGGCTGGCGGGCCTCACCTGACTCTGGTATATAAGGCCCGCTTTCGCCAAGAGACGCCATGGACGCCATGGACTCGCTGCTGTCAACATCTCCATGCCCTCCTTCCTGCCTCCTTTCGGATCTTCCTGTGGACCCTTTGCCCACCGCCTTATCCGGATCGTGCTCAATGAAAACGAAGTGGAAGAATTCTACAAGATTCGTCAGGCATGACCATTGCCTTCGGAGCCCGTGCTGGGAACTCATTAGCAAGTTTGACTATAAATATGACGTTATTTTGTCCACCATGATGCTTTCCATGAGTTTACCAACTATCGAAGTTAAACTGATAGGTCGGTAGTTCGACGGTTGGCTCGAGTCTCCTTTCTTGAAGATAGCAGTCACCTCCGCCTCACGCCAGTCTCTAGGAACGCATCCAGGCCGGATTGACATGTTGAAGAGTGTGCCCAGATGTCGTGACACATTATCACGCACTTCTTTCAACACTTTAGGTAGAAACCCGCCCGGGCCAGGGGACTAGTTCGTCTTTAGGTCATCGATTTTTTTTTTTTCCTCCAGTTTCTCAGCCAAGTAAGAACCCATGGGCTGGGGGATGGGACCACACTCTTCAGTGAACAATGAGGAGAAGTAGTCGTCCATGAGGTTTGCATTTTCTGCATCTGAGTGCTTTATTGCACCCTCCTCATTCACCAAAGGGCCAATCTTACCGCGGATTGGTTTACGGCCTTTTACATAACCAAAGAACTCCTTGGGATTCTCTTTGCAAAGTCTCACCACTCGGAGTTCCTCGGCACGCTTCGCCGCCCTTATGCTGGACTTCACTCTCCTAGCTAGCCTACGGTACTCATTGAAGTAACCAGAAATCTTTGACTGCCGGTACACAGTTCTCTTCTCTCTCAGCAGTTGATCGATTTCTTGATTAAACCACCTTGGTTGAACAGAAGACTGACGCAGGCTTTTCAAAGGGATAAATCGTGATTGAAGACTCATGAACGTAGTTCTGAAACTATTTCACAAATCTTCAACATTCTCACACCCTTCCAGCCTCACATCAGCCATCTAGCACGAAGACTTGCAAAGTCAGCTCTTCTCAAATCAAGGTTCCTCGATTCACGAGTCGCTGACTCTACCTTGGGGAACTTGACTACAAATCTAACTAGTCTGCGGTCACTGCCACCAAGCTCCTCTCCTACAGAGAGCCCCTCAACGATGTCATCTTCAGAGGTGAAAACCAAGTCCAGAATATTATTGCCTCTCGTCGGCTCTCTCACTCATTGAGTCAAGAACTCGTCGTTCGAAAACTCCAGGAGCAGTGCGTTCTCGCCACAGGGTTCTCTGGTTTCCCAGTCAACTTAGGTGTTGAAGTCTCCCATGACGATACACACTATGTCTTCAAAAAGTTCACCCAGCAGTGGGTACTGAAACCTGTCCTTCTCAACGAGATGGGCAGGGAGTCTATAAAGCAGCAGGGTCCTGTATCTGGCAGGACCTATCTCTAGGTCTACACCTAGTAGCTCGTGGTCGGATATAATGTTGCAGTTCGTCGTTTTGAATGTATCCTTAACATACAACATTACACCGCCACCCTCTCTGTCTAGCCTGTCTTTTAGGAAGAGCTGGTAACTGGGAGTCGTAAATTCACCTTCAAAATCTCGGCTTGAGGTTTTTATCCACGACTCCGTTATGGCCACCATCTCAGGTTCTTCAGTTGCTACGAGGCCACGAAGTTCAAGAAACTTGTTCCTGATTGACCTCGCATTAAACAAAAAAACTTTCAGGGAGTCCCCGAATGTAGGACTCCCTACGCTCTTCCGTTTCCTATCTTATTCGTCTCTCTATTTCCTGTTGGTGGCGTGGTGGCCACCTTTCTAGCGACCTCCGAGTAGGTCGTTGCAGGAGTGACATGGGCGTACTGGCACACCTCCGCCTTCACTCTGGCCTGACACTTATTTGTGTCCGCTCTACGATATTCTGGATCATGTTACAGAGTACAACCTTTCTTTTAAAGGAACGGTACACCCCATGCCTTTGGTAGAGATCGTTCCTAACATAAAAGGTGCGGTAAGGGTCCACAAAAAAGACAATCTCCGCCGTGCAAAAATCTACCAGGCGTCGGTTCAAAGAGAGGTTCCTCGAGTGAGCGTTCGCCATTGGACCTCTTTTCGGGAGCATCCCGACCACAACATGTCTGCGGGTTTTCAACCCACAGTCGTCCACATCTCAAATCACCGTCTCAAGAATCTTAGGTGTAGGGCCTGTGCTGGGTATTGTTACAAATTGTCGATGAAATCATCCAGCAAGAACAGCTGGTTGGTATGGAGAAAACTGATAACGATTGGAAGCTGCTGGCAGTGGTCAGTCTTCTTCTGATTGCTTTCCAAAGTGTTCACCTTAGTTCTCTAGAAATGGTGGAAATTTATCAACCTGGTGAATCTTAGTTTAAGGTAAATATAACTTCTTATTATTACTTAACCTTTTTATATATCGTTTATAACATTTATATAGATTATTAATAATTTAATGTAATTGTCTTAGACTTATTGTTTATTTGTTACAGCATGCGCTGATCCCTGTGTCATATTTTAAGTTGATTAAAACCAGAAATTTTAGCCGGAATCTTATTTATCATCTGGTCCACTACCTCCTCTGAGGTAGAAGTATTTGGCACTTACCATCAGGGCAACGACCGAGCTCTTAGAAATCTCAGATTTCTCCGCCTCTACTCTATTTGGGCGTTTCCCCGTCCAGGCAGGCAGCTTACCTTCACACTGGGGCGAAGGCGGGCCGCTAGCAGGAGTTGCAGGTCCCGTGTTTGAGAATCACCAATAAGGATGACCCTCGCACATTTAGTTGTAGGGGACAGAGTTTTCTCTTTCGGAAGCAACCTGTCAGTTTGCTCTTTCTTCTCTATATTTCTCTTCTTCTTGTTCTTCTTCTCTTTCTACGTTCTCTACTTCTGTTTCTACTTTCTCTTCTTCTCTTTCTACTTTAACTTCTTTCTCTTCTTCCTTTTGGCTCGTTGAGCCAGCACCCACACCATCCCAAACACTATTCCATCATATCTCTCCATTTTATATTCGTCTCATAGAGTGTAGGTATTCCTTCGTATTCTCTCGCATTCACAATCAAATCCTCTTAATCCTAATAAACCTGTAATTAATTATATTCGCCACACAGGTCCATGGTCAACCCTCTTTCTTCAAGTGATTACCTTGGTGCCCCTCTTAAGGAACTCTCGGGCAAATGGGAGAATGCCGAGCACGACGTCACAGCCAGAGTTATCCAGGAAGATGAGGGCGCACTGATGGACGGGGCCGCTGAGGCGCTCAACCCAAAGATCCAAGTCATCATGCAGCCAAGGACGACCTGAAATGTATCAATTATTATTATTATTCAAGTGATGAATTAATGTTACATGATGGGAAAAACCAAAGAAAGAAAGAATCAAATGAAGCATTTGGATGGAAGATGAGGATATGGATGGGAACCGGAAATTATTCTGAAAGGAAGCGAGAAGGGTGAGAAACCTAAAGAAAGATAACTGTGTGAACATCGAGGATAAGAATGGCAGGGTACTTGCGAGCAATGAATATGTCAAAAGTAGATGGTGAGAATACTTTGAATAGTTGTATAAAGTGGGTATGGGAGATGATGCAATGCCAATATGTTTGGCTACGTGAGTATAAACCAGGTAATGTATAGGATGATGGAAGAATGAGTATCAGGTAGGTATGATAAATGGCAAGGCAATTGGAGTAGATGATATAATCACAAAGGAGCTAAAAAGTGGGTGATTTATGTTATAAGAATAGTGGTTGTGTTGTAGGCAGTTGAAAGTACAAGAGTAGCTGAGGCCTGGGAGAATGTTGTAAAGATATAGATGTATAAAGGTAAAGAGAAGAAAGGAAATGCAAGTACTACGGGAGCATAGGTCTGTTGACTGTTGTAGGCAAGGTGTATGGAAAAATTAGGATTGGGTATATTAGGGGGATAACAGGGATTGATAGGGGCTGAATAGGGTGGGTTTACAGTGGGTATAGGTGGTATGGATCAATTATTTGCATTGATACAGCTAAAAAAATGTGGGATAAACGTAGTTATTTAATTCTCTCAAATTTAAGGCGAGAGAACAATGAGGCCATGCTCCACAGAAAGTTTGTAAGGTAAGATCTGTAAAGAAAGTGGAAGTGATAATGTGTGTTAGATATAGAGCAGCAAATCCTTGGGCAGATATTGCGACCGGGAGGGCGAACTGCATGTGTTGGGGCTAGGCGGGTATACAATCCTCCAGATGTCAACTGCAGTATGGTTGCCTATATTACACCCGACATTTCCTTGCAGGATAGATAAGGAAGAAACATGGGGGCACTAGAAAACAAAAAGAATTAAGACTCCCAACTCCTAGAAGTTGAAAAAAAGGGGCAAAGTGGAGATGTCAAAAAGGGGTAAAACCAAGGTAGTTCAAATTAGTTTGAGATGACCAAGGGGCACTGGGCTGGCAGGATGTGCCGCTCGGCTAGGTGTCAGGTGTAAGTCTACAAAGGGTGCGCCTAGTGAAGAGGTGTTAAGTCTATGTTTGGTTGTGATCTGGATAAAGCATAAATGTGAAGATTGGATAAAGTAAGTGGTAAACTATTTATCTTGCGAGTAATGTGGTGTGCAATAAAGTGAAAGATAACCAGCTGCAGTGAGTAGTTTGACACAGGTGGGGGTGTAAAACAAAGTTGATTTTTTTTTGCCAATGTACTCGGGCAAATGTCGTCGTAATCACGTCATAGCCTAATACTAAGCTAGATAAAAAAACAACAAATAAAAATAGAAAAACAAAACAAAAACAAAGGCAAACACACAAGCCCCCCCCCCCAAAAAAAAGGAGGAGGAAGCACACTCCAGTGTTGAGAGAAGCGGGACTTCACCTGGCTTCTCCCACCCTTTTTTGGTGGAGGCCAGCCTCCACCAAAAAGTCATATAGTCCACAAGTCTGTGTACATGAAACCATCCCGAGTTCAAGTGACAAGCGATAGCGACCCCGCCGGAACAGGTAACATGCGCAAAGATCACGCCGGCTCGGACATTCAACAAGAATGTGCCAAAGAGTGGGGGACAACGCAGTCGTCGCAAGACTTTATCTAGTCTTAACTTGAACTGGTCAACAGATTCACTGTTGACAACTTCCGTCGGAAGTGCGTTCTAACTACCGCAGATACTGTAAGTGAAGAATTTCCCACACAGATCACGGTGGTATCGCTTCAGTTCAAGTTTGAAGCCGTGATTGCGCGTTCTGTTCTCATTGAGTGTGAAAATATCGCGGTAGTCAACATTGACGAACCCTCGAAGTATTTTGAAAACTTCGATGAGCTGACCACGCAGTCTACGGGCTTCCAGCGAGAACAGATCTAATTCCCTTAATCTATCTTCATAACTTTTATGTCTGATAGAGGGAATGAGTTTGGTTGCCCTGGCTTGCAAGCGTTCCAACCTTGCGATATCCTTTCGAAACGAAGGACTCCAAAATTGTACGGCATACTCCAGGTGCGGCCGAACGAGGGAGTTGTACAGACAAAGTACTATCTCCTTGTTACGGTATCCAAACTGGCACTTTATGTAGCCTAACATCCTTTGGGCTTTCTTCTCTGCCTCGATGCACTGTTTCGAGAACTTGAGGTCGCTAGTGATAGTTACACCCAAGTCCTTCTCAGTTTCACTCGATTCAAGAGCAGTGCCCTTAAGGATATACTGAGATTGGGGGTTTCTGTGGCCGATATGCATTACTTTGCATTTCCCCACGTTAAAAGGCATTTGCCACATGTCCGACCACTCCCCAATCTTCCCAAGATCTTCCTGTAGGCGGGCAGTATTTCCATCCTTTGCAACGTTCACACCAAGCTTGGTATTGTCGGCAAATTTGGAAATCTTGGCAACCATGTCACCATCCATGTCGTTGACGTAGATAATGAATAGTAGTGGTCCCAGGACAGAAGCTTGAGGCACCCCGCTAGTAACGGGCACCCACTCAGAAGCCTGTCCATTCACCACCCCCCGTTGCCGTCTGCCACTTGCCAGTTCTGGGAGCAGAGCCATAGCGACACTCCTTCGGGAGTTCAGTGTAGCTCTCGGGTCTGTGGCGCCTCTGGTTCAGCCCATGACGCTACCTTGTAGGGTGGTACACTACAAGGTAGCATTCTGGGCAGAACCAGAGGCGCCACCGGCCCAAGCTATCGAAGGGGTTTTCTAGGCCTAATCCCAGAGGGGTTAGGCTATGACTGGCGTCTCTCGGCAGCATAGGCATCGTCAAGATCGGCTGCGGATGCTGTGAGATCCATTGGCGATTGATGGAGGCGCCAAGCTCGCGTGTACAGGCAGAAAGTACACTGTGCACGGCGCAGAGCGAGTGGCATTTGCCCCAGCATCGACAATTGGCTCTCGATGGGGAACGTGCGGAAGGCAGCAGGGGTGGCTCTGCAAACTGTAAATGCAGTACTGCAGGTCAGTAGGGCGTACGAACTGGCAGGCCCTGCTATTCTTTGCCCTCCTGAGTGGGATGGCCCTAATCGAGCCGCTCCCAACGGAGGTTGTCAATTTTCGGCCGTCTACCTGCTGTCTTGGCAGTCCCCTATGATAGTAGGGAAGGGACTGCCACTGGTAGGGAGAATGATTCGCCCGAGGGCACCTCAAGAGAAGGTAGTGATATGGAATTCTCTACACCTGTAAGCCTATTATCCAGTACAAGATGGTTGGACGGGCCTTGACAAAGTACGGGGGGCACCTCCTTTAGAGAGGAGCAGCTGCCAGAGAGTGGCTCCAAAGTTAGCAGAGGAAAAGCCCCTTTTCCACATAGGGATAGTGGGATGAGAGCTCCTCTACTTATTGAAGCAGTGCTCATCTTACCCCGTCCTCTCTGACACCTAGGGAGGGTGAGGCCATACTTGGAGGCTGATCCCCATGAGCAGTACTTTTGGCTTGTCACCATAGTGGAGAAAGAAGAGGAGAACTCATGGAAAGTAGATCCTACCGACTTGGGAGGTTAGAGAAAAGTCTTCATATGATCAGAAATTCCAGAATGTGGTCATTTACATACACGGTCCTGCATTGATGGGCTTCGCCAACCCGGTGCCCCATCGTCCTGGAGCTGTAATAATAAAGGATGGTGCCAGAATAGCAACCTTATATGTGTACTGGAGGATGGTGAGCAGGTTCAAAGGCCCAGCACACAACATGACCTAATACTTGCCCATATAAATATATTATATATATATATATATATACACACACACACACACTGCCACTAGACTAAGCCTCGTATGAGGATGAAAGTGCGATGGGCAATGCCAAACTCTGTCGATAGAAGAGAAAGTGTGGAAAAGGGGTAGGAGGAGTAAAGAGAAGTAAAGATAGGTGGGTCCATGTCCATTAACGAGTAGGGTGGGTAATCACCTATTATCATACCCTGGTGCTAGGTGATTTCAGGATGGCATGCAGTCCACCAAGACACCGTGGCTCCTGGACCAAATCTGTCCAGGTGGGAATAATAATAAAAACAATACTAACAATAATTAATAGTAATAATAAAATTAATAATACAATAAATAATACATAATTATAATACATACCAATACATAATAAATAATGATATATAATAATAATCATAATTAATAAAATAAATAATAATAAGAATAAAAGGAAAGGAGCGAGAGAGGGGATGAGAGTAACAAAAGAGCCTCATGCTGTCCTGTGTATCCTTTGGAATGGATTGGCTGAGACAGGAAGGAAAGGATGTGTAGACTTGAAACGGATTAAGGTGAAATGAGACATGACTAATAAGAGCAGTCAACATTATGTTTTGAGAAAGAGCAGATAATAGTGTAAAAAGATTTGATTTGAGAGTTTGTGAGCAATGTGAAAGGGAGGAGTGGAGTGCATGACATGGGGTAACTTTTACAACTTTGGAGCAGTGGGAGCAGAGGAATTACAGAGAAGGATCTGGGTCCAGAACCTAAGGGGGCCTATCCTATTATCCTAAAGGAAGTCTTTGATGTAAAATTCATGGTACAAGGGTGGAAATGAGCAGGAGGAATAAAGGTGTAGAAAGTACATAGCTCGATTGGACTTCTAGAGGAATTAGGGAGAGGGAGGACGTGCAACTCTTCTAAACCTACCCCACTTCCCTTGCAGCAGGAAAAAATTGAGAGAAAAATTAAAGTTTAGTAATAAGAGAAAATAATTGTATTCAAAAACTCAGGAATTATTTAAGTTTTTGCTCAAAATTCATTTTGTTTTACAATTTTAGGCTCCCTTCTGGCATCCGCCAACAAGGGCACAGCCACAAATCACAAGCACATCTTCAAGTTATTTAAAATATAATAAAAAAAATAAGAAGAAAAAAACTATCAAAAAACACAAGGGATGCTGATGTGCCTCAATGTAGGCGAGTCTGCCTCAGGGTCCCGAGTGAGATACACCGATTGAAAGAAAATTCATCTCAAGGAAGAGAGTAATGCAGGGGAGACCGAGCCTGGCATGAGGGACAAACAGTAGTGACACTGTTCGTCATAGTAGCATGCAAAGTTTTCCCAGACTATTTTGGGTTTGAAGGCAGGGATTTAGGGACAGACCAAAAGCGTACCTAAGTTGCCATAATTAAAATCATCTTGTTATGAGGCTATGTCAAAGGACTTTTTTCTTTTTAAGGAGTCCATCTGGCTATGAAAAACTACACTAAACGAAGCAATACAAACAGTAAAAAACAAACACAAAGCAATACTGAGAGGAAGAAAAAGAAGGAATGGTTGGGCGTTAGGGAAGATTGAAATCGTTCAGGCGGCACTTATAGGGCATGTAGGCATAACGGCCCTGTTTGAGGGCCACCTCACACTCAACTGACGACCATGGAAGAAGTAAGCATGCAAAATGGCCAGACGTTCTAGGAATACTAGTTAGGCCACGACGATGAGGTTGACGGAGAACACAACGACCTCAACTACCGACCTAAACTTCTCGACTAAGACAGAGAAACCAGTCATTTCCTGAAATGCAGAACACCGTGCAGGCACCAGCGGTCCAGAAAATTATAGTTGAATGGGAAAGTGATCGCTACCATGGAGGTCATGACTACTCCTCACACAAAATCAGGATGTGCATCCGGAGAGCACAAAGATAGATGGAGAGAGGAAAATGAAGCAGTTCTCAGGCAATGATGCGTAAACTCATCCACATTTAGGATACCTATCTCCAGCTCATCAAGGACCTGACCCCTGGGATTGATCGAATAGTCTCCCCAGATGGGGTGTCTAGTGTGGCAGTCGTGCCATAACACGGCAGAAGTAACCCGGGTGGAAGGCGACTGACGGTGGAGTGTACGCAGAAATAACAGTATACCTCCAAAAGAAGATGCAGCTGCACGGCTACTGCCTGAAATGAGGTGTCTAAAGCGAAGAGAAGAACGGAGACATCATGCCAGGTGTGAAGGGGGCATCCTAGTGCCTGGCCCTAATCACGTGGTGGTCAGGTCGCAAAATCCTTATACCCCGGGAGGGTGGGCAGGGGGCACATGCCCAGCATGGTCTCCTGCAAAAAGTTGGCCCTGAGTCTGCGGGAATTCCATTGAAGGAATATGCCCTTCAGGCCTAGCCCGGAGAAGATGGAAGGGCCCTCTTCGAAGAGAAGACCCTCAGAGGAATGGCCGTACGCTTTGCGGAGGCAGAACTCCGGGCGCTGTTGGCGGGACAATGCGCTGTCGCAATCGAGGACTTATTGAGGGAGGTTGGGCTCGCCATGCGTCTTTTGATCCCTCAGCCTCGAAACCTTGTGCAGACAGGGCGGATTCGGAGGCAGGGGTCCATCCTTTGGAGGATCCACCGCCTTCGAGTCATCCAGCCTAACACTCGGTGTGGGCGTAGGAGCCGAAACTCCTTTAGTGCTGTCTTCCTCTCGGGGGAAAAGCTTTAGAAACCTGGGAAGATGGCTGCACAACCAACTTCAGAGGTGTTGCCTCATGTGAGTCTAACGACTCGCTGGAGACGGGCAGCAGTTTCGCCTTACGTGAAACGGTCATGCTGGGGAAAGGGGGGAGAGGCCTGGTTTTAGCCAAGGCTGTGTGTGAGCCCTTTGTGCCGCCAGCTCTAACATGGAAGCGCCCGGGGTGGATAGAAACCGCAGAAGGGTTCCGAATGGGCGCTGAAACGACCGTGCTCGTAGGCCTGGAGGGGCAAGGAGCAGAGGGTGTCTTTTTTTAACATTGAGGCATAGTATGTCCCAGGCAGCACCGGGCGCACCAGGATCAAGTCCTCGCGAAATGAGACTCTATCCTGGGCCTGAACGGCCAGGATTTCCTTCTCAAGGAGATACACACCACATTGCTTCGAAAGAAGCAGGGGGCGGCTCTCTGCAATGCAATTGATCCCCTGGCCATACATGATTTGGACTTATCGTGTGCGGCATTGGAGCAACTTCGGGTAATCCCGACTTTGCACGTCTACAGGAGCGTTCATGTGGCCGAAACGATGGCAGTAGTAGCCCCTCTGCGGCAGTGGCAATAATGCCTTCACGTAGTAGCGATACCAACCGACAAGCACCGACTCACGCAGCTTGTCACAGTCGAACGTGACAAAGAGTTTAAGGGTGGCTCTCAATGCCCCTACGTTTTCTCATCACACTTTCGACTTTGACTGCTCCTTGGTCGGCCAACTCTAATATGAGGTCATCTGTAAAGTAGTTCTCGAGTTCCCTCGCATAAATTAGTCCTTTCACAAAGTTCATGTTAGAGTGCAATGAAACACTCACCGGGGTGCCATCAAGTGTCCTAAGAGCACTAATCTTAGCCGATTGGGAGGGATCCGACGCATTCGCCAGAAGGCTCTCGTCTGAGAAATGGGTCACCTTCGGTTCTCTGCTAATCAGGCTAGCTAGTGCTCTTCTCTGATGGAACATATTGCTCTTGGCCAACATGCTGCTATCAGTGGAGTGAATAACTAGAGAGCGTTCGAAGCCAACAAGCTAAAAAATGCCAGGTGACTTCTGAATGAGGGACCCCGACGTAATCGAGGCTATGCTCTGCTCACTTTTGGTCTTTGCGAGGGACTCCCCCACCCAGGAAAGCACCGGCGCCGGACGTGCCGATCTTCGCTTGGTCGCATACTGAAACGGCAGCGGCCCCGTCCGTCCCTGTAATACCCGCGGGAAGAAGAGGAGCCCTAGGTCTTTTTGACTTCTTTCTCCTCCGCCTGAGCGAGCCTCTAGGCCAGATGAACCTTCTCAAAGATGGAGAAGGTCTTTGCTGTCAAAGGGGCACAAGCCAAGGAATGATCCTTGTGGATCCTTGGGGGCCAAAGCCCTCTGAGGAGAAGCTTGCACAGGGTCGGATTCGGGTTCTGTGCTTGGCACCGAACCCGGGTTCGACCCCATGAAAGATCCTACCGTCTGGGGATGGGTCACCTCAGGGACTATGTCCATCTCATGGGGGGAGCTCCATGTGGCCATCCCCCGAAGACATTACGGATGCCATTCTAGGAACCTTTTGTCTCGTCTTCTTGGGCCAGCGAGCCGGCATCCGTCGGAGAGGAGATGGGGGCATGTACAATGACCCCCTGTAAACTTGCGATGTGCGCCAGCAGAACTTTATGGCCACGGCCGACGGCCCTGCCATCCATCACCTCGTAAGGGGGTTGGCCCTATCGAGCCAATCCCACCGGGAGCGGTCAATTATGGGCCGCTGGCGTGCTTACTTGGCAGTCCCCCGGGAAAATAAAAGTGGGACTGCTGCTAGTACTAGGGAGTCGCAAGGGGTGAGGGGTAGTCCCCTGAACCCGTAGGCATGGGAGAGGAGTAAGCCTCCTCTCCGGTAAAAGAAGTTTGGACGGTGCCCTGAGAAAGTACATGGTGTGGAGGGAGAAACATCCTTTTCTACTGTGGAGTTACCCGATGGCGGCTCCGATGGTGAAGGGAAAGTGGAGTATTTTTTATTCTCATCATGGGGCATGGTGACCCTATTAGCAATACAGGAAGCAAACGCTAATCACACCATGCAGTAGCCCGCTCTGCAAGGGGTGAACACTGGGTCGGCAAAAGCCGACTGCCACCATTAGTCCGGCAGATCTGTGCAAAATTAGGCTTAATTGTGCACTTTGTGGTAAAAACATGAAACTTAGTATGATTGTTCTTTATACTCTTCTTAACTATGTCAGATATGGAGCCATCTTGAAAAACATGTTTTGGCCACGATTTTCCAGATGGCCGCCAAGTATGCCAGTTACGCGCATTTTCAGATGATAGTGACAGTCCAGTGACTACAACTTATGAAGACCATCCTCTTTAACATTTGGCCTCTCTTTTGATGCTTGTGAAATAACCTCTGGCATTGTTGTAGATACTTCCTGGTACATTTATATGGAAATCGGCAAATGGGGACTAAAATAATCTTTATAGGACATTGTACTTAATGTCGATTGTGAAGCAGTATAAGAAGTGTCTATTTTCATAAACAGCACGATGAGTGCATCACAGGACATAATGTAGGGGTTAGAATCTGACCATTGTGTGTAATAATGCGACTCCTGTTGAGCATATAGGCATTTTGTGCATGTTCAACTTAATTGGATGCCGCAAAATAAACATCGAACCCCATGAAATGACATAATGAATTATTCTAACATTAGTTATCATGTAATACAATTGACTTTTTCCAGGCATTGGTTCTTTCAGATGTTCATTGGTTTGTACTGCAATACAAGTCTGTGCATGCATCACATGCATAAATCTAATACGAGGGGCGGTCAATAAGTTTAGCGAATCGGTAGGGCAAAACAGAGGAAGGGGGATGGCTGTTTATGGGGGTGTCAGGACCTGCAGCCGCACGCTCCTGCCTCGTCTATTTAAGAAGCAGTAGCTGATAACAGATCGTCAGTCACAAATTTTTCAACAATGGAGAAGGTTGAGCACCGCGCAGTGATCAAATTTTTGACCAAGGAAGGGAAGAATGCAAAACATATCCATGAACGCATGGTTGCTCGCTGGAATAGGGAGTTCCGCCATGGTCGTGAGTCCCTTGAAGATGACCCCCGTCCAGGACGCCCGTCAGACGTGACCAATGAGGACAATGTGGCTCGTGTGGAGAAGATGATCCTCGAAAATCGACGGGTGAAGGTCGAAGAAATCGAGCGAGAACTTGGAATATCACATGGAAGTGTTATCAACATCATCCACGATAATTTGGCCAAGACCAAGGTGTCTGCCCGTTGGGTCCCAAGAAACCTCACGCTCCATGATCGACTTCAACGTCGTCAAAGTCCACAAAGCCAGAGTTGCACAAGCTGCCCTGCGCGAGTGCGGATTCGAGGAACTCAACCATCCTCCCTACAGTCCAGATCTGGCCCCCAGCGACTACTTTTTATTCCGCCAGCTCAAGGCTGCAGTGCGTGAACGGCGGTTTGGGACGATGAAGATGTCCAGCTCGCCATCCAGGAGTGCATTGAACGGCAGTCGGGAGATTTCTGGTTGTCGGTAATTCGAAGCGTCAGCGACAAGTGGCGCAAGTGCATTGAAGTCGAGGGTAGTTATATTGAAAAATAATAAAACACATTTCCTTATATCCGAATTGCAAAACTTATGGACCGCCCCTCGTATAATGTTTTCTATTTTCAGATTCCACATTCTGCGTGCATTTATGAATCGTGTTGCACAACTAGTCAGTAGACAGTAGTTTAGATAATAGCTTTGGTGGTGGCTTTTAACATTGACTGAGAAACAGTATATGCTTGTCTGCAGACTCTGTACGGGAATCATCCCCATGTCCAACTGATTGGGACGAGTGCATCCTCTGCCAGGAGGACAAGCCTGAGTCTCTGCAGTGTCCCAGTAACACTAGAAGACACGGCTATGGTGTCACTGAAGTACAACATAACAAAACTTAAAAGAGCAGAGAAAAGAAAATCATCTGAATCAGATCTCATTGAAACCAGTGATTCTCAAAGGTTTATAAGACAACAGTCACATGTACCATCATGTTCGACACAGCAAATCTGTTTTATTTGTAAAGGCGAAGCGAGCAAATTCAATGCACTACATGTCACCACAAAAAGGCTTGGTGATTTGTCTCAGAATGTGCACAGATCCTCCAGGATCAGAAATTACTGGCTCTGCTCAGCGGTGGTGATCTCATAGCCCAGGAAGCAAAATATCATGCTGGTTGCCTTGTTAACTTATACAACAAAGTAGACCGTTACCGGGATAAGACAAATGATGAAGATCCTGATAGTATGTTGCATGGTATTACTATAGCCATATTAGTTAGTTACATCGAAGATATGAAAAAAACTTGAGTATTGCCCCTGTATTTAAACTAAGTGATTTGGCAAAGTTATATACCCCCAAACTTGAGTCCTTAGGATTGGTCTGATACAAGGCTACACACAACACGGATTAGGAAAAGAATATGTAGCTAATTCCAAGATCTCAATGACCACAAGGATGGGAGAGATTCTCCTGATGATGAAGGAAGACATCTCACCAGAGTTGCCCAAATTGTAAGGCGTGAAATGCTAAAGATGAAATCATCCTTCACTGGGTTATTTTTACCAAAAATGTCAAAAGAAATCTGTCCCTCCAGTCTTGCTAGCCTTAGTACAAATGATCCTTCATGGACCATCAATTGGTTCTGAAACAAACGGCACTAATACTTCACAGGAAGCTCTTTCTATCAGCCAATTGCTTCAGTTTAATTCCCATTCTCGGCGCAGGGAAGGCTCTAACGGTATCCCACATAGCAGGGTCAGAGAAACTCCATTACCCATCTATCTAGCAGTAGATGTGCATGCTAAAACGAGAAAGAAAGAGAACATGTGGAAACACTTTATGTTCTAGAACTTTCAGTTTCCTATGATAGGCTTCTGTCACTCTCAACATTTGAAGGTAATAAAGCATGTCATAGATTCCATGAAGAAAATGTAGTATGCCCCCCCCCCCCAAATTACTCTATGGTGTGGTCACTGGAGGAGAGAGTGATAACAGTGACCATGATCCAAGCAGTACAACTGCAAAAGACAGCTTTCATAGAACAAGTATATTTCTCGCACAACAGAATCCAGGAGAAAAAAAGGGAGCAAACTTGTCAGGAGAATGTGGACACCAAGAAAATTATGTCCCTGGCAGAAGAATACACGTGTTCCTCCATTGCTTCTCAGACATAAAGAGCCAAAAGTGCCTGAGCAGGCTGCCCCTACACAACCTCAACCCTTGATGATGAAAGATGCTGTGAAAGAGGAGGTGTAAGTATTTGAATAACTCATCCATATCTGTGACATGAATGTTAATAAGAATTCTACATGTATCTTTACATACTATTAATGTTTTGTGTTTTGACAGCTAATAAATAGCTGATGTATGCCGAGTTGTGATAATGAACTCACTCAATCATACCATTATCAAAGTAATCTGTTGTTAGCCACTGGTATATGTAAACTGAAATGCCATTAAGTATTCTTCTCATTCAACTTTACTACTCCTTTACAGCATAACTTAAGCATATTTTTTTTAGAATTTGTGAAAACACAAAATATATGTTGGAACATTTCACTAGAAATTGATGTTTTATTTGTTAGAATTGGATAATTGCAGCTTGAATGGCTCTAGTGAAAGAAATACATAACTGGTATATGTTGAACCTAATTTGCATTATTAAAGAGATATATTCACCCACAGAGGGTTAGAATATGATATAAGTGAAAAGAAATGATTGTTATTATATCTGCCTATCATGATTAAGATTGCACATATAAACTGTTTACAATCGTCATGAGATGGAAGTAAAAGATATCCTAAAAACAAGATTTTATGGTTGAAGTTATGGATTACTGAGCTTAAAAATAGTCTGTATTGTTACAAAATAGTGTTATGATATGTTAAGTGGGCAACATTAAACTATAATGATATTTGTTGATTTAGTCATTTTATTAATCTTAGTTGAGATTTATGCATCAAACATTGAGGTTAAATGATGAAAATGACCGATTAGTGGTGGCCATCTTGGGAAATGGTCAAAATCAAATAATTCAAGGTGGCTCCATATCCATATTTGTTAAGAGTGGTCGAAACGGTCATCATACCAAATTTGATGCTTTTACCATAAATGGCACAATACTTTCACAGATCTGCCGGACTACATTAAGACCACACCTCCCACTGTGACCAGGCAGCCCTTCGGCATGGCGGCTCGACCTTGGATTGGGCGTAAAATTGATATTCTGTTAAAGGAGAGAGAAAGGTGAGGGTGGGGATGAAGCAGGTTAAAAAACCACCGCCTCAAACCGGAGCTCAGGAGGTGAGCGGGCGTGGTCCCCTTCCCCGTCAGCCCGGAACCAGGATGGATAGATGAGGAAAAGCTGGTCGGTGTCTACACTATGAAATTAAAGGGTAAGCAAAGAAAGTTGTGGGAAGAGGTTGTATGGAGAGTGAGGAAGCAGGGTAAGAAGAGAGGGTATCAGAAAGAAGGAGAAGAGGCTAAGCTAGGGCCAGACGGGGCGCTGAGTCCCATCAGCACGGCGGCTAGGAAAGCAAATCCCAGTGCCCCTTACGGGGTGTAGCTTACCGAAACGGCAGCGGACTCGTCCTTCCCCGGGGCTCCCGTGGAGGCAGAAGAGCCCCGAGTCTTCTTCTTCTTGTTCGTGTTTCCTTTCATTTTAGGAGAAGAGGGCGGGGAATAAACCCGCTTCTCTCCTCCGCCTGAACGAGCCCCTAGGCCTGATGGACCGGCCTCAGCAAAATCCTTCTATGAAATAGAGGCCTTGGCTGTCACAGGGGCACCAGCCGGGAAAGGAGATCCCTCCTCTCCTAGTGAGGCCTTGGGGAGCAGAGTCATCTGAGGAGAAGCTTGCACAGGGGCTGATGCGGGTTCTATGCTTGGCCCTGAGCCTGGGTATCGAAGATCCTACCGTCTGGAGCTGGTTCGCCTCAGGGACCATGTCCATTTACACGGGGGCCTCCATGTGCCACCCCTCCACCGCAAGACATAACGGATCCCATTCGAGGTACCTTTTGTCACGTCTTGGGCCAACGAACCAGCATCAATCGGGGAAGAGAGGGGGAAAGGTACATCGGCCCCCTGCAAACTCACAATACACAAGTGCAGAATGTTAGGGGGCACTGAGTGACGGGCCCTGCCATCCCTTACCCCCCTACGGAGGTTGTCCCTATCGAGCCGCTCCCACACCCACCACCAAGAGCGGTGATTATTGGGCCGCCTGGGTGCTTTCTTGGCAGTCCCCTGGAAAAGCAAAGAAGGAAGTCGCCCAAGGGCGCCTCCAGAGAAGGGGGTGAGTCCACTGCACCCGTAGATCTAGGTGAGGAGTAAGCCTCTTCTCCGGTAGATGAGATTTGGAGGGTGCGCTGAGAAAGCACAGGGGAAGGACCTCTGCTTCTGCCGTGGGGCTGCCCGGGAGTGGCTCCGACGGTGGTAAAGGGAAAGTTTTTTTTAGACTTTCATCATTGGGCATGGTGACCCTATTAAATTCACAGGACGCAAATGCTTATCACCCCCAGATTTCACCCCTCTGCGAGGGGTGAATACGAGGCCGGCAAAGAGAGCTGCCGCCATTAGAGACCACTCCTCCCGCCCAGTGGCCAGGCAGCCCTACGGCATAGCGTAAAATTTATAGATCATAAAAGAAGAGAGAAATTGTATGTTGAGGAAGGTGGGGGTGGACAGGTTGTTAATCCCCTCCCCAAAACGAAGCTCAGAGGAAAGTGTATGTTGAGGAAGGTGGGAAAACAGGTTGTTACTCTCCCCCACCAAAAAAACAAAGCTCAGGGGTGAGGAGGCATTGTCCCATCCCCCCCTCAACCCGCATTTGGGATAGTTGGGTGAGAGGAAGCTGGTCGGTGTCTACCCTGTGAAATAGGAGGCTGACCAGAGAAAGTTGTGGGAGAGGTTATATGGAAAGTGAGCAACCAGGGTAAGAACAGGGTATCAGAAAGAAGAGGCTAAGCTGGGGCCAGACGGGGCGCTGAGTCCCGTCAGCACGGCGGCCAGGAAAGCAAATCCCAGTGGCCCTTACGGGGGAACCCCTAGTCTTCTTCGATTTTCCATATTCTTTGAAGGAGGTAGGAGAATGAACCCGCAGCTCGTCTCGCTAGGAAGGGGCATGATAGGCCGGATAGACCAGCCTCGGCTGGTTTGAAGGGGACTCTGAGAAAGCATAGGGGAAAGGGATGGCACATACATCACAGTTGGAGCTACTTGGGGGGGGGGACTCCGAACATGGCAAAGGATAAACTACTTTGCGGCATTTAGGGAAGATAAGAGTGGAAACCCTCCATCTGTCAGAGTGGTGTTGTCATTTAGCCCCTCCGACACACAGGACTCCGACACACAGTAAAGCCAAAAATTGGGAGCAGGGACCAGAGGGACGTGCTACCGTAAAGTCTGACATGGCTCTGACCCACCTTGAGAGTGGAAGTCTTCCTTTATGGTTCCTTTTGTTCTTTTTTTTTAACATTTTGCACCCTCTTTCACCCATTATCAGGTCTAAACAGCCGTGATCAATATTTTTTTTAGATTTTGCTGTATATTTTGATTCCTTTTACTAACTTTATTAGTACTAAGATTGTTTAGGCTCGTCAGTGAGAATTTTCATGAGTGTTGTGCTGTATTTAGTGCAAGTTATTATTAGCTGGGTATTACATGTGGCACATCCAAGGGGAGGGGTAACCTGTAACGATGGATAAGTTTTGTGTGTTTTAAGTGCAGATGCGCTATGACAACTTCCTCTCTTTTGGAATTTCCTTGAAGAAGTATTCCACTTTTTTACTTCGTTCTTAATTTGTTGCAGATACTGATGTCCATGTTCCTGCAATTCTACCTGCTATTTTCTGTGTTTTGATGTAGATGTTATAGTAGTCCTTATAAAATGTCTGTGACAGCATTTTTGGTCGCTGTGTCTGCCTCTTTATTTCCTTTGATCCCAACATAGGAGGGACAGCAGCAGAGTTGTTTCCTGAAAGTGACTAATTTATTTTGAATTTCAGTTGCAGGCAAGGCTGGTGAGATTTCTCATGAAAACAAAAATTTCGGAGACAACGGTAGGTGGTGCTGTCGATTTGGGGTAAGGGGGAGAAATTTGGCAAACTGCTGGAGGTATTCTTATCCAAGGGGGATGGCATAATAGTTGCTGATAAGAATGATGGCTCTGGTAAGTTTAGTGTGAACATTAGGTTTATTACTCTGGGTGAAGGAAACGTAGCTTCTGGTACCTAGAGCGGCTCATGATGTTATACTTTTGAGTATTTTTCAGAGCTTAGTGTTTGTTCTGTAGATACGGGCAAGGTACTTTAACTCTGCAACTTGCCTCTGGTTACATAGTGGACAATTTCGGTTTGGGCATAAAGGGAGAGTTGGGCTAAATTTAAAGGCCCTATTGGCGAGGCGGAGAGATTGGTAAAGTAGTGGATCTAATTTTCGGATTAAGGATTTTGAGGCTGCTTTCTAAAGGTGGCTTCCATAATTGAGTCTGAACAGGATAAGAGCTTCATGTAGATACAGGAGTGTATACCTGTCTGCTACCCAGTGATGATGCGAAAGTTTGTCATTATATTTATGACTTTGTTTTCTTTCCAAGTAAATCTTTTATCTAGTATCAGTCTTAAAAGTTTTGTTTTATTTTGGAAAGTGATCAGCTCTTGATTAAGAGTTAAAGGAATATGAGGAATACGTCTTTTTCTTGTGAAAGTAACAGCTATTGTTTTCTTGGTTGAGTTTGAAACTGTGCCGTGATGCATATTCTTCAATACTGCGGATTGCTTTCTCGAGGCAATTTGACATTTCTGTTGGATTGGTGCCTGAAAACCAAATTGCCAGGTCATCTATAGATAGAGAACACTTAATAGAGGGTGGTACTTCTCAGGACAGGTAGTTTATAGCTATAATAAACATGGATGAGCTAACCACACTTCCCTGTGGGACACCGTATTGGATGTAGTGTGGACAGAGTTCCTTGTAGTCAAACTGTAAATTTTCTATTGCTGTAAAACTTCTGAATGAAGAGTGCTAGTGGGCCTGTGATTCCCAGACTATGGACCTGATTGAGTATGGGGCGAAGCCAAACCGTATCTTAAGCCTTGGCAAAGTCTAATAAAACAGCCGTTACAAACTTACCTTCGGCGGACGAGCGGCCGAAGTCGTGGTCAGGATAATCAAGGGATCTAGTGAAGAGCGGTCTTTTATACATCCGTATTGGTTTGAAGACAGCTTGTTTGTTTCAAGGCACCACTTTAACCTTGTGTTGAACATTTTATCTAGCAATTTACAGGGAGATAGGTCAATAACTTAGGTTCGATGGGTCCTTCCGAGGTTTCAAGACCGGAAGGACACACGCCCTTTGCCATTCATCTGAGAAGGAACAATTGGTCCAGGTGCGGTTGTAGATTTGTAATAACAATTCTAAGCCGTTTGGCTGGATTTTACAGATGATTAAGTTAGCTATTTCGTAGTCCCCAGGATTTCTTGCAAGGAGGTTTGTAACTCACTCAAGGACAATAAATTAGGAAAGGCGGTCTCCACATTAGAGAGACGCTGTTGGCGGCTTCGAGAAAAGAAAGGGTGGTAAAAACACGCCCCTTAACCACAAGATTCGGGTGAAGTTCACCGGAAGCTGTGGTCCTTTCAACGGTTCCTTGTCGTAAGTTATTAGCTTAATCAGACTATTTTTTTAATTTTATTTCATCATCGTGCATCGACTCTTATTAATTAAGTGGGGATGCAAACGCTATACGCCCGCCCTGGAGCGGGTTTAAGCCGTTCAGCACCCTTTCCCGATGGACAAACGTTCCTCGCCAACGGAGGAAAAGACAGATGTGGACAGTAGAAGGGGTAATGGGTGGGTAAAATGCAAGCACGTTAAAAATTGCAGACAATGGGGTGGATGGGGTGGCATACAAGTGAAACCTAGAGAAACAAAACCCTCCCAGCCCCAATGCCACACATTTTCTCTTTCACAACCTACGCCACTTTCTTTACAGATATCCATTTACAGACTTTCTGTTTGCACTCAAAATTTGAGTAAAAAAAAACTTTTAACCCCTCCTCCTAACCTGAGCCAAGAAACTAGGGGGATGAACGCCCCCACCCCCATTTCCCAAACAGGAGTGAATGAAAGCTGGTCGGTGAAAAGCCAAAAAAATGATCCTTCCTCGAGAGAATGAGAGGCGGGAAGAGGCTTGTAATTTGTCGAAAAGGGCGTAAAATAGAAATGTCAAAAGGGAATAAAACCCAGGGAGTCTCTATCTAGTTTGCAAGTGCCGAGGGCACTGGGGTTGGAAGGGCGTTTCACTCTTCCAGGAGGAACAGCCTATGCGGGGCGCCCTCTTGTGGGTCTAAGTTCATTAATCCAACTAGAGAATACAGAAGGTTCACGAAGACTACGACCCCACCCCAACCCCTCTGCAAAACCAGCTCTCCTTTGACCATTTGTCTAAGAGTCTAGAGACTAGGGCACAATCACCCTTGTCGCAAGGTGAGCCCTACTTTTAAGCAAGCTACGACGGAGACGAGTGTAAGCAACTATAACCGAGGGCAAGCCACATTGGATTCGGTTAATCGTCATGAGCGATTTCTAATTCGGGTCAGCATTGCGGTAGCTGCGATATTTTGGGCGCCCCGTGGTTCGGATACACGCCGAACTCTAGGTTCCCTGGGATACACAGAGGACCGGACAAATCAGTAGAAAGTGCTAAAATAAACATACTCTGAAGCCGTTCTCCGGCGTCTTTAAAGCTGAGACCTTTCTCCATGAGAGCAACGACCTCCTTGGCCCCCCAGTCGAACACGTTCCCAACAAGGAGGCCGCGAATCAGCGATTCTTGGCGACTCTGCCACGGCAGCGAGTCAAGGTACGATAAATGATCCTCCAAATGGAGCAACGCTGATTCATTTTCCGCCTGTGGACAAAGTGGATTCATTATAAAAATAATAAAAAATAATTCGAACAAAAGAATTGTAATGAAGGTCGTACATGTAGGGGAGGCGAATAAGTAAGGCCAAGATTTTGTTCCGAAATTTAAAGTGCAATAACAACGAGGCCGCAAAATGCAAAAAGTTTACCAGGAGATACCTGTAAAGTGAATGGTGAAGCTAGAGGAAGTGAACATTTGCACAAGACATATAACCGTAGATCCTCCACGGTTATTGGGGCCGGGAAGGCACACAATCCTCAAGATGTATGTGGGCCGCAGCATGGTTGCCCAAGTTGCCCCCACATTGCCTTGCACCAGCATAAAAGGATTGAGGAAACTGTGAGGATGGGTGAAGGGGAGGGGGGAAAAGCATGCAAGAGGGCGGGGTACCTCCCCCTACTTAACCTACCAAGGATGAATAGACGAAAGCTGATTCGCGACTAGCCTGTGAAATTAGCCGCCGACCATGACAATGGATGAGAACGGGGCTTGTCATAGAAAAGAGCGAACGGGTAAAATGGAGATAACAACTAGGGTACAATGGGGCCGGGAGGGCGTGCCACTCTCCAAAGGGCCAAGTTTACCAGTTTCCACGGGGCACCCCCTTGCGGGAGTGAAATTGAGGGAAATGCAATTCTTTTCCTGGGGATGAAAGATCATCTAATTCAGAACTAATTCCAACTGCTTTCCAGCACGGAAGGGGTAGGCATGCATCAGCGCCATTAAGAACAAAACCACCCCTTTTGTGCACTACCAACCACAAATCCAACCTTAATTTCCTGACATGCAAAATTGGCCCCTTCATAGCGATGGGGTGTCACGATCCAACAAATCAGGTCAGTGGGGTTGGCCCGCATCAATGCCACTTCGGCAAGCTCGACAAAAGTCGCAACAGTACCGCACCACTATTGCGCATCGCGCTCACAAAACTAAACTTTCGGGTGCGCGGCTCCCCAGGACAGCGGCCTCCTAACCAGACTGGAAGAAGCCATGGGCTTTCTTCCTCCACCCTCTTCTTTCCAGGCTAAGAATAACTAGTGACCGAGGGAGCCAAAGGAGCGCAACGCACCTTTTTCTGCTGAAAGTAGGGGTCGGGGAAGTCGAACTCATTCAAGCAATGCTCCCTCATGTCCAGGAGGCTTCGAACCGTCAAACTCCCGTAGGCGCTGCGTCGGAAGAAACGTGTCGGGGCTCATTAACGAATAAACGTTGTCAACAGAATCGATAAACGTTAAAAGCAATCAAAGGTTCAGGCGTAAATTTTAATGGGGATGAGAGAAACTTAGAGAAATAATACTTCAACACATCATCATCAGTAAACGCGTTCTCAACAAAGTGGCGTCAACACGCATCAACGCTACTAAAAACTAAGCACTCCCTTTCAGGCTTTATCAAATAAATTGTAATGACCAAAAATTCTTTTGCTCTTTGATTCATGGTGAGGGTGTGACACCGTTATAAATGACAATGGTGGCTGAGATGGGCCTTCTATCGGCAGCAAGCCTCACCATAAACAGACCTAACCCCCACAACCAACAAACTCTCCTCCCGAGACCTGCACAACAGTCAAGGATGTTTTTTTTTAAAACTCTAACCACCTGTAAGACAAAAGAAAATGGTCGAAGAGAGGTCAGTCATTCCCAATTGGATATGACACCACCTGGATGCAATTCTGGAGACGGATCAACCCCACTTGGATGTATTCCATGTGAGGTTAAGTTGCAATAGAACTTCCACTTTCTAGCTGTTGCACAGGCAGCTACGTTACCACTTAATTGTCGTAACGTAAGCGGGGTGTACAATACAGGCTGTATGATCAAGCTTTCTCCCATAACATCCCAACCAGTCAGAAGCGGGGGAAGATAATCCATATGCTTCCGGGGCGATATAAACAACAACAATAAAAACATCTTTCCAGCTCACACAACAACCTCTAAACCTGTTGCGATATCACAAACAAACCACCAAGAGAGAAGCAACACAATACAATTAATCTTTAACAGAATATGTAACAAACAAATGGAAGTCAATGGATTTCTCGTCAACCACAACATTCACCAAGCCTTCATCCAGGAATCAAAACTCACGCTGCTATCACAAGTACTACGCAACGTCTCAGCCGACACGACAAACAAAGAAACGACGGCGGCTGCGAGGCGGATGCTTAATCACATATATCAGAGACGCCCCCTTCCCCACCAATACCTCTAGTCACCTCAGCCTTCATCCCACACCATGACCCAAAACAATTCCAAACCATCTGACCAGGCATCAACATAATAACAACTACACTTTTCACAATCTGTAGCTACGTCCTCTTGCATCGTGTCCACCAAAATATGTGTCTATGCTCACTACCTTCCAACATACCAAAGTAACCCCCCTCATGGCGGGTAATTTCAATATCCAAGACTTCGCCAGGCTCGATTTCCAAGATACACAACACTTACACCACCTATTCCTCCTTAACAATCCTTTTGCCATCAAAAGCAAATCCTTCAACAATTACCCCGAAGAGCCCTTCCCGGACATAATCATCTGCTCACCAGACTTACACACGAAAACAACCTGGCGTATCCACACTGCATTATCCTCTGAGCACATTTCAATCACCACAAAAATAGCAGTTGAAAAACACATGCTTCCACCAACCACATGCACTTACACAACAAAGCTGACTTACACTCCAATCTTCTCAGTCACTCAGTTCAATGACATAAGTAAGACTTACACACATTTCGCAACATTCTCTCAACACCCAACAACAAACACCCTGAAGGCAAACACAAGAGACTATAGCTCGTACTTCTACCCAGAAAGACACCTAAATAGAAAAATGAGCACTCTCTAATCTTTAGGCCTTTTCTATTACTCTTTTCTAAATTTTAGCTACTTTCTTTTACCATAGCAAGCTATTAAATTTAATCTACAATTTATACAACCACTCTGCAGGTTAACAAACATCTCACGATGCTCTCGTGAGAGCTACCTACTAAAAAAACAAAAAACAACACCTAATATGCGGGTTAAGTGCAACGAGAGGAGACAATACTGGCCGCTTATTAGTAGATGCGATGGAGCCAGCACCACAAAAACAGGTAGCTCTTTATACACATCGGTATGAGCATAGTCAATCACGAAACAACCTTATCTCCTTCTCCTCCGCCGCCTTCGCATACACATCGCCACTGTTCCGCCCCGAAACTACCCCCATCCCCACCACACACTCTCCAGGCCATTTATATAAACATATCCCTGACGAAGAATGGGTGCCAACCATCTCATTGAGGAAGGGGGGGATCTCCTCATTGATTGGTGAAACAAAAGGTATCCTACCTCCAAGGAGGAATGGCCAGGGAATGTAATTCTCATTTTTATGCAAATTTCATTATCAGCTCAGGGCATCTCGTCCATCCAAAATTACTGGCCAAGATTCGGATTCCATAGAAGCAATTGAGCTCTGATTATCACCATCTTCAGTGGCAAGAACACGTCCAAACTCAAAGATTGAACCAGTCTTTCCTAAGCTCAAATACAAAATAGAAGAGAGTTGCGCGATATTTACAAAGGATGGTGGGTGAGAGTACGCAATCGATCCGAGTACTTCTGCTTAAACTTCTCTGCTCGAGAGCAAACGTCCTCATTCTCAGACTGCGAGCTGATGGCTCGATCCACGAAGCTCTGGAGCGAGTTCTCGAAACAAGATAGCCAATATTCCCTAAAAAAAATAATAATAATAACCAGGTTTCGGGAGTTCACAGAGCACCTGTCTACCAAATACGAAAAGAGTACTTTTTGTTTTGTTTGGGGGTGGGGGGTGGAGGTGTCTTAAAAGCATGCATTTTTTTTAACAGCTCATCTGGCATTAGTCGCCGCATTCAGCACTGCCTAATACAAGGAATATTTAAAATAAGATGCAAAAAAAAACAATAAAAATAAAAAAGGAAAAAGGTAATAAGCAGGAGCAAGCTCCGGGGCGGGAGGGGGGGAGAAGCGCTTCTGCCCGGCGCAGGAACTTGCGACCTCCTAAAAAAACAAAAAACAACAAAACACAACTAGTTAAATAAAGGGAAAAAGGCCGGCCTCCTCCAAAAAGTCTATAAGGCCAGCAGTCAATGTGCACAAAGTCGTCCCGAGTACAAGGGACAGGCAGTAGCGACCCCGCCCATCCCGGTACCGGAACAGGTATCGTGCGCGGAGATCGCCAAGACTAGGACATTCAACAAGAATGTGTTGAACAGTCTGGAGGACAACGCAGTCTTCACAGTAGGGCGCTGGCGAGCGCTCCATCAAATATCGATGCGTCCCGCGAGTGTGTCCAATTCGGAGACAACAGAAAGCAACCTGAAGCCCTTGCAAAATTGAGGGGTAGGTCCATGGGAAGTCGCCGAGTAATGGCACGCAACTTTAAGTTCCCTTCGACCGTCTCCCATCTTCTTTGCGAAGCAGCCCGGAGAGCTGCCAGTATACCTGCCATGTAGTCGGTGTGAGGAAGAGCGAAACGCTGGTCCGGTCGTAGAGTCTTCGCACACTCTTTGGCGCCATCATTCACCGCAATTTCTACCTGTCCAGGAAACCAGAAGATAATCTCAACATCAGCCCGGCTTGCCAAACCGTGACATCACGGATATCGCGAACCAGGGGATGCGGAGATTCCAATGCCCCGAGAGCACTCAGGGCGCTTTGTGAGTCGCTATAGATCATAATCTGGTCACCGAGCGGGAACGTCGCGTAATCTACCATACCGAGGGGTGTATTGCCACCAGCTCAGCCGTGAAGACAGACGCAGCGCCTGCCTATGCACCGCTGACTTCAAATAGAGGGGATACAGCGTGAAAGCCGACCCCCTCTTGGGACTTGGAGCAATGGCACGGTTCCAGCGTGACACGAGGTGTGCTCCAAAAAGGTCGAACGCAATACTCCCGGCGCTGTACAAGCTTTGGGAGCAGAGGCGTGGCGACAAATAAACAAAGGTGGTACCCTCCAGGGTGGCATCCTGGGCAGAACCAGGGGCGCCAGCGGCCCGAGAGATATACCTAGCTCTCGAAGGGGTTTACTGGCCCTAAACCCAAAGGGCTTAGTGTATGACTAGCGTCTCTCGGTGGTATAGGCGCCATCGAAATCAGCAGCGGATGCAGTGAGAGCTGTTGGCGAATGAGGGAGGCGCCGGGCTCGCGCGTACAGGTGAATAAATGCACTGTGCACGGCGTAGAGCGAGTAACATCTCCCTAGCATCGACTAGTAGGCTCTCAATGGGGCAAGCGCGGAAGGCACCGGTGGCTAGGCGAAGGTCGGTGTGGTGGATCGAGTCCACCTTCCGTAATACACGCTATGCTGCGGATGCATAAAACTTGCATCCGTAGTCGAGCTTAGAACGAACAAAGGATCGATAAAAAAGTAAGGCAGTAGCTCTATCAGCGCCCCAAGCGCTGAACGTCACGGAACGGAGAATATCCATGGCGCGGGTACAAGAGACCCTAAGGTAGCGAGGACATCTTCCGGCAACACCGAGGTGATGGCGTTGATGCTCAGGGCAAAGAGTGCGACACTGAGGACACTTCCCTGCGGGACACCCTCTTCTTGCTCAATTGGGCCGGAGAGGGCACTCTCCCCCTCCAACCACCCGTATGAGGAATCGACAATCTCGCAAAAAGTCAGATATAAAGATTGAGAGGCTTCCTCTTGCCCCCATAGTGTGGAGTCTCCATGATACCGTATCGCCATGCGGTATCATAGGCCTTCGCCAGATCGAAAAACACCGTGGCGTAGTCTGTCTACGAAGGAAGGACTCGCAGACAGCATTTTCCAGTCAAAGCAGAGGATCCGATGTGGAGTGGAATTTGTGGGAGCGACACTGTGCAGAAGACAGATGGCCTCCGTTGTCCAGAAAAAAAGGCAAATCTAACATTTATCAATTTCTCCATCAACTTCCACACGAAGGAGGTTAGAGATATTGGGCGGAAACCAGCAGAAGTAGTGATCTCTCCCCGGTTTACGAAAAGCGAGCACAGTAGAGATTCGCCAGGAATCTGGGAGGATACCCTTTACCCAGATCCTATTGAGCGAATCTAAAAGAAAGGCAATGCCTTGATCACCCAGGTGTCGAAGCATGGCGTACAGGACATTGTATGGACCAGCGGCGGTGTCCCTGCGCGAACCGAGAGCGGAACGCAACTCACTCAGAGTAAACCTGTCGTTGAAGGGTTCTCCGCCTCTGGAGGTAAAGTCCAGCCGGCGGCCTTCCGCGACATTACATGCATTGAATGCTGGCGGAGCAGCATCGCGGCTAGATAATGCGGAGAAAGCGGTCGAGAAGGATTCCGCCACGGACGCGGGGTCCGAGATTGCGGTCCCATTCTCCAGGAGAACGGGAGGGGGGTCCTGTGAGAACTTGCCCCGAATCCTTTTAACTCGCTTCAACACCTCTGCTCGAGGGGTCTTCCCATTAAATAAAGACACGTATACCCGCCAAGAAGAGAGGCGGGCGTGCTTCGAAATATACCAGAACATAGTCCTAGCCCGACTAAATTCACCCACAGTGAAATCGTACGGGCGGCGCTTATAGCGGATGTAGGCATAACGCTTCTGTTTGAGGGACGTCTCACACTCGGCCGACCACCACGGTATTGGTCGGCGTGCAAAAACGGCCAGACGTTCTAGGAATAGTACTCAGGCCTGCGGCGATGAGGTTGCCGGAGAAGAACTCAACGGCCTCATTTACCGATCTAAACTCCTTGACTGAGATAGAAAATTCAGTCGTTTCCTGAAATGCAGGCCACCAGGCCCGCGCCAAGAACCACGGAGGTGGACTCTCAGGCGGCAGCTGCTCTGAAAATGATATTTGAATGGGAAAGTGATCACTACCATGGAAGTCAACGACCCCCCCCCCCCCCCAATCAAAATCAGGCTGTGCATCCGGAGAGCACAAAGATAGATCAAGGCAAGAAAATAAAGCGGTTCTCAGACAAGTGATGCATAAACTCATCCACGTTTAGGACACCTATCTCAAGCTCTTCGATTAGATCGGCAAGGACTTGCCCCCTGGGATTTATTGAGTAATCTCCCCAGAGAGGATGCCTGCCGTTTAGATCTCCAAGCAAGAGAAAGGGCCTCGGCAACCGTGCCAAGACGCGGCGGAAGTCCCCCGCATCGAAGTCAACTAACGGTGGAATGTACGCAGAAATCATAGTATACCTCCTATCCAGGTGCAGCTGCACAGCCACAGCCTGAAAGGAGATATCTAAAGAGAAAGGAAGAACGGAGACATCATGCCGGGTGTAAACCGCGCATCCCCCAGCCCGGCCCCCCATCTCGTGGTGGTGGGCTCACAAAAACCTTATACCCCGGGAGGGCAGGCAGGGGGCACACGCCTAGCATGGTCTCCTGCAAAAAAGATAGCTAACGGGGAACGGGACGAGACGAGCCTCCATAGCTCCTCTCAGTTGGCCCGGAGTCCACGGCAATTCCATTGAAGGAATATGCCCTCCAGGCCTAGCTCGGAAGAGATGCGGGGGCCCTCTTCGAAGAGAAGATCCTCACGGTAATAGCCGTACGCTTCCCGGCGGCAGAACCCCTGGTGCTGTTGGCCGGACAATGGGCTGAAGGCGCTGTCGCCAACGAGGACTTATTGGGGGAGGTTGGGCTCACCATGCGAGTCTTTTCCTCCCTCCGCCTCGAAACCTTAGGCGGGCATTACAGCTTCCGAGGCAGGGGTCCTCTTTTCGAGCAACCACCGTCTCCGAGCCACTCGCTCAACTTCTAGGCGTGGACGAAGGAGCCGAAGCTCCTTTGTTGCTGTCCTCCTTTCGGGGAACAGCTTTAGGAACCCCGGAAGATGGCCTGGCGACTAACTTCAAGGGTTTTGCCCCCTGTGAGTCTAACGACTCGGTGGAGGCGCGTGGCCGTTTCGCCTTACGGGAAACGGTCACGCTGGGGGAAGAGGGAGCCCTGGTTTTAGCTGGGGCTGGGTATGAACCCTTTTTGCCGCCAGTTTTACCAGGGAAACTCCCAGGTTGAGTAGAGCCCGCAGAAGGGCTCCGAATGGGCGCGGAAACAACCGTGCTCGTTGGCCTGGATGGGCCAGGAGCAGAGTGTGCCTTTCTAACTATTAAGGCATATGACGTCCCAGGCAGAGCCGGGCGCGCCAGGACCAAGTCCTTAGCCTCGCGGAATGAGATTCGATCCTGGGCCTGAACGGCCAGGATTTCTTTCTCCAGGAGATATGCACCACATTGCTTCGAAGAAGCCGGGTGCGGCTCTCTGCAATTGACACACTTGGCCACACATGATTCAGACTTATCGTGTGCGGCCTTGGAGCAATTTACAAATACTTCGGGGGACCCCGACTTTGCACGTCTACAAGATCGATTAGTATGGCAGAAGCGGTGACAGTAATAGCACCGACGCGGCAGTGGAACGAATGCCTTCACGGCGAAGCGGTATCAACCAGCACGCACCAACTCAGGGAGCTTGTCACAGTCGAACGTGACGAAGTGTAGGGGTGGGTCTCGAGGCCCCTCCCTGTTTTCTCATCACACGTTCGACCTTGACCGCCCCATGGTCGGCTAGCTCTAAGGTGATGTCCTCAATGGAGTAGTCAACGAGTTCCCTCGCATAAACAACTCCTTTCACAAATTTCATGGTAGAGTGCGGTGTCACACTCACCGGGGTGCCATGAAGTTTCCAAAGAGCACTTATCTTAGCCGCCTCAGCGGGATTCGCCGCATTTGCCAGAAGGCTCCCGTCCGAGAAACGGGTCACCTTCGGCTCTCTACCAATTGCACTAGCTAATCCTCTCCTCTGATGGATCATGTTGCCCTTGGCCAACATGGTGCCATCAGTGGAGCGAATAACTAGGAAGCGCTTGAAGCCAGCGGGTTCGAAAACGCCAGGTAACCTCTGAATGAGGGGCCCCGATGTCATCGAGGCTCCGCCCTGTGCACTTTTGCTCTTAGTCAGGGGCTCCGCAACCGGGGGGGGCAGAGGGGCCGGATGTGCCGATCTTGGCTTGGTCTCTTGCCAAAGTGGCAGCAGACCCATCCGTCCCCGTAGCCCCCGCGGGTGGAGAAGAGCCCCGAGTCTTCTTTTTCTTTTTTTGGAGAACCCACTTCTCCCCTCCACCGTGGAACCCCCAGGCCAGATGGATCGGCCTCAGCTAGGTCTTTCTTCGAGATGGAGAAGGTCCTGGCAGTCGCAGGGGCACCGGTCAGAGGAGATCCCTCCCCTCCTCGTACTGCATCGGAAACACTAGCTGTTTGAGGAGGCCAGTGCATAGGGGCGGACTAGAGTTCGGTGCTTGGCGCCGAGCCCGGATTCACTCCCATGGAAAACCCTACCGTCTGAGGTTGGGTTGCCTCAGGGACCATTTCTATATCAGGGGGGCCTCCAGTTGGCCATCCCCATCTCCAGAAAATCACAGGTCCCATTGGCAGTGCTGTCACTAGTCAAGTCTGGGGAGGCAAGCATGTCTTTTTGAAGGAAGCGACCGAAGGTACCTGGCTTCCCTCTTCCCCCTAAGGAGGTTTGCCCTATCAAGTCGCTTCAATAGGGAGTGGTCGGCTATGGGCTGCCTGCTGGCTTTCTTGGCAGTCCTCTAGTAAAGTAAAGGGGGACTGCAGCTGGGAAAATGGAAGTGCCTGAAAGCACCTCCAGAGAATGGGGTGAGGGCGTTTCCCCTACTCCCGTAGGCGAAGGAGACGAGTAAGCCTCCTCTCCGGAATATAGAAATTTGGAGGGTCCCCTGCGAGAGCACAGGTGAGGGGGACCTCCATTTTTTCTGTGGAGCTGCCCGAGGGCGGCTCCGACGATGGAAAAGGGAAAATTGAGGGGATTATTTATTTTGAAATCATTGGGCATGGCGACCGCCCTGCAAGGGGGGTGTACATGTCTGGCAGAGCCAGGTGCTGCCATTTAAGACCACCCCTCTCCCCTGGTGGCCTGGCAGTCCCTCAGCATGGCGGCTCCACCTTGGACACGGCGTAAAATTGATAGTGTGTGAAGAGAGAAGGAAAAGGGATGTGAGGAAGGTAAAGGTGGAGATGAAGCAGGTTTTTTAAAAACCCACCATCCCAAGCCGGAGCTCAGGGGTTAGGGAACATTGTCCCCTGCCCTCTCAGCCCCGATCCGGGATAGTTGGCTGAGAAGTAGGTCGGCATCTACCCTGTGAAAATAGAGGCTGGCCAGAGAAAGTTGTGGAAGAGGTTATAGGGGAAGTGAGGAAGTGGGGGAGAAATACAGGCTGTCTGAAAGAAGGAGAAGAGGCTAAGCTGGGGCCGGACGGGGCACTGACTCCCATCAGCAGGGCGGCCAGGATGGCAAATTGCCGCGCCCCTTACGGGGGGGTATGTGAGGCAAAGAGAAGAGTAAATTGCGCCTCCTCCTGTCCAGCCCCCATCCCGTGGTGGTGGTGGGGAGTCAAAACCCTTATACCCCGGGAGGGTGGGCATGGGGCATGCGCCCAGCATGGTCTCCAGCAAAAAGATAGCTAACGGGGAACGGGACGAGACGAGCCTCCGCAGCACATCCCAGTTGGTCCGGAGTCTGTGGCAATTCCATTGAAGGAATATGCCCTCCAGGCCTAGCTTGGAGGAGACGCGGGGGCCATCTTCAAAGAGAAGACCCTCACAGGAATGCTCGTACACTTCCCGGAGGCAGAACTCCGGGCACAGTTGCCTGGACAATGTACTATAGGCTCTGTGGCCTTTGAGAACTTATCAAGGGAGGTTGGGCTCGCCATGAGAGTCTTTGCCTCGAAGCTTTAGGCAGGCGGGGCGGCTTTTGGAGGATCCACAGTCTCCGAGCCATCCACCCAGCCTATCACTCGGTGGAGGCGCCTGGCCGTTTCGCCTTACTGCAAACGGTCACGCTGGGAGAAGGTAGGGGGGGGGGGGATCGTGGTTTTAGACGGGGCTGGGTATTAACCCTGTGCCACTTTCCATAGCGTCTGTCTCAGATTCGGCATTTGGTGCTGAGACAAAGTTTGCCCTCAAGAAAGACTACTATTTGGGAAAGGGGCATCTGAGATCACCACCACCTCAGGAAGGGCCTCTAAGTGCCCCCTTCCCACCCCAAGGTGTTATGTATCCCAACTGGGCACTCATATGGCCCGTCATAGATGTCAGTGGGGCTGGCATGCTGACCTCCATTAGGAAAAATGTGGGAGTTGGCATGTCAGGTCCCATGAAAGTCATGATCCTCAGATCTATTGGGTATCTGGGAAAGGCCCAGGGAGTGGCACTCCCCAAGTCAAGTGGACAATGGAGGAGAAAGTTCCTCTTCACTTGAATAATCTTCAAAGAGTCCCTGAAAAAGCACAGGGGAGAGGCAACCTCCATCACAGTCATGGAGCTTCTCGAGGGCAGCTCTGAGTATGCCACAGAAAAATGGTTGGAAGGAAGCACCTCCACCAGTTAGAGTGGTGCAATCAATTACTGTTTACCTAGTCTGCCCCAACACCAAAGTCTAGTGAGGATTTTGGAGGGGTATATAATCAGAAATTGTCAAGTTATAAGGACCTCCCAAAATTGTGACCACTGAGAAAAGAAAAAAAGGGAAGGGGGGCTATATTCTGCATCCAGCTACTTCCATCTCAAGTTTTCTGACTTTTCAGGTTACCCAGCCTGGGTACGTTATAAAGTAGTATTCATATCTGTGTATTCTTATTAGAGGTTTCAAAGACTCTTCTGATATAGCATTTGGTAGCTGGATATGTCCTTAAATCTAAGCAAAAGGTTGAGGGCATAGTTGTGGAAAAAAAAACCCGGAATGCTGCGAGGGAGCAAAGAAGAAGTGCACCAACAACTTCCCCAAACCTATCAGAGTTCAATTCAACCTAGTGATGGGGCATTCCTAGTTTGCACATGGTGCAGGGGAGAGCAGCTCCTCCCAGGAACAAGTGTAGGTAGCCATAAGGTTGAGGGAATAGTCCTAGAATAAAAAAAAAATTCAAAAGTAGCATTGAGAGGGAGTGAGGTGAAAGCTCACCAACAACTCACCGAGGCCCCATAAAAACCCCCATTGCTATAGGGATACTACATCACCCCATAATGAAAGGGTAGTTGATGCGCGCAATTTAAGCTTGGATGAACAAATTCAGCATTTCCTCTATTTAACTTGAGATGGCAGCTTGTGTTAACAAGGTGGGGGAGGAATAATTTTGTAGTCAAAATCCTAACAAATAATTCTCTCTCAGTACCAAGTATTTCTCAGGTATTTAGAGACAAAACAAATACCACAACTACCTGGCTTCTCTGTCTAGAATGAGGTCGACGGTGTCAGGCAGGTAGTCCTTAGGATGAGCAAGAAGGGGCAAAAGGGTGAGCTGCTGGTCGCACTTATCCATCTCTAGTTGATCCACATTGGCCCAGGGAGAGGACGTCATAAAGGTGGTTGGGAGGGGTGACTGGAGCCCTGAAGAACCTGCATAGTTCTCCCCCCAGGAGTACTTGTCAGGGTCTACCACAGAAAATGTCAGCCATTGGTACAGAGACTACACTTCGATTTTTTTAACAAAATACCCTTAGTAGTTGAGTTTTAGCTTAAATAAAAAAACTGAACTCAACTGTACAAGGTGAAGTTGATATGCATCAATGACATCCCCCTCACCCATCTATTACCTCTTTATACCCTAAGTGATGAAAGGGAATGGGCAATTTTTATGGCAATGATATGCACTGGCTCCACACTGTGGAAAAGCAATTAGAGTTGAAATATTTTTTTTAAAGGAAAAAACCATATCAACTAGGAGCTTATTAAAAAAAGGAGTGTGGTGCAAGTGGTAAAGTTAAGGGAATTAAAAGTGTATGAAAGATAATGAGTCAGGAAAGAATTACTATTGTTTTAAATGTCTTAGAAGAGATTGAAGGAGTGACAGTTGATTGTTTTTTTTTTGCATCTGACAGGCTTGGTGAGAGAGCAGAAAGTTCTACCGAGTGAGGTTGCCTACATACTTGGTAAAAGAAGTCACTAGCCACCACTTAAACCTCAGAGGGCAATTCACCGATTTATATGAAAAGAAATGATATTAACTATGTAGACATGGGTCAATATTATTAACGGCCACATTGGCGTGCATCAATGACACTACCAGCATGACTAGATGGGCTCCTGAGTTTTTTGTTTCTTATATCTAGGGAGTTCCTCTGCCAAATACTAGCAAGGAAATAACCGATTAAATAGAACCCCAATAACCCAACCCATTACCACCAATGCATATCACGCTCGCAGGAATAAAACTTGAGGTGATGTAGCTCAAACACCAAGGAACCCTCAAGTTCTGGTCTCTTCTGACCTGCTGGCATTGTTTATAGATGTTCCAAAGCTTTTCTTCTGACATGGCATGAGGTAGTTGGTTAGGTCCTTAAGCCTAGGCAAACGGTTGAGGGGATAGTTCTCAAATAAAAAATGAATGCAGTGAGGGAGCAAGGAGGAAGTGCACCAAGAACTTCCCCAAACCCGTCAGAGTTCAATTCAAACAAGTGATAGGGCATCCCTAATTTGCACTCGGTCCAGGAGAGAACTCCTTGCAGGAGCAAGTGTTATTAGACAAAAGGTTGAGGGAATAGTTGTAGAGTAAAAAAAAAGTGCTGAGAGCGGGAAGGAGGATGGATGGATTGTGTTCACTGGTGATTGCATGGTAATTCATTTTGTAGTAAAAAGAAAAGGTTAGATGAGATATAAAAGTTGTGTCTGATATGATGAGGTGGTGATTATGCAGTGATGATTGAAACACTGGATGGATAAATGGTATGATAATGGAGTAAGATGTTAAAATAATTAAAATTCATTAAAATTTACATCGTACTATTGGAGACTTATCTATAGCTTCTTTAATAGTCCTGTCTCCTCGAGGTAGTGGATTATTCCGCTGCCAGGGCGGATATTTTCAGTCATTAGTGCAGATCTTAGGATATCGAGGGTACCCCCACCATCGATGGGGTATGTATCTTCGTCGGAATTCTCCATAGGTTGGGCATTCCGTGATAAGATGTGTGTGAGTAATGAGTGCCCAATGCGGAGTCTGCATACAGATACCTCTTGCCGGCGGGTAAGTTCTCGAGGCTTACATGGCGATATGTTTCAGAAAATGTGTCGCATCTTATTTTGTCCATATAAATGGCGGCCTTTATTGCAATGATGTAGTCCTCATATGGTATTGGGATATCATTGGGCCTGATTGGACAAAGGAGAACATTTTTTGCCACTGTATCAGCTTGCTCATTTCCAGCGACCCCTACATGTGCTGGGACCCAGCAGAAGGAAATTTTCTTTTTTTCGCATGCTGCTCTATATAATTTCATATTTCTAACAGAATTGGATGGATGTCTGTCATTCGTTCTAATGATTGTAGGCTGCTGAAGGAGTCAGTGAAGATTGTGAATTCATCTGATGCTGGGTTATTGTATGCCCACTGCACTGCATGTTTTAAGAGATAGCACTTGGCAATGAAGATTGATATTGTTTGGGGTAGTTTTTCAGAGAATGTGTAGTTATTTGATATCACCGAGAATCCTGTTCCATCTCTGAATTTTGATCCGTCGGTGTATATATGTATAACCATATGTGTTGCTGCGTGGGTAAGGAATTGAAATTTCTTTCCCAGAGGGGTAGTTGTTGATTGATTTGTTATATAGCGAAAATGATTTCAAAATGGAATATCTGGGAAAGCAAGTGGATGGATGGGGCTTATCGTTACCCCGATTTCCTCCATCCATAGTCGCACTCTAGTTCCAAATGGTCGTGGGAGAGTTAGGCGTGTTGTAAAAATATTATCCATTTGGTCATTCATAACGACGGTCGGAGTCGGCGATGTTGGGAGTCGCTGGATGTGGGTAAAGAGGCGTAGAGAGAGTTCCATCCTATGGAGGTCTAGTGGTGTCTCCCCGGTATCGCATTGTAGGCTCGGTATGGGTGATGATCGGAAGGCTCCGGTAGCCATGTGGAGACATTTATTAGCCACTGTGTTAATGAGTGCAAGGTGTTTCTTGGAAGTAGAGGGGTAGATCTCACATCTGTTGTCCAGTTTGGGTCACACTAAGGCCCGGTAAAGAGTGAGAAGTGTTTCGCGATCAGTTCCCCAGTCGTGGCGTGACACTGTACGTAGGACGTTCATATTTTTTTTACAAGAGTTTTTAATGTTTCTTATGTGTGGTTCTCAATGACTGCAATCCTTTTTTGGTATAGGTATAGGTCAGGTTCCCTAATACACCTTCTACGATGGCAGAAGTAGACTAGTTTGGTCTTCTCGGCTGAAAATTGGTAGCTGTGGGTGGTAGACCATCTTGTGATGTTAGGGATGGCGACGTTCTATTGTTGCCATTTCGGAACCTGCTAGGGAGATAAGGAAGTCAACTACATAAAGGCGGGTGTAATGTCTTGATGGAGGTTTAGTGAGATATTGTTGATTCCTATAGCAAACAGGGGTACGCTTAAGATGCTGCCTTGTGGAACGCCTTCTTCCGGTAGAAATGATTTGGATTTTGTGCTACCTAATCTTACAGAGAAGGTGCGGTTGGTTAGGAAATTTTGAATGAAGTTTGGTAGTTGTCCTTGTAGTACAAGGTTATGAAGGGATTTTAAGATGGCGTAACGCCATGACGTATCATACGCCTTTTTGAGGTCGAAGAAAACAGCTACTAAGTGCAGTTTCCTGTCGAATGCATTACATATCGTGGATTCCAGATGGATAAGGGCATCTGTGGTTGAGTGTAATTTTTGGAATCCACACTGCAGTGGGGATATGCAGGATTTTGTTTCAAGGAACCATGTTAAGCGTACATTCACCATTTTTTCCATAAGTTTACATATACAGGAGGTTAGGGCGATTGGGTGGTAGTTTTGGGGACTGGTTGGGTCATTGCCTGGTTTCCGGAAAGCGAGAACTGTAGCCCTTCTCTAGGTATCTGGGAAGGCATTTTCCTTCCATATTTTGTTGAATATATCTAGGAGGAAGCGTTTACTCCCTTTTCCTAGGTGGCGCAGCATTGCATAAGGTATATTGTCTGTGCCTGGGGCTGTGTCTCTACATGATGCAAGAGCTGTATCAAACTCTTTTGGGCTGAATTCCTTGTTGTAAGATTTTTACTCTCTTGATGTGAAGTTTAGAGGTGAGCACTCCATCTCCAACCGGTATTGGGCAAACTCATGTGTTGTGTTCGCTCTACTTGATATTTTGGCAAAGTGAGTCGCTAGTGTGTCTGCTACATCGATGGGGTTTAAGATAATGTTTCCATTTATCGAAGTACAGGGGTAGGGTCTTGGCTGGGTTTAACTAGCATCCCTCGGATCTTGCTCCAGGTGTGATGGGGTTTTTAGAGTTTATCTTGGAGACATAAGCTCTCCATGATTTCCAGTGGGTTTGTTTAAGTATGTATCTATATTTAGTTAGCTTTCTCTTTATTCAATTCCATTTTAGTCGTCGGATTTGGCCATCGTTTGTATGTTAGGTAGGCTTTCATTTGTTCTTTTAGTGCAGCAGAGCATTCTGGGTTCCACCATGGGCTAGATCTCTGACTGGGTTGTCCTGAGCTGGTTGCAATGTATGCTTTACCTGCTTGGTATAAGATGGATGTAAAGATTTCCACCGCTTCCTCCGCCTCCGGGATGTCATCAACTTGGATATCGGTGTGTCTTAGAATTGCTCATAGTCTGGTCCAATAAATATTCTAGTCCTGGATCTTGACACACTGCTTTTGTTTAAGTCAATGGTATTGACCCTATGACTCAATCTATGATCATATATATATATATATATATATATATATATATATATATATATATATATATATATATATATATATATATATATATATATATATATAATATATATATATATATATATATAGGCTTTAATTCCTACTGAATGCGCGAGAGCTGGTTAGAGGCGAGTTGTGCCATGGCCAGGATTCTCACTATAAAAGTCCCACTTGTTACTGGGGGAGGAGGTTTGTGATTGTTAAATTCTAAGAGTGCATAATACAGGTTGAATAAATTAGCCGAAGGGATTCTTAATTAAAGTCTTGCCAAGGGTACGTCAAAAAGGAGGAGCCACAAATAAACACACGTACAAAAATAAACTTTACTTTACACAAAATTAATAAGTAGTAGCAATAGTTAAACGGACATTTAGGTAAATAAGGATTAAATATTAAACACTGATGTTAAGCGTCTAGATTTATAATGACTCAATGGGAGTATCAATCACTGTTAATTAAATAGGTAATTTAAGAATAGAGGGACACTGGGTTTACAGATTACCATTAATTGTGATGGATTGGAGAGACGACTACTCAGGTCCAGACGGGGTGGTTTGGGTGGTGTTAACACGAGTTCTCGGGGAGAGGCGGGATAAGATGACGGGTTGGGGGCTGCTGACTGCAGTTCCGGTTAGTTCACTCCTAACTGGATGTGACACTAACAAATAGTATCTTCCAGTAACTATTTGGATGTTCCTTTTTCTTTCTCAAGTTACGTTGAGCGACAGAGCGTATTCTTCTAGTCACAGACTCTGCAGGGCTGGATTTACTTCCAGGAACACTTTGAGACAGCGACCAAGTTAACTCGGCGGCGCGTTGACAGTCAATACGTTACGGCAACGACTCTCGTTCAACGTGAGGGTTACGCGAGTAGGTTTGGGACACTGCTGTAAAGGGATGAACGGCGATGTCATTTATACCACGGACTGTGTGATATCGAGAGAGAGATTCCATTCACGACAATTCGCTTATCGCAGCGCCTTCTGGACAATCTCCATGGAATCATAAAGAAGGCAAATAGAATTTAGGCTTCTATGTGAGATAGGCCTTCTTTCGTCAGACTTCCTGTCGCCTGTTGGGGGGAGGGAGGGAGGAGACGAAGGTCAACTCAAACGACAAATTTCTTTCGTTCCCAAGTTGTCTGGCGGCATGCGAGTATGTACGTTTCATACCGTCACAGTGAGCTTGTTGAATTTTCGCCAGTTTTCTTGGTCCAGTCTCCAGCATGGTATACCTGAGGTGGGTAATCCCTCGTCTGAGGAAAGGATGATCGGATAATGGTCGCTTCCTTTTAGATCATCCAAGATTCTCCATTTGAAGTCCGCCATTATGTCGGGTGAGCAGAGGGCCAGGTCTAACGCTGATAGGGTACTTGTTTGTATGTTAAATCTAGTACCTTCGCCCCAGTTCATGATTCCAAGTTGGTGGTTTTCTATTAGTTTTGATAGCTCGTTTCCTCTGGCGTTGGATATACTGTCGCCCCACTCAGTATGGTGACTGTTAAAGTCTCCCATTAGAATGAATGGAGTTGGTAGTGGTGGGATGAAGTCTCGAAAGGCAGTGACTGGAAGGTACATGTTTGCAATTGTGTACTGTTTGTTAATGTGCATGGTCACAGAGATTGTTTTCAGAGCTGAATTTAATCTGATGGGTAATGTGGGAACATCTTGATGGGTGTAGATGGCATAGAAGTTGGATGTGCTGCTATCATTTGGTATTGAGGTGGTTATGCAACTGTAACTCGGTAATTTTCATGGTGGGTGTATTCCCAACATAGTTTCCTGGAGACAGACGCAGGCGGGGCTCTCGTGCACTACAAGAAGCTTTAATTCTTTCCAGTTGATTCTGATTCCGCGGATAGTCCACTGGATTAACTTCATTATTCTTTTGGTTTGGTTCGGGAAGTGAGTGATTTGGTTTTTGCGGAGGTCGTGGCGCCCATTGATTTATTAGGGCCTGTGGCCACTGGAGTCTGCTGTGGACTGGTCTTTGAGGTTTTGGTTCTTCTTGGTCACTGTTTTTCTTGTTTGTGTTTTGGATATCTACTGTTGATGGGGGAGGGGGGGGGAACCATCAATAATAGGAGGATGGATTATCTTTTTTGCTGCTTCTGTTGGTAGAGAAGAGGTGTGTTCCAAAGGGATCTTGGGTGTCTTTCTTGTGTTCTATCTTCTCTTCAGAGGTGATGTCAGTGATAGGTATTTTGGTTGGGGGGGGGGGGCAAAACACTGTGACGAGGTGACCGAGATTGTGGGCAGACAATCTCTGGTATATCCTGAGTGTCCATCTGTTTGGGGTGGGGGGTCAATGTGCTCAGGGATCTGCTGTGATTTTGATTGTAGATTTACCTCTGCTAAGGATTGGCTTTAGCATCAAGGTATCAGGTGCAGGTGCCTTGCGGTGCGGCAACTGCTTGGGAGGGGGGGTCGATTATTAACCATATGTATCAGGTAGGGGAGTTCAATATTCGGGGCCTGTGGTGCAGGTTCCTCGGGAAGGGGCAGTTGAGTTTTTACTTTAACCCTGTGGTAGAGGGGTCTGGTCACTCTGCTCATTTCAACTACAAAGCATAAGAGTTTCCTCTGATTCCTATGGAGGTCTTTACATTTCTCTGGCATCTCTAAAGTTTAGTTGTTCTTTTTCACGTATGGATGCTACTTCGTCTTCGAATTTGTAGACATTACATTTTTTGCTTGATGCTGGGTGGGGCTCTCCACAGTTTGCACATTTTGTTGGGCAATTTTCAATTTGTTCAGGGTGTAGAGCACTTGCGGGGAGTTGACGCAGGTGGGCGCAAAGCCCTAATTCCTGCAACGACAGGTGTTTGTAGAGTGCCCAAAAGTTTGGCAGTAGTAGCATCTTCTGGGGATAAGTCTGAATTCTTTAAATGTAAAGTGGCGCCATCCTATATATATATATATATTTTGGTAGGATGTCTAGGTCAAATGATATGAAGTGTTTGTTGGTATCTTGCTGTTGTTAATTATTTTATGTACTCTGTGTACTTGAATGACAGAGTACTCGATTAATTCTTCAATTAATTCCGCTTCTGAGTATTGGGCGAAGTCTGTTTCTATTATTACTGATTTACTCATGTTAAAGGAGGGATGTGCTGTTACTATTACTTTATCTCTTGCTAATTCTTTTAATGTTAAGGTTTTCCCGCTTGCTCTTTTGTTTTTACTTCAACTAGTATACTACAATCTGGTTGAGGCAAGAGAGGTGGAAATTGTGATCTGGGAAGTTGAAATAGTTCTTGAAAATCTTTACTCTGTTTAACCATGCATATCTTCATTAGGGTTGTTTGTTAGCTTTCTGGTTTTATCAGGTAAAATCTTCTGAAAGATCGATCAACAAATTGTTTTGGGTGAGAGTACCTGCAGTGAGAGCAGTTCAGGCAGCACTTTGGTGGATCATGCTGGACATGCTGCTTGCTGGGAGTTTGAAACTAATTGTGGACTTCATACAGACTTTGGTCGTTTTTGCGGTGATGAGTTTCAATTTCCTGAGACCTTGCTCGTCTCTATGCAATTTTCTTCTATCTGTCCAGTTGTTTTGGAGGGCGATCTTGTGGTTGAAGTTCTCCCACGAATTTTTTTCCACGTCTTGCGTTCTTTTCTTTCCTCGAGTTAGTATATTCGTATCCATTTTCTTCGATGGGCTGGGAAGAGAGGGGGCTGGGAAGAGAGGGGGCTGGGGAGAGGGGAGGGGATGCGCAGGTTAAAACTTTCTTTGGTGGTTTCATTGGGTTTTTAAGAGGGATTTGCTAAAGAATTTGTTCAAACATAAACAGGAATCTATCGCCTGTAAAAGTACCATCTTGCCAGATCCAATAGATGAGTGGACCCGAGAGCATTTTTTTATTTTTTTTATTTAAGGGGCTATCTGGCGACTGCCGACTTAGGCATAAGTCGCCGTAAACAAACAGCCAAGTTCTAGGCTACTTTAAAAAATTAAACAGGGAACAATAAAAAGAAATAACAATAACAAAGCAATAACAAAAACAATAACAACAACAACAATTAAACCGGGTTAAATGAAAGGGAGAAGGCCGGCCTCCCCCCAAAAGTCAATAAGTCCACCAGTCAAAGTACACGCACTCGTCCCGAGTACAAGGGACAGGCGGTAGCGACCCCGCCCATCCCGGTACCGGGACAGGTGTCGTGCGCGAAGATCACCCAGACTGGGACATTCAACAAGAATGTGCCGAACAGTGTGGGGAACGACGCAGTCGTTGTAATAGGGCGTAGGCGAGCGCTCCATCAAATAGCGATGCGTCACACGAGTATGCCCGATTCGGAGACGACAGAAAGCAACCTGAAGCCGCCGCGGCATTGGGGGATAGGTCCATGGGAACAGTCGCGGCGCAATGGCACGCAACATTAAGTTCCCTTCGACCGTCTCCCATCTTCTTTGCCAAGCAGTCCGAAGAGCTGCCCGTATTCCTGCCATGTAGTCAGTGTGAGGAAGAGCGAAACGCTGGTCCGGTCGCAGAGTCCTCGCGGACTCTTTGGCGCCCTCATTCCCCGCAATTCCTACATGTCCAGGAACTCAGCAGAAGATAATCTCGACATCCACCCGGCTCGCCAAAACCGTGGCGTCACGGATTTCGCGAACCAGGGGATGCGGAGATTCCAATGCCCCGAGAGCACTCAGGGCGCTTTGTGAGTCGCTATAGATCACAATCCGGTCTCCGAACCGGGCACGTCGCGTAATCTCCCGTACCGAGTGGTGTATTGCCACCAGCTCGGCCGTGAAGACAGACGCAGCGCCTGGTAGAGTCCCGCTGACTTCAAACAGAGGGGATACGGCGTGGAAGCCGACCCCCTCTTGGGACTTGGAGCCATCCGTATACACTGGCACGGTTCCAGCGTGACACGATGTGTGCTCCAAAAAGGTCGAACGCAATACTCCCGGCGCAGTACAAGCTTTGGGAGCAGAGGCGTGGCGACAAATACCAAATGTAGTACCCTCCAGGGTGGCGTCCTGGGCAGAACCAGGGGCGCCACCGACCCGAGAGCTATATCTACCTCTCGAAGGAGTTTCCTGGCCCTAAACCCAAAGGGCTTAGGGTATGACTGGCGTCTCTCGGCGGCATAGGCACCATCGAGATCAGCTGCGGATGCAGTGAGAGCTGTTGGCCACTGAGGGAGGCGCGAGGCTCGCGCGAACAGGCGAGTGATGCACTGCACGCGGCGCAGAGCGAGTGGCATCTCCCCAGCATCGACCAACAGGCTCTCAATGGGGGAAGTGCGGAAGGCACCGGTCGCAAGGCGAAGGCCGGTGTGGTGGATCGAATCCACCTTCCGCAATAAACGCTTGGCTGCGGATGCATAAAACTCGCATCCGTAGTCGAGCTTCGAGCGAACAAAGGATCGATAAAAAAGTAAGGCAGTAGCCCTATCAGCGCCCCAAGCGCTGAACGTCACGGAACGGAGAATGTCCATGGCGCGGGTACAAGAGACCCTAAGGCTGCGAATATGAACCTCCCAGGTGAGGCGTCGGTCGAATACAAGACCAAGGAAACGGTGCGACTCAACCACATCCAGGCGCACCCCATTAAGAAACAAATCTGGGTCGGGGTGAAGCCGCGGATGACGGCAGAAGTGCACCACCTTAGTCTTGGCCAAAGAAAACCGAAACCTGTGCGCTTCGGCATAGCGAGAGACGCGGTTCAATGCCTGTTGGAGTCGACGCTCCAGAGTTGGCATCTGGGCCGCGCCAAAAGAGATCGAAAGGTCGTCCACGTAGAGCGTAGCGAGAACATCTTCCGGCAGCACCGAGGTGATGCCGTTGATGCTCAGGGCAAAGAGTGTGACACTGAGGACACTTCCCTGCGGGACACCCTCTTCCTGCTCCTTTGGGCCGGAGAGGGCTCCCCCCACCCGTACGCGGAATCGACGATCTCGCAAAAATTCAGATATAAACATTGGGAGGCGTCCCCTCGCCCCCATCGTGTGGAGAGTCTCCATGATACCGTATCGCCATGCGGTATCATAGGCCTTCTCCAGATCGAAAAACACAGTGGCGTAGTGCTGTCTACGAAGGCCTCGCAGACGGCATTTTCCAATCGGAGCAGAGCATCCGATGTGGAGTGGAACTTACGGAAGCCGCACTGCACAGAAAACAAATGGTCTCCGCTGTCCAGAAAAAAAGGCCAATCTAACATTTACCAATTGCTCCATCAACTTGCACACGCAGGAGGTTAGAGAAATTGGGCGGAAACCGGCCATGGTAGAAAGATCTCTCCGCGGTTTGTGAAAAGCTAGCACAGTAGCGATTTGCCAGGAGTCTGGGAGGTTACCCTTTACCCAGATCATGTTGAACAAATCTAACAGAAAGGCAATGACTCGCTCACCCAGGTGTAGAAGCATGACGTACGGGACAAATCGTCCGGACCATGGGTGGTGTCAGCGCACGAAGCAAGAGCGGAACGCAACTCACTCACAGTAAACTTGTCATTGAAGGGTTCTCCGCCACTGGAGGTAAAGTCCAGTCGGTGGCCTTCCGCAACATCACGACGTGCATTGAATGCTGGCGGAGCAGCATGCCGGCTAGAGAATGCAGAGAAAGAGGTCGCGACGGATTCCGCCACGGACGCGGGGTTCAAGATTGCGGTCCCATTCTCCTGGAGAACTGGAGGGGTTCCTGCGAGAACTTGCCCGAATTCTTTTGACTCGTCTCCACACCTCTGCTAGAGGGGTCTTTCCCGTTAAGTGAAGACACGTATGCACGCCAAGAAGAGCGGCGGGCGTGCTTCGAAATATACCGAAACCTCTCCCTAGCCCGACGAAATTCAGCCACAGTGAAATCGTTCGGGCGGTGCTCATAACGAATCTAGGCATAACGCTTCTGTTTGAGGGCCGTCTCACACTCGGCCGACCACCAAGGGAGTGGTCGGCGTGCAAAACAGGCAGACGTTCTGGGAATAGTAGTCAGGCCCGCAGCGATGAGGTTGCCGGAGAGAACTCAACTGCTTCATCTACCGAACTAAACTCATCGTCTGAGATAGAGAATTCAGTCATTTCCTGAAATGCAGGCCACCACGCCAAGCACCACCGAGGTGGGCTCTCAGGCGGTAGCGGCCAAGAAAATATTTGAATGGGAAAGTGATTTCTACCATGGAGGTCATTGACCACCCCCCAATCAAAATCAGACTGTACATCCGGAGAGCTCAGATATATATCAAGGTAAGAAAATGAAGCGGTTATCGGGCAGTGATGCGTAAACTCATCCACATTTAGGACACCTATCTCAAGCTCTTCGATCAGATCGGCAAGGAATTGTCCTCTGGGATTTATTGAGTAGTCTCCCCAGAGAGGATGTCTGCCATTCAGATCTCCAAGCAAGAGAAAAGGCTTCGGCAACCATGTCACGATGTGGCGGAAGTCCTCCACATCGAAGTCAGCTGATGGTGGAATGTATGCAGAAATAACAGTATACCTCCTATCCAGGTGAAGCTGCACAGCCGCTGCCTGAAAGGAGGTATCTAAAGTGAAAAGAAGAATGGAGACATCATGCCGGATGTAAACCGCGCATCCCCCAACCCGGTCCCCATCCCGTGGTGGTGGGGTCGCAAAACCCAACTACCCCAGGATAGTGGGTAGGAGTCATGCACCTAGCGCCCGGGTTGAGTAGAACCCGCAGAATGGCTCGTTGGCCTGGATGGGCCAGGAGGATATGTACCTTAAAGTCTCCCCCCCCCCTTGTGGAGAAAGCCGGAGAAGCAAGCCCCATGAGGAGAATCGTGGGAACGGTAGCTGGCAAATAACACTAACTGCCTACCCTCTTTGATCTCCCCGCCGCTTTGGGAGTTGGAGCTAACATCTGTTTTAAGGCGACCACATAAGGCCATTAAACAACGCTCTAATGATCCAATTACCTATGAGACCCATAAACCTGTGGTTATGTCACAAAAAAAAGAGCGGTGCTAGTCAAAAGGCACGCCAAGGACTGTATCGTTGAGTCTCTCTAATTAGCAAGCCGAATTGGGCACCTCTGTGCCAAACTGCACTTCTTGCTCTCACCAGATGCAAACTCACCATTCACGCTTCCCTCTGTGGCCTCCCCACCTTCATCCTTAGATGGGGCGATGGTTCGCCTATAAATAAGCCCCGGAAAGAAAGAGAGGAATGAGAATTCGATAAGAAGGAAGAAGGTTTAGTTCGTGAAGATCGATCCTTCAGCCATACAAGATGATTTCCGTGAGAAATGATAGGATCAGATTGAGAAAATCAATCCCCCGTTCCTGGGAGAAGCTGACTCGAGAAAAGTAAACCCGCTCACACTCGAGTGACTCTCACATCTCAAGCTCCGTAAGAGTGAGAGGAGAAGAACCCAACCCCAATGAGGTTGCGTTCTTTAATTACGGTAAAAATCTCACCGAATGCACCAAAAGCTTAGTGGACATTCTACGTTGAAGAATCAGACACCAAGAGGCGTCAAGATCATTCAGAAGAGGACTCTTGGAGTGAAGAGAACCATAACTCTCTCCGTCTTCTTAATTTAACCAGAGGCAAGTTTGCAATACGAAGTGACATCGCCTCATCTCTCTCCCGCCATACCACCTCTACGAAATTAAATCATCAGCCACCGCAACACTCCAAAGCGAGAGAAAAGCCCTCCAGCGGCATCCAGCAATCCCTGATCCCTCCTGTCATGTAAGTTAGAAAGAACATTTATATTTATATTACAATAGTATGAGTTTAGTAAGTCTCACGTTTTAAGGGAAGTAGAAACCATTGTTCGTGAACCTCGGTCATATTTGCTAGTAGACGAAAGTACTTTAATTTAATGTTAACACTAATCAAATAGGGTTGTGATAAAAATACTAATCAGCAATTGGTGTGTTTACAGGTAACCTATTTGTTTATTTTTGTCATCAGAGACATTGTCATAGGCCTAGATGCCAACCGGATAACTGTTTGTTTGCCATAGTTAAGGGTTAAATTTAAAATATATGTTTATTTTGGGATAATTCCTGTGTGTTTCCTCTTATCCTTACGTGTTGAAGTTGCTCTTTCTTAAGAACAAAACAACAAAATTACCACTCTTAAATCAAAGCCTACTTCATCAAAGAAGTACATCACGTACCACAAAGCATACTGCAACAAAAGTGGTGTCAAGAGAGGAGTGATCAAAAATTCGCATTCTGCTACACTTAGCATTGAGGTGCAAGATGTCCCAGGCAGAGCCGGGGGCAGCAGGACCAAGTCCTTAGCCTCGCAGAATGAGAGACAATCCTGGGCCTGAATGGCCAGGATTTCTTTCTCAAGGAGATAGCACCACATGTTTGGAAGAAGTGAGGTGCAGATCTCCGCAATTAACACACTTGGTCACACACGATTTGGTACGAGTCTTCACGCGGTAGCAGTACCAACCGGTACACATCAACTCATGGAGCTTGTCACAGTCGAACGTGACAAGAGTATAGGGGTGGGTCTCAAGGCCCCTCCCTGTTTTCTTATTACACACTCGACCTTGACCGCCCTGTGGTCAGCCAGCTCTAGAGTGATATCTTCTATGGAGTAGTCCACGAGTTCCCTCGCATAAACTTCTTGTTTCACAAAGTTCATGGTAGTGTGAGATGTCACACTCATCGGGGTGCCATCAAGTGTCCGAAGAGCACTCATCTTAGCTGCCTCGGAGGGATTCGCCAGAAGGTTCCCATCCAAGAAACAGGTCACTTTCGGCTCTCTACCAATTATACCAGCTAAAGCTCTCCCCTGATGGATCATCTTGCCCTTGGCCAATATGCTGCCATCAGTGGAGCGAATAACAGAAGCATTTGAAGCATGCAGGCTCAAAAATGCCAGGTTTGATGTCAAGCCCGAATATGCTCCCACGGAAGGCACAACCTTGAGGCTGGGCTGCATCATAGAGCATGTCTATCTCAGGGCGGGCCTCCATTTGGCCTTCCCCCCCCCCCATGACATCACAGGTCATGTCAGTCTCATCCATGTTCTTTTGGGGGGCATATGCCTTCACCCCCGCTAGATTCAATATTCGGGCCAGCAGGTCTTTAGAGGAAAGTGGCTGATAGTCCTTTCTTCCCTCTCCCTCCTAAGGGGGTTTGCCCTACCGAGCCGCTTCAATGATGAACAGCTCGTTATGGGCTGCTTGCTGGCTTTCCTGGCAGTCCCCTATGAAAGCAAAGGCGGGACTGCCAGATTTGAGCTGGAGTAATATGGTGACTCCAAGGAAGGGTGTGAGGGGGAGCCCCCTGCACCCGTAGGCACTCAAGAGGAGTAAGCCTTCTCTCTGGTTTGAAGAGTTATGGAGCCGCCAGAGGGCGGCTCCATCGTTCTTAAAAGGGTAATGGGGAGAGATTTTGTTTTTTTTTTAAGTTATCATCATTGGGCATGGTGACCCTTTTTTTTACGGGATGCAAACGCTAATCATCCCCAGCAGTGAACGGCTCTCCGAAGGGTGAGTACAGGCCTGGCAGAACCAAGTGCCACCAATTTGGACCACCCCTCCTGCCTGATGGCCTGGCAGTCCCTCAGCATGGTGGCTCCACCTTGGACACGGCATAAAATGGATAGTGTTTGAAAATAGAAAGGAAGAGGAGGTGAGGAAGATGCGGGTGGGAATAAAGCAGGTTATTTAAAAACCAACCATCCCAAAATGGAGCTCAGGGGTGAGGGATCATTGTCCCCTCGCCCCAGATCTGGGATAGTTGGCTAAGAAGGCCCTACTGTCTGAGGCTGGGTTGCCTTAAGGACCATGTCTATCTCAGGTGGGCCTCTATTTGGCCATTCTTCCCAAGGACATCACAGGTCTTATTGGCAGCAATGTCATTAGTCTTGTCTTGTGAGGCACAGACCTTGACCCCTGCTAGGTTTAGTATTCTGGCCAGCAGGTCTTTTGAGGGAAGCAACCAAAGGGGCCTGGCTTCCCTCTCCCCCTAAGGAGGTTTGCCCTATCGAGCCGCTTCAATAGGGAGTGGTTGGCTATGGGTGCCTGCTGGCTTTCTTGGGAGTCCCCTTGGAAAGTAAAGGGGAGACTGCTGCTGCAAAGAGGGGGGTGCCCAAAGGCACCTCCAGACAAGGGGGTGAGGGAAAGTCCCCTACACCCGTAGGTGAATGAGAGGAGTAAGCCTCTTCTCCAGTTAGAGAAATTTGTATGCACACGCTCATCACCCCTCGCAGTAGCCCACCCTGCAAGGGGTGCGTACAGGGCTGGCAGAGCCAGCTGCCGCCATTCAAGGCCACCACTCCCACCTGATGACCTTGTGGCTCCACCTTAGGCACAGTGTTAAATTGAGCCAGGTGCCACCATTCAAGGCCACCACTCCCACCTGATGACCTGGCGGCTCCACCTTAGGCACAGTGTAAAATTGATAGAGTGTGAAGAGAGAAGGAAAAGGCATGTGAGGAAAGTATGGGTGGGGATGAAGCAGGTTGTTAAAATCCCACCATCCCAAACCAGAGCTCAGGGGTGAGGGATCATTGCCCCCTCCCCCCCTCAGCCCCGATCCAGGATAGTTGGCTGAGAAGAAGTTCAGCATCTACCCTGTGAAATTAGAGACTGACCAGAGAAAGTTGTGGGAGAGGTTGTATGAAAAGTGAGGAAACAGGGGAGAAAGACAAGTGTTCTGAAGGAAGGAGAAGAGGCTAAGCTGGGGTCAGATGGTGTGCTGAGTCCTGTCAGCATGGCAGCCATGATGGCAAATCGCTGCACCCCTTATGAGGCCCCTGTTGGGGTTTGGAGAGGCACTGGGTTAAAGAGAAATGAAAATGTGTGAACAGTAAATAAAAACAAATAAAAGAGAGAAGCTGCTGCACTAGTGATTGTATACTTTGCAGCTCTTTTGACTTGCCTTCATTCTATTAATCCTGATCAATAAAAGTGACCTTTAGCATGACCTATTTTAGACTTACCACACTCTTCTGCTCCTTTGAGAAAAGCACCAATGGCTCCAAGATATCCCTCATGCCGGAGGAACAATGCTTGCACCATACTGCGACTCCAGAACTTGATGGCATAACTAATAGCATGCATACTAACTGGGTGGTTGCGCAAGAAATACCCACCAAAATATACCTGTCAATGGTTAAGAAATCATAATCAAAAGAACCATCAAGAAGCTGTAATTATAACAAGACTATTATGCCACTGAAACACATGAATACAAAATGATAAAACCCACCTTCTTGAGGTTATACAACAGAGCATAGAGGGAAGCAATTTGACCAATATCATTGCTGACAGTGAAAAGGAGACTTCTCGCAATGTCAGCCTCATTGAAACCTACCAATAGACACAAAATCAGTTATTAGCTTTACCTTAATCAATGTGACCATCAATTAGAATAATCAAAGCTCACTCACTTTCCACTCAAAATGTAATTACCAATGTTATTTACTTTTAGTGGAGCCAGCATTGTGCATTGCTTTCCCAAAGCTCGAAGCAATGATGTCACCACTCAACCCATGGGCATTGTAATTACCACCTGAAATATAAAGATTAGCTAATAATTAATGGCAGCTCACCCGGTTAAAAGTATTAAGTGCTGTAATTAAAAGTACCTAAAGCCATTCAATGCCTTTTAAATAGTTTCCCTTAAATTTTAATATTGTAGGGTATGCAACAAATCTGAAAATAATCACATAAAATAAAAGCTATGCATTAAAATTACACTATCAGAGTCATTTACATTATCAAAACTGGACAAAAAAATATTACAAAATAGAAATACCATCATCATCATGAGCACCACTTCAGGTATTCCTGCTCTTGGGAGGATTGTAAAACTAATTCTTGAACTACAAATTTTATCCCATTCAAGATTTATTATCAGGCAGGAGTAAGGGGCAAGGTCGGTCATTATGAACTATTCTAGTAGCTCTTCAATCTAGCAAGTGTTGCCTTCTTTATCTTTCAAAAATGTTCAATTCTTTGATCTTGCCTCAAGACAACCTGATTGAGAGTATGTCTTATTTTTAAATTTGCAGTTTTGCATTGGATGTATCCCTAAAAATTTTTACACCACCACAGTAAGAATTTGCTATAGAAAATTGACCTAATAATGTCTGATTAGTAATGTTCAGTACATCAACATCATTATTTACTGACTTTCTATTGTCTTGAAAAAGCTCTGTCCAACTAGCTAATCTCAGTGGTGGTCTTAGAAAGTTTTGGGTTAATTTTGCTTCTGTGAAATGTTACCCACCTAAAAAAATATTTCCTATCATTTTGCATTTATTTTATTTAATCATCTGTGTCTGATACAGATTTTAAGAACATTGGTGTGACATCATGATCTGACAGTAATGTATAGCATTGGAATGTAGCAAACATACTACATTACTGTGCAGAAAGCCAGCACTGCCTATTCACTAAGCTATGCATCAACCAGTCCAAAATGGGGATAAAACAATAGAAGAACAATAGAGCTATTACATATTCACCATTAACAGAGACAGAAAAGAAGTCTGTCTAAAAAGGTACATGATTGAAGGATACCAGATGGAAGATTCTCATAGCACAAAGAAATGACTTATTCCAATAAGATATAAATTTGTTTTGGGGAAAACAACCTATCCATGTTAAACTCACAAAAGCTATCTCTAAGGATGAACCTTAAGAGAAACCACTTTGAAACAAAATTTTGGGGGGTAGAATTTTAGGATAAAATAATGTCAAAATATAGATTTCACTTAGTGGGTATATGAAACTGGGTATATAAGAAAAATGACTCAAAATAAGAGACCAGACATTTTAAGTTGAATGAAAAATAACGGAAAAATAATATAAAGAGCAAAGGCAATATGAGCCAACAAAAAGGTGTAATGGAGAACTCTCATATAAAGCCAGTTATGTGGTTAGTACACTGCCCAAATTTAAGCAATAAGATTAAAAGATAAATGGTAGTTAATGGAAAGCTAATAATAATAAAGGGTCATTCTCTCTCAGATAAACCAATATTTATTTGATAACGCTCTAGAGTCAACCCAAAATGCAGACAGAACTACATATAATACTTAAAAAAAAAATGGAGATGTGAAACCTTTTTCTTTTCATTTCAGAAGTGCTGTTATTAAACCAGATAAAGCACAAGACTTGAGGTAAGCTATGATCTGCTCAGAAACATATGAAGAAGAGGTTAGAACTCATTTATGAATTACTGAGGAGAAAAATGATACTTCAAATTTTTGAAACAATCTGAAAACCATTTACATATGTGATATGTGCAGACAGAAAGTCCCACCACTACTGGCAAATACACAATATGAGAGATGTTTTAACTATATAAAAATTATGAAAAGAATCCCAAAATACGAATTCCCACATTTGCAAAATTACGCCCATCATATTGGGTGCTTGCCAGTAGTGGTGGGACTCATTTTGTCTCTGTCTGCACACATCATCAGAATCTAAAATTGCAGCTGGCTGGATTGGGAGAAAGAGGTTTTTCATACAAGGATTTTATGGATTACACTGTCTACAGTACAAAAAGAGACTTGCATGATTGTCCAAGAAGTGTCCTGGATTTTTTTTATGTTACCTGATACAGTAAAAGTCCAAAAATCTGAACTATTTTGAAAAATCTAAATTAAACTTAATGCCTTTGCTATACAACCTATATTCATTCATGCATGCATTACTGAAGTGCAACATTTATGCATGCATGTTTTAGTGTCATTTTGTAGCGCATATTCACTGTGAACAAGTCGCTACAGTATACATATAAATATTTGTCCATTTATTTTACATTTACTAATCCAAAAGTTGATCCTCTCTGTAGTGTTCGAAAAAGAAAATTACATTGAAATTGAGTGATAAACTTGAAATAATTAAGAGCCTAGAACACTGTGTAAGCTCAGCTATTTTAATGGAAAAATATAAAATTGGTAAGAATATGATTCACAACATAAAGAAATTTAGGGCAAAAATTCAACAGGGAGATGCTGCTACAAAAGTACACTTGTAAATATATTAAATTTATTGAGCAAAATCATAATTTTAATCTTCAGGATGTTATGTACATGTATATGGTAGAGAATGACTTTATTAAGAAAATAGACTTGAAAACAAACCAATATACATAATAATTTACACAAAGTGCCTGCAGATAAAAGTATGCCATCAATAAACAGATTGTTAGATGCAGGCAATGAGATTGGTTAAAGTATGAGAGCAATGTTTGCAAATTATATATTACAGTATTATTGAATGGCTATAGTAAGCATTTCTTTTTAATTTATGTATTATATTAACAATATTTATTTCTTATTTACTTCCTTCATATTGTGAATTGTAAGGTTGCCACCAGAGTATCGGAATGGCCTTAATCCCCTCCCTGTGATCCTTTCAGATTTTTGTACTTTTACTGTAGTGTGAAATCAGCTCCAAATGAAATATCTTACAAGGAAATGGGTGACTGTTGTGCAATGGGGGTTGATAAGATGGATCTAATTCATGACTACTTATCTTTAAGCATGAAAATATCCTACATGGTTCATCAGTTTGTTGCTCAGCAACAATGACAGTATTTCAAGTAGTTGAAAGAAACACTACCATCTCATAGTGAGGTAATTATAATAAGTGATTCTCTGAGAATTTTTCTTTCATTGTCCAGGATGCTGCCCAAGGGTTTCACTGGGACAATTCGCAATGTATTGTTCACCCTTTTGTCATCTATTATAGATCATCAGCAGACCAGGAACAGCCATTCATTGTTAAATTGAGATGCCAACAATGGAAGAAGGTGCACTATTTTTCAAATGGATGCACTGGCCAATATAAGAATAAATCTTTAGCACAACGATGATTTTGGTTTGTCTTGCAAATGGCACTTCTTAGCTGCATCCAAAGGCAAAAATCTATTGTAGTAATGTTATATTGTTCACTCCCAAAAGTACGTTTCACCAAGTTCCGGAACCCTAAGGAATTCCAAGAAGAAAGCGGGCCCACCTCTCTTCCCCCCCTTTTTTGTGTATTATTGTCTTGTCTATACATATATATAGGTATATTTATGATTTTGCATGTGATTTTCTATTTCTGCATTGGCCAAATTTAGATATTGTAAGGCATTATATACCAATGTTTCAATCTGCTTATAGACAAAACCACTCAACAGAAACTGCATTGTGTTGTATTTATAATGACCTTTTATACAACTTTCAAAATCATAAATTATCTATGCTTGTTCTTCTGGATTTAAGTACTGCATTTGATACCATTGACTATACATTACTTTTAATGGATCTAGCTAAAGCTGGAATTAAGGACAAAGCACTTAGTCTTTTCAAATCATAGCTGGGTCCCATGCTATTTTCCTTTTATACATCTGGACTTATAAATATTATGAATGCACATGGAGTTATTTATCACCTTTATGTTGATGATGTGCAAATCTATGTTTTCCGTTACTAATCTATCTCTTCTTCAGTATCTAAAATAAATGAACTTCTCAATTTAAAATTGTGGATGCAAGGAAGAAAACTCAAACTTAACGAAGGTAAACCTGAACTTATATTTTTTTGTAAGGATAAAACTCAATATCCTCTCCCAGTTGGGATCACCTTGATAGATAGTGAGCTTTTTTCATCACTCAAATTTAGGAATCTTGGCATTATCTTTGATTGTAAACTTTCATTCAATAGCCATTTTAATCATATAATTAAGGTTTGCAATTAAAATCTGAGGAGAATTTCAATGCTTACTAAATACCTTGATCTGAAAACCAGTGTTATTTTGTTGCGTACCTTTGTGTTCTCTTATATTGATTATTGTAATTCATTATTTGTTAATTTGCCAAAGAGAGAATTAAAAAGATTACAGTCACTCATCAATAGATCTTCTAGATTGGTGTTTAATCTGCCACCTGGTACCAGTACTTCTTTATATTTGTTTGATTTGCATTGGTTGCCTATATTGGCACACATCAAGTTCAAAATTTGTTTACTAACAAACAAGGGTCTTAAATTTGAAGAACCTTCCTACATTTGTGAACTACTTGTCAATTATTCTTCAAACTGTAATATGACTCTTAGGGCTTCAGACAATCCTACTTATCTGACTGTTCTTCATGTAGAGAGGGGCAACTCCTGCTGTTATAAAGCTTTTTCTTATACTGCTCCTAAATACTACAATGCATTGGCATTTTATATAAAGAATGCTTCCTCAGTTGATATCTTTAAAAAGAGGCTGAAAATGCATGTTTTTCTCTTTGCATATGACCAACCTACAAAACTATCACTTGATTATAGCTTATGAAACCATTTTTTATTGAGTTATATTGTGGTAACTTGGAGCTAGAATTGTGGCTGTTTCTACATTGTATTGTAAATCAGTGCCTCTGAAATAATGTCACCTCAGTGACTGGTGATAAAGGCGCTATATAAATAACATTATTATTATTATTTAGTGTTTTTGTTTTATGTACATATATTTTTTATTTATTTGCGTGAGATTTCTATTTCTACATTGGCGATATTTTGAGAAGGCTGTACATATTTGGGGTTTTGCATTTATACTTGTGATTGGTTGGGGTTGTGTTTTTTTTGTAGGCATAAATAAAATCATAATTAGATTAACCCCTCATTATTTTCCCTGCCAACACCCAGACAGCTCTGTTGGAGCGGCAGGTGGTGTGATTGCAGGGTTCTAGAACCTGCTGCCACACCATGTGATGGGATTGGATAGAAGAGCAGGAAAAAGAGCTACTACTTATGCCAGTTTGCAAAGAACTAGAGAGCAAATTCTGAGAATAGAACACATGTTTCAGTTTTGTGAAGGAAACTTGAGAAAAAAAAATTTCTTTGTAACTACACCTGATTTGAAAGATGTAGAAGAACAAATGGTCCATTGATTCAAGGAGAGTGAGGATATTCCTGGAACTCAGAAATTTTATAGATTTGGTCTTCTAAACAGGAAAGAACTAATGATATATCCCATTTCAAGTGGCATTGGAGAAAATAAAATAATTAGGAAAAGTCATTTTACTAATAAACTTGAAATGTTTGGTAACCTACGAGTATGTGTCAAACTAGGAGAGTATGTTGGCTGCAATTATGATATACAAGTTTGGTAGGGAATTGTGGAGGAATATTGTAAAGAGTTTGATGATTTCACTGTGACCTTTCTACATTCCTTTGGATCATCAGGATCAAGTGCATATTATTTTTCATCAAACAAGGATTCATGTGTACTTTTAGGACATCATATATTAACTATAATGAATTGCCTTACCTTGAGAGGAGGCAGCAGAATTTAATACATTTTTCCACAAGAATAAATTCATGAAAGCACTGAGCATGCAAAAATCATATTAGCCAAGCACATGAATCATCTACACACACATATATATATATATATATATATATATATATATATATATATATATATATATATATATATATATAAGGGCATAGAGTACATTAAAAGATCATGTGATATAAATAATATTAATGGCACTCCCTTATAGCATTTATATAAAAAAAAATCACATTTGATACCCTGTGGGTCAAATGAAGAGCACAAAATTTGGTTAGTGTATTTTTTTATTTTTCAACCTAGAGTTCTAAACCTTAAATATTAGGTTGAGGAATAAGTTCTTGCATTTTTTTTAATGTTGTGTTGATATAAGTTTTGTTGACGTGATTTGTGCACATATTATGAAACAATAATAAATAAGAGCAAAATTTGCAAAGGTTAGGCTACGTCTCTTAATAGCATAGACTATTAGGCTTTAACTTAGGCTACATCTTGAAGTTGAGTAATAAGTCATTGCGGTTTATTTAAAAGTTGTGTTAATTTAATTTTTGTTCTGTACCCTCAAAATGGAATGTCAAGTTGAAAGAAAGGCGCATTTTTGACACTTGCTATTATTCATTTTCAATTGAGGCAGGAACAATGCAAATGCAGCCAAAGCTCATTGCGATATTTGTGCTGTGTATGAAGAAAATGCTTTATCAGAAAGGACAGCTCAATGGTGGTTTTCACATTTCAAAAACGGCCATTTCAATCTTAATGACGAAGAACATTCTGGTCGCCCCATTAAGTTGGATCAAGATTGATTGAACAACTTTCTTCATGAAAATCCTCATCAATTGGCATGTGATCAGAAAACTGTAGTGAATCATCTTCATTTGATGGGAAAAGCTCAAAAACTTGGTGCATGGGTTCCGCACATTTTGAGTGAAAGCAACAAACTTGACACTCTATGATTGCCGCAGGTTTGCTTGCTCATCACAAGGCTATGAAAAATGGTGTGTTTATGTTAACATGAACCATTGAAAACAATGGCTTAGCCCCAATAAAAAAAACACTTCAATGATACAAGCAAGGACTTCATCCATGAAAGACGATGTTGTGTGTGTGGTGGGATTGTGAAGGTATCATTCTTTATGAGCTCCTTTCAAACGAGATTGTCAATGCAGAACTCTACATTCAACAAATGTATCGACTCGCCAAAGCTATTCGAGAAAAGCGACCTCATTGACATTATAGAGTCCTTCTGCAAAACGACAATGCTCGTCCTCACAATGCCAATATGACAAAAGACGCCATCCAAACGCTTAATTGGGAAATCTTGCCGCATCCTCCATATTCGCCAGACTTGGCTCCATCGGATTTCCATCTGTTTCGATCGCTCTCCAACAATTTACACAGAGTTTCGTTCAATACTGATATGGAAGTAAAAACCTGGTTAGACAAATTCTTCCCATCAAAATCCAGAGATTTTTATTGCAGAGGCATCAAAAAACTAGTTGAACGTTGGGAAGAAGTCATAAATAACAAAGGAAAATACATTATTTATTAAATTTCATATTGTTATTAATTAAAAATGAAGTTTTTCTAAAATTGTCAATGTAATGAATAAATTTGATAAAATCGCAAGAACCTAATCCTCAACCCAATATTTGGATTCTTTCTCTTTTTCTGATTCTAAATATACATACTTTTATATAAAAAATACCATTATTATACCCAAAGCTACGGGTTACCAAATATTATGTGATCTCAGGAGTGATCTCAAAATGCCTGAGGCATTTATCTCTTGAATCATTGGTTAGATTGAGTTTAAATTTCTAAAACTGGATTCAGGGCCCAGAAACACTCTATATCCCAAATTTGATAAATGCTGGTGCAAATTTAAATTGGGAGGGGGGGATGGGTTCATCTATCAGAGAATGACCTTACAGATATATCCTTAAATCTCATGGATAAATGCCAATTCTGGACCAACTAGAATCTAAGTACATTTAGATGCTCAGACTGGTTTCCCCACTTACCAAATAAAATAATACTGAGGGAGAAAGTCTGTGTTCTTGAAGATATGAACAATAAATAACTGACAATAAAAGTCAGATCATGATTAAGGGTGGTAGATTGAAAGTAACTAAGATGCTATTCAATACCATCTTTAGCTGATAGCACTCAAAGGAATACAAATGCATGAAAAAAAAGCAGACATTGAACAAGACATAAGACACAGTACTTTAAGCACACGCAAATATTTTGCCACAAATTTTCAATTTACTGTAAATATCCTTGACCAAAAGGTCAACTTTTCTGTGATCGCCTTCACTTGCAAATTTTAGGAGGTCATCAAAACGATTTGCATTGGTAAGAAGAGTCCCCAAGCCCCAGAAGGTACCACCACCCATGCTTGTACCTCCGACTCTCTCATATTTTTCCTCAGACTCTACCTGTAAAGGAAAGAATGGTGGATGACCTTGTTCACAGTGTCTGGCTAAGAGGGCTGCCAGAAAAGGGGCCAAATGAATATACTTTGAAAATAAAACAAAATGAAATACTTTTGTTATTAGAAATGAAAGAATCCTTTAAAGTGTTCTCAATTTCCTCTACAAAGGTCATTCTTAAAGAATTAAACTGACTTCAATTCAAATTTATTATTTCACAGAACTTCACAGTGCAATGACTGAATACTGAAGATGAGAAAATTTAGAGAAAATATTGAATAAGCCAGTCAGTGCCTCCCTAACCCCCTAATCATGTGATCTATTTATTATAAAGGAGAAATTTCTAACCCATCTTCTCTGCTAATTTGATGCATGTGTGCAGTCATATTGACCAAATATTTACCATATGGCACTGAGCCATTACCTATGATGGTTACATTCTTACTTTCACCACTGTAGGGAGGTATTAAAAAAATAATATACATGGTCAATTCATGGTTAAAAAAACCCCTTGTAATATCACTGATGATATTTTTTCTAGGGAGTTTGGCAGCTTAATAATAAAAAAAATCATAAAAATCTAGTTATACACTTACCTTCATAATACTAACACCAGACCCAATATTTACAAGTAAATATGGAAATATATTTGGTTCTGCACTAACAAATCTGTACTCAGGGTCTTCATGTTTACAGTAAACAAACTGCTCATCGGGAATATTTTTTAATAGAAAATTGCAACCTTTGATCAAACAACTAATTTCATCTTCCTTTTCAACTCTGCAAAGTAAAAAGGTCACAATTCAATTCATGTTGAGAAATTAAAGTAAAAAAATTATATTGATGAAAAAAATACTTTATGCCTGTTATTAAATATCAAAAAACTAAATAATAAATAGAAATTAAACTTTTTGCCCTTGGTCACTAATGGTAACATAGTTCAAATATTATACTATTAGAAATTGACTGAGTACTAACAAAGAGAAAATAAATTATTTGTAGACCAAATATTGAGATCAATGCCCTTAATGTTTTAAGTTTAAGTGTATTACAAGCTATCACAAAAGTGGTGATGATACATAGTTAATAGTTTCAATCAATGAGAAATAACAGTTTCCTGGTTGGTGAATAGGTCAATATGATCCCTAACAACAATATTTTTTTATCTATAGAGATTATTTAGAGACTATGGGGCCATCCAATTTTTATTATATGTATGGATGGCTTTGGGGATAGCTTCTATATAAGGGTGGATCAATTTTACATTTTTTTTATTTCCATTGAAGGCAGGTGTGTACTATGTGTGTATTTTGCAACTGGGTCCTCAACTCATCAGTATGTGTGTGTGTGTGTGTGTGTGTGTGCATGCATATGTATGTGTGTGGCTCATCAGTGTGTTCAATCTCTTCTCATATCCTTGTTTGTTTTTTCTGACAACTTAATTTTCAGTTATATTGTTTAACAGAAAAATACATTAGTATTTAATCTCTACAGGATGGCTACCGCTAAAACTAGAAGGTTGGTTGTGTGTCCAATATTTGGTGCTGGGAAAAATTTGAATTTGTGATGTTTTCCCACATGTGAAGATGTTGTGTTGGATCAAATATGAGTGTGTGTGAAGGGCCATTGACCCACCCCTTTCCCAATACCCTCTCCCTCCCGGGTTTTCATGTTTTGTATAAAATGTTTTTTTCTCTTCCTCAGCTAATTGTTTTTTTGAAATGCCACTCTATTAAATTACAGGATAATCCTTCAATTTGTAAAGAATGGCAGAGATTGTAGGATTTGAAGTAACTTAACTAAAGTTATTCTACGTCCTGATAGGACAGAAGGGCTTTTTATAACCTTGAAAGCACGACCGGATCGCATTATTATACAGAGCTAGGAGGCACCAGCCTTTTTTTTGATAAGACCAACATTGTGAACACTTGAGTGGCAGCTGGCAAAACTATCTACCAGGGGTAAAACATGAGGCCTTTTCTCTTTTGTGAGTTTGTATATTTGTTAGGCCTCTATTGTAAGGATTGTATTTGTTGTTTTTTTCTCAATTCTCTCTAGTTTGTATATAAATTATTGCTCAGTGATAGGATTGTTTATGTATATGTATATATATATATATATATATTGAGATTTCAAGTATAATTACCTCCCATATTTTTTGGTAAATAAAGGACTGTACATACAATCCGTTTCATTTCTCCCTCAATTTCTCACATCCATCTTAGTGTAGGAAGTGGGTTGGAACGATTGAGGTTAGAGTGGAGGTTCATGGCCCGCTACATTTGGCGCTAGAATAGGGACATAAGATCTCAAAACCGGGAGCGTGACAGGATTGGATTGCAGTCCATCATCAGATTGGATGTAGTTAATTGTGTTTCCCTTCTTCTGTCCTTTATTACTAACTTGAGAGGATAGCTACTGTGGAACAGGGCCTCCATGATGAGATTGTGAGACTGAGGCTGGAGTTGAGATAGAAAGAGGAATGTACGATGTTGAGGAGTGTGATTGAGGGATTGAAGAGTGATATGATGAGTATGGATGAGAAGACAGACAGGATGGAGAAAGAAATGGACGAAAGACAAAGGCAGGTCGACCAAAGGATACAGGACCTCTATGACATGATGAAGGGGTCAGGACCAGCCCCAAGACCCTTGACCCTGCTCCAACCCAAGGGAATAAGACTAATGTGAGTGTGTGTGAGTCTAGAGAGGACAGGATGATTGTGAGTGATAGGAAGGATGGAGAATGGAAGAGAGTGGAACACAAGAGAGGAAGCAAGACTGGGTGAAAGGGGAAATATTGGAAGGTGAGGGAGAAGAATGTGGACTCGCTGTACTTGGATGAAGGAGAGAGTGATGGTATGATTGGCATGAGTGAGAGTGAGAGCAGCTCAAGTGAGGGTGAAGTGAATGTAGGAAAAGGAATTTTGATTAGGGAAGTCCCGAAAGTTGATAGGTTTAAATTGCAAGGTAGTAAGAGTGTGAGAGAGTTCTTTGGGGAGTTTGAACGCTATTGCAAGCTAAAATACCCGGAGAATAAGGGATACTGGATGAATGTTTTAGGCGAGTGTTTGGATGGAAAAGTATTAGAATTCTTCTGACTGATAATGAGTGTGGGGGAACCAAGGTATGAGGTGGTGAAGGAGAGACTGATTGGGCAGGTGAAACAAATGAAAGAGTGTGTGAAGTATAAAAGGGTGAATGAATTTGAGAAGGCTCGCATGTGGAAGAGTGAAAGTATGAACAAGTATGCACATAGGCTCGAGAGTAAGGCGAGAAAGAGGTATATTGATGATGGTGTGAATGAATGTAAGCAATTGATGAGAAAGTTCCTAGATATGGTCCTGCGAAAGATAAATGAATAGCTGAATGGGAAAAGGAATGGGAAAAGAAAGGAGAGAATGAAGCTAATGGGTGAACGGTTGGTGTGGGAGGATGTGTTAGAACTGTTGGAAGATGGACGATTTGATGAGGAAAGTGATTTAGACGAGGATAGAGGGTACAGTGTGAATGTTAGGGGTAAGAAGTCTAGGAGCTTTCCTCCACCGCAGCAGTTTGTCAGCTATCGGGATGCCTTGAGGGCTGCGCCAGCTGGGGTGATGTCGAGCTTACTGGGCTGGCAGACTGGATGGGCAAAGGAAGGGGACAGATGAGTGGTAAGCATGTGAATGGGTATATAAGGGAGCAACTGAGGTATGTCCCAAGGTGAATTAATGTGAAAAAGATTGTGGAATGTCGTAGGTGTGGAAGGAAGGGGCATATGTTGGCGGAATGTAGGTGGACATCTGGTGCATGTTTTGGGTGTGGTAAGAAGGGGCATATGATAAAGGATTGCCAGGAAAGTGTAAAAGAGCATTTCAAATGTAAAGAAAGAGGGAATTTGAAGAGAGAGCGTCTGAAGTTGAATGGTGGAGCGACTGCTGGAGGAAGTATGAAGTATGCTTATAGTAATTGCAGAAAGGCTGGTCATTATGCAAGGATGTGTCGTGACCAAAGGAATGTATGTAGCTATTGTGTGATGGAAGGACATTTGAGTGAAAAGTGTTGGATTAGGCTGAGAGCGCAAGGTGTGAATGGAAAGTCTGAAACGGGAAACTGAATTGTAAGAGGGTACCTGGTGAAGTATCCTCTGGGTGCATGAGTGCGAGTAATGTGTTGGTAAGTGTGTCTAGTGTGAAAGTGCTGTCTGGTAGGAAGTATGAGTGTTTGGTGTGAAGGTTGAATTGAACGGAATTGAGTGTTTTGCTTTGCTAGATTCTGGATGCAAGACAAGCTTGGTATATAAGGACGTGTATGACAAGCTGAGTAATAAAGCCCTCCTGTCTGAGTGTAAAGGTACTTTGGTAGGGATTGGTAGTATGAGAGTACCTGTGATTGGAATGATAAGGTCAGCTGTTAGTGAGTATGATGTGATTTGGGGGTATGATTTTATAAAAGTGAACCATATGGTTGTGCATCCTGCAAGCAATCAGAGTGATAGAAAGATTGGTAAAAATGGGGTGTATAAGTTGTATGTAGGGGAAGATGGTAGTGTTTTGAGGAGTGTGTTTAGCCGTATTGAGGTGACTGCTATGGAGAGTGTAAGGCTTGTGAAGAGTGAAATGGTGTCTGTTAGAGTGAGTTGGGGTAAGGATGTGAGTTTGAATGAGGGTGAGAAAACTGTGTTATTGGATGGAAGGGGTGCGTGTTATAGAGTAAGGCATGTTGCTTGTGTGTTTGATGGCTTGATGAGAATGAATGATCCTTATGTATGTGTGCAGGCAGACCCCAAGGTGAAAGGGCAGGTGAGGGGAATCCAGGTCAGAGATGTACTGGGTCACTTCTCCCCTGTCAGTGAGGTAGGTATGGATGATAGCACAGATGTCAGGGTAAATATTGCGAGTGAAAAGACGTGTGAGTAGATGTATAATGAAGTGGAGAGGATGGTGAAATTGGATGAATGGTTGATTGAGTATGAAAGGGAGGATGTGTATCGAATGCTGTTTGAACGGAAGGGGGTCCTCAGTAAGAGCGATTTGGATTTTAGGGTTGCGAAGCTTCCAGAATTTAAGAATATCCCCAAGGAGGACACCCCAATCTATCAGTGGCTGAGACATTTCCCGCATCCAGGTGCTGATGAGATTGAGGAGCAGTGTGCGTAATTAGAACGATTAGGGGTGATTGAAGAAAGTGAGAGTGCATGGAATAGTCCATTTGTGCCTGTACATAAGCCGGATGGAAGATTGCGTCTGTGTGTGGATTATTGAAATGTGAATGAAAGGACTGTGAAAGAAAGGTTTCCGATGTGTGTGGTATCTTAGTGTATGTATGGGATGAAGTGGTTAATAAAGCTGGATCTAGTACGGGGGTATTACCAGATGCCCATTGCTGAGGAGAGCAGGACGGTGACTGCCTTCTCTTCCACAAAGAGGCATTACCAGTTCCGGAACCTCAGCTTTGGGTTGGCTAATGCTCCGGGAGCCTTCCAGCAGGCAATGAATGTTGTGTTGAGTAAGCTTGCGAGTAAGAATGTGATTGCGTTTATAGATGATATTTTGATTATGACAGAGTTTTGAGGAGCTACAAGGAGCTACAAGGAAAATAAGTATCCTAGAAGATCTTACGGCCCATACGAGGAGGGTACTTTTGGCGCAATCCTCGAAACTGTCCGTTGGCAACCTCGAAGACCAGTCGCGAGGATCTTAACAGTGATTTCGCCAGACTTTATCTAGTCTTACCTTGAACTGGTCAACAGATTCACTGTTGACAACTTCTGTCGGAAGTGCGTTCCAACTACCGCAGATACTGTATGTGAAGAATTTCCCACACAGATCACGGTGGTATCGCTTCAGTTCAAGTTTGTAGCTGTGATTTCTTGTTCTGCCCTCGCTGAGCTGGAAAATATCCCCGTAGTCCACTCTGTCGAAGCCTCGCAGTATATTAAATGAAGGACTCCAAAATTGTACCACATACTCCAGGTGCGGTCGGACGAGGGAGTTGTACAGACAGTACTATGTCCTTGTTCCGATATCCAAACTGTCGCTTTATATACCCTAACATCCTTTGGGCTTTCTTCTCCACCTCAATACACTGTTTCGAGAACTTGAGGTCACTCGTGATAGTTACACCCAAGTCCTTCTCAGTGTCGGTGGATTCAAGAGCAGTGCCCTTAAGGATATAGGGTGATTGGGGATTTTCGGTGGCCGATATGCATCACTTTGCATTTGTTTACGTTAAAAGGCATTTTCCACGTCTCAGACCACTCCCCAATCTTTCGAAGATCATCTTGAAGGTGGGCAGTATTTCCATCCTTTGCAACGTTCATACCAAGCTTGGTATCGTCGGCAAATTTGGAAATCTTCGCAACCATGTCACCGTCCATGTCGTTGACGTCGATGATGAATAGTAGTGGTCCCAGGACAGAACCTTGAGGCGCCCCGCTAGTAACGGGCACCCACTCAGAATCCTGTCCATTTAGCACCACCCGTTGCTGTCTGCCATTTAGACAGTTCTCTATCCAGCCTGCTACTTTTCCGTCTATGCCCAACACTCACACTTTCCGGAGAAGGCGGCGGTGTGGTACCTTATCAAAGGCTTTCTGAAATTCTAAGTACACCACATCCACCGCCTTGTCCCGATCGTGCTCATTGAAGACGAAGTGGAAGAATTCCACAAGGTTCATCAGGCATGACCGTTGCTTACGGAAGCCATGCTGGGAACTCCTCAGTAGCAGCATATGAGATTGATGAATGATGTGTTGAGAGTGTTGGAGTGAAGGTGAAAGTAGCGAAGTGTGAATGGTTTAAGAAAGAAGTGGAATTCCTTGGGCATATGGTGAGTGAGAATAGGTTGCGAAAGTTGACAAAGTATGTTGAGAAGATGCGAATGTTTCTGAAACCAGTGACTGTGAAGCAGCTGAAGTCGTTTCTGGGTTTGATTGAGTTTCAACGAAAGTTTATCTGTGATTGTTCGGGTGTGAGTAAGCTTCTGACTGAGTGGATGGGCAAAAAAGGTAGTACGATTGTCAGGTGGAATGATAAGATGAATGAAGCGTATAAGAGATGCTTGAATTGTATACAGATGTGAGTGGGTACTGTATGGGAGGTTTTCTGATGCAAGAGCAGCGTTTGAATGGAGAGAATGTCAGGCGAACGAATAATTGGAAATGTATGTGGATTGAGTGATCCTGAGTATTTGCTGAAAGAGATTATGAATGGAAAGGAGAGTAAAGGTGGTTGGTGGTGATTCCTTGTTTGAGAGCATATGGAATGGTTTTCAAGATAAGAAGAGTGATGGAGTAGATGTGAGAGTGCCTGATAGTGTGGATGACTTAAGGAAGGAGGTAATGAGTGAAGTATGTAGGAAGCCTGAAAGTATTGGTATGGCGAGGGTGCAAAACTTTATGAAAGAATTGAGAGTGATTTGTATGCCAGGGGTCCCACCATTTCAGGAAGTGTTGATTGTAGTCAGTCGTTTGTATGGAGTGATTGTTTATGTGCACTTTGGTGGTGAGAGGCTGATTGTGTACAAAGATGAGAAAGTGAAGGGTTTAAATGCTAATGTGGTGCATCTGCAGTGTTTGAGCGGTGTGCATTACAATTGGATGATTGAAAAGTGTTCGTATATGAGGGAGAAGAATGATTGACTGGATGAAGATGAGTGTGTGGTAAATGATATGAGAGTTGATCACAGTGTGGATGTCAGTGTTGATGTTGGTGCGGTTGTTCCTTTGGTGTATTGCGAGCATGGAAGACCTGATATGATGGAAGCGAGAGTGAAAGTTGGTGAAAGGTTGTTCTGTGGTTTGATTGATACTGGAGGGCAAGTGTCATTTGTGAATGAGAGGATTCTGACTAAGTACGATGAGTTTAGATGTTGTGAACGGAAGGCTGTGAAATTACGGATAAGTGGATTAGGAAATGAAAGGATAGTGGCATGGGAACAGGTCAGTCTGAGAGTGAGTTTGGGCAGTGGTGTGAATGTGAAGCATGACTTTGTGATCCTGAAAGATGAGCAAATGCTGTTGTTTCTTGCTTGGTGTGGACTTTATGAGATTGAATGATTTGTCTTTGGATGGTGATAAGGATTGTGTTATGAAAGGTGAATGTGAGGTGATCAGGTTGAATGAGTGTGCAAAGAATGTTGTCAAATTTTGCGGTATGATTGAATTGGTCATGGATGATGAGAATGAGATTTTAAGTTATGATGATATTCTAGAGATGCAAGAGATGTGTCCTTTTGTCAGTGAGTTGAAGAGGTGAGTGATGATGCATGTTGATTTGAATGAATGGCCTGAATGTTTGAGTGATTTTAAAAGGTATGCTAAGGATTTTGTTGTTTGTATGGATGTTGTATATTTTGTGAGGCATATAAAGGATGGGGATGATATGTATGTACCTGTGATGTCCTTGGTTGGTATGATTGGTCTGGTGAAAGTTGTGCATGATAATTATGGGCATATGGGTAAGTTTAAGTTGTAGGAATGTATGAAGGAACGTGTGTTCCACACGTTTCTGATGACTGTTGTGAATGATGATGTGACTACATGTGAAAGGTGTCAGAAGCGGAAGGTGCAAGGTGTGGAAGTGAAGCCACCGATGTTGAAAGTTGATGTGAAAGAACCGCTTGAATTGGTAGTGATTGATTGTGTGTCTTTACCGTGTATGAGTGCTGGGAATATTGGTATAGTTGTAATGGTTGATCATAAAAGTAAGTTTGTGTATGCAGCTGCTGTATTGTGAGAGATAAAAGGAGTATGACTCTTGCGCATGTGGTTGAGCAGTTGTTTTTTCATATGTGTGTATGGAAGCCTAGGAGATGTCTGAGTGATAATGGGCCTGAGTTTGCGAGTGAAGTGTTTGAGCGAATATTGTGGAGCATGTGAGGATGACTCCATATGTACCGTCTTTGAATGGGTTGGCTGAGCGTACAATTAGAACTTTGTGTGATATTGAGAATGATTAGTACAAATTTGAATGACTGGTTGAGTAGTGTTATGGGCGTATAATTTGACAGTGCATAGTGCAACTGGAGTGTCCCTGTGTCAGTTTGTTATAAATTTTGATAGGTGAATTAAAGTGAGCAGAGTGTTTGATGTGAGGCACATGAAAGGTTCCATTCGTTTGAAATATGTGCAAAAGTATTGAAGGTAAAAGAAGTAAAAGGTAGGTTGAATGTGTCTAAGATGAGTGAAAAGTTTGAAGGACTGTATAGAGTTTAGATGGACCATGTGACGTATGTTTTGGAGAGTTTGAATGAAGGTGTGACTGAGAGAGTGTGGGCTCATCAGAGTCAGTTGAGGAGGTGGAGAGAACCTCCTGACTACCTGGTGAGCCATCCGGTGTATGAGCTGTGCAGAGAGAGAGAGAGAGAGGGAGAGATAAGGTGCATGATGATAAAATGGAGTGTGATAGTATGGATCTGTCTGGAAAGAGCTTGTCTTGGTCTCAAGGAGTAGAAAGCATGCAAAGAAGAGTGAAAGGAAGAATGCAAGTATGAATGAAAGAAAGTCTGAGCAGAGTCTTTCTGGTATGGGAAGCTTGAAAGAGAAATTGAGTGTTTGCATAAGCAGGTGAGTGATTTGGCTGATGTAAGTAGATGAGTGAGTGAGCTGCCTGTGGCTGATTTTTCTGGGTTTGGGAACAGTATGGATGATAGTGTGCTTGGGCAGAATGAACCTAGTGTGACTGATTTTGCTGGTTTTGCGGATGGTAAGGGTAGAGGTGAGTTCGATGTGAAGAATGAGGAGGTGACTGACTTTTCTGGCTTCTGGTGGGAACCAGTTGAAGGAGTTTCTGGTGTAGCCGCTGAGAGTAGGGGGGATGTAAGTGATGTGTCTGTTTCGCAAGTGTACCTTGAGTCGGATGAGAGCTGTAAGTGAGGAGCTGATGAATGGGGGTATGAAGAGTGAAGGTTCTGAATGGAACAATATGAAAGAGTTCTGTCAAGAGATGGGAGCTAGCAATCAAGGCTAAGAGTATGGTGGATGACATGATCGATAGTGATGAGGAGACTGATAGGACAACTGACACACAACCCCGACAGATTGCTATGCGTAGCCAGGGACCAGTAGACAAGTGTGAATGGGTGCAGAAGGGCGCAATTGAGTATAAAAGGTACCATGAGTAAGGATTGAGAGTGTATTGTGAGTGACTTTGTGTGAAGGGCCATTCTACCACTCCTTTCTCAATACTCTCTCCCTCCCTCTGTAAGAATATGTGTGTGAATGGCGAGATTTTATATATATATATATAAAGGGTCTTTCAACAAGGATGCTTGAGCTTTGTCAGGTGATAGTGGCCATGTTGTTAAAGCAACATCAGGCAACCTCACTGTAAACTGTTCAGTAGTACTTGGCAAGTCACAATGGAAGGTTATAGAGTTGAACAGCGTGTGCAAATCATCAAATGTTATTATCAAAATCAGTGCTCCGTTCGACAAATGTTCCGCACATTACGTCATTTCTATCCTCACCACAATCGTCCTGCCGAGTCCACTGTTCGACGTTTGGTGGCCAAATTCGAGGCAAAAGGGTCAATTAACAAAATCCAGTTGTAGTACTTGGCAAGTCACAATGGAAGGTTATAGCGTTGAACAGCGTGTGCAAATCATCAAATGTTATTATCAAAATCAGTGCTCTGTTCGACAAATGTTCCGCACATTACGTCATTTCTATCCTCACCACAATCGTCCTGCCGAGTCCACTGTTCGACGTTTGGTGGCCAAATTCAAGGCAAAAGGGTCAATTAACAATCAGCCAACACCCATACATCGCCAAAATGCACGGTCTGTTGAAAACATCGCTGCTGTAAATGAGAGTGTATGGGAAAATCCGAGGCAGTCAATTTCTCATCGTTCACAAGAACTTGGCCTTTCTGCGACTTCACTTTTGGTGAATTATGCATAGGGACTTGGGTCTGCAACCATACAAAATCCCACTTACCCAGGAACTTAAGGTAAATGACTATAGATAATGCTGTGTGTTCGCTTATTGGGCTCTAGAGCAGTTGAAAGTTGCCCCAAATTTCCCCCCAAAAATCATCATCTTCAGCGACGAGGCTCATTTTTGGATGAATGGATTTGTGAATAAGCAAAATTGTCGGATTTGTGCCAAAAAAATCCACTAGCACCAATTGCATCCCAATAAAGTCACTGTTTGGTGCAGATTTTTGTCTAACTGAATCATCTGTCCGTATTTTTCTGAGAACGAAGATAGGATTGCCATAACCATCAACAGCGAGACCTACAGATCGATGATAATCAACTTCTTGTGGCCTCAACTGGATTATATGCCTGATATAGATACTGACAACATGTGGTTCCAGCAGGATGGCGCTACATGCCGCATTGTGCACGCCACGATACACATTTTGCACCAGCAATTTCAGGGCAGGGTCATCTCGCGCAACGGTGACGTCAACTGGCCACCGAGATCATGCGATTTGACACCATTAGACTGCTTTCTTTAGGGCTACCTTAAATCACAGGTCTATGCGAATAATCCTCAAAGTCAACATAACGAATACCATCCAGCAAATTCAGCCAAATTTATGCGACAAAGTCATCGAAAATTGGGCTTCCTGGATACATTCCACCAAGCAAAGCCGTGACGGACATTTGAACAATGTCCTATTGCACACTTAATGCCATAAAATGTACTTTCAAATTTAAAATAAATTGAGTTCATATATCACACACAACTTGTTTTATTTACATTTAAAAATCGGGCAACTTTATTGAAAGACCCTTTATATATATATATATATATATATATATATATATATATATATATATATATATATATATATATATATATATATATATATATATATATATATATATATATATATATAATATAAATCCTGGATTTCATGTTTTGGATAAAATGAGGTTTTTTTCTCTTCCTCAGCTAATTGTTTGTTAATTGATTTTCGAAAGACCACTCTATTAAATTAAAGAATAATCCTTGAATTTGTAAAGAGTGGAGGAGATTGTAGGATTTGAAGTAACTTAACTAAAGTTGTATGTCCTGATACGAGAGAAGGGCTTTTTATAGCCTTGAAAGCACGACCGGATCACATTATTATACCGAACTCGGAGGCGGCAGTTTTTTTTTTATAAGGCCTAGGCAACATTGTGAACACTCGAGTGGCAGATGGCAGAATATCCCCAGGGGGGTTAAAACGTGAGGCCTTTTCTTTTTTGTGAGTTTGTATGTCTGTTAGGCCTCTATTGTAAGGATTGTATTTGTTGTTGTTTTTTCCTCAATTCTCTCTAGTTTGTATATAAATTGTTGGTTGGTGATAGGATTGTTTTTGTATACATATATATATATATCAAGATCTCAAGTATAATTACCTCCCATATATATTTTGTAAATAAAGGACTGTACATGCAATCGTTTTCATTTCTCTCCCACTGATTTCTCACATCTGACTAAGTATAGGAAGCGGGTTGGAATGATTGGGGTTAGAGCATAAGTTTGTGGCCTGCAACAATGTGATGCAATACTACCATTATGTGAGAATTGAGTTGAGATCATCAACGAAGGAACTTACATTCAGACATCGCCACTGTGGTCACGAAGAGACTGGAATACTTGTGGAAATTAGCTTCCATTCCAACAGTTTCAACAGCAGGGATAAATAAAATGTTGACAAGCTATCATACTAAAATGGCTAACATCATTAAATCACTGAACGCTAAAAATAAGAACAAATCATTACAGTAAAACCTTGAGGCCTTCAAGAAATCAACTAAGACCATCTTATTTGACATATCGGCTTATAAATGCCCTGATTTGACAAAATACAGCTGTCCTCCTGAACAATGAGTACCATTGAAAGAGCAACAATTTTTCACAACCAAAGAAGTGAACGCAAAATGGCAATAGGAACTTTGGATGCTGAAACAACAAATATAAACAAGCAGACTCTTGCAAGAAGATTAGCATTATTGAAACAAGAAAGAATAGCAGAATATCAAGAACCATTGACTAGTAAACAACAAGAAACTTCTTAGGAACAACCTTCTTCAACATCGAATGCCTCTAGTGAAACCGAGGATACATCTACAGAATCATCATCATCGTATGAACTAACACTGATACATAGACATGACATGAAGGGAAAAACAAGAATTAAACTCCAAGCACCTGCCAAAGTTTGTGATCGTACAGGTGTCTCAGACAGAGCTGCTTCATTTATTGCTTCTTTGATTTTGATGTTAGAAGATGTTGGCTTGATACGAAAAGATGATGTCATTAGGTGATTGATCATAAATAAGATAAGAAGGGCCAGAAAAAGAGTTTGTTCTGAGCAACAGCAGGATGACAAGATCACACTACCATTATAGGGCATTTTCTTTGATGGACGAAAAGATAAAACAATGACAAGAAGAAATAGACCATGTGAAGCATAGAAGAACTGTGGTAGAAGAGCATATAGTTTTAGTTCAAGAACCAGAATCCCAGTAGATGGGATATTTCACTCCTGCATCAGGTTCTGCCACTGCAATAACATCAGGTATCATCAACTTTCTGGAGACTAACAATATTAACATGGGCAACAATGTGGCTATGGGCTGTGATGGTACTGCAGTGAAAAAGGGTCAAAAGGGTGGAGCCATTTGTATGATTGCAATGTTACTACAAAGGCCAGTTCAGTGGATCATATGCCTGTTACACGGTAATGAATTATCACTGTGACATCTCATTGAAGACTTGGACAGCAAAACAACTGGGCCAGTGGGCTTTACTGGACCACTTGGGAAACAACTGAATAACGGCGAAAAACTTCCAATTACAGAATTTGATGCCATTCCATCTTCTAACATTGACATAGATGATGCCAAGTTGAGCACTGACCAAAAGTATTTGTTAGACATCTACAGAGCAGTGTTGAGCGGTAGCTGCTCTTCAGCTCTCGCTGCTCGAAATCCAGGTAAGATAGGGCATTCCAGGTGGCTGACAGCAGCAAATAGATTTTTGTGCCTCTATGTTTCAACCAGTGAACCCTCCAGCATGTTAAATGAAATTGTGCGATTTATTATGACAGTTTACGCACCAATTTGATTTAAGATAAAGAAAAACTCGTTTCACTGAGGACGCAAAACATTTTTGCAAAAAGATGCATCTCTCTCAGACCATGCCTCAAAGATCTAAGACAATCACCAACAAAGTCCTCATAGAAATTCTTTCTTTGCTCACCCAGAAATTATTTGGATCTCCATGCTACATGACGATGAGCAACACATATGACAATTGAGATGCGGAACAATATTAAAAGCACAATCAAAACAATCATCAGCAGGGTAAATTTGAGTCTTTGCCATACCTGAGCTGCGCTACGATAGTCAAAATATTACGAAATTATCAACTGGCCAACAGCTGAAGTGACCGACTCCCCCCCCCCTCATTAGACAAACAATACCTGATACTCAAATAAAAGTTTATTGAGACGGGAGACAATCCGGCCATAATATAAAGGTCAGTAAGAACAAGTGTATTTAAATATTTATTATAGAAGTTTTAACAAAACATTGAGACTATATATTATAAACATTTTTAGATATATCTAATATCTATCATAAAAATTCAATTGAATGGATTAAATATTTTGTAAGTTATGAGGAAATAAACAAACTATCTTCCAAATTGCAGTGGCCAAAAGTTAAGGGTCATTTAAAAAAACAATGTAAAGTGAGACAAGAACAAAAAAGAAACCCTTACTGTTAATATTTTGTGAACATCCTTTTACTAGCAATAACCACCTGACATCTGTTAACACAGGACTGAATTAATTTCTTGCAAAATGATGGGGTAATATTGTTCCATTCGTTTTTCAATAATTCACAGAGTTCATTTTGGTTCTTTCAATTTCTTCTTTGTGTGGTATCTCCAATTTAATCTTCAAAATGTTTTCTATAGGGTTGAGACTGGGACTTTGAGGTGGCCAGTCCATGAGATTAACCCCTTCATCACTCAAAAAATCTTTGACTCTCTTCGCAGTGTGACAGGGAGCGTTGTTCTGCATGGAGATAGGAGGTTGAACTGACGACGATCGGGGATATGGAACGGCATGCTGTCTAATAATCTGCTTGTAGATTTCAGCATTGACAGTGCCTTGTATGCAAATAGGTGGACCAGGACCAGCAGCAGAGATCACTCCCCATACCATTACAAAGCCTCCTCCATATTTCACTGTTTTTTTCACACATGCACAAGATAGCCTTTCGCTACATCTTCATTGGACATACATCCTGCCATCGGAACCAATTACATTAACCTTTGAATCATTACTAAAATCAACCTGCACCCAGTGTTCTTCTGTCCAAATGACATGTTTGTGAGAGTAACAAAGACAGGCTCTTTGATTCTTTTGGGAGATCAGAGGTTTCTTTGACAGTGACCAAGCAAGCAACTCAGAACCTCGTAATCTACGGGAAACTGTTTTGCAGGGTACGTTGACATCGGAGGTGGAGCCGAGCTCGCAGGATATCTAAGCAGCACTCTTAAACCTATCCTTAGTGATATTCTAACCATAATACAATCCTGTCTCGGTGACGTATTATGAGATCTACTGGTTTGGGGTTTAATATTTGTTGATCCTGATGACTTAAAATGAGCTACAATTCATTGCACAACACTTCTAGACCTTCCTACAGTAGTTGTTATCACAGAATTTGACTTTCCCTCTTTGTAAAAGCACACAATCCTTTGTTTTTCATCACAGGACATCGGTCATCTCTCACAAGCTGCCATGTTGACAGTTGAATGTTCCAATAATGTCTGATCATGTCAAGTAACTGTTAGCCCATCGAGTCTCCTAAACACAAATACCTCAGTTGGTTAGTTCATTTTTTCTAAATGACCCTTAACGTTTAGCTGCTGCAATATGGAAGATAGTTTGTTTATTTCCTCATAACTTACGAAATATTTATTCCATTCACTTGAAATTTTCACAAAAGATCAACATTAGATATATCTGAATATGTGTATGATATATCGTCTCAAAGTTTTGTTAAAACTTCTATAATAAATATTTAAATACACTTGTTTTTACTGACCCTTAAATTATGGCCGCTAGTGTAAATGTTGAGTGGGAGTATTTATATTTCAGTCTAGTGTGAAATGGGTGTGATTCGAGTACATCCTGTGATGACTCTGAATGCATTGTTCTCAATGGTTTGGAGTTTGTCAACATGGGTTTTGGTGAGGGTTGGGTGCCATTTTGGCACTGCATAGTTGAGGGTGGTGCAGATGAATTGCTTGTATAGTGCAGTGAGAGTCTTCTGTTGTCTAAATGCGATGTTTGATGGTGCTTTGAGGGCATTGCTGATCTTTATGGCTTGTTTGTGATGTTGGTGATGATGAGATTTGAATGTTATGTGTGTGTCTAGTGTGATTCCCAGAAAAGAGGGTTATCTTTATGGGAGTATTGTCCATTTAGTTCTATTTGGTGTGTTTGTTTGACCCATGGTAGTCTGGTGTGAAGAGTGTTATGGCTGATTTGGGAGCTGAGACTGTCATATGCAGAAATTTGTGAGCCAGTGTTCCAGGGTGTTTATGTAATGTTGGAGTGCTCTACTTGCTATATGGGCTGATATGTGTGCACAGTAGTGAGATAGAGAAGTATGAGATAGGTTGTGTTGGGGTTTGGCTGGCTTGAATATTAATATGATGTGGGCTTTTTCCAGAGGGAAGGGATTGTGTTGTTTAACCAGGAGTAGTTGAATCTTTGCAAGATAGAGATTGCAGAGTTGTCTGGGTGTTTAAAATGTATGTTGGAGATAGTTTTGAGTACAGTATCTGTGGTGATAGAGGCTGTCTAGTCTTTTGTTGTCTTTTATTTTCCCTAGACTTGTCTGTGTATTAGGAGAAAGCTAATGCTGGAAAGGTGTTTCATGAGGATGTCAGTCTTATTTATATATTTCTATTTTGTAGTTTTGAGTCAGGAGTGACTCATGTATGGGGGCAGAGGTTGTATGTGCTGTGTTTTCTTTAGGGTTCTTTAGTTGTGTAGTTTGTCTTATGGTATATTGTACTTATGTATCGGTTCCAGTTTTCAGCTTGTTGTTTTGAGATTAATATGTGAGCATTAAGTTGTTGGATATGTTAGGTATAACTCTTGTGTGGTTGCCATGATTTATTTTAATGATTTTTCACTGTCAAGTGAATAATAATAATAAGTATTTATAATGCGCCCTTCAGGGCTGTTAGCCCTCACAGAGTGCAGGTTGTGTAGCGAGTATAGAGAAAGTTTACAGGGGAGAGAAGGCAATTCTGAAGAGATGAGTCTTCAGGAGATGTTGAAAAGTAGCAAGGGAGGGGGAGGATCGGACTTCTGCAGGAAGGGCATTCCAGAGTCTAGGAGCACAAACTAAGAAGGAACGGTCACCCATCAAGCAGAGGACAGAATGAGGAGTGTTCAGGATGGGAGTGAGGTTAGACTGGAGTGCCCGAGGAGTTTGACGATGGAAGAGGGCAGACGAGAGATAAGGTGGAGCCTTGAGGTTTAGGGCCTTGTAGGTGATGACAAGCATTTTATAATTTTATAGTGGGTACGGGAGCGAATAGGTAACCAGTGTAGCTCCTGGAACAGAGGCATTAAAGGAGAGAACTGGCGGTGGTGAAGGAGGAGCAAGGCAGCATAGTTTTGAACTAGTTGTAGGGGGTGAAGTGACGAAGAAGGGAGATTCACTAGAAGAGAATTGCAGTAGTCTAAGCGTGGGATCGAACAAGTGAAAAGTTGCGGAGGAAACTGAGAGAAGATACGATGGATGTGCGGTTTAAACAAGAGTTGCTAGTTGAAAATAACACCAAGATTACTGACGGAATCAGAAGGCGACATTGGTTTCCCCAAGGTTAAGGCAGGCGAAGAGAGCTTTAGATTTCTCCACCATTGAAGCAGTACCAACAAGGAGAACTTCAGTTTTATTGTGGTTAAGTTTGAGAAAGTTAGAAGACAGCCATTTATTTATGGAGGTGTAAGCTGAAAGGAGCTTGGTAATTAATTGAGAGAAGGACACAGGGGATGAGGAAAGCTATATCTGAGTGTCATCATCATAGAGGTGGAAGGACAGGCCTAAATTGCGAAGAAGGGAGCCAAGAGGAAGTAAGTAGATGCAAAAGAGGAGGGGACCAAGAACTGAGCCCTGAGGCATCCCAAAATGAATAGGCGCAGACTCATATGAGAGGTTATCGAGCACGACCGACTGAGTGTGGGAGGAGAGGTGAGTGGAATCAAGAAAGTGCACTGCCTGGGAGACCAAGGAAAGTTTGAAAGCAGAGTAGAGGTCTAGGAGGACTAGAATGTCTCTACATAAACTGTCTGAAACATTAAGAAGAGCGGTTTCAGCAGAGTGCTTTGCTTTGAATCCCGATTGGTACGTTTCATCGATATTGCAGTTAAAAATATGGTCAATAAGGCGAGAGAAAACCACTCTCTCAAGGATCTTAGAGAGGAATGAAAACTGTGAGATAGGGCGATAGCTAGATGGTTCAGAGGGGTTAAGGTGTGGTTTTTAAGGATAGGTCAAATTGAGGCATGTTTGAAGGAAGAGGGAACCACCCCTGTGGCAAGAGAAGTGTTAAAGAGATGAAGAATCAGTGGGAGGATAGCAGGGAGAATTTAGTAGAGGAGTTTGGGTGGAAAGACGTCCTTAGGGGATCCAGATTTGTTAAGAGCATGAGATCAGGGTAGTTAATTCCTCAGATAACGTCAAGCAGTAATGGAGTATGTTCGAGGAGAACAGCATGGGCCTGTTCAGATTATTGGGGTAGTACGCCGCGAAGGTTAATAACTTTATCAGAGAAAAAATTTTAAAGAGTAGAGGGGTTGATGGGAGGAGAGGTGGGGGAAATGGGGCTAGGCGAGAAAGATGACAGAGGCGATGAAAGATAGTCCGGGGGTCATTCTTGCTCTCAGACAGACAAAAGTTTGCGTGAATGACCTTCATGTGCTGATTTTAATTTGGAAGTTGAAGTAGCAAGGCAATAGGCAAGTGAGAGGGAGGTCGTGTCCTGCCCACGGAAGCGTGCTTTACGAAGGGCATGTTCATGGTCACGTAAGCAAACCCCAGTGCGGATAACAAGGTCATGGACATACTCCAACTTATTGGTCAGGTTCTTAATGTTCACAAGAGATGCCGACAGCATCTGCTGATGAGCACAGGAGGAAGGGAGAGATTTAGGAGGTGTTGGATAAAGGAAGAATGGTAGGGCGAAAGAGGTTCTTAAGGGATGCCAAAAGTCTCGGCCCCTTCCTAGTTGGGTGAGTTCGGGGGATGCCAGCCCCCTTTATCTTTGCGTATGCAGCTAGAGAAAGATGATAATTTAAAGAGTTGAGTGAGAGGATTGAGTCCCTATCATACATGGTAGGTGAGAAAGGAGGGAGCAGAGGCAAGAATTATGAAGAGCGCAGAAAACAGGAAAACTTAACTCTAACTTGACTCTTAGAAAGTGGGGGAGGGCTCACCCAGGCAAGGCATGGGTGTGGGGGGTGGGTTCACCGATGCAAGGCGTGGAAGTGGGGGGTGGGTTCACCGATGCAAGGCGTGGAAGTGGGGGAGGGTTAGCCAGGAAGTAGGACACAGAGCTGCATGTGACAACAAATGAATCAATGGAGTGAGAAGGAAGTTAATATTGAAGCTGAAATGAGCAATGAGTTACAAGTAAAATTTAGTACTTGCAAGCAAGACTACCAGTGAATGAGGAGCACAGCACTAACTAGTTGAAAAGAATTAAACAAAATGTGGTAATTATAGTTCACAGAATGAAATTAATTAAAAAAACACTAAGATCACAATGCGACAACACTGATTAAAGAGTACTAAATAACAAGACGATGAATCAGAAGACGGATGATAAGAATTCCGATCAAGAGCTATTGGGAATGGAATTGATCGTCGGGGCAATCGAAGACGCACACACAACAACCTTCCTCCACTCCCACATTGAGGGCAGTCCTACCTTGTATGAGGAATTAGGAATGATATCCAAAAGCCACTGCTAGCAGGGGCATAACCACCAAAATAAGTATTCAGCCTACTTTTATGCTAATACAAATTAAAAACACAAAAAAAAACCCTACCAAAAAAGAAAAAATTACAAAGGCATCCTCAGGCACTGGAGTGAGGCCCTAAGTTCCTGACCATGCAGTCAACACCTTAGTATTAAATACAATAGAAGAGGCTAACCAGCTCCATTTGAAGAGCCCTCAGAATAGGATATTCAAAAAGAATGTGTCAGACAGTTAGGGGTGGGTGCCAAGCAGTCATCACAGTAAGGTTCATCCTACAAGTATACCTGATTCAGAAGCAAAATAAAATGACATGAAGCTGTGAAACCATTGGGAATTAGGTCCATAGAAAAAGTTGTGGCGCAAATGGCAAACAATTTTCACTTCCTATCAGTTATCTCCCATCTTCTTTGACATATAGCATTGTAGTGGGCCGAAAATCTATCCTCTAACCCATGTATATCCAATCCATTTCATTTCTCCCTCAATTTCTCACATCCGAATTAGTGTAGGAAACGGGTTGGATCGAACCTGTGACCACTGCAGTTCAAATGTTACAGCATGAAGGACTGAGCTGATTTCTACCATGTAGTTAGAACAGTAAAATGCTGAATGTTGGTGAAGGTGAGGATCAATGGATTGGAAAATGGTAGAGTGATTACCTGGCTGAAGTATGAAGGACAATTGAGATGAAATGAAAGTTGAGCAAGAGCTTGCTTTTTGCAGATGATTGATTCTTATGAGAGAATGGATTGTCTGTAATTGCATAGAAAGGTTGTGTAATGCAAGGAAAGAATAAGTTTGTGAAGATAATATTTTGTATTTTGCGATGACCTGGACAGCAATGGCAGTTCTCTTACATTCCACATAGATTCAGCATTAATTTGGTGAAAATAGACTGCAAAGCTTTCTAGAACTTTCAAGAATTTTTTATATGTTTGAAGAATATCTAGAAAATTCTGGCAATGTAAATGACTGTATAAATACAAAGAATGCCTACTCAACAGATAAGTTTAACTATAGCCATCACAGCGCAAACATCATCACTAATCATTAATAGAAGCATTCATCACACATGGCATCAAGAGGTTGTAGGCATCCGACAGACGCATTTTTCTATGTCTGCAGCAAATTTATTAGGACAAGAGCGAAAAAGTACTCTGTAGAGAGATCTGCTAAAATGTGTGAAGCCTACAAGGCAAATTTCAGCATGTCTGACCTAGATCACGACACACATTGGGCACCTCACTTCACCTGTGAGCTCTGCAAAAGAACTCTGGAAGGTAATATATATATATATATATATATATATATATATATATATATATATATATATATATATATATATATATATATATATATATATATATATATATATATATATATATATATATATATAACTGAATCACGAAAATAAGGAACGTGAGGAATTTATGAATAACGTTACAGCCACGAGGAAAATGAAACAACGGAGAACTGCGAGGCCTTTCAACTAATGGTCCTTTACTAAGCAGACTAAAAGACAGGGAAAAAGAGAAAGATATTTATACACCTGATTAATGAAAATATGGGATATAGAGATTAAAAGTTGTGGGATTTATATCCCATATTTTCATTAAGCAGGTGTATAAATATCTTTCTCTTTTTCCCTGTCTTTTAGTCTGCTTAGTAAAGGACCATTAGTCGAAAGGCCTCGCAGTTCTCCACTGTTTCATTTTCCTTGTGGCTGTAACGTGATATATATATATATATATATATATATATATATATATATATATATATATATATATATATATATATATATATAAAGGACCATTAATATATATATATATATATATATATATATATATATATATATATATATATATATATATATATATATATATATATATATATATATATATAGATTGAATATATATATATGTAGATTGAATATTTTGAAATTCAGTGAGAAGTTTAAAGGACTGTATGTAGTGAAGAATGTGTGGAAAATGGAGTGATGTATGTATTAGAAAGAGAAAGTGAAGATGGGAATGAAGAGGTATGAACACACCAGTGTCAGTTGATGAAGTGAATAGAACCACCAGAATAATTGGCGTTGCACCCAATGTATTAGTTCTGTAAGGAAAGAGGAATTCACTGAATGAAAGAATGAAGATTGACCAATTCATTTGAATGGAAAGGAACTGATTGTAGTGAGAGTGAAAGAAGAAACAAAGGAAGAAGAAATTAGTGAAAGGGTTGGGTGAGATGGGAAGATACAATCATATTTTGGGGAATGGCCCGATTGCGAGTGCAGAGTTTTTAGGATTCTATTGGGAATCATTGAGTATGGTGAATAGAGAAAGTTTGGTGAGATCTGATAGTGCAAATGTGTTCTCCTTTAGTTGGATGAAAGCTGGAATATAAATGAAGATTTTATTTGGAAGGATATACATGAATTTCAGGTTCAAGCCAGGTGAATTAATTGAATACTGTGCCACATCTAATTCACCAATTCCTTTGCTGTTTTCTGACAAAACTTATGTTTGAAGAGGCTCAAGTTCATCACAACTAGACTGATCTTCCCCACTGACTAGACTAAGCACCCTGCTACATATAGCCATGGACCAATGAAGGAATATAAATGGAATGGGTGTGAATGATCAAGAGAGAAGTGATGGTTATGATATTGGGATATGATTATACATGGTCAAAAGTCTATTTACCATAGTTACACAACAGTAAAGTAATCGAAAATTTAACATCTTATGTATTTTGTACATTGAATACAAATTCGGTATTAGAATACACAAATAGTAAAGCATCAATATTATATCGACAAAAGTGTTAGATTATTGCCTCAAAAAGTATACAACACACCCACAAAATAAGTTTTAAAGTGATGATAAATAGTTCTCAAACATTCCAGAGTGATTTACATGTGAGAATGACTTTTTCAAAAGGATTGAATGAATGATAGATGAAAATGACTAGGATGCATAGTTAAGTGGAGTGTTATGTATGTATAATATAACCGAGCAGAGTGAGCTGGATACATCTCCCTGTCAGTATATATTGCACTTTAAAAGAGGTATGAAAGAATGTATGTGAATGGGCAAGAGAGAGTACAGTGTATTGGGGAAAGCAAATGGGAGAGAGGTTCTGCTTGTTTGAACTGATTGAGAAAGTTTTTGGAAACCAGAGTAAAGAAATGTAGATTGAATATTTTGAAATTCAGTGAGAAGTTTAAAGGACTGTATGTAGTGAAGAATGTGTGGAAAATGGAGTGATGTATGTATTAGAAAGAGAAAGTGAAGATGGGAATGAAGAGGTATGAACACACCAGTGTCAGTTGATGAAGTGAATAGAACCACCAGAATAATTGGCGTTGCACCCAATGTATTAGTTCTGTAAGGAAAGAGGAATTCACTGAATGAAAGAATGAAGATTGACCAATTCATTTGAATGGAAAGGAACTGATTGTAGTGAGAGTGAAAGAAGAAACAAAGGAAGAAGAAATTAGTGAAAGGGTTGGGTGAGATGGGAAGATACAATCATATTTTGGGGAATGGCCCGATTGCGAGTGCAGAGTTTTTAGGATTCTATTGGGAATCATTGAGTATGGTGAATAGAGAAAGTTTGGTGAGATCTGATAGTGCAAATGTGTTCTCCTTTAGTTGGATGAAAGCTGGAATATAAATGAAGATTTTATTTGGAAGGATATACATGAATTTCAGGTTCAAGCCAGGTGAATTAATTGAATACTGTGCCACATCTAATTCACCAATTCCTTTGCTGTTTTCTGACAAAACTTATGTTTGAAGAGGCTCAAGTTCATCACAACTAGACTGATCTTCCCCACTGACTAGACTAAGCACCCTGCTACATATAGCCATGGACCAATGAAGGAATATAAATGGAATGGGTGTGAATGATCAAGAGAGAAGTGATGGTTATGATATTGGGATATGATTATACTAGAAAAATGGATAAAATAGCTCAAGGAAGGAGGGCAGTGGTGAAGGAATGAATGATAGTTGGATATGAGAGCCATTCTTGCCATTTATCTCAACAGATTTTCCCACTTTGCATTAGTCTGTCCTTATACTGTACTTTTTTCTGTGCATGAATGAAGAGTGAGAGGGTTAGCAAGGGAAGTGATAGGGAGGATAGGGTTTCTATATTTATATAGGTAATTTAACTATTTTGAAATGTATTTGTATATTATTTTTTCTTCTTTTGAAACAATGAAGAATTGTAAAACTAGTACAAATAAACCTGCTATATCTTGATGTAAAATAGGAGCAACATAATTGTGAATAAAAAGAGAATTTAACAAAGTTCAAAACAGTAAATGAGTAATAAGATATTTGTTTTTATTTTGTTTTACAAGCTCAAAAGGTAGAAAAGACCTAAAAAAAGAATGGAAGCCAGGAATGAGTTAACAAGAGCCCCACCACCCCTTTTCCCTCTATTATGTGGAAAGGATGCTATTTCTCAACCATTTACTTTGAGGATATTGGTCTCTTCTTTTTTTTTAGTCCTGTGTAGTTGTGGGCAATTGTGACAGAATATGGTGTGTGTGAAAGGAGTATGATAGGATTGGGGTGAGGTCATATTAATTCTGTCTTCTAAAATATTAAATAATTAAGAATAGTTTTTATAAAAATATTATTATTTAGTTGCAGATGAGGAGTTGAAAGTTGTTTGATAAAATTTAAATCATTTTCTAAAAATTTATTAGCCAACTGTATATTTTTGTTATTATTGTACAGGGTTATTCAAAAGGAATGAACCAATTTTATTATGCAATATTTTATTAAGGAAAAGCAATAGAAAACTCCAGCAAAGTCACAAGTATCCTACTCACAATCAACTTTTATTTTCTGTCTTACGTGTTCAATGTGGCCACCACCTGCAGCACGGGACAGATCAATGCGATAAGAGAATTCCTCCCAGAAACATATCAGCATATTACAATCCACTGAGTTGATCACTGTTGTTATTCGATGTTTAAGGTCATTGAGGTCAGTGGATAGCGGTGGAACATAAATGCGATCTTTTACATATCCTCACAAGAAAAAAATCACAGCTGGTGAGGTCTGGGGATTTAATAGGCCAAGCAGAAAGAGCAAGGTCTTGGGCCCCCTTTCGACCAATCCATCGCTGGGGCACTTTTTCATTTAAAAAAACTTGAACCATCAAGTGCCAATGGGACAGTGCTCCATCTTATTGAAAAAAGAAGTCATCATGCGAATCTGCTTGCAGTGAAGTGAAGGGCCAGTTTTGGAGCATATCCAGATAGGTTTGTCCTGTAACAATGCCTCCTTCAAAGAAAAAGGGACCATAGCCTTGTCCCGAGACACAGCACACAAGACGCTCACCTTAAGAGAACTTCTTTCATGCTCAACTGTTTCATGTGGGTGCTCTGTTCCCCATATACACACATTGTGATGATTGACTGTGCCTAGCAAGTGAAAAGTTGTTTCATCACTAAGAATTAACGGTGAAATGAAGGTTTCGTCTTCCATTATCTCTAGCATTGAATCGCAAAATGCCATCCGCTTCCTTTTGTCATCTTTGGTAAGTGCCTGACTGAGGCATAGTCTGTATGGTTTCAAATGTAAATGTCTTCTTAGCACACGCCAGTTTTGGATTGAGGGGCTGCAAGCTGATGGTTAGCTCAATTTGTGGATTTCCATGGGCTTCCCTCAAATGCAGAATGAATTCTTGCCACTTGTTACGCCAAAATTTGTGATTGTCTTGGACTTTTTCCTTTACATAGACACCCACTCTCTTGAAACTGTTGAAACTACTGTCAAATGTTCTTAGGATAGGGTGGATTAATGTCAAATCACCTTCAAAAAGCACACTGCACCATGACAACTGAATTTGTTTTCATTAATTTGAGAATGCCTTTTGTTGAGGACACTCCATTCCAAGGGTGAACAAACAAACAACTGAACATTGCTGGAGTAACGACACAACACAACTACAGTGCCCCTGTGGCAGCCATTCAAAACTTAGAAAACTCCTCTTTCAAATAGTCACTGACTCATTCCATGATGATGCTTGAAAAATGAAGCAATGTGTCATGAAATTGGTTCATTCTTTTTGAATAACCCTGTATATTATCCACCTTTGTAAATTACCTGTCCATTTCATTTTTTCTGCATTTATAAATAAATTAATTTACTGTGCCTAGCTCAAGTACAGGATTAGTTTCAGAGCAGTTGCAGGAAATAGAAAAGGCTTAAAAGTAGCAAACAAAGATAATCATACCAAAGGAGTATATAATTCTAACTCTTTGGGAATGAGTTTGTATAAAAAAAAACAGAGAGGCTTGTGAAAATTACATAAACATTTCACAATGAAATTACTGTATAGCTTTTTCCTTACATTAGACCTAACTCCTTGCTAATGAGTTCAGCATATTTATAAGCTCCTCCTCCAGTCGCTTTGATACTTTTCCCAATCATTGATTCTCGGCAATTCACAAGGTGATTGCGAATGAAATCCAAACATTGTTCAATATACTTTGTTTCAAACTTGACAAAGTGCAAGCGTTCAATTTCAAAGCTTTCATAGTGCTGCGAGTCTCCAATAACCTGCGAAGAATAAAATATGAATGCAGGTAAAACATTGGGGAATAATCCCCTTTGATAGATTAAATCATATAGAAAGTAAGTTTATATCAACATTTAGTGTCAAATTACTAAATAAAATAGTTTGGAGATTTACTCTCCCCCATACAAAATAAAGTAAATGGAGTTATAAACCAAATGGGGACAGTTGTAAATAAATCATCATTTAGGAATTTACCTCTAGATATAATTTTTCTATCAATTATTACATTTGTCTGCTTAACAATACCAGGGAGAATTAGAGCACTTATGAACGCTAAGGATCTGAATATTGAGGGGAGTAAAAGAAAATGCATGAGAGTATTTTAATAGCAACTTTAAAGAATGAGAATGAAAAGTTTTGAAAAAGAGCAACAAAGATGTAAGAGCAAAACCTAAATACACGATTAATATTTGAGAACACCACAAGGAATAAGTTTAAGAGACAAGGAACTCAAACATATAAAACTGAAGCCTTGTAAGGAAATTATTTTTAAAGTTAATGCAAGTTATATCCTCCCTCACCAAGACATACATTCCATATATTATAATTAAACAAACAGTATATATAAAAGGCACATGGAAATTAAGGAATTCCTCAAAACACAACATACACATCATCCAAGAAACAAAACTCAGTGCACACTCATGAATAAAAAAAAAAACAATGCTGAGTAAAATTCGTCAAAAAAAATAATTACTATGGAAACAATGCACTCTGCCTAATGAATGACAAATGAGGACAAGACTAGCCTAGTTATGATGTCACTACTCTGTTTAATAAGATCTAATCTGTTTAAAAGTTACCTATTTATTTCTGGTGAGGCTAGCCTATCATTATGGATGGATGGATAGATTGCGCAAGTAGTCCCTTGGCACTCACTGCAAGGTAATTGAGCCACACTTATTATGGAACGGTGCATTGATAGCTCAATATTGTGTGCATAACAATTTTTTCTTCTTTTAAACCAATAAAGTGGAAAAATGTTGCAGAACAAAATAGTAACTATATAATTGATAAAATTTACTTAAAAATATATATATGCATACCTATATATTTTATTTTTCCAAAGCAACACACATTTTAGATGACCTAATAATGAGGGTTTTAATACCAATCTGCACTTATTCAATTTGAGGCTTTTTCTTTCTCATGGGGATCTAGTTTAATGTAGAATCAGAACTGAGGGTATCATCTATAGCATATGGCAGCCAAAATTGAAATTCAATCCACCAGTGACTAACTACACTTGATGTGGCTTAACTTCCCTCAAATCAGAACTGGTGTTTTCATTCAGCTAGGACATAGCCATCTCTGTATATCAAAGATGACATCCCAATTATTAATATTTGTCGCCTTCCCATAGAATACCAAATCAAAATCAAAACCCTCTGAAAATACATCAACAAAGCAGATCACACCTCTAAACTATATATACCATTCCTCACATGCTACCCACCAAACTATGAACTAGTGTTAGAGTATGACTGAGTGCATCAAAATAACACCACCTTCTAGGAGACCTCAATAACACATTTTTATTTTCACGGATGACAAAAGCCAAAAGGGCCTATCAAAGGTCATCCGTATCCGTCAAAACCCACCCACAAAAGGCACCATCGCCAGGGAAAGACAAAATCAAAGTCCCCCACAATATAATATAACAGATGACAAAAGCCACAAGGGCCCATCATAGGTTATCCAAGTCAAACAGCCTCTTTTTTAAGGCACCCAAACTCCCAAGAAAACTACATCCAGAGGATTGCGTCCAGAAACAAGGGTATCACCAATCAAGGCTTATCAAGAACTAAATCATGCAGCTATAGATATATACAAACAATATTAATATATACAAAACTTAGGAACCATCAAAACCTTCCCTCCCCATAAACTCATCCAATCTACTCTTAAATACATTTAAATTTGGACTACCTACTACCGTCCATGGCAATTTGTTCCAGAAGTCTACCAGTCTATTGGTGAAAAAATATTTTCTTAAATCCAACCTACACCCTTGCTTTTTAATTTTCAAGTGGTGACCTCTAGTCTGATTTCCATCATCTAACTCAAAAAACTTGCTAACATCCAATTTATCTATCCCAGAAAAATTTTTAAACAGCTCAATCATATCGCCTCTCACACACCTCCTTTTGAACGAGAACACATTTAATACCCTCAGTCTATCTATATATTCAAGGTGCCTCAGGGAAGGAATAATCTTTGTTGCCCTCCGTTGCTGCATGATTTAGTTCTTGATAAGCCTTGATTGGTGATACCCTTGTTTCTGGACGCAATCCTCTGGATGTAGTTTTCTTGGGAGTTTGGGTGCCTTAAAAAAGAGGCTGTTTGACTTGGAGATTAATATTGTGTCTAAAATGTGGGGACCATGCCTGTATACAGTATTCTAGATGTGGCCTAACATAAGAGTTATAGAGTTTAAGAATAACCTCCTTACTTTTGTAACCAACATTTCTCTTAATGAAACCCAGCACTCCATTTGCCCTATTTCTTGCTCCAATACACTGCTTAGAAAACCTTAATGACTTATCTATTACTACTCCTAGATCTTTCTCATCCTCTACTCAGCTCAGCCAATGCCCATCCATTTCATAGTTAAATTCTCTATTATCTTTCCCATGTTAATAACTTTGCAATTAGCAAGGTTGAAAGTCATTTGCCACTTATGTGCCCAGGATAATAATTTATTTAAATCCCCCTGCACTTTAGAATTATCATCAATATCTTTAACTACAGCTGCTAATTTGGCATCATCCGCAAAAATTGACACTTTATTATTAACTGCGGTAAACATGTAGATTATCAGCTCGGCCTGAAAAAAAAATTGGGGGGTAAATATTATCGTTCACCCGTGTTTGAATCTTCGTTTGCGTTATCGTTCACCCGTGTTTGAATATTCATGCGCGTTTGAGTTTTGTTTGAATGCTAGGTGCCATTTTTTTTTGGAAATCTCGAAATTAAACCCACCGAAAATGCTGTTAACGTAGGCCATTTTAGTTACCAAATTGCCCGAAAATAACCAAATGAAACACTTTGTTTCCCGTACTTAAATGCAGTGGTTATACTTCCAAAATAGCGAAGAGGAAAGCCTATTTATTTTGCGCGTCTGCGTCCTATTCGAAATCTAGCTGACTTGAATCACATTTTATTTTCGATCATCTAAATTCGAGGTTAGGGTTCCCATCTAATGCTTGGCCACAAATGTCGCATTCACTTTTAATTCGCACTAAATTATACACATCCAAAAAGGTGTTTAATTTATCTTTATCAGAAACTAGGGTTAATAATTCCGCAATAGCCGACGGACAAAATTAAGAATTCGATGATTATTTTCAAACTGCGTAAAAGGGGAATATTTGACACCCAAACTGCTAAAAAACAAGTAGTTCCTTGAAATGATCTAGCCAATTACATTTAAATGTATAAAAGAAGGTAACAAAAATAGTAAAATGGGGAAAAATATATTGAAAAATAAAAATGACTCCGAATGAGGATAATAAAAAGCTATTTAGTAGGAAAGAAAAATTGATATCAAGCATTTCTGACGTCATACCCCCCCCCACCCCTATTATAATTCGCAAAACGATTACAGACGCTGACATGATGTAGTTAAAGCATTCACCTCTGTAAACGGCAGAACATTATAACAATTAGGATTATATACTGGGGGGCTGTGCCCCCCAGACGCCCCCAATTTAATGAAACTCAGGATCATCGTAGTGTGGTCCCCCCCTTGTGCTTACCCCCACACGAGCCGTCCCCTTAAATGTACTCCAAAAACGTGAAACATTTTGGAACACGGACGAAAAAACTACGGTTTATCGGCTGGGATCGGCCGGGCCGATAATCTACATATTTACCTTAACTGCCTCCCCAAGATCATTTATATAGATGACAAATAATAATGGACCGAGAACTGATTCCTGAGGAACCTTACTGATAACATCCCTCCACTCTGACTTTACACCATTTAGCACTACCCTTTGGTTCCTATCTTTCAGCCACTCAGCTATCCAATTTGAAACACCCCCACATATCCCAATCATTTTTAATTTATGAACTAGTCTCCTATGTGGTACCTTATCAAATGCTTTACTAAAATCCAAGTAAATTACATCTACATTCTCTCCCTTATCTACTTGATTTGTTAGAAACTTCAGAAAGTCTAGTAAATTAGTCAAATGGGGACTACATTCGCTCTCTTCAAATCATCGGGTATTTCTCTATATTCCAGTGACCTAGTATACAACTTCTCCAGAGCTATTGAGATACTTTCTACCCCTTCTTTAAGTATCCTAGAATGAATATTATCAGGGCCGGAGGCCTTGGTAGCATCTAACTCACCTATTAGTCCTTTTATCATCCTCCAATTCACACTAATGGTAGTAAACACCTATTTCCCTGACCCATGAGTACTATACATAAGACTATTTAGTTTCTCCTTTGTAAATACTGATGCAAAATGACCATTTAGTACCTTGACTATTTCCTCATCAGTTTCTCTCACAACCCCTCAATATTTGATAGGTCCTATTTTAACTCTGCCAGACTTGTTATTAATTTTATAGTAACTAAAGAACTTTCAAGGATCTTTGTTGCTATCCTGAGCTAATTTAATTTCTGACACCCTTTTGTTCTTCTTTATAATCTTATTTAACTCATTCCTAGCCATTCTATAATCACTTAGATTTTGAATATTATTTTCTACCTGTAATTTTTTATATGCCCTTTTCTTCTCTAAAATTTTTCCAGCCATCTCCTGATTCCACCATAATGGTTTCCTACTTTTGTTCCTAATGACCTTCATTGGGATACATTGCTCTTGGACTACATTTATTATATGCTTGAAAGTATCCCACATCCCATAAGCATTTTTACCTCTGAATTCTACATCCCAGTCTACCAAATTTAGCAAGCTTCGAAGTTTGACATAATCTCCCTTATGAAAATTTGGAACTTTTACAGCATTCTCGGTTATTTTACCCTTCTCAATTCCCAAGTTAAAACAAACTATCTGATGGTCACTATTTCCCAATGCTTCCACAACAGTCAATTCTTGAACTAAATGATCACTGTTATTGAAGTATTTAAACTTGAAACAATGTTGTTTTTTATATAGATAATTATTCCTCCACCAATCCTACCTGTCCTTTGACTAATGTACATATTATAACCCTGTAAATTAAATTCACTTATAGTGTCACTAAATTCTATTTCATTAACCCATGATTCAGTAACGCATAATATATCTATATCCTCATTGCTAATATAACTAAATAGCTCATCCTTCTTGTTTCTAAGACTACCAACATTTGTATAGAAACAATTTAACCCCTCTATCCCTGAAGCACCCCTTCCAACCTGAATGACTTCACCTCTATCGCCTTGGAACCTATTTCTGTTATCTGCCAAGCCCATTCTACTTTCAGTACTATAATGTCCTCTCATAATTCCCCGACCACAATTAGTATCTAGTTTCGCGCTCGCAAAGACCTAATAACACGATCATACTCCTCCCACAATACATCTACCCCCCTCCTACTCAAATGCAGTCCATCCATCGCATACATTTCTTTCATTCCAACAAACCTATCCCACACATCCACAAACATGACACCTTCCATCTCACACATCCTCCTCACATAATCATTCAGCCCAATCGCACAAGACATCCATTCTACCCCAACATCATTCTTTGAAGCACACCTGTCACACCTTTCATTCTACTTTCTGATACTGTAGTCAAATGAGCATTAAGAGATAAGGTAAAAGGAAAAGCAAAGGAAAGTAGGGAAGTGAATAGTAAAGATAAGGCATATAGATAAAGAGGGGAAGGAAGATAGAGAATGAATGGTGAATTAAAAGTAAGGAAGATTAGCTCCCCTCAAAGTGAAAGTGCAATAACAATAAGGTTGTATCATTTATAGTTAGTAAGGAGAGATCTGCGATCTAGAAAGTGAAAATGTGTGGAGGATGAATAGTTGCAGATCCTCCTGCAGGCAATGGGGTTAGGAGGACAAACTGTGGGTGTAGGGACCAGGAAGGCACACAAACCTACAGATATCACCTGACATCCCCTTGAGGATAAGGAGGGAAGAAGGGATTATTTTAAATCAATTGATTTTATAAACAATTATAGGCATTGTAAACAGCAAATAGTGGTTGGGTTAGAAGGAGCACTAGTGTATATTTTTAATCTACTAGTTAAATATTGATTCAGTCAGAACTTGAAGAAATGCTCCATGATTAACTAAATTTGAAATATCTCTTAATTAAAATTTCTATCTTGATGAGTGAAAAGCTTTACTGACCTCATCACTTATTGCTTGTTCAGAGTTGTATGAAACTTTTCTGCAAGGTACAGTGGAATAATAAGCAATTTTTGTCAATGAGCCTCCTGTAAAATTAATATACCAATAATCATCTTAAATTATTGATGTAGATGAATAAAGATGAATTAACATATAAAGAGTAAGGTAATAGGGAAAAATTGCTTAAATGTCTTGAACTATAATGAAAATCTAGATCATCTTTTGTCAAATTAAAATATGGAATGGCTTGAACTGTAAAAATTTATAAATACAAGATAAAAAAAACAGTATCTAAAAACTGTAAAGTAGGTTTAGACAAGAGACATCATCATTTTAGTTGCTGAATACAGAAAAAAGCTTAACCTGAAAACACAGAAAGTTACAATTCAAAATTTAATCAAGAGAGTGATGTAGAATGGAACTTTTAAAAGAGATGAAAGATTGGAGGAATTGAAGTTTGGAATTTCCTTCATTTAAGCAGATTCAATTATGTGCCTGAAAATGTCAATACATAACAGCAGGAGTCATGGATCAATGGGCCCTACTTTCCCATGCCCCCCTAAGGGGACTGACCCTATAGAGTTGGTTCAACAAAGGAGTAGACAAATTTAAACACCTGACTACTCTCTTGGACATCCCCTGTGATAGAAAAGGGGGAACTGACATTGGTCGGAAGATGGAATTGTACATGGGCAACTCCACAGGAGGGAAGAGAGTGAGATGGGAAACTCCTGAATCCATAGATATAGGAAAGAGTGAGCCTCCTCTCTGGTAAAAAAGGGGGGGGGGGCACCTCCTTTTCATAGGTGGAGCTGCCTGAAGTAGCTCCAAAGATCACAAAGGGAAAGCCCCTTTGGTGGATGGCTATGGTGAAAGGAGAGTCCATCCACCAGTCGAGCAAGTGTCCCATGTTACCTCATCTTCCCTGAAACCTAGAGAGGGTCAGGCCATGCTTGGAGGTGGATCCCCATGCGCAGTCCCACTATTTCTTTGTATTATAACAATGTGTAGAAAAAAAGAGCCTATCTGGCAAGTACCCACTTGGGCATAAGTCGCCGCACTCACGACAGACTAGTACTAGGCTACTTTAAAATAAGAATGAAAAACAATAAGGGAAAATCGTAACAAGGAGGAAGCAAGCTGCTGCGTCGGGGGGAGGTCCCCCCGGCGCAGGAATGTGCGACCTATAAAGGAAACAATAACAAAAAACTAGGCCAGCCTCCCCCTAAAAGTCTACAAGTCCAACAGTCAATGTGCACGCACTCGCCCTGAGTACAAGGAAAGGCGGTAGCTAACCCGCCCATCCCGGTACCGGGCCAGCTAACGTGCGCGAAGATCACCCAGACTTGGACATTAGATAAGAATGTGCCGAACAGTCTGGGGGAGTCATCACAATAGGGGGCAGGCGAGCGCTGCATCAAATGACGATGCGTCACACGAGTGTGCCCGATCGGAGACGACAGAAAGCGACCTAAAGCCGTCGCGGCATTGGGGGATAGGTCCATGGGAACAGTCGTGGCGCAATGGCACACAACTTTAAGTTCCTCTGGATCGTCTCACATCTTCTTTGCCAAGCATTCCGAAGAGCTGCCCGTATTCTTGCAATGTAGTCTGTGTGTGGAAGAGCGAAACACTGGTCCGGTCGCCCGGTCCTCGCGGACTTTTTGGCGTGCTCATTCCCCGCAATTCCTACATGTCCAGGAACCCAGCAGAAGATAATCTCGACATTCACCCGGCTCACTAAAACCGTGGCATCATGGGTATCGCGAAAAAGAGGGTACGGAGATTCCAATGCCCCGAGAGCATTCAGGGCGCTCTGTGAGTCGCTATAAATAATGATCCGGTCTCCGAACAAGGCACGTCGCGTAATCTCCCGTACCGAGTGGTATAGTGCCACCAACTGAGCCGTGAAGACAGACGCAGCGCCTGGCAGAGCCCCGCTGACTTCAAACAGAGAGGTTACGGCGTGGAAACCGACCCCCTCTTCGGACTTGGAGCCATCCGTATACACTGGCACAGTTCCAGCGTGACGCGAGATGTGCTCCAAAAAGGCCGAACGTAATATTCCCGGGAATGTACAAGATTTGGGAGCAGAGGCGTGGCGACAAATAGCCAACGGTGGTACCCTCAAGGGTGGCGTTCTGGGCAGAACCAGGGGCGCCACCGGCCCGAGAGCTATATCTAGCTCTCTAAGGAGTTTCCTAGCCCTAAACCCTAAGGGCTTAGGGTATGACTTGTGTCTCTCGGCGGCATAGGCAGCGTCGAGATCAGCTGCGGATGCTCTGAGAGCCGTTGGCGACAAAGCGAGACACTGCGCTCGTGCGTACAGGCGAGTAATGCACTGTGCACGGCACATATATAATGGCATCTCTCCAGCATCGGCAAGCAGGCTCTCAATAGGAGAAGTGCGGAAGGCACCGGTGGACAAAGGAAGGCCAGTGTGGTGGATCGAATCTATCTTCAGCAATAGACGTTCGGCTCCGGATGCATAAAACTCACATCCGTAGTCGAGCTTCGAATGAACAAAGGATCAATAAAAAAGTAAGGCAGTAGCCCTATCAGCGCCCCAAGCGCTGAACGTCACGGAACGGAGAATATCCATGGCGCGGGTACAAGAGAGCCTACGGCTGTGAATATGAGGATCCCAGGTGAGGCGTCAGTCGAATACAAGACCAAGGAAACAGTGCAATTCAACCACTTCCAGGCACACCCCATTAAGAAACAAGACTGGTTCGGGGTGGAGCCGTGGATGGAGGCAAAGTGCACCACCTTAGTATTGGTCAAATAAAACCGAAACCTGTGCTTTTCGGCATAGCGAAAGACGTGGTTCAATGCCTGTTGTTGTCGACGCTCCAGGGTTGGCATCTGGGCCACGCCACAAGAGATCGAAAGGTCGTCCATGTAGAGCGTAGCAAGAACATCTTCTGGCAGCACCGAACTAATGCTGTTGATGCTCAAGGCAAAGAGTGTAATGATGAGGACACTTCCCTGCGGGACACCCTCTTCCTGTTCCATTAGGCCGGAATTATAGCAATAAGGAACATGTTTAAATGTGAATAAGGAATATAATGTAAAATTAGGGTAGTAGGATTAAATATGATTGTTAAAACAAATCGGACCATCCTGGGGGACGAGGTGAAGCGGACTATGCAGGTCCTCCCACTCCCCATCCTTATATACCTATTTGTATAACGGTTGGGGAGAGGGCTAGAAAAAGGTAAGGTTAATTAAACATTGGGAGGACCAGTCCGCAGGATTCCGATTTGTTTTAATGTATACAGTGGGCGCAAAGGAGATGTTAACATTAAGAAATTTTGGATAATTAAGCACAAAAGGACATTTCAAGTTTGTTTTATTGGGTCCTTTTACTTGCATTTCTTAACATTTAGTACTTTGTCATGTTCCCACGGGTCTTCAACACCTCCTGGATCCTCTTGGGCATGGATGTTGCAAGATTCTTGAAGTAGGAGCCGTCCATTGCCACCCACAGCTTAATGAATGTCTCCAGGGTGGGGATCGAGGTGGGCCGGGACTAAGCATCTTCATTTTTCATTTGGTTCCAGGCATTCTCTATTGGGTTTAAGTCGGGTGAGTTGCCTGGCCAGTCCAAAACTTCGATGTTCTGCTCATTAAGGAAGTCTTTGACAGCTCGTGCCTTGTGTGCAGGGGTGCCATCGTACATAAAAAAGTCGCAGCCATGGAGAGCGTAGAAATGGAGCAGATTTTCTTCCAAAACCTCAATGTAATTCTTTCCCTTCATGGTGATGTTCTTGGGGAGGAAATAGAGACCACCCATGCCCTTCTTCCCACTGAAGCATCCCCAAACCATGACGCCATCGGGGTGATTCATGGTCTTCCCGGTGTAGCGGTGGTCATATCTGCTCACATCACTGGGCCACCGCACCACTTTCGAGCCACCCCTAATGAGCCGAAAACTGCTCTCGTCACTCCACATGACTTTCTTCCACTGCTCCGGTGTCCAATCTTGATATTTCTTCATGAAAACTAGCTGTTTTTTCTTCATACCCTCTGTCAGCAACGGTTTCTTGGCGGCACAGTGGCAAGGCAAACCCAGGTCTTTTTGTAGCCAGTGCTGGATCGTATGAATAGCGACATTGTGGAGCAAGTCAGGATGTTTCCCCTTCAATTCAGCTGCTGTTATCGAAGGGTCCTGCTTCACCTCACGTAGCAAAACCTTGTCAGTCCGAGCAGTTGTCTTCTTCTTGCCCCCAGAGCCAGGTTTGCGAGGCGGTGCAGTGCCGGGAGGGAGTGTGGTGGCTGCTTTTTTGAGCTTAAAGAGTGACACACGGCTCACGTTCAGATCGGCAGCTACACGCTTTACTGGCACTTCCTGCTCCAATAGGGTTAAGGCACCGGTCTTCTCCTCCATTGTCAGCTTGCTACGCCCCATTGCGATGGTATGGTGGTGTCTGGTAGGGCATCAAAGTCAGCAGAAAGGTGAAAAAGATGCGGCCTGTGGGGCAGGGTAACACAGATGTACACTGCCTGAGCTCTGCAAGCACACTTAAACTGAGCCTGGCTGGAAGTTGCGAGGGAGCCCTGGCTGGAGGTACATGCGTCATACCAAGATCCTTCCACTACCTATATGGTGGGGAACGGGGTAAAAAAGTTAACCGCGAAATTTGAGTTAACATTTCCATTGCGTTTAAGAGGTTAACATTTACTTTGCGCCCACGGTACAATATTAAGATATGCCCTTATAAATATTTTTGTAAATAATTGTAAGGTATTTTTAGAAAATTGATAAGGATTTCCAAAGGGATCTTTCCTCTTCGGAGAGTATAGAGTACGGCCATATTATCCGTATATATTCTAGCATTTGGGAAAAGAAGGCAAGCAATTAAGGCGGTGGCATATTCTAACAAGTATATATTTGTTAAGGTGTTAAAGAAATAGGTAGGCCAAACAATGGAAGTGGCCCCAAATTTGATAGCCATTCCTTTAAAGAGGCGTCACAAAAACTTTACACCTATTAGCTTTCCTTCTTTTCCAGCGAACCTTTTTTGTATGAATAAATGGTTCCACAAAACATACCAGGGGGTTTTTATGAAGGCATAATTGAACCTAGCAAAATGGGAGATTTATGAAACCAATGATAAAGTTAAGTAAACCCCCGAGTCGTAACCAGAATTTGTCCTTAAGGGACGGATGATTTACATATTTTAGGGCACTGCACAATTTATTTTTGAGAGATATGGTTATTGATTAGTTCATTGACTGAGGTTAATAATAAGCCTGAGGTAAGTAAGTTGTTTACAAGGTAGAAGGATTGATTTTTGATAATTAATAGCCAGGCTGGAGTCCAGACATGGTCTAACCAATTAAGTACGTTATCGACCTTGCCTATTACGAGAATATTGCCTAAGTATGTAAAGGTTTTTACTCCACAGATCTTAGCCCAGTAGTTACATATGGAGGACATTACATATTGCATCAAAAAAGGGGGTGCCCGAAAACCCCATAGGGAGTTTGGTGAATCTCCAACTTCCCTGGGTGTTTTAAATACCGAAAAGGGGACGGGCGTCCGGATGAAGATTAATATGATAAAATCCGGCTGTGAGGTCAATTTTTATTCCAAAATCACCCAGTTGAATTTGGCTAAATACCTTTGCTATGTTAGGCAGTTGGAATTTTGGGGATTTAATTTTTCCCATTAGGCTAGACAGTCGTAAATGGCACAACTGAGATTACCTGGTTTGGGACCTCCAAAGAGTCTGTGGGAGCACCTAATATTACTAGATTTTTCTAAAACTCCCACATGTTCTAATTGTGAGATTATAGGAAGCAACCTATCACTGGTAACACATTTAAAATGGTAACCTTTAGGATATATCTTTACACCTTTATTTTGCGCCACACGGATAATATTATTGACACTAGGCACTATTTTAAGTGATCCTATTTTTAACTGACCTAGGTTAGTATTTTCACTGGTCACTTTCCTTTGTCGAGGTTCCAGAGGATCCAACGATGGCGAAAACTCCTCAGCCCGGTTTCGTTCCTGATCATCGTTTTGTTGTCCTTGGTTGTCACGTTGTTGTCCCACTTGATCCTGTTGTTGTTCCTAGTCCGCATTATCTTCATCCAAGGCAGGGTCGTCGGCCTCAAAGGGATGAGGTGAATCAGCCCCGAGGTCGTCCAGTACATCACCCTCTCAAAAGTGGTCAGGCTCAGGAGCAGCCAGAAGACCATTGAGAGGGATGGGAGGCGGAATGGGTAACCCGGGTTAGTTGATGTCAATAATACGGGGTACTTCCAGGCCGGGTAGGGGGATAACCCCTATCATGTCCGTGCCTGGCCAAATTCTGTCTTGTGGGATGCCTGGTTCGGCCACCTTTAAGGCATCGAGTTCTGAAGCCGCATTTTGGAAGTTACGAAGCGGTGCCAATGTTGGGTCCGCTTCCATGCGGGTGACAGCTGGGTGTAGAGGGACAGGCACTACAGGTGGCTGAACCTCGGGTAAGGGTTCCAGATCCAGGTGTTGGAATTCCTGGCCTAGGTCACCTAGCTCGTTTTCGGGTTGTCTTCTATTTTCGAGTTCCCTGAGCACTCTTCTTGCCAGGCCTAGCCCCACGTCCGCGGCCAGTTCTGCCTCGCGAAGCCACTTGGGTGGCGTACGTTCTGGAGTCGGTCGCATATCCCGTTTTTGCTTTTAGAGCGTTTTCAGAAAGGGTGAGGTTGGCACCAAGTGTGGCGCGTTCCCGACTATCAGCGATAGCCGGGCCCCAGCCGTAAAACAGGACGATATAGTATAACCTTAAACGCTGGAAGAGATGTTCGAATTCAATTCCTCCAGGTGGCGGCGAAATTTGTAGAGGGTTATAAGTGTAGCTATATCCTCCCGATCTCTCCGTTTAAACTTTTGGGAGTCCAAGTTCTCCTTAAGTTGGGAAACGACCTTATCGTATTTGGTAGGAGAGTCCGGCTGGTTAGGTTAACGAATCTTTAAGCGGGACGAACCTTTATCCACATGTACTGGTGTGATGAGGCCTCCTTCGTCACCTTCTTCGTCTTCGCTGTCGCGGTGGTTTTGCGATGACGGTGTTTCGGGGGCAACCGGGTCCTCACGTTGACGGGAGGTAGCCGGCCGAGGATCCTCGGAATCCGCAACCGCGTGTGATGAGGGAACCACCAATGGAGGCGCAGTCTTCCTTGGAGTATACTCTTGGGTGGTATGTTGTCGGGTAAGTCTTTTAACCAACCCTGTGATAGCTGCTTCTTCCTCACTAAAGACTTGAAGGATTTGTTTCTTTCAGGCTCTGCCTGAAAGGAGGTATCTAAAGTGAAAAGAAGAACGGAGACATCCTGCCGGGTGTAAACCGTGCATCCCCCAGCCCAGCCCCCATCTCGTGGTGTTGGGGGTCGCAAAACCCTTATACCCCGGGAGGGCGGGCAGGGGGCACGGGCCTAGCATAGTCTCTTGCAAAAAGATAGCTAACGGGGAACGGGACGAGACGAGCCTCCGCAGCTCCTCCCAGTTGGCCCGGAGTCCACGGCAATTCCATTGAAGGAATATGCCCTCCAGGCCTAGCTCGGAGGAGACACGGGGGCCTTCCTCGAACAGAAGACCCTCACGGGAATGGCCGTACGCTTCCCGGAGGCAGAACCCGGGGTGCTATTGGCTGGGCAATGCGCTGAAGGCGCTGTCGCCTTCGAGGACTTATTGGGTCAGGTTGGGCTCGGCATGCAAGTCTTTTCCTCCCTCCGCCTCAAAACCTTAGGCGGGCGTTGCGGCTTCGGAGGCGGGAGGCCCTCTTTTCAAGGATCCACCGTCTGCGAGCCACCCAGCGCACCACTAAGCGTGGGCGAAGCTCCTTTGTTGCTGTCCTCCTTTCGGGGGGCATCTTTAGAAACCCCAGGGGATGGCCTGACGACCAACTTCAGGGGTGTTGCCTCCTGTGAGTCTAACGACTCGGTGGAGGTGCGTGGCCGTTTCGCCTTACGGGAAACGGTCACGCTGGGGGAAGTGGGGCGAGCCCTGGTTTTAGCCGGGGTTGGGTGTGAACCCTTTGTGCTGCAAGCTTTACCAGGGGATCACCCGGGTTGAGTAGAACCCGCAGAAGGGCTCCGAATGGACGCGGAAACCGTGCTCGTTGGCCTGGATGGGCCAGGAGCAGAGGGTGTCCTTCTAACCATTGAGGTGTAAGACGTCCCAGGCAGAGCGGGGCGCGCCAGGATCAAGTCCTTAGCCTCCTGCGGAGTGAGAGTCTATCATGTGCCTGAACGACCAGGATTTCTTTCCCAAGGTGATATGTACCACATTGCTTTCAAGGTGCGGGGTGCGGCTCTCCGCAATTGACACACACAATTTGGACTTATTGTGTGCGGCCTTAGAACAATTTACACAGATTTCGGGTAACCCCGACTTTGCCCGTCTACATGAGCGATTCGTATGGTCGAAGCGGTGACAGTAATAGCACCTCCGTAGCAGTGGCACGAATGCCTTCATGCGGTAACGGTACCAACCGGCATACACTTACTCAGGGAGCTTGCCACAGTCGAACGTGACGAAGAGTGTAGGGGTGGGTCTCGAGGCCCCTCCCTGTTTTCTCATTACACACTCGACCTTGACCACTCTGTGGTCGGCCAGCTCTAGACTGATATCTTCTATGGAGTAGTCCACGAGTTCCCTCGCATAAACTACTCCTTTCACAAAGTTTATGGTAACGTGCGGCGTCACACTCACCGGGGTACCATCAAGTGTCCAAAGAGCACTTATCTTGGCCGCCTCAGAGGGATCCGCCGCATTCACCAGAAGGCTCCTATCTGAGAAATGGGCCACCTTCAGCTCTCTACCAATTATACCAGTTGAAGCTCTCCTCTGATGGATCATGTTGCCCTTGGCCAACATGCTGCCATCAGTAGAGCGAAGGTAGGTAATCTCTGAATGAGGGGCCCCGACGTAAGGTAGGCTCCGCTCTGCGCACTTTTGTTTTTTTTTTGTGGTTACCCACCCAGGCAAGCACCGGGGCCAGATGTGCCAATCTTGGCTTGGTCTCGTTCAAGGATGATAACGGCCCCGTCTGTCCCCACGGCCCCCGTGGAGGGAGAAAAGACCCCCCCCCCGCCGAGTCTTATTATTATTAGATCTTTTCTTTTTAGGAGAGGAGGGCAGGGAATGGACCCTTCCCCAGCAGGAGCCATCAGGCCAGATGCGCCGGCCTCTGCAAGGTCCTTCGCCGAGATGGCGAAGGTCCCAGTAGTCGTCGGGGCAGCAAGCGGAGGAGGAGATCCCTCCATTGCCTGTGATTTCTTAGCAGCCCGACCCTTCTGGAGAGGGCCCCGCAAAGGAGCAAGCAAAATCCGGCTCGGTGTTTGATGCCAAACCCGAATCTGCCCCCATGGAAGGCCCCACCTTCTGAGGCTGGGCTACATCAGGGAGCATGTCTATCTTAGGGGGGGGGGGGCTCCATTTGGACATCCCCCCCACCATGACATCACAGGTCATGTCAGTTTCGTCCATGTTCTTTTGGGAGGCATAGGCCTTCACCCCCACTAGATTTAATATATGGGCCAGCAGGTCTTTAGAGGGAAGCGGCTGATGGGGCCTTTCTTCCCTCTCCCCCCCTTAGGGGTTTTGCTCTACTGAACCACTTCAATGGGGAGCAGCCGGTTATAGGCTGCCTGCTGGCTTTCCTAGGCAGTCCCCTGTGAAAGCAAAGGTGGGACTGCCAGATTTGAGATGGAGTCACGTGGTGACTCCAAAGAAGCGGGTGAGGGGAAGTCCCCTGGGAAACCACAACTGGGGGGGGGGAACCTCCATTTTCTCTGCGGAGCTGCCTGAGGGCGGCTCCATTGTTCTTAAATGGGAAATGGGGAGATTTTGTGTGAAAGTTTTCATCCTTGGGCATGGTGCCCCTTTTTTTTTACGGGATGCAAATGCTAATCACCCCCCGCAGTGGCCCGCTCTGCAAAGGTTGAGTACAGGCCTGGCAGAACCAGGTGCTATGACCCCTCCCGCCTAATGGCCTAGCAGTCCCTCAGCATGGCGGCTTCACCTTGGATGTGGCGTAAAATGGATAGTGTTTGAAAATAGAAAGGAAGAGGAGGTGAGGAAGATATGGGAGGGGATAAAGCAGGTTATTAAAAAACCCACCATCCTAAAATGGAGCTCAGGTGTGAGGGATAATTGTCCCCTCCCTCCTCAGTCCCGATCTGGGATAGTTGGCTGAGAAGAAAGTCAGCATCTACCCTGTGAAATTAGAGGCTGACCAGAGAAAGTTGTGGGAGGTTGTATCAAAAGTGAGGAAACAGGGCAAAAAACAAGTGTCTGAAGGAAGGAGAGGAGGCTAAGCTGGGGTCAGATGGGGTGCTGATTCCCATCAGCACGGCAGCCAGGATGGCAAATCACCGCACCGCTTACGGGGGGGCACATGGAAAGTAGATACTATGACCCACTAATGACTTAGGAGGTTAAGAGAAAAGTTTCCATAGCTTGACATCTATCATGACTTGTGGATAACTGTTCCATAGAAGTAACAAAGGTAAAGGTCTACAAAACAATATTCCCCCAAGGCAGTTGAGGTATCCAGGGAGTCCTCTGGGGATGACTGCACATACGAGGGGTGGTCAATAAGTTTTGCAATTCATTGGTCACGTCTGATGGGCGTCCTGGACCGGGATCATCTTCAAGGGACTCACAACCATGGCGGAACTCCCTATTTCAGCGAGCAATGGTTGCATATGAAGATGCGGTGTCGGTGTACACTGCAACCATGCGTTCATGGATCTCTTTTGCATTCTTGCCTTCCTTGGTCAGAAAATTCGATCACTGCGCGGTGCTCAACCTTCTCCATTGTTGAAAAATTTGTGACTGATGATCTGCGATCAGCTACTGCTTCTTAAATAGACGAGGCAGGAGCGTGCGGCTGCAGGTCCTGACTTGTCATAACTTGTCCTAACACCCCCACAAACAGCTATCTCCCTTCCTGTTTTGCCCTGCCGATTCTCAAAACTTATTGACCGCCCCTCATATGTATCAGGTGTAACAGGGTCCACAGGCATTGGGGGTGGCATACAACTGAGAATTTGGCTCAGCAATTTCCAAGACACAGGACTAGTCAATCGTGTCTGTTAGAGTGTGCATTCAGTTTTCTAGCAGCCTTGTACAGATTCAGTTGGAAGCCAGGCCAGTTATAAAGGCATCACAGACACTTCTTCCTGTAGGTGTCCACAGAGACTGCATAGAAATTGCATTCTTGGATGAACTTTAAAAGGGAGTGCAAAAACATCGATAGATTTTTCCTTAGCATGGTAGCCAACAAGGCTGTAAAGCTCACCTGCCATAAGCAGTAGAGCCTTATGCATCTAAGAATGGCTACAAAGAGGTAGTCAGTCCACCATACACAAAGAAGGGGTTACTGGGGCAAAACTGATCTTCCCATTAATCACACCCCAACACCCAGGACCTCTCAAGTCCTAGTCTCTTGCAACCTGTAGGCATTATTTATAGAAGTTCCAAAGCTTCTCTTCTAACACTGCATGATGTAGCTGGTCAGGTCCTTAAACATGGACAAAGGGTTGAGGGGATAATTTGAAAAAAAAATGCTGAAAGGGAATGAGGAACCACATTAACTTCCCACAGCCCTGTCAGAGTTCAGCTCAACCAAGGGACAGGGGTTCCCTTATTTGCACTCAATACAGAGAGAACAGCTCCTCCCAGTACCAAGTGCAGGTAGGCAAAAGGTGGAGGGAAAAATCATAGAGAAAAAAAAGTCAAGTAAAATTATAAAAATATAGCATTGAGAGTGCATCAACTTTTCCAGGCCCCATAATAGTTCAATTTAACCAAGTAATGGTGCTTTCCCAATTTGCATTCTGTAAATGATGTGATCTATTATTGCGGTTTACTATAGTCTTGTTGTCGATACCTCAATACTAGGTGACCTCTTAAGGTCCTGTAGAAATAACCAGTCAGTCCACACCCATCACCCACTCTATCAAGATAACGACCTACTTAAGAAAGAGCTATAGACACAACAACTTTACCCTAGTTTCTTATCACAGCCTAAATTACATTATTCCATTTACTAACCCCTACTAATAACTTATTGTGTCAATTACTACCACATCTGATAGGCCACGTTGTAGTAGTTTGGTTGTCTCCTCCCCTCCCCTATGTCTAATCTCTTTCTTCTTTTGCAGAATGTGTGTGTGTGGATCGTGTGATCACCGTCTTAGCTTTGTGTGTGGGAGACTCAATGGATCTCTATCGTGATCCCCCATTCATCTCTGTTTTATTTTTAGGCGGATTCTTTCAGCTAATATTTTTGTTTAGTAATAGTTTGGAAGTCATTAGTTGTGACTGAAGAAGGAAGAGCCGCCTAGATAGAAGATAGGTGAGTGAAGATTGTGTGAGAGTGGATATGGTTGAATGTGTTAGGAGTAAAGATGTTTGAGCGTGGCAGTGAATAGGTGACTGAATGTGCCTTCTCTTTTCCAGTTCTGTGGTACCGATTTGTTTCCGACATCTGGCTTTTGGAGACGGCTGAAGCCAATCCTGACCCTGTTTTTGAGATGTGTATGATTCCTGGTGGCAGTAGGAAAAGATGTCTGTAAATTAGGCCGGTGCAGTATTTGTATGTGTTTAGTTTTGGGTGGTGTGCACAACGGACACTTACCAGAAGTGATCAGTTTTTGGTGCAGTAGTGATCTTTCCTCTGGGTTGATGTCTGCAGGAATGTCATTGAGGAGGGAGTTTAGGCCCAAAGATTGCATGCCTTGCTGTGTTGTATGTAGAGGAATGGCTTTGTGGGTGATGGGGGCTGCCTGGAGGGATATTTTGGGGTGTGTGTAATATGTCCTTCTATTTTAGTAATGAATATTATGTAATTGATTTTGAAAATGAAAGTAACATAATTTTAGTAATTACACTCACAGATGCCTAATTCAATCAGTTCTCACAAAGAAAATTTCAAACTTCAACTCCTCCAATGGTCAGTTCAACTCTAATCCATAGATTAAGCAGAGCTTTAATCTGCCACCTGTTTAAAAATGCTTTCCACATCAATCATTTGTTAAATTGTGGCTTTGTATTCTTGGGTTAAGTTTTTTTCAATATTCACTAGTTTGTCAGCAACTGAAGATGACAGATCTCTCTGTTGATACCTGGTTTTGCAATAAATTGATCCTAGATACTGTGGTTTTAGCATACATTTAAGGGCAAACCAAAAGAGTCATGAAGTAAATCTCAAGCAATATGTGATTTTAATTCATTAAAATATTCAATCACTTACCAATATCAATTGCAAATTGTTTAGCTTTCTTTATATTTCTGAAAACTACACTTGTATCAGGGAGCTGAATGCTAGCAACATATGACTGGTTATTAGACATCTTTGAAAATAAGTGTTCTTGAAGTTATTGAGCCAAAAAAAAGCAAAATCATATGTAGAAATGCTATAAAAATTAATTCTCACAAAATAGATGCCTAGGAAGTAAAAATGGAAGATAATAAACCAATAAATACTTAAACTTTTAGTCATATAATTTTGAACAAATTTAACCCTAGACAGCAGTAAATTATATTGATTTTTTTGGTCCTTTAAAGGCGCTCACCTAGTGGCTGCCACAAAGAACATAGTCACTGAAATCAAACCAGCCAGATGGTTGGAAGGAGGCCCACCTCCCTCCAGTGCCCAAGCATTCGACCAACACCAACCTCCTCCCAAATCTCAAGTAATCCTCAGTTAGATATACACAAAACTATCCCAAATGCAAGGAACAAGTGGTAGTGAGCCTGCTTGTCCCAGTACTAAGAGAGTAGCATGCTCAAAAAATCCCCCAGTCTGGGACACATACCAAGAATGTGGTGGACAGTTTGGGGCACCATGCAGTCATTGTTGGAAATGCTCCATCAAATGGTGGTACATCGTGCAAGTGGCACATTGTGGTACATCATGGCAAGTGTGCTTGATTTCGAGATGACAGAAAACAATCCAACCTTATTTGCATAAATGACATCCAAGAAACTGGTGTGTATTTTGGTTTAAATAGTGCCTTTTGGGACTTGCATGTTGATGACTTCATTGAAAAAATGTATTTTATACTCAAATATTATTATACACTTTTCTTATTCACCTATAGCAATGCATTTATAATTTTACATTCTCCATTCTTTTTAATCTTGACCAATATGCACATGTGTCAGTGTATTATTTATGACACACTCTTTTAAGTTCCTTTTCATCTTTTCGGATATTTACAGTAACTACTATAGGTATAGAGACTATACCTATCATTACTGTGACCCATTAAAAAAAAATGATTGTTTACAATTTGAGACCACTCCCAAATTGAAAAGTCATTCAACATATAGTTTAAGTAAGTAATCACCACAAGTTTGTACAAACTGCTTGAAGAAAAAACGAACTTGATAAGAGCCAATGGATATTCAGTAAAGAAAGTTCAGGAAGTGACACATCTACAGCTCAAATTTCACCAGAAACAACAACTTGCAAATAGACATTGAAGAACCATATCTTCAAAGGGAACAGCTGAACAACACTCTTGAACGTCTTGATGTTACACCATTCAAATTACATAAGTATCTAAACTTTGAATATGTACCTAGTAACTACTGGTAAAACATGTTTGCATTGTTTGTATATTTGTATCATTAATTTATTTACTCAGAACAAAAATGGCTGATAGTAGAACTTACAATATCTTTTTAAAATAACCTCAGCAGTCACAAAAAAGCTTCAACATCTCTAAAAAAGGGAACAGGAAGATTCCTTATTTGTAGCTATCATTGGAAAATGATGTTGGTCCATCCAATAAAGAAGTTCTTGTGGAGAAAGAAAATAAAAGGTATGGAAGAAACTGCTAAAATTAGTTAGCTATAATTATAATGCCCTGAGTATGACTTGAAACTACATACAGTGGCAAGGCTCTGATTGGGGACTTTCAAGAGTTTTAGGGATAGTGGATTTTTTTAATTTTTTTTTTAATTATTTAAGGGGCTATCTGGCGACTGCCGACTTAGGCATAAGTCACCGTAAACAAACAGCCTAGTTATAGGCTACTTTAAAAAATTGAACAGGAAAGAACAATAACAATAACAAAGCAAAAACAACAACAATTGAACCTAGTTAAATGAAAGGGAGAAGGCCGGCCTCCCCCAAAAAGTCAACAAGTCCACCAGTCAAAGTGCACACACTCGTCCCAAGTACAAGGGACAGGCGGTAGCGACCCCGCCCATCCCGGTACCGGGACAGGTGTCGTGCGCGAAGATCACCCAGACTGGGACGTTCGACAAGAATGTGCCGAACAGTCTGGGGGACGACGCAGTCGTTGCAATAGGGCGCGGGCGAGCGCTCCATCAAATAGCGATGCGTCACACGAGTGTGTCCGATTCGGAGACGACAGAAAGCAACCTGAAGCTGCCGCGGCATTGGGGGATAGGTCCATGGGAACAGTCGCGGTGCAATGGCACGCAACTTTAAGTTCCCTTCGACCGTCTCCCATCTTCTTTGCCAAGCAGTCCGAAGAGCTGCCCGTATTCCTGCCATGTAGTCAGTGTGAGGAAGAGCGAAACGCTGGTCCGGTCGCAGAGTCCTCGCGGACTCTTTGGCGCCCTCATTCCCCGCAATTCCTACATGGCCAGGAACCCAGCAGAAGATAATCTCGACATCTGCCCGGCAGGCCAAAACCGTGGCGTCACGGATATTGCGAACCAGGAGATGCAGAGATTCAAATGCCCCGAGAGCACTCAGGGCGCTCTGTGAGTCGCTATAGATCACAATCCGGTCTCCGAACCGGGCATGTCGCGTAATCTCCCGTACCGAGTGGTGTATTGCCACCAGCTCGGCGGTTAAGACAGACGCAGCGCCTGGTAGAGCCCCGCTGACTTCAAGCAGAGGGGATACGGCGTGGAAGCGGACCCCCTCTTGGGACTTGGAGCCATCCGTATACACTGGCACGGTTCCAACGTGACACGATGTGTGCACCAAAAAGGTCGAACGCAATACTACCGGCGCCGTACAAGCTTTGGGAGCAGAGGCGTGGCGACAAATAGCCAAATGTGGTACCCTCCAAGGTGGCGTCCTGGGCAGAACCAGGGGCGCCACCGGCCCGAGAGCTATATCTAGCTCTCGAAGGAGTTTCCTGGCCCTAAACCCAAAGGGCTTAGGGTATGACTGGCGTCTCTCGGCGGCATAGGCACCATCGAGATCAGTTGCGGATGCAGTGAGAGCTGTTGGCGACTGAGGGAGGCGCCGGGCTCGCGCGTACAGGCGAGTGATGCACTGCACGCGGCGCAGAGCGAGTGGCATCTCCCCAGCATCGACCAACAGGCTCTCAATGGGGGAAGTGCGGAAGGCACCGGTCTCAAGGCGAAGGCCGGTGTGGTGGATCGAATCCACCTTCCGCAATAAACGCTCGGCTGCGGATGCATAAAACTCGCATCCGTAGTCGAGCTTCGAGCGAACAAAGGATCGATAAAAAAGTAAGGCGGTAGCCCTATCAGCGCCCCAAGCGCTGAACGTCACGGAACGGAGAATGTCCAGGGCGTGGGTACAAGAGACCCTAAGGCTGCGAATATGAGCCTCCCAGGTGAGGCGTCGGTCGAATACATGACCAAGGAAATGGTGCGACTCAACCACATCCAGGCGCACCCCATTAAGAAACAAATCTGGATCGGGGTGAAGCCGTGGATGGCGGCAGAAGTGCACCACCTTAGACTTGGCCAAAGAAAACCGAAACCTGCGCGCTTCGGCATAGCGAGAGACGCGGTTCAATACCTGTTGGAGTCGACGCTCCAGAGTTAGCATCTGGGCCGCGCCAGAAGAGATCGAAAGGTCGTCCACGTAGAGCGTAGTGAGAACATCTTCCGGCAGCACCGAGGTGATGCCGTTGATGCTCAGGGCAAAGAGTGTGACACTGAGGACACTTCCCTGCGGGACACCCTCTTCCTGCTCCTTTGGGCCGGAGAGGGCTCCCCCCACCCGTAAGCGGAATCGACGATCTCGCAAAAATTCAGATATAAACATTGGGAGGCGTCCCCTCGCCCCCATCGTGTGGAGAGTCTCCATGATACCGTATTGCCATGCGGTATCATAGGCCTTCTCCAGATCTACGAAGGAAAGCTTCGCAGACGGCATTTTCCAGTGGGAGCAGAGCATCCGACGTGTAGTGGAACTTACGGAAGCCGCACTGTGCAGAAGACAGATGGCCTCCGCTGTCCAGGAAATAGGCTAATCTAACATTTACCAATTCCTCCATCAACTTGCACACGCAAGAGGTTAGAGAGATTGGGCGGAAACCGGTCGGAGTAGAGTGATCTCTCCCCGGTTTGCGAAAGGCGAGCACAATAGCGATTCGCCAGGAGTCTGGGAGAAGACCTTCCACCAAGATCCTGTTGAACAAATCTAACAGAAAGGCCATGCCTCGCTCACCCAGGTGTCGAAGCATGGCGTACGGGACATCGTCCGGACCATGGGCGGTGTCCGCGCACGAAGCGAGAGCGGAACGCAACTCACTCACAGTAAACTTGTCGTTGAAGGGTTCTCCGCCTCTGGAGGTAAAGTCCAGCCGGCGGCCTTCCGCGACATGACGACGTGCATTGAATGCTGGCGGAGCAGCATCCCGGCTAGAGAATGCGGAAAAAGCGGTCGCTAAGGATTCCGCCACGGACGCGGGGTCCGAGATTGCGGTCCCATTCTCCTGGAGAACGGGAGGGGGGTCCTGCGAGAACTTGCCCCGAATCCTTTTGACTCGCTTCCACACCTCAGCTAAAGGGGTTTTCCCGTTAATTGAAGACACATATGCCCGCCAAGAAGAGCGGCGAGCGTGCTTCGAAATATACCGGAACCTAGCCCTAGCCCGACGAAATTCAGCGACAGTGAAATCGTTCGGGCGGCGCTTATAGCGCATGTAGGCATAACGCTTCTGTTTGAGGGACGTCTCACACTCAGCAGACCACCATGGGAGTGGTCGGCGTGCAAAACGGCCAGACGTCCTAGGAATAGTAGTCAGGCCCACGGCGATGAGGTTGCCGGAGAAGAACTCAACGGCCTCATCTAGCGACCTAAACTCCTCGACTGAGATAGACAATTCAGTCATTTCCTGAAATGCAGGCCACCGCAGCGGCGCCAAGCAACACCGAGGTGGTCTCTCAGGCGGAACTTGCCCTGAAAATGATATTTGAATGGGAAAGTGATCACTACCATGGAGGTCATCGACCACCACCCAATCAAAATCAGACTGGGCATCCGAAGCGCACAAAGATAGGTCAAGGCAAGAAAATGAAGCGGTTCTCGGACAGTGATGCGTAAACTCATCCACGTTTAGGACACCCATCTCAAGCTCTTCGATCAGATCGGCAAGGACTTGTCCCCTGGGATTTATGGAGTAATCTGCCCAGAGAGGATGCCTGCCATTCAGATCTCCAAGCAAGAGATAGGGCCTCGGCAACCGTGCCACGACGCGGCGGAAGTCCCCTGCGTCGAAGTCAGCTGATGGTGGAATGTACGCAGAAATGATAGTATACCTCCTATCCAGGTGCAGCTGCACAGCCACTGTCATCCCGCGGTGGTGGGGTCGCAAGACCCTTATACCCCAGGAGGGCAGGCAGGGGTCACGCGCCTAGCATGGTCTTCTGCAAAAAAATAGCTAACGGGGAACGGGACGAGACGAGCCTACGCAGCTCCTCCCAGTTGGCCCGGAGTCCAGGGCAATTCCATTGAAGGAATATGCTTTCCAGGCCTAGCTCGGAGGAGACGCGGGGGTCCTCCTCGAATTGAAGACCCTCACGGGAATGGCCGTACGCTGCCCGGGGGCAGCGTACGGCCGGACAAAGCGCTAGAGGCGCTGTCGCCTTCGAGGACTTATTGGGGGAGGTTGGGCCCTCTTTTTGAGGAACCACCGTCTCCGAGCCACTCCTTTGTTGCTGTCCTCTTTTCGGGGGACAGCTTTAGGAACCCCCGAAGATGGCCTAGCGACCATCTTCAGGTGTGTTGCCTCCTGTGAGTCTAACGACTCGGTGGAGGCGCGTGGCCGCTTCGCCTTGCGGGAAACGGTCACGCTGTGGGAAGAGGGGGGAGCCCTGGTTTTAGCCGGGGCTGGGTATGAACCCTTTTTGCCGCCAGCTTTACCAGGGGGAGCGCCAGGGTTGGGTAGAGCCCACAGAAGGGCTCCAAATGGGCGCGGAAACAACCGTGCTCGTTGGCCTGGATGGGCCAGGAGCAGAGGGTGCCTTTCTAACTACTGAGGCATATGACGTCCCAGGCAGAGCCAGGCGCGCCAGGACCAATTCCTTAGCCTCGCGGAATGAGAGTCTATCCTGAGCCTGAAAGGCCAGGATTTCTTTCTCAAGGAGATATGCACCACATTGCTTCGAAGAAGCAGGGTGCGGCTCTACGCAATTGACACACTTGGCCACACACAATTTGGACTTATTGTGTGCGTCTTTGGAGCAATTTACACATACTTCGGGTGACACCGACTTTGCACGTCTACATGAGCGATTCGTATGGCCGAAGCAATGACAGTAATAGCACCGCTGCGGTAGTGGCATGAATGAATTCACGCGGTAGCGGTACCAACCAGCACGCACCGACTCAGGGAGCTTGTCACAGTTGAACGTGCCGGAGTGTAGGGGTGGGCCTCGAGGCCCCTCCCTGTTTTCTCATCACACGTTCGACCTTGACCGCCACATTGTCGGCCAGCTCTAGGGTGATGTCCTCAATGGAGTAGTCATGAGTTGCCTCGCATAAACTACTCCTTTAACAAAGTTCATTGTAGAGTGCGGCGTCACACTCACCGGGGTGCCATGAAGTGTCCGAATAGCACTTATCTTGGCAGCCTCGGCGGGATTCGCCGCATTCGCCAGAAGGCTCCCGTCCGAGAAACGTGTGACCTTCGGCTCTCTACCAATTGCACTAGCTAATCCTCTCCTCTGATGGATCATGTTGCCCTTGGACAACATGGTGCCATCAGTGGAGCGAATAACGAGGAAGCGTTTGAAGCCAGCGGGCTCGAAAACGTCAGGTAACCTCTAAATGAGGGGCCCCGATGTCCTCGAGGCTCTGCCCTGTGCACTCTTGGTCTTAGTAAGGGGCTCCGCACACGGGGGGGGTAGAGGGGCTGGATGTGCCGATCTTGGCTTGGTCGCCTACCAAAGTGGTAGCAGACCCATCCATCCCCGCAGACCCTGCGGATGGAGAGGAGCCCCGAGTCTTCTTTGTCTTTCTAGTCTTTTTCTTTTTTGGAGAGGAGGGCGGGGAATGAACCCGCTTCTCACCTCCGCCGGCAGAAGCCCCCATGCCAGATGGGCAGGCCTCAGCCAGGTCCCTCTTCGAAATGGAGAAGTTCCTGGTTGTTGTGGGGGGCACCTGTCAGAGGAGATCCCTCCCCTCCTTGTATTGCCTCGGAGCCCTCAGCCGTTTGAGGAGGACCTTGCATAGGGGCGGACTCGGGTTCGGTGCTTGGCGCCGAGCCCGGATTCCCCCCCATGGAAGGCCCTACCGTCTGAGGCTGGGTCTCCTCAAGGACCATGTCTATCATAGGAGGGGCCTCCAGTTGGCCATCCCCTCCCAGGACATCGCAGGTCCCCTTGGCAGCGTCGAGTCATTTGTGGGGAGGCACAAGCCTTAACCCCGGAAGGTTTAATATCCTTGCCAGCAGGTCTTTAGAGGGAAGCGACCGAAGGGGCCTGGCTTCCCTCTCCTCCCTAAGGGGGTTTGCCCTACCGAGCCACTTCGATGTGGAGCGGCTGGCTAAGGGCTGCCTGCTGGCTTTGGTGGCAGTCCCCTTGGAAAGAAAAGAGGGGACTGCCGCTGGTAAAAGGGAGGTGCCCGTAACATAGCCCTAGCCCTACAAAATTCACCGACAGTGAAATCATTTGGGCAGTGCTTATAGCAAATGTAGGCATAACGCTTCTGTTTGAGGGCCATCTCACACTCGGTGGACCACCAAGGGAGTGGTCAGCGTGCAAAAGAGCCAGACGTTCTAGGAATAGTAGTCAGGCCCACGGCGATGAGGTTGCCAAAGAAGAACTCAACTGCATCATCTACCGACCTAAACTTATTGTCTGAGATAGAGAATTCAGTCATTTCCTGAAATGCAGGCCACCACGCCAAGCATCACTGAGGTGGGCTCTCAGGCGGCATCGGCCAAGAAAATATTTGAATGGTAAAGTGATTACTACAATGGAGGTCATTGACCACCCCCAATCCTGCAAAAAAAATAGCTAATGAAGGACCGGACAAGATGAGCCTCTGCAGCTCCTCCCAGTTGGCCCGGAGTACACGGCAATTCCATTGAAGGAATATGCCTTCCAGGCCTAGTTCGGAGGAGACGCGGGGGCCCTCTTCGAACAGAAGACCCTCGTGGGAATGGCCGTATGCTTCCTGGAGGCAGAACCCCGGACAAAGCGCTGAAGGCACTGTCGCCTTCGAGGACTTATTGCGGGAGGTTAGGCTCTCCATGCGAGTCTTTTCCTCCCTCCGCCTCAAAACCTTAGGCGGCTCTGACAATGGACAAGGGGAAATTACAGGGAGATTTGGGGGGGGGGCTATCATCATTTGCCATAGGGACCCTATTTTTTTTTATGTGAAGCAATTGCTAATCACCCCTCACAGTAGCCCGCCCTGCAAGGGGTAGCATACGGGGCTGGCAGAACCAGATGCCACCAGCCCCCACCTGGTGGCCTGGCAGTCCCTCAGCATGGTGGCTCCACTTTGGACACAGCATAAAATGTATAGTTTGAAAATAGAAAGGAAGACGAGGTGAGGAAGATGTGGGTGGGGATAAAGCAGGTTATTTAAGAACCCATCATCCCAAAATGGAGCTCAAGGGTGAGGGATCATTGTTCCCTTCCCCGATTTGGAATAGTTGGCTGAGAAGGTCAGCTTCTACCCTGTGAAATTAGAGGCTGACCAGAGAAAGTTGTAGGAGAGGTTGTATGAAAAGTGAGGAAACACAAAGGTCTGAAGGAAGGAGAAGAGGCTAAGCTGGGTGGTGAGCTTAAATCATTCCTAGTGGACTTTGCTCCTATTAAGGAATTAATCCTTATGGGAGATTTCCATCTGCCAAGCATCGACTGGTCTGGTGACGTACGTGCCCATTGCCTCCACTGCCCATGACGCATCCTTCCTTGACTGTTTTATGTCTGGGTTTTCAACAATGGGTGACTGAGCCTACTGACATAAGAGTAGACAACACTCTTGACTTTGTCTTCACTACTGAACACAACAGGGTCGCTCATGTACAACTCTATCCTCCCTTACCCAACTGTGATCACCTACCTGTATCCTTCACCTATACCTTTCTTGGTCTCACCCTGTGGTATAGGGAATGTGAGTGTGTATGAGGGAATGTGAGTGTGTATGAAGGGCCATTCTCCCACCTTTTTTATCCCAATACCCTCTCCCTCCCTCTGTGCGAACGGGGTGGAATAACTGGAATTTAAATTTTGTTGTTTTTTTTTCAATTTTTATTGATGTTTGTATTCTCTTTTCAGAGATATTTTGAAAAAAAATCTTTTGTGAAATATAAATATAAAGATAAATATTGAAAAAATTGCAAAAGCTATAAATTAGAATTTGTTGTGCATACTTGGATGTACATTTAGAGGTAAGATAGTTAATGAATTTCCTCGGGTAGTGCCCACTTATTGATTTCCCTTTCCTATATAGTAAATGGATCGTAAATGGGCATATCATTTCTTTTAGAGAGTGGAAGCTTGGACGGACTGCAAGAGGGGTTCTCTAGGCGAGTGCTCCGCCCAGCCCTGAGATGGAGGGCTTTCATACCTTGCTTGACACCTGCATTGGCTGACGAGCCTGCCCCCTTTTATATTGGCCTAATACCACCCACCTCCAGTGCCCAAGTGATGTGATAGTCCTGTGCCACTTTTCATTCAGTTGTTGTCAGTTTTTTTCTCATTTCGTTGTGATATATTGAGTAAATTTGTTCTCTTCGCCCATTAGAAATTTTGGGGGGCATCTTGTTTGGATTGGGGAATTTGGCCTCATTTTGAAGTGTGCACCCTTTTCTTGTAAATATAAAGGACTGTATATACAATCCGTTTCATTCTCCTTTGATTTCTCACATCCGAATTAGTTTAGGAAGCGGGTTGGAACGATTGGGATTAGAGCATAGATTTTCGGCCGGCTACAACCCCAGCCCAGACTCCCAAGACAATTATACTAACATAACATAACATAATTTCATGGATGACAAAAGCCACGAGGGTCTATCAAAGGTCATCCACATCCGTCAAAACCCACCCACAAAAGGCACCATCGCCAGGGAAAGACAAAATCAAAGTCCCCCCACAATATAATATAACAGATGACAAAAGCGACAAGGGCCCATCATAGGTCATCCGAGTCAAATGGCCTCTTTTTTAAAGCACCCAAACTCCCAAGAAAACTACATCCAGAGGATTGCGTCCAGAAACAAGGTTATCATCAATCAAGGCTTGTCAAGAACTAAATCATGCAGCTATAGATATATACAAACAATATTAGATTGTGTGTTTGGGGAAATGGTCTTCGGTCCGATTTGTTTGAGTTCCGTGCTCGCATCCTCTGCATTCACTTTTTGTGAATGCATATGGGTAATTATCAAGCCATGAATAATGGAATTCTGGAGTTGGACTTTGATTATGAGTTCTCAAGCAGGTCTGTAGAGGCTGCGTACAGTAGATTTTTAGAAATACTACAAGTAATGATTTCTCTGTACGTACTTAGTAAACTAACCTGGGCAAACATGTAGACGAGCGGCCCGGCCGTAAAAAAATTATTTTGTGTAAATATTATCGTTCACCCGTTTCTGAATATTCATGCGCGTTTGAGTCGTCTGATGTCATACCTCACCCCCAACCCCTATTATAATTGGCAAAACGATTAAAGGCGCTAACATGTTGTAGTTAAAGCATTTACCTATGTAAACGTCAAAACATTATAAAAATTAGGATTATATACTGGGGGGCTATACCCCCCAGACCCCACCCACAATTTAATGAAACTCAGGATCATCGTAGTGCGGTCCACGCATCGTGTTTATCCCCCCATGAGCCGTCCCCTATAAATGTACTCCAAAAACGTGAATGCCTGGGTTCATTATAGGGTGATGCGACGGTCATGGGGCAGGAAATCAGATGTTGCCAAAAATGCGTTGTCCTCCTTTCTGGATATAAATTTAAGTACAGAAATTATTCCTATCAGTCACAGAAAGCTTATGAATCCCACCTAATTTTTAACCTAAATGCTAAGCTTAAGCTATTCCATGCTTATATCCACAACAAGAAAGTGGGACGACCCTCTATAGGACCCCTTAAGCAACCCTCAGGTGGAATTTGTTCTTCCAACCAAGAAATGGCGGATCTGTTTACCAAGGCATTCTCTTCTGTATATTCTATCAGTAACTTGAAAATCCGGTGGAGCACCAGAGCTTTGAAGGTAACCTGAGTAATTTAGTTATAAATCTGTCTGATGCTGTCAATGCTCAGCGTGATCTCAACCCCTCTAGCAGTATGGGGCCTGATGGAATCCACCCCTGTTTGCTCAAACATTGCTCCTCATCCCTTTCCTACCCCTTTCTCTGGCTCTTCCATAAATCAGTCCAAACTGGAGAACTGAATCAGTCTGGAAGTCTTCACTAGTAGTCCCCATCTTCAAGAACGGTGTGTGTACTTCCCCCTAAATTACAGACCAATAAGTCTCACTTCAGTGTCCTGTAAGTGTTTTGAGCGTATTATTGTAAACAATTTGACATGTTTCCTCGTAGATAACAACCTATTAGATTCTAACCAGTTTGGCTTCCACAAGACTGACTTAGTTGATGATCAGCTCCTTGACCAAGGAAACATGGTTGACCTCATATTGTTTGGTTTGGGGCAGGTCAATAGGGGACGCATTTAAATTAATGTGAGGGTTAGGATTAATTGTCCTGTCATGAGTAATCCTCTGGATGTAGTTTTCTTTGGAGTTTGGGTGCCTTAAAAAAAGAGGCCGTTTGACTCGGATAACCTATGATGGGCCCTTGTGGCTTTTGTCATCTGTTATATTATATTGTGGGGGACTTTGATTTTGTCTTTCCCTGGCAATGGTGCTTTTTGTGGGTGGGTTTTGACGGATGTGGATGACCTTTGATAGGTCCTTGTGGCTTTTGTCATCCGTGAAATTATGTTATGTTGTTATTAATTAAGGTTTGGGAGTTAATTAACTTGTCAGTGATTATATTATTTATAGCTTGGTTTTGTAGGTTGGATTTTAAGATAGATGCACAGCTTGTGTGATTTACCTCTTGGGAATTTTGTATATCCATAAGTTACTTTATCACTAGTAGGAAGAGGAGCAATTTATACTATTATTTTGTTTTAGTTGCATTTTTGCTCTCTCATAACTAATATTTTATGTTTTTTGCTATTGTTTCAATTTTCCTGGCTTCCCTGTATACTCTGCATATCCTTTAAAGGTTGAGACATATTTAAATTGCAATTTGCACATTTCAAGGTTTCTCTTGGGCGGTCTTTAGCTGAGTGGTTATTGATACATGGTATGATGGAGCGAATGTGAGTGTGAGTGTGTGTGTGTGTGAAGGGCAATTTTCCGACCCCTTTTCCCAATACCCTCTTCCTCCCTCTGTAAGAAGGTGTGTGTGAATGGGAATGAGTTTGTTTTTTTTATGTATAAAATTGATTTCCATGTTATTAAATGTTTTTTTCTTTCTTTCCAGGCGCCATATTCTGGAAAGATAGAGAAACCTTATAAATTACCCCTGCAATAGAAGCTAACTATTTATTATTGTTAAATACCAAAGGCCACTAGTATTTGACAAAGGTTCAAGGCCGTGTTCTGTCTGACTTGGTTGAGTGTAAAATAGTATAGCTTTAATGACGGAGGGCTTATAATAGCCACGAAAGCGTGACAAGGTCAGTTAGCTTAGACCAAGCTCAGAGGTGCTAGTTTGTTTTATATATGAAGATTTTGTTGTACCACGTGGGGCCTTTCTTTTGGGTAAACATGTAGACGAGCGGCCCGGCCGGAAAAAATTATTTTGTGTAAATATTATCGTTCCCCCGTTTCATTTCTGACGTCATACCCCACCCCAACCCCTATTATAATTCGCAAAACGATTAAAGGCGCTGACATGATGTAGTCAAAGCATTCACCTCTGTAAACGTCAGAATATTCTAAAAATTAGGATTATATATTGAGGGGCTGTGCCCACTAGACCCCCCCAATCTAATGAAACTCAGGATCATCGTAGTGCGGTCCACGCATCGTGTTTACCCCTCTACGAGCCGTCCCCTATAAATGTACTCAAAAAACGTGAAACATTTTTTAACACGGACGAAATAGTACATCTTATCGGCCGGGCCGCTCGTCTACATATTTACCTTCTTTTGTTGTTTATTTATGACTGTTGTAGTCCAAATTTTTGGGGTTCGATTTTTTTTTATAGAATTGTTTCTTAGGATCGATTGTTAGGATTTATTTTTCTGTGTATAGGAAAATTAGCTGTTTATTTGGTAATACTTCAGATTCGGGGCGCACGGTAGGTGGCGCTGTTAGTAGGCTACAATTTGGGGCTACATTTATCTCTTATGACGTCACACGGTAGCTTCAGATGTGACCAATAACGGCGTTATATTTTTTTTGTTGTTTTGGGGAATTGTAACTTTTAGTCTTTATTATTTACTAAATATCTGCGCCTTTGCTCGTTTATAGTTTTTTCTAAGTAGGTGAGGTTTCTTGATGTCTTTTATTCTTTTTTTGTTTTGTTTTTGTATTTTTTGTTTGCTGCGAATGATAACAGCAAATAAATAGGACCCGTTTTGCAAATGTTTTTGTTTCGTTATGGTGTTTTCGTGCTCTCCATGTGCTTCTTCGTTATTCGAATTTGGCTTTAGTTTGTATAATCGCGAAAAACTTTTAGATTATCTGGAGGCACATAAACTAAAAAATAAACCTATAAAAGTAAGAATTGTTTGTTATTAGGTTAAGTTTTTCTGCCAGTAAAAAAGCTGTTGGGAGGGGGAAGAACCCAGTAAATTCAAGGGGACTGCTCTTGGGGGAGATATCAATGCGGGAGGGGGCCCCCTGCGATGATCCTGAGTTTCAATCAATTGGGGGGCGCAGCCCCCCAGTATATACTCATATACAAAAAAATATAACGCCGTAATTGTTCACTTCTGACGCTACCGTCTGACGTCATAAGACATATATTGTAGCCTATAAACAGCGCTACCTATCGTGCGCCCCCAAACTGAAGGGTTAGCGTATATTTTTGTGTGAATATTAATGAGATCTCCAATTTAATCACCCCTCTCTATTGTAAATATTATTGTATTTTTTTGTAATTAAAGAACTGTATATACAATCCGTTTCATTCTCCTTCGATCACGTCTGAATTAGTGTAGGAAGCGGGTTGGAACAATTGGGATTTGAGAATAGATTTTCGGCCCGCTACCATAAGAGGCATTTTACTTTTGATCTACAGGAATTTAGAGAATGTCCATATTTCTGGCATTTAAAACATTGTATTGGTTGTGGAATGTAATAATTTACAAAGAAGTTAGTGTACAATATTTGGTAAATATGTAGATTGGCGGTTCGAACGATGGGACGTAATCTATTTTGTCCGTGTTCCAATATGTTTCACGTTTTGGAGTAAATTTAAGCGCACTGCTCGCGTGGGGGTAAACACAATGGGGTGACCACCCTACGATGATCGTGAGTTTCAATCATTTGGGGGTCTAGGGAGCTGTGCCCCCCAGTATAGCGTTTTTCGTTTGGTTAGTTTCGGGCATTTTTCTTAAAAAAAATGTCGCTGGGTATATTTCAAATAGGACTCCAACGAGCATGAATATTCAGGCAGGGGTGAACGAAAAATAAACAAACAGAAGTCCACATTTTCGGCCGAGCCGCCAATCTACATATTTACTCAATATTTTAATTATTATTGGCTTGTTTTCAACAGAAAAGTCCATTTTAATGAATCGTGTTGGAGAGTTGTCTTTCTTGATTCTCTTATGAATACGAGGCATTGATAGTATAGGATAGCCTTTAGAATTTAATTCATTTTTTATTTCAACTACATTTTCATTTAAGCAATTGGGCCAATAACCCCATAGAATTTTGGAATATCTAACAATAATTTGCATGTTACTTTCCATTGACCTAGTGGAAAACCTGCACTGTCCAAGAAGATATCTTTAATCTTAGTATTAGTACTGATTATGCAATTTTTTGTACGGCGGGTAATAGTTACATCATGATACTGAATATCATTAAGTAGATTACTATTTCAAAGAGCAACACTAAATTGAAGAGGTTTGTCATTGAATTTATCCTCTTCGCTTACAGGAGATATTAAATATTTAAATTCCAGGTCTATATTATCAGGTGCGAACCCACCCGGGTCGTCCTTCATTTTGGAGGGGGTTTACTGGTGACCAGTAGGTCTGTATGGCCTCCTATTTATAAAGTAAGTGCAGCAAACATTAATTACTATTAATATATAAAGAAAAATGTAAATTTGTAGATTGGCGGCTCGGCCCCAAAAGTGGATTTTTGTGTGTTTATATTTCGTAAACCCCTGCCTGAAGATTCATGCACTTTTGAGTCCTATCCAAAATGCCTGAATCTAAACAAACGAAAAACGCTGTTTACTTACTTTATTGCGGTGGGTATACTTCTGAAATAGTGATAGGGAAAACGTGGAATCTTTCTTTAATTCCCGTTTTGGTAAACGGGAATCGCTTGCAGAAAATGGCGATTGCGAGATAGGGGTCGAACTGGTCGCTTTTTCTTCCGTATGAGTCACATTTAGTTTTAGAACATCTAAATTCAAAATGAGGAGTGATATCTAATGCCCGGCCACAAACCTTGCAATTGATTTTAATTTTAAGTAAATTATGGAAGTCTAAAAAGGTTAAAAATTTATCTCGATCCGAAAATAGAGTTGATAATTCAGCAATAGACGACGGGGACTCTTCACAAACGGATTCCACTTTCAAACTGCGTAAAATGCGTCTGTAGTACACACAACTGGCTAAAAAAAGTAGTTCCTTTAAACGATCTAGTTTAGTAGATTTAAATGTATAAAAAAGGTAATAAAAATAGTATATTGGGGAAAATATATTGACAAATAAAAATGACTCCAAATGAGGATAATAAAAAGATATTAAGTGAGAAACAAAATAACAATTCAAATCAGTCATTTCTGACGTCAGAACCCCACCCCCATCCCCATTATAATTCGTAAAAAGATTAAAGGCGCTGAAATAATTTGGTAAATCATTCACCTCTGTAAACGTTAGGACATTATTCTATAAACAATTATGATTATATGTACTTGGGGGCTGTGCCCCCTAAACCCCCCTAATTGATTGAAACTCAGGATCATCGTAGTGTGGTTCCCCCATTGTGTTTACCCTCAAAAGAGCCGTACCCTTAAATGTACTCAAAAAACGTGATACATTTTGGAACACGGACGAAATAATAGTTCCCATCGTTCGAGCCGCCAATCTACATATTTACCAAGAAAATTTTAATTAATTATTGGAATAATGTTAGTTATCCAGAAATAATTACAGATTCGTCACTAGCACCGATCTCTTCGCCATCCGGGCCAAGTGCCTCTCTCCAATGAACCAGTAGATAGGCTAAATCTATAAGTTTTGTTCTATATTCTAACTAAGGGTAGAGGTATGTAATGACGTGATCTATTATTGTGGTTTACTATAGTCTTGTTGTCGATACTTCAATACTAGGTGACCTCTTAAAGTCCTGTAGAAATAAACAGTCAGTCCACGCCCGTCACCCACTCTATCAAGATAACGACCTACTTAAGAAAAAGCTATAGACACAACAACTCTAGCCTACTGTTTCCTATCATAGTCTAAATTACATAACTCTATTTACTAACCCATACCAATAACTTATTGTGTCAATTACTACCACATCTGATGCGACACGTCATCCTCGGTGAGTGTTCTAAATAATAGTTATAACCTAACTGATAATAGATATACTACAGGAAGTATGGTGCGGTTTGCAGAACCGAGGCTTCAATCGGGTACACTGAGGGCATTCAGAGCACACCCTCCTCACATCTTCCATGGAATAAGGAAGATTTCTCACTCTTACAAAATTAGCAAGTCTTATTGCACCAGGGTGGCAAAGTTGAGCGTGGAGTTCAGATAGTTTCTCGTTATTGACAGTAGCTCTACAGTGATCACGTGAAAGAGTGTTTGCAGGAATGTTGTATTTACCAGGACGGTACACGATGTCATAATTGTAGCACCCCAACTCGATCTTCCATTGTTGAATTTTATCATTCTTGATTTTTCCAAGTCAATTCGTACGGAACATAAAGTTGACAGCCTGTTGGTCAGTAACTAAGGTGAAACGTCGTCCTGTCAAGTAATGAGACCACCTCTTTACAGATTCCACAATTGCATATGCCTCTTTTTCTACTGCAAAGTGTTTGCGTTCAGTAGGAGTGAGGGTGCCAGAGAAAAGGGCAACTGGACGGCCTGCCTGATTCAGAGTAGCACCAATGGCTGTATCGGAGGCATCAGTCTCAACTACCAAAGGAATAGTTTCATCAATCGAGTGCACCTCAGCCTTCCAAATCTCTTCTTTGAGATCATCGATGGCCTTCAGGGACTCTGGACTCAGAGGAAAAGTGTCAATGGCAACAAGAGCTCTGATCTTGTCAGAGAATCGGGAAACCCACCGCAAATAATAGGAAGACATACTAATAACACGACGTAAGGAAGTACGGTCTTTAGGGATGGGTAATTACTTTAATGGACGTAAATGTTCAGAATCTGGTTTGAGAGAGCCATGGGTTATTGTGTAACCAAAAATAGATTTTTTTTTAAATGACAGACTTAGGCTCGTTGAAGGTAAGGTTTTGGAACCGGGTATAAATATAGGGCCATTGTGCTATGAACCTAGATAGAAACTTTACAACAAACCTATATCTATAAGATTTTGAGGAGAGTTATTGAATCGTAAAAAATGGCAAGAGCGGCTAATCTTACCACGAAGTTAGGTTTAATAGTTAGACACGAAATCGTTAAGGAATGGAAGAAATACAACGAAGATACAACACATTATATATTATTATAGATTAATAAGAATGGAGCATATTTGAAATTATATTGGTTGAATTTGAATTTAATTATACAAAACGAACATGAGTTTAACACTGAATTTTTGTTGTGAATAAACTTGGCGTAATGTAGATAGGTAATGGTAAGTATGTGATAAGGTAATGGCAATAGGTAACAAGGTAATGGTAATAGGTAACAAAGTAATGGTAATATGTAAAAAGGTAACTAATTAAAATGTAATTGTAACTAATTGAAATGTATTTGTAACTAATTGAAATGTAATTAAAATCACGAATTGTGGTTAAATGTAATTGAAATAATTTAAAATGTAATGAAAATAATTGACATATAATTGTAATTATTAAAATCACGATGGTTAAAAGGGGAAATGTATGAGAGTCTGGAAAAGGACGTACAAAAACGTGAGTACAGGTTGTTATCTCCTTTGGCACGAAAGGTTTCTGATTAGAAGACACTTTGGGGGCGGTCAGCTTAACTTCGGACATCGCCCGTACTAAATTACGTACGTATGCAACAGGATGAACATAAGATGGTAGAGGACGGTCAAAAGAAGAAAAAAAATGACCAAGAAGACGAAGTTGAGTATGTCGTAGAATGGACTCTCGACGATATACCATATATAACTATTCGTTGAGGGAACTTATTTAATTATCTTTAGAGTGCATGGATGTCTAGGCTGGCCGATATTATGTATCTTCGATATGCTTAAGAAGTGGAACTGAGCTCAAGGATAATAATATTGCTATCATTAATAAAATAGAGTTTTATTAATAAAAACTATCAACAACACACAAAACGGAAAATATTGACATAAACAGAGAATTGGAAAGGGTCTTGGGAAATCTAACTAATCCGAGGATTAAGAGATTTAAAAAGGTAAAACAAATATAAAGTTAAATGGATGGGATGGTTCGCTAAACCATTTAAAGCACAGGATAGAGTTGACAAAAGGGTTAAATACTCAAAGGTAACGTTCGGCTTACGTAATTATACAGTGGCGGCAACAAAAAAAGTGACATGTGACAATTCGGGAAAAATGAAACAGAAAAATGTAACTTACATATTTTATTATGAATATTTCATGAAAGTTAATACTTGGTCATGTTGCCCTTGCACTTGATGACCATTCTGAGTCGATTGGGCATTGATTCAGCGAGGTTTGCGAAGTAGGTGGGGTCGATCGTAACCCAGATCTTCTTCAGTGATTCTATCAGGTCCTTGATGCTGCCGGATGCTGTCTCTTGAACTTTGGATTTCATCAGATTCCAAGCATTCTCAATAGGATTTAGGTCCGGGGAATTACCAGGCCACTCCAAAACACTAATATTATTATCATTGAAGAACCTTTTTACTAACTGGGACCTGTGAGCAGGGGCACCATCATGCATGAAAAATTCACACCGATGAATTTCCCAAAATGGCAGCATGTGCTGCTTCAAAACTTCGAGATAGTTAGTCCCCCTCATGGTTACATTCTTGGGAAGGAAGTACAGACCTCCTCTGCCCTTGTTTCCACTAAAGGCACCCCACACCATCACACTATCAGGGTGCTTCACAGTTTTCACGGTATATTTTGGGTCATACCGAGACACATTGCTGGGACGACGCACGATCTTTGACTCTCCTCTGACCAGCCTAAAGGTGCTCTCATCACTGAACATCACCTTCTTCCAATGGGCAGCTGTCCAATGTTTATAGGTCTTGCAAAAATTGAGCCTTTTCATCTTCATAGCCTTGGTAAGAAGTGGCTTCTTGGCAGCGCGGCAAGCCGGTAGGCCTAAGTCCTTCTGTAAGCGATGACGGATGGTCCTGAGGGCGACGTTCTAGGGAAGGTCTGGGTGTTTTTTCTTGATTGAAGCGGAGGTTACAGAAGGGTCTGACATCACTTCACGCCTTAGGATATTATCAGTCCTTGGAGATGTCTTCCTAGCTGCACCAGTGCCCTCCTTCCTCTTTGGTATGGTACCTGGTGGCAATAACTCAGCTGCCCGTTTTAGGCGATAAATCGTATTTCTTGAGGTTCCTAAATCTGCTGCTACATCAATAAAAGACTTTCCCTGCTCTAATAGGGTCAAGGCACGGCTTTTCTCTGTCATAAAAAGCTTTTTCCGCCCCATTGTATCCACTTGCACAGAAGTTATAGCACGTCAAATGTAAGCACGAATGCAGGAAATCAGCACGCTGGAGCGTTGTACACCAAAACCTCACTGTACGAGCTCAAACGAGACAGTGAGTTCCAATAAAGCGCAGTTCTGTTGTCTTAGCTCAGGAGAGTCATCCACTCGTGGCATAAGCCCCGCCCCTTTTCATTGGCTTGTTGGCAAGTAAAATCGTGAAAGCGATTTTATGTATCGATTTCTATTGCCAATATTCAATGTCACTTTTTTTGTTGCCGCCACTGTACTTGTTGTGCAGAGGAAGGGGACGTGAAGGAATTTCCGGTCCGCTGGCGAGTTCCAGCAGAAGGATGGGGGGAATTAAATGATCCTGACGTAGCGTCTTGGAAATGAGAACTGTTTCTTGACGAACGGCTTGAAGAACAATGGCTGTTCTACGTTGTTCTCTTCTGAACAACAGGGGGGGGGGTGAGAACCGTCTCGTGTCTACGGGCTCGAGAACAATGGCTGTTCTAATGTTGTTCTCTTGCGAACAACAAGAGGAAGGGAGAGAACCGTTTCTTGGCGAACGGGCTCAAAAGAACAATGGCTGTTCTACGTTGTTCTTTTCTGAACAATAGGGGTGGGGGTGAGAACCGTTTCTTGTCAACGGGCTCAAAAGAACAATAGCTGTTCTAACGTTGTTCTCTTTCTGAACAGCAGGGGGGGGGGGGAGAACCGTTTCTGGTCAACGGACTCAAAAGAACAATGGCTGTTCTAATGTTGTTCTCTTTCTGAACAGCAGGGGAAGCCTTGCTCGACTTGGCGTCACGAAGGCTCAAACCTTGGCACTCAAGGGATATTGTCCTTCTTCTGGACAAGTGATGGTGAATCTCGAGGTCGAGGCCCCTTGGCGCATAAGGTGAGAGTGGGTCGTAATGATGTTTTGCAACGAAAATCTGGATCTCCAATCTCATCTTAGTGGTAAAGTTTCCAAATAAATAGACGGGGACATCCCCTTGGCATGGGGGACAATGGAGTGGGAGCTTCGAGGGAATGCACAGCCGAACCTGAGAACAATGCCTTATCTGCCCATAAGTCTAACTCAATCTGGCGAGGTCGGCGCATGGGGCGAACGGGGGAAGATAAACCTCCTTGTTCAAACATTGACTTAGGTGGCTGCGATAAGGCGCCCAGCTTCAAAGCGAAGATGCACGTGGGTAGCATCGTGGTTTTAAACAACACGTGATAACGGTTGAAATTAAGCGGCCTCAAACCGTTCTATCACAGAGTACCATAGACAAGTTCCGCCGCAGAGCAAGCCAAATCCTCTTTCAAGGATGCACGTGTAGGGGTGCAAAAATGGATGAGAGAAATTCCTTCCAACTCGATAATATAAATGGCCGATAAAACTTACCAATCAAAAACGGACTAAAGCCAGTCTTGAGGCTAGAGTATTCGCGTTCAAAACCAACGGTACCGCGTTCGAAACTCAACAGTTCAAAAACTTTTATGAAGAAATCTCAAGAAAGAAAACGGAAGAAAACGTTCGAAGACTTACTTATCAAGAAGCCCAAAGAAATCATCAACTCAAGATAAATGAAAAAAAAGGAAGATGCATTAACAAAATAAAACGAAGATTAAGGACCTGTGTAGGGGTGCGAAAATGTATCAGGGAAATTCCTTTCAAGACGATAATATAAATGTCCGATAAACTTACCAACCAAAAACCGAATACAGCCAGTCGTGAGGTAAGAGTATTGCCGTTCAAATCCAACGTTACCGCGTTCGAAGCTCAACAGTCCAAAAACTTTTATGAAGAAAACGCTTGAAAGACTAACTCATCAAGAATCAAGAATAAAAAAAAAATTAGCCCCCAAGATAAATGGAAGAAAATGAAGATGCATCAAGAAAGCAAACGCAGATTAAGGACCAATCCAGCCAAGAAGAATAGGAAGTCAAGAAAAATGTGAAGACAAATGTTTGAAGGGCCATCTTAAGAAAATGGAAATTCAGAAGAAAAAAAATGGATTCGAGGAAGACAACGTGCTTCGAGGAAACCAAGTGAAATGCAAGAATACTATTGATAAATAAATAATAGGGGATAAGAAAGAAAAGCGCCCCCCCCCATAAATGATGACCCTCAAAGGCCGAACAATCTTCTGATCTTCGTTACAAGTGCACCTGCCCTCCTACTAGAGATTTAAGAAAAAGTGTTGCTGGGAACTTCGGAGACCCGGGGAAGGAGAAACCATTACTCATTGATTAGAGACAAGACTTCGTTCACTCTCCTCAATCCCATTAAATTAGCTCCACTCATCCCGCAGACTCGGAGGCTGTAGGAGGAAGAGCTTACTACTCCTCAATTAAGAAATCCAAGACTAGTCTCCCCTCAATCCTCAAATTCGCTCCGCTTTCTAGAAAGGGACCTGTGTAGGGGTGCGAAAATGTATGAGAAAAATTCCTTCCAACTCGATAATATGAATGGCCGATAAAACTTACCAATCAAAAACGGACTAAAGCCAGTCGTATGGCTAGAGTATTGGCGTTCAAATCAAGAGGTACCGCGTTCGAAACTCAACAGTCCCAAAACTTTTATGAAGATCTCCCAAGAAATAAAACTGAAGAAAACGTTTGAAGGACTAACTCAAGAATCAAGAAGAAATCAGAAGACTCAAAACAAATAGAAGAAAATGAAGATGCATCAAGAAAAGAAAACGAAGATTAAAGACCAACCCAGCCAAGAAGAAAAGGAAGTCAAGAAAAAAGTCAAGACAAGCGTTTGAAGAGCCAACTTAAAGAAATTAGGAATTTCAGACAAGAAGAAGAGAATAGATTCGAGGAAGACAGCCTGCATCGAGGAAACCAAGTGAAAAGCAAGACTAATATGAAAAATATAAATAAATGGCGGTAAGAAGGATATGCCCCCCCCCCTACACGAATACCCAGGAGAATCAAGAGTAGCTTGTTTACCCAAGTGTTGTTGAGATCAGCGGAGCGTACGCTTGCTTTGAGAGTCCTGTGCAACCCCTCGACCTTTGCGTTGCTTTGGGGATGATAGCTAGTTGTACGAAGACGAAAAGAGCAAAGCACTGACATTAGTGCATCCCATTGGTGGGATTCAAATTGGCTACCACGATCAGTCATGATCGTTGAAGGAACCCCAAAACGAGCAACCCATGCTAAGACGAAGGCTCGAGTTACATTGGAAGCTCTGATATCTGAGATAGTGATTGCCTCTGGCCAACGAGTAAAACGATCGATCATTGAGAGAAGATAGGTGCAACCACGTGAAAAGTGCAGAGGGCATACCAGATCGATGTGAACGGCGTCAAAACGTGCCGATGGAAGAGATAAAGCAGCCAGAGGGGTGTTTGTGTTGCGTTGACACGGCAAACATGCGCGGGTCCATTTGGCTATGTAGGCGTTCATACCTGGCCACACAAAACGTTGTGTAATAAGCTTGCGAGTTGCTCGAATGCTAGGATGGAAAAGACCATAAGTTTGGTAAAAAATGTGCCGACGGTAAGCGAGAGGAATGATTAGATGAGGACATTCAAGCAATGAATAGTCAACCAGAATACGCCTGGAAGGAATGTCCGGCCTTTCGATTTCGCGAACGACGAGTTGAGAAGTGTGGTGCAGTGTTTGCTTTTTTTTCATCTTGTTCTTGGGCGATCGCTATTGTCGCATGATCGATGGGCGCAGTGTGGGAGCATTGCGTGCCCGAAATCGATGAAATGCTAGATAGCGCGTCCGGTACGGCGTTTGATGAACCAGGAACGTAGCGAATATCGTTTGTCATTTGCAGGATGAAGTCAAGATGACGGAAATCAACGGCAGAGTGCACAGCAGAGGGGCTACTAGCACCTAGGGCACCAACCAACGACTTATGGTCGGTAAAAACAGTAAATTCACGCCCTTCCAAGTATTGGCGGAAGTGGCGGAGGGCGAGGTAAACACTAAGGAGTTCGCAGGAAAGCGTACTGTACCTCTGTTGAGAAGGAATAAATGCTTTAGAGAAGAAAGCGAGCATTTGCCAAGAGTCACCAGCCTTCTGATGCAACGTCGCACAAACATAAGTAACGGACGCGTCCGAAGCAACCGCTTATGGAAGCTCCTGGGCAAGGATGGGCCATGGAAAAATCGGAAGCCATAACCTCTTTCGTTCGAAAGAAAGCCTCGCACGCTTCGGAAGACCAGGATAGAGGAAGGTTCTTCTTGGATTTAGAAAACAGATCCTAGAGAGGTTGCTTGATATCAGAGATGTTGGGAATGAATCTGTGGTAAAAGTTTACCATACCACAAAATCTACGAAGTTGCTCGAGTGAAGAAGGTCGAAAAAAATAAATCCCGAATAATTGCAACTCTATCCTAGGGAGGACGAATTCCGTCAGGGGAAATATGGTGTCCCCAAAAGAGAGTTATGTGACACCAAAAAGACAATTAGAAGTGTTGAGTACGATACCATACTCTTCTAAACGAGCGAAACCTGACGAAGGTGAGAGAGATGTTCCTTTAAAGACGAAGGTGCTATCAGGAGGTCGTCTATGTAGCAAAATACAAAGGGGAGACCGCTCAAAACTAATCTATAAACCGTTGGAAGGTCTGAGTACTGTTACGAAGACGGTAAGGTATTCGCTTCATGACGATGGAACCGAATGGCGTGGTGATAGCCCTATTCGGGAAGGTCATCTGGGTGAATAAGGATTTGGTTGAAAGCACCAACCAAATCGAGTCGAGAAAAGATTGAACAACCGAAAATAGCATAATTAAAATCAGACAGATAAGGAAGAGGATATCTATCTGGAATGGTACAAGCATTGAGTCACTTTTAACCACCCACAGCCCTGAACTCACCCGGCGTAGACTTTGGCACTACGTGAAGCGGTGAAGCCCAGGGGGAGGTAGATGGAAAAGCTATTCCAGCCTCCACCATAAACTTGAACTCCTGCTTCATTAGAGCAAGTCTATCCGGGGCAAGTCGACAGGGGCGTGAGAATACAGGCCCACCTGTCGTCTCTATCCTATGAACCACATCGTGCTTGATAGGCCTGTCCCATGAAGGTGGCAGACTAGGGCCAGGAAATTCCCGCAGGAGTTGTTGTAAGTGTGCGGCAGTTGTAGGAAGACGAACAGACAGATGAGAACTCTGCGATGGAAAAAAACGAACCAGAAACGGTCAGAGTAGTGGTTCTGTCGACAAGCTTGCGATTGCGAGAATCGACCAAAAAGTCGTGAGCCGAAAGGAAATTGAGGCCCAAAATTGGAATGTCGACCTCGACGACGATGAAGGTCTATGGAAATACAGGACGTAACCCAAGAGAGAGCTTGAGGTTACGCCTTCCATATGTCCTTATAACCGAAGAGATGGCCGCTTTAAGGACAAGGTTAGACAGGCAAGCTTTGTCGTCCGGAGAGGTTGGAATGAAATTGCATTGAGCACCCGTGTCAACCAAAAATGAAAAACCGGAAAGTGGGTCGTAAATACTAAAGGGAGGATCGACCTGAGGAAAAACTGAGCTTGCAAAGGTGATAGACCCACGAATCACTTGCGTTTTTAGTTTAAAGGATTATGCTGTGCTGATTGAGCGTTTGAGGTTGGTGAAATGAGGGTATGTGAGGAAGTGTGAGTTGAAAAACGTACATGATGTTGGTACGTGCATGGGTGTAAGCATTTTTCTGCAGTTGCACCAAACCGGCAATGGTACCAGCACCCATTTAACATTTGGGGAAAAGAACTTGAGCAGCATGATTTGTCGGAGGGTGGAAATTTTGCGAATAAGGATCAGGTGAAGAACGAGGATTAAATGCGTAGTAGAAGCTACAAGGCTGTACACAACGTACGGCGTTGTTACCATATTTAGAATGATACCAGCAGATACCCTGAGTATTATCGTCAGGATAGGCGGAATTGGGACGAGAATGCAAATGATTCTGCCATGCCTCACCTCTTGAGCTGGAGTTCCTTCATTAGATTATTTTTCGGGAGGAAGAACGGCACCTTCCCCCGCCTATACCCTACTCACGACTGTGCTCTCGCTGCACCCCTTATCGCACCTTTAGGGCACGAAGATCGCTCTATATCCTCTCCAACACAGCAGCAAGATCCTGTGCCGGAGGGGGGGGGGGGGATGACCGACGTGCGAGTTCTGGTCGGTCGTCTTAAGACTCCCTCGGTAAACGAACCTTCTAATTACTTAATTATATATTCCTGGTGTATTTACCAACCTAACAAATCGCCCTCAGAGCCGCCGATCGAGCCGTATAGAGAATAGTGGCCCGCAATTTATTATAAATGAACAAGTGCGTATCTTAAACTCGTAAAGACCACCCGAACCTAAATGTAGGCCGGTTGGAAACGGGGCTAGACCAACGAGAGCATCTCACCGTTTTGAAATTACGTGCTCTAATAAATTTGCCTTATTAACTCCAATCGAGGAGAAACAGAGAGTATTTTAATCGGTGACTCTTTAATAAAGAACCAGGATTCTGAATTCGAAGCAAGAAATCCAGCTAAGCGAAAGAAAATCTGCCTACCGGGGGGCAGAATAAACCACGTGGTTAGTGAAATTAAAAGACTGACGAGCCATGTGAAGATCGAGCTATCCTCACACTCGCGGGCGGAAATGACGTACACCATTTTGACAGCTCGACTACTGAGATTGATCATCGAGCAAGGTATCTAATTATAGCGGCCAAAGCGAAGGCGAATAGAGTTGGAGTAATTGGGATAATTCCAAGATTAAGAGCGACTCTGAGAATGCATTCAAGGTCACTTTTCACTAATGAATGTCTCAAACGTTTATGTCAGGAAATGGGAGTTAAGTTTTATAATTTTTGGAATGATTTTCAGGACAGACCGTCACTTTTTTTTAATGATGGTATACATTTTAATTCTCTGGGTAATTCGAAGCTGGGCAGGATTGTAAATGAGAGCCTCCGCAACCTCGTACGGAAGTTATTTGCCCCCAAGCCATAAATGCGCCGAACGAGATTTCACACCGCGAGCAGGAAAACGGTTCAGTCATACGAGAGAGGGACGTCGGTATTTAAAAGGAAAATTGAAATGTATTTACGCCAATGTTCGGTGTTTGAAAAACAAACTGCCCCAATTTAAAGCCGTGATTCAGGAGGGCGATTACGATATCACATGTCTATATCGCGAGACTTGGTTAGATACAGCTTCTAGAGACTTTATTGCGGAATTTAATATGGAAGGGTACAAAATCCATCATAAGGACCGACTAAATGGAAGAGGCGGTCAGGAAATGGGAGTTAAGTTTTATAATTTTTGGAATGATTTTCAGGACAGACCGTCACTTTTTTTTAATGATGGTATACATTTTAATTCTCTGGGTAATTCGAAGCTGGGCAGGATTGTAAATGAGAGCCTCCGCAACCTCGTACGGAAGTTATTTGCCCCCAAGCCATAAATGCGCCGAACGAGATTTCACACCGCGAGCAGGAAAACGGTTCAGTCATACGAGAGAGGGACGTCGGTATTTAAAAGGAAAATTGAAATGTATTTACGCCAATGTTCGGTGTTTGAAAAACAAACTGCCCCAATTTAAAGCCGTGATTCAGGAGGGCGATTACGATATCACATGTCTATATCGCGAGACTTGGTTAGATACAGCTTCTAGAGACTTTATTGCGGAATTTAATATGGAAGGGTACAAAATCCATCATAAGCACCGACTAAATGGAAGAGGCGGTGGAGTTTTAGCTTACGTAAAAGAGGGGATAAATGCGATATCGATGGCCGCTACGACCGTAAATATGAAAAGCGAGGTTCTGTTAACTGAGCTCGAGTGTGCTAAAAATAATAAAATTAACTTAGCCGTTACCTATCGCCCCCCATCTCTAAAAGAATCAGGGAACGTACTACTCTTTGAGTGCCTTTTATCCATGGTGAGAAAAGGAAAAACAATAATTTGCGGAGATTTCAATTACCCTAACGTTAACTTTAAAAACTATACTTCGGATAAAGTTGGGGAGAGATTAGTAGATTTCATCCAGGATAATTTTCTTGTGCAGAAAGTAGAGGAACCTACGCGTGAACAAAATATACTGGATTTGATTATTTCAACAGAGGAAACTTTGGTAGAAAACGGTTGCGTGGGTGAGCATTTGGCGACGAGTGACCATAATGTAATTAGGTTTCAAATTAATACGAGGGTTGACGTAAAAGAGAGTTCACAACTAATCCCACGATTTGGGAGTTGTAATTTTGAAATCTTTCGTAACCGGATTAAAAGGATAGACTGGGGGAGATTTTTTGATAATAAAAGAGTACAATGAATGTACTCGAAGCTACAGCAAAATGTGCTCACGATGGATTCCGAGTTAGTTAAGTACGTTCGTCGAAATATGTAATGGAAAGTCAAAGAGAGCACCGTGGGTTAGCCCTTCAATAATTAACTTAATTCGGGAGCATAATAAAGACTATCAAAGTTTAAAAAAAAACGAAACGACAACAATTCAGGAAAAATACGTAGACGCTCGAAGGCTGGTAAAGCGGGCCATTAGAGAATCTAAGTTGAAATATGAAAAAGACCTTGCTATAAATTCGAAACACGAACCGAACAGGTTTTACAGTTACGTTAACAGTAGAAAGTCCATAAAGGGTTCAATAGGGCCGATCAGAGGTAAAGATCGTGTTATGACGGACATCCCAGAACAATTTGCAGAAAATATTAAATGAGCACTTCTCGAGCGTTTTTACTATTGAAGACGTGACGCAATTAGAAACACTAAGCGAGGACATAAATTTTGAAAGACAAAATACCTTATCCAACATAAATATAAATGAAGGGCAGATTCTCTCATATATTAATAAAATGAAAAAGTCGAAGTCACCCGGGCCCGATGGGGTGTACCCAACACATCTTAAAGAACTAAAAAATGAATTAGCAAGACCGCTCTGCACGATTTTCAATTGATCAATAGAGGAAGGCCTAGTTCCAATAGAGTTCAAGCGTGCTAATGTTACGCCGATATTCAAAAAAGGGGATAAAACTGAGCCTACTAATTTCTGTCCCATCAGTCTAACTTCTGTAATTGCAAAACTCTTAGAATCGATAATTAGAGATAGGTTGGTGAGCCATTGTGAAACAAATAATTTAATTGCAGACTCCCAGCATGGATTTAGATGGGGGCGCTCGTGCCTAATCAATTTACTCGAATTCTTTCATAACATGATTTGCATCTATGATGAAACTAAAGCAGCGGATATAATTTACCTTGACTTTAAAAAGGCCTTTGATACAGTCCCGCACGAAAGGCTATTGATGAAAATTATATCAATTGGGGGTGAGGGGCAACATACTTAAATGGATTAGATAACTGACTTGATGAGTACTTCAATAACGTAAATATAACATAGTAGGAGCACAGATTAAAATGTCATATATTATAAGGAGTTGAGGATTAAAATGAAATGATGAATAGAAAGATGCCAGCGACGCCTCCAAGCATGGAGTGAATGTGAATTTCCCTTTTATTTTTCAGTCTGTCCTATAAGTATATAATGTTCATCACTAGCAGGCGACGCCTGCGGGAGAGGAGAGTACTGTCCTATCACCCCCTCCCCACCTGGTTCGAAAAAGCGTGTTAGTGTATTTGAGGGATAGCTAAACCTGCATGTCAAGGGTACACATGTAGATAAGTGTGTACCGTAGAGTTAAAATAGTTAAATATATATATATATATATATATCTACATATATATATATATATATATCTATATATATATATATCTATATATATATATATATATATATATATATATATATATATATATATATATATATATATATATATATATATAACAAAAAAACAGCATGAAAAACAGCAGAGCATGATACACTAACGTTAGAATGTGTAAGCGGACTGGCCTTGAGCGGACCTTAGGTTCTTTGCTGGTTCCTATTTCTGTAGTTCCTCATTACTTAATTTCTCATTCTGGGCTCTATCTCCAACTCCGTTTGGTAACCACTTCATTCTTAATTGTTTAGCTAATATTTTTAAACACTTGAATTTTTCTTTTACTTTATACCTTTAATTGACTTCCACCATCTTAAACCATTTAAATTGTTACCCCTTTGATTCAGATTAGTATTTATTTTAGTTTATACACTTCAGTTTTTTAACTTTTTTGTCATTTTACTCACTGTTTTCTTAGTTTATTTGAATTGATTTATTAATTTACATTTTTAATTGCCTTTTTGCCTTTTCAGTTTTTTCATAAAATTGGTTATTACTCTTTTGATTCATTTAGTGTTTATGTTATTTCTTTCGTTTTTTTTATTATCTATTTATTTGTTTGTCTTTTTGTGTATCTTTTAATCAATTTATTTGTATACTCTTAATATTTTTTATAGGAAAAATAGCATAACTTTCTTATTCCATTTAAACCTTTACTTCAAATTCTTTTCTTTTTCACAACTCTAATGACATTATAATTAATTTTTTTACAATTTTAATCTTAGAACCTGAAGATGGGCATGTTGCCCGAAACGTTGTTTCCAAAATTGAAATAAATATATGTACTTAAGCATCTTCTGCGCCTTTGCCTTCGCTTTGAAATTAAAAATCAGCCTGGTTAGCAGCAATACTTACGACTATATATATATATATATATATATATATATATATATATATATATATATATATATATATATATATATATATATATATATATATATATATATATATATATTATACACACACCTTTTGTCAAAGCTTCTGAGGAGAGACTGGACCAGGGGCTCTGCATACTGCAGCTCACTCCTCTGCTGGTGCTGCAGCTGCTACCTCTTCAAGACCAAGAGCGTCGGGAGGATGATGCCCATGTAGGCTTTGTCCTTCCCCTTCAGGCTGTCCAGGGCGTCTGCTACAGGCTTCGTGACATCCCTGTACTCTGTCAGGACCTGAAAAGTTCAAAAGGAAAGCAGATGCGGCCAAAATTGGCTTTTTTGCTGAAACCTATATTGGCCCCAGGGGACCCAGGGGACCCATAAATATAACATGAATTATAAATAAGAAAACTTTCTAGTTTTGTGACTTTTGCCGATCGTTAATAGTTCATGAATTAAATCAATATTATTTTTTTCATACCTTGATGTCCTGAACAATTGCCGCTCCTGCCTTGCCCCTGGGCTGGTGAATTATGGCGTTGTTGATGGCCTCCACCTGCTCAGGCAGAGACTTTACCTCCAACAGCACCTCTACACTGTTGAAGTAGGAGTTCCATCTACATAAATAAACACTTTTTAAAAAAAAAATATATAGAGAATTAATGTAATTCATAGTTCGGGTGTTATAAAAAAAGCGTCAGTAAATTATTAAGATATTAGCGTCTGCGATTAAGTACAATTTTTAATTTTAATTTAATAATTTTTAAAACTTACCTAACTACAACAGGAGTTGTCAGCTTCCTCTTGACTGCCTCCTTGTTCTGATTGGCGGCAATGGGGGTCCAGTTCTGGAGGTTCCAGAGGTGCCGGGCATTGGCGGTTGCCTTGCGCCAGAGATTGTTCCCATTGCTCCAGCCCATGACCTTCCTGATGTCAGTGTTCGCCATGAGGTGAGGTTCAGGGTATGCGCGCTGAAACAAAGGAAACATTGAAACATGAAGTTTTAATATTTCTTTGTTATCAACTTTTGTCATTTTCATTTGATCATTTCTTCATAAAGTAGCGCCATCTAGGTGTCCCTGGACGTCGCCAGGCTGTCCCAGCACCACTTCCTCCTCCTCCTCCTGAACCTCCTCCTTCTCTTCCGGTTCCCCAAAGGCGTTAAAGGCCGCAACGTAGTTAGCGCCGTTGTCTGTGGTCGTAGATAACACCTTATTGACAATGCCAAACTCCTGGTGGACGTCATGGATTACTTCCAGCAGGAGCAGATGTGTCTGGCTGACATGAGAAAAATATTTGTTGCTTTTGTTCTAAAGATTTATTCAATACCTATTAGGCTTTATAAATTTTACATTATGGCCTAAGGGAAATCATTCAAATTAATATAACAATATATAGTTAAATATTAATTTTAAAATTAAAACATGATATCTTTTCCTTTTACCTTCAACTCCCTGCATGCCAGGGTTGCCTTCTTTCTCTTCAGGCTGGGCCAGTCTATCCAGTGCACAGTCATGCCCAGGAAGGCACTTTAGAAAAATTAGAATATATTAATAATTTAATAGATATATGTATATTTAATATTTTATTTATTATCAGGATATTTTAAATATGTAAAGTATAATATTATATTAAATATAAATATTTTTAGTAATTTATAGTTTTCCGGCTGTGCGCCGTCCAGCTGTCAGCAGTGGTTGCCACCCACTTCTGCTTGAACAGTAGGTTGTTGACCTCCAGCTTGGCCTTGTCCATCAGCTCGTCCAGGTCCCTCCCCTGGGTCCCCCTGGACATGAGCTGGATCTCAGGACTGAGGTAGGCAAACAACTCCCTGGTGTAGGGGTGTTTACAAAGGCTGAGGGGGAAAAGTGTCTCCACAAACCACCTGTAAATGAAAATTAAAAAATAATTTCATACATTTGCTAATAAACATTAATGATTAATTAAATTAGCGGCATTACGAATAAATAAAATCGTCAATTTTAAATATTTAAAAAAATTAAACAAATCTTAAATTTAAAAAAAACTAAAAGATAATTGATACCAGTATTTTTCTATTTTATTTTTCCTCCCCTTGTGAACATCTACCTAGCCTTGTCCTGGCTGAACTTGTCCCTGAAAGATTCTTCCATGGATAGTTGGCGCTTCTTGGAGGGACGCTCCATGGGCTGGCCACGCTTGCTCTTTCTAGCCAGCGTAGCTGTAAGAATAATGTTTATTAAATTATTCTTCTTCTCAGAATTAATTGTATAAATTATTTTATACTTTATATTTATTCTGTACCTAAGTAGGAAAGTCTAACTGTTTCAATTAAAATAAATTATAAACTTTTAAGTTTTAACTCACGGTTTGATAGTGCGCGCTAAGATGCGCCCTGAAAACTGAGGTGTAGGTCACACCCTTGTTTTTGCACCCAGGCTACATGCAATTGGCCGAGCCAGTGTACACTTTATTCTTGCCCTCGCCTTCAGTTTTCAAGAACTTTGAAAAGATATAAAACCTAAAAGAAATGAATTTCAATAAATAGTTAAATACGTGATGAACTGGTGAGTGGTGAAATAATTTTTGTCAAATAAACAAACTTTATTAAGCGACGCGACCAGATCAAATTAAATATTAAAAATGAGATTTTCTTACATTTCGCAGTTCTGGAGGTAGCCTTTGAGTTCCCTGATGGCATCGGCGTTGTCCTGGGCCCCAGCGTCACCTGTCTCCTCCACCTCCTCAGGCTCCTCCAGGAGCTGGGTGTCACGCAGAGACTCGGCACCACGCGACTGTGCTGGCTCTGGTCATTTCACTGTCTCTGGCAGTCACAGGTGTGCTGTCTCTGAAACTCACGCTACTTAGCATACTATCAGTTCTATCACTTTCAGTAGACACACTCCTGCTCCTGTCTCTGCTAAGATATCTATCCATGATCTATAAAAGTCGAGAAATGCGGTGAAAAACAATTTAAACCTTGTTACTTCACTTGATCAAACGTGGGTTAGAATACTAAAGCCCCGTCCACACTACAGAAATTTCTTTTGTAACAAATTGAAACTTTTGAAACAAGTTATAACTGCACCGCAGAAGCAGAGAGCTTGTGACAGAAAACCTTTCATTAAAAAAGCCAGCAGGCTACTGATATGTCGCAGCAGGGTTGCCAGATTTTTTCAGCAAAAGTAGCAGATTTCGATAAAAAGGAGCCAAATATATATATATATATATATATATATATATATATATATATATATATATATATATATATATATATATATATATATATATATATATATATACTAATCTTTTTGAAGACCATTGTGTATTTTGCCTTAATTAATTTCGTTTGGCAACTTTCTCTTTTTCTATCTTTTTTTTTATTCCATCTTGTAGATGGTGGATTACTTGTCCAGTATTCATTTCTTTTTTAAATGAATTTGTTTGGTAAAAAACAAGCTAAATTGCTATGCTTCCTTATTCGATCATCTTCGGAGCGTTTTGAAATGTTCTTGCCACCTTTACCGATGTAATGAGTGGAGTGAGGGTCTGGCATAAAGTGAAAGAGAACGATTTTTAAGGGGTATTTATTCCGCCTTGGTTAAACGTAACGTTAGAGGAAATGAGCCACTCCTGTTAGTGGAATTTTTAAAATAGTTTTAATGTGCGATTCCAGCTTGTCGCTTGACTGTTGATGTCCAGCTTATCTTCATTCATTAATATGGCTTCTAAGATGTTAAACCTTGCTTTATTAACCTCTTTTCTTTTAATAATGGTGTTATTAACGAGCATATCTCTCGTTAGGTTAATATTATGGACCCTCTCCATATGGTTCTTAGGCCCTTCGCTTTGTAGATGTATAGTTAACCGTCTCGAAAGTGTGGTAGTTGCCATGCCAATATATTTAGAGTTTTATTCAGCTTACAGTCTTTATCGGGGCAGAAGAACTCATAAACTATATTGGTTGACTTGAGATTCGAGGAGTTTAGGCAGATGTTATTTTCCATCAGAAGATTGCTGGATTTTGTGATTTATAATAGATGATGAGAGGGATTTTATCCGTTTGATTTTTAACCTTAATGTTACGGTTAATAATCTCCTTGATGTTTTTTTCATCTATTTTATAGGCCGTGGACATCTGGTTTCTGTAATTAACTTTGATGTTGTTGCCTTCTCCATGATTACTTTCATTTTTATCCGCATGTTTGTAATGGTTATTTAAAAATGATTGGAGTTGTTTGTCAATCATGCTTTTGAGAAACCACTATTCACGATTATTTGCTTTACTCATGCAAACTCTTCGTGGAAAAGTTCCCACGTAGAGCAGCATTTATAAGCTCGGCGGATGCATGAGCCGATTGCGCTTATATGTCGTAGAATGACTCCCGACGATATACCATATATCACTATTCGTTGAGGGAACTTCCTTAATTATCTCTAGAGTGCGTTTTTACTGTCTGGCGGCCGATATTATGTATCTTCAAAATGCTTAAGAAGTGGAACTGAGCTCAAGGATAATAATATTGCTATCATTAATAAAATAGAGTTTTATTAATAATAACTATAAACAAAACACAAAAACGGAAAATATTGACAAACAGAATGGAAAGGGTCGTGGAGACTCGGGCTAATCCAAGGATTTAAGGGATCAAAAAAAGGTAAAACAAATATGGAGTTAAAGAGATGGGATGGTTCGATAAACCATTTAAAGCACAGGATAGATTTGACAAATAAGGGATCAATACTCAAAAGGTGACGCTTGGCTTACGTAACTTCATTAGGGTGCAGTGGAAGGTACTTGAAGGAATATTCGGTCCGCTGGCGAGTTCCAGCCGAAGGGGGGGGGGGATAAAAGGATCCTGACGTGGCGTCTTGGAAAGGAGAACCGTTACTCGACGAACGGCTTGACGAACAATGGCTGTTCTAGGTTGTTCTCTTCTGAACAAAGGGGGGGGGATGAGAACCGTCTCTTGTCTACGGGCTCAAGAACAATGGCTGTTCTAATGTTGTTCTCCTTTGAACAACAGGGGGGGGGGGTGAGAACAGTTTCTTGGCGAAGGGCTCAAAACGAACAATGGCTGTTCTAATGTTGTTCTCCTTGAACAACAGGGGGGGGATGAGAACCGTTTCTTGGCGAAGGGCTCAAAACGAACAATGGCTGTTCTAATGCTGTTCTCCTTGAACAACAGGGGGGGGATGAGAACCGTTTCTTGGCGAAGGGCTCAAAACGAACAATGGCTGTTCTAATGCTGTTCTCCTTGAACAACAGGGGGGGGGGGGATGAGAACCGTTTCTTGGCGAAGGGCTCAAAACGAACAATGGCTGTTCTAATGCTGTTCTCCTTGAACAACAGGGGGGGGATGAGAACCGTTTCTTGGCGAAGGGCTCAAAACGAACAATGGCTGTTCTAATGCTGTTCTCCTTGAACAACAGGGGGGGGGATGCCTTGGGGACTTGGCGTCACTAAAGGCTCGAACCTTTGGCACTCAAGGAATATTGTCCTCCTTCTGGACAAGTGATGGTGAATCTCGAGGTCGAGGTCCCTTGGCGCACAAAGGGAGAGAGGGTCGTGGTGATGTTTCGCGACGAAAATCTGGATCTCCAATCTGATTTTAGTGGTAAAGTTTCCATATAAATAGTCAGGACATCTCCTTGGCGTGGGGGAGAATGGGGTGGAAGCTTCGAGGGAACGCACAGCCGAGCCGGGGAACAATGCCTTATCTGCCCATAAGCCTAACTCGATCTGGCGAGGTCGGCGTATGGGGGCGAACGGGGGGGACGATAACCTCCTTGTTTAAACATTGGCGTCCGGTAGCTGTTGATAAGACTCCAAGCCTCGAATCGAAGATGCACGTGGGTAGCCTCATGGTTTTAAATAAAGCGTGATAGAAGTTGAAATGAATGCAGCTCTGAACTCGTTCTATCACACCCCTCCATTCCAGGGGAAGTTGTCACTTCGAAAAAAAAAGAGAGATGGGACAACGATAGAGCTCCGTTGTAGGGAACTCGTTTTCTTGTACCAACCGTATCCTGCACCTAACTATTATTACCTCAATACATGATTATTTTGATCTTTAGATTACAGGGGAAAATAACCTTTAATACAACTTAATAAAAAAAAAAGGCATGGAACAATGAAATGATATAAACTTAGTACATACGGGACAAAATAATTTATACGTAAATTAATAAGAACAAATATATATACATAAAAAAAATTAGACATTGAGCGTTACAAAATTCAGACATATACATTAATTAATTATATTACAAAAGAATCTTAAATTAAGTCGTACAAGACGGTATATACCTACATGGAGATACTAATCCTATGAATACAATTATTCTACGCTATTCGGTAACGCATTTCTACTGAGGGCGTCAGCGACCTGGTTATCGGAACCTTTGATATAATTTATTTTAAATTGATACTCTTGCAAGAGTAAACTCCAGCGCATGATGCGGCCGTTTGAGTGTCTCAAATTCCTAATATAGGTTAACGGACGGTGGTCGGTTCCTATTCGAAATTCTTTACATATCAAGTACAGCTTGAATTTGTCTATGACCCAGATAATTGATAGAGCTATCTTTTCTCTAGTGGCATATCTCTTTCCGCGTGGTAATAATTGACGACTAGCATATGCAACTGGATGACTCGTTCTGTCATCCACGTATTGAAGGAGTACACCTCCAATGCCCTCGTTGATCACGTCGGTCTTAACCCCAAAAGATTTTTCCGGGTTGGGCAACTTTAAAATGGGGGCAGAAATGAACTTACTTTTGAGCTGATTAAAATGGGAAATAGCGACATCATTCCAACGTAGACGATCGGGTGAATTCTTTTTTAAAAGGGAGCTGAGGGGCGCCGAAATCGCAGCGAAATTCGGAACGAATCGCCGATAGTACGAAGCTGATCCTAGGAACGATCTTAATTGCTTCTTTGTAATCGGGAGGGGCATGTCGGCGATTGCCTTAATCTTATCCTCTTGGGGACCCAACTGGCTTTGTCCTATTTGGAAACCCAAATATTTGATGGTTTCGTGGGCAAAATGGCATTTGCTGGGGCCAATGGTGAGGCCATTTTCGCGCAGTTGCTCGAAAAGAGCTAATAGGGTGGATAAATGGTGATTCCATTTAATTAGTTCTTGGAGCTGACTCTTCTGACGTGGTGTCAGCTGCGCGTCACTATCCAGGTCAGAGGGTTCCAAAGACTCGCCTGGTAGAAAAGGAGGAGGGTACTCGGCATCAGGTTGGATGCACACTGTCTGGATTACCTTAAGGGACTCCGCGGGGCAATCCTCTTCAAGCGCCGATGCTTCGTCCAGTTCTACGAAGGTATCTCCATGGGCGCGTTGGGGGTTCTTTTTTTCTTGGGGTCCAGGGACAGTCTCCGTGTCCTTGTCTGGGGCCTTATCACCTAAGGGTTTTAGTGATTCACACTCCTCTTTTGCCGTCCTAAAGTCCTGGTTAGGGGTCTCCGAGAAATCGGACGGTATCGGGGTTCTGATGGGGACGGGCTCCTGGGCTTCTTTCTTATCTCGGCCTTGAGGAAGGGCGGCCTGAAACACAGGGTCGAAACTTACTTGGGGGCTCTTTCCTATAAGTACGGAACAGAATTTTATTGGTGCTACAATGACTTCAGCCCAGCCATTATAATATTGACACTGCAGGTAACATCTAGCGACGGGGAATCGGTTCGCCCGCCCAAGTTGGTCATGTACCACCGCAAATTTTTCGTGGTTAGAGGCCACTGGGAGGAGTTCGTCGGACACGATGAAGCACGTACATCCTGTGTCTCTGACGAGAGTCAATACTCGACAGCTGTCCACGCTGCCCTCCTCATATTTCAAAGTTCCCGATGAACTTTTACCAAAAACAAAATTTACCTGGTGGCCTGACGGAGGGGGAGAAGTTTCTGCTTGGGTCTGCACCACCGGGGGAGCCGGGGTCGCATTAATCTGGTGAACTTGGTGGGCTGGTCCGCTTTTAAGCCTAGAATTTTGGGGGCAATTCCAGCTCATGTGGTTTTCTACACCACAGGTGAAGCATATGGTTGGTCGCTTCGGGAAGAGAGATGGAGGAGAAGTCTTAACGGGAGGTTTGGAGTCCCGTTGTTGGTTTTGGGGAAAGAAGTTTTGGGGTTTTACGGGGCTCGGAAACTTTGTCAGCTTTCCTGGGAAGGAGCGCGAGTCCGTCCTTCTTTCTTCTCGTTGGATTTTTTTTTCTCGTTCTTCTCGTTGTATTTTTCTTTCTCGTTCTTCTCGTCGGATTACTCTTTCCCTTTCTATTACTTCCATTTTGCTTTGAAATTCTGCTTCAATCCGAGCTAATTCAATCTGATGGTCAGCTTGTCTTATCCGTTCCTCTCTTTTTCTTTCTTCTCGTTGTATTTCTCTTCTTTGCTCCTCTTGAATGTACTTAATTAGTTCTTTTCCGGAAAGTCCACAGGACTCTCCTTGCGCTTTAAAGATTTCGAACGGAGTCATCTTTGCACTTGGGGGCGCACTAGTCAACCAACTAAAATTCCTTGCAACAAGAATTATGCCTCTATAGAATTAGCCTACCTAAATATGGGCACTGACCTATTCGTACTTGGTTTCTCAATCTAAATAACCACTGACTAAAATCACAAAAAAACACAAACAAATTATTATAACCGTTCCTTGAGCTACTCCAGCTTCTTAAGTTTCAAAAAAAAGGGGATAGCAATCGTTAAAACAAAAGGAACTACTATATTCTATTATTGTAACGAATAACACTATGCTTTACTCGACTGAGACCAGTGTTTGCAAAGATATAGCGTTAAACCTTACACACCTGATACCAAATTTAAATAGTATATATATATATGTCGTAGAATGACTCCCGACGATATACCATATATCACTATTCGTTGAGGGAACTTCCTTAATTATCTCTAGAGTGCGTTTTTACTGTCTGGCGGCCGATATTATGTATCTTCAAAATGCTTAAGAAGTGGAACTGAGCTCAAGGATAATAATATTGCTATCATTAATAAAATAGAGTTTTATTAATAATAACTATAAACAAAACACAAAAACGGAAAATATTGACAAACAGAATGGAAAGGGTCGTGGAGACTCGGGCTAATCCAAGGATTTAAGGGATCAAAAAAAGGTAAAACAAATATGGAGTTAAAGAGATGGGATGGTTCGATAAACCATTTAAAGCACAGGATAGATTTGACAAATAAGGGATCAATACTCAAAAGGTGACGCTTGGCTTACGTAACTTCATTAGGGTGCAGTGGAAGGTACTTGAAGGAATATTCGGTCCGCTGGCGAGTTCCAGCCGAAGGGGGGGGGGGGGGATAAAAGGATCCTGACGTGGCGTCTTGGAAAGGAGAACCGTTACTCGACGAACGGCTTGACGAACAATGGCTGTTCTAGGTTGTTCTCTTCTGAACAAAGGGGGGGGGGATGAGAACCGTCTCTTGTCTACGGGCTCAAGAACAATGGCTGTTCTAATGTTGTTCTCCTTTGAACAACAGGGGGGGGGGGGGGTGAGAACAGTTTCTTGGCGAAGGGCTCAAAACGAACAATGGCTGTTCTAATGTTGTTCTCCTTGAACAACAGGGGGGGATGAGAACCGTTTCTTGGCGAAGGGCTCAAAACGAACAATGGCTGTTCTCCTTGAACAACAGGGGGGGGATGAGAACCGTTTCTTGGCGAAGGGCTCAAAACGAACAATGGCTGTTCTAATGCTGTTCTCCTTGAACAACAGGGGGGGGGGATGAGAACCGTTTCTTGGCGAAGGGCTCAAAACGAACAATGGCTGTTCTAATGCTGTTCTCCTTGAACAACAGGGGGGGGGGATGAGAACCGTTTCTTGGCGAAGGGCTCAAAACGAACAATGGCTGTTCTAATGCTGTTCTCCTTGAACAACAGGGGGGGGGGGGATGCCTTGGGGACTTGGCGTCACTAAAGGCTCGAACCTTTGGCACTCAAGGAATATTGTCCTCCTTCTGGACAAGTGATGGTGAATCTCGAGGTCGAGGTCCCTTGGCGCACAAAGGGAGAGAGGGTCGTGGTGATGTTTCGCGACGAAAATCTGGATCTCCAATCTGATCTTAGTGGTAAAGTTTCCATATAAATAGCCAGGACATCTCCTTGGCGTGGGGGAGAATGGGGTGGAAGCTTCGAGGGAACGCACAGCCGAGCCGGGGAACAATGCCTTATCTGCCCATAAGCCTAACTCGATCTGGCGAGGTCGGCGTATGGGGGCGAACGGGGGGGACGATAACCTCCTTGTTTAAACATTGGCGTCCGGTAGCTGTTGATAAGACTCCAAGCCTCGAATCGAAGATGCACGTGGGTAGCCTCATGGTTTTAAATAAAGTGTGATAGAAGTTGAAATGAATGCAGCTCTGAACTCGTTCTATCACACCCCTCCATTCCAGGGGAAGTTGTCACTTCGAAAAAAAAAGAGAGATGGGACAACGATAGAGCTCCGTTGTAGGGAACTCGTTTTCTTGTACCAACCGTATCCTGCACCTAACTATTATTACCTCAATACATGATTATTTTGATCTTTAGATTACAGGGGAAAATAACCTTTAATACAACTTAATAAAAAAAAAGGCATGGAACAATGAAATGATATAAACTTAGTACATACGGGACAAAATAATTTATACGTAAATTAATAAGAACAAATATATATACATAAAAAAAAATTAGACATTGAGCGTTACAAAATTCAGACATATACATTAATTAATTATATTACAAAAGAATCTTAAATTAAGTCGTACAAGACGGTATATACCTACATGGAGATACTAATCCTATGAATACAATTATTCTACGCTATTCGGTAACGCATTTCTACTGAGGGCGTCAGCGACCTGGTTATCGGAACCTTTGATATAATTTATTTTAAATTGATACTCTTGCAAGAGTAAACTCCAGCGCATGATGCGGCCGTTTGAGTGTCTCAAATTCCTAATATAGGCTAACGGACGGTGGTCGGTTCCTATTCGAAATTCTTTACATATCAAGTACAGCTTGAATTTGTCTATGACCCAGATAATTGATAGAGCTATCTTTTCTCTAGTGGCATATCTCTTTCCGCGTGGTAATAATTGACGACTAGCATATGCAACTGGATGACTCGTTCTGTCATCCACGTATTGAAGGAGTACACCTCCAATGCCCTCGTTGATCACGTCGGTCTTAACCCCAAAAGATTTTTCCGGGTTGGGCAACTTTAAAATGGGGGCAGAAATGAACTTACTTTTGAGCTGATTAAAATGGGAAATAGCGACATCATTCCAACGTAGACGATCGGGTGAATTCTTTTTTAAAAGGGAGCTGAGGGGCGCCGAAATCGCAGCGAAATTCGGAACGAATCGCCGATAGTACGAAGCTGATCCTAGGAACGATCTTAATTGCTTCTTTGTAATCGGGAGGGGCATGTCGGCGATTGCCTTAATCTTATCCTCTTGGGGACCCAACTGGCTTTGTCCTATTTGGAAACCCAAATATTTGATGGTTTCGTGGGCAAAATGGCATTTGCTGGGGCCAATGGTGAGGCCATTTTCGCGCAGTTGCTCGAAAAGAGCTAATAGGGTGGATAAATGGTGATTCCATTTAATTAGTTCTTGGAGCTGACTCTTCTGACGTGGTGTCAGCTGCGCGTCACTATCCAGGTCAGAGGGTTCCAAAGACTCGCCTGGTAGAAAAGGAGGAGGGTACTCGGCATCAGGTTGGATGCACACTGTCTGGATTACCTTAAGGGACTCCGCGGGGCAATCCTCTTCAAGCGCCGATGCTTCGTCCAGTTCTACGAAGGTATCTCCATGGGCGCGTTGGGGGTTCTTTTTTTCTTGGGGTCCAGGGACAGTCTCCGTGTCCTTGTCTGGGGCCTTATCACCTAAGGGTTTTAGTGATTCACACTCCTCTTTTGCCGTCCTAAAGTCCTGGTTAGGGGTCTCCGAGAAATCGGACGGTATCGGGGTTCTGATGGGGACGGGCTCCTGGGCTTCTTTCTTATCTCGGCCTTGAGGAAGGGCGGCCTGAAACACAGGGTCGAAACTTACTTGGGGGCTCTTTCCTATAAGTACGGAACAGAATTTTATTGGTGCTACAATGACTTCAGCCCAGCCATTATAATATTGACACTGCAGGTAACATCTAGCGACGGGGAATCGGTTCGCCCGCCCAAGTTGGTCATGTACCACCGCAAATTTTTCGTGGTTAGAGGCCACTGGGAGGAGTTCGTCGGACACGATGAAGCACGTACATCCTGTGTCTCTGACGAGAGTCAATACTCGACAGCTGTCCACGCTGCCCTCCTCATATTTCAAAGTTCCCGATGAACTTTTACCAAAAACAAAATTTACCTGGTGGCCTGACGGAGGGGGAGAAGTTTCTGCTTGGGTCTGCACCACCGGGGGAGCCGGGGTCGCATTAATCTGGTGAACTTGGTGGGCTGGTATAGCTGATTTATATGTAGTACACTCTGCAATGTAACTATATACGGTTAGTGAGACAAAATTGATCAATCTATCCAGCTTGTTAGGATTAAGGCTTGCAATGGATTCCAGGAATGCAAAGAAAGTACGATTCCAGTGATTCCATTCTCGTGCAGCAGTAGGCGAGTTAGGGATACATCCAGGCGTTTAGGTCTCAGGAATTTATCCATCTTTAGATCAGACGCATCTTGTTTTTATTTTAATGAAGCTATGATAGGGCTCCCACTATTTATTTAAAGCACCAGTATAGCCTTTGGATCGGCACTGGCGGGATTGTTAGTTGAATAAATTGTGGTAATCATAATAAAGCGTCAATACCTTTCTCTAGGCTTTATTCACTAACAAAATATCAATACAGTCTGAAAATAAAAGAGACACAATATAAGTAAACATACCCATACTAATCAGGTTAAGTAAACAAAGTAATGTAGTGTAACCCATTAGGCAATTATACATATAAAATTACATGAAGCTTAGATCACCACAGAGGGTTAACTTTTAGGGGGAATGGGAAGGGGGGGGGATATTCTGGATTAATTCCTGTGGATGCAGTTTTTTTATTATTGTATATTATGATTGATTTGGATTTTGACGAGTCTTGATGACGATGCTTTTTGTTTTTGACACATTCCTTTGGATGATTCTAATTGTATATTGTAGATGCATGATCTGACACAATCCTATGAATTGTTTAAATTGTATATTGTAGATGCATGATCTGACACAATCCTATAGATGCATTTTGTCTGTGACTTTTGACAGATGCGGATGACCTTTGATAGGCCCTTGTGGCTTTGTCATCGGTGAAATTATGTTATGTTAAGAGACAAGCGATTCCCTATAATTAAGATAAATCTGAGACATAGGAAATATGTAGGTACAATAGGTACACATAGTTGTCGTAACCCCAACCAAGGGGAGGAAGTGACTAACAAATTAAATCACTGGGTCATCCCCACGGACAAGTCAAGGTCACCCACCTTGGAGACGGCACACTATATATAGATAGAGAGAGAGACCGAGAGACACATTCAATTCGGCAGTTAATTCATTCGATCATTAAGTACAAAAATTCAGTAGTCAAGTTCAATCAATCAGAATCGTCTAATCAGAGAAACAATCAGTCCCTTAGTACCGTTATGTAGCCCTGTTAACCTGCCTAAATCCTGCCGCCCTTTAGACTCGATCATTCGCGTAAAACAGAAGCCTATTTCCTGACGGCAAAGAACTGGAGACGCTCCCGCGTCCCTCTTTTAGGCCAATTTAAGATTGAGGTTATTTTCTTTTTAAGATTGAGGTTATTTTCTTTTGCCGCGTCCTTTTCTTACCCCGATCACGAAGACACCTTCGGTAAGCCTAGCCTAACGCATCATCCCCCGTGAGAAAGTAGAAGGAGTCAGAATCAATTCAACAGGGACATAAATTAGGCCCACTACTTAAGGTCCTCGTTACCCGTCGAGTCAACTCTATCGGAACCTTCTCCCGCACATTGCTCTAGACGGGATATTTTAAGCAGTGCAACAGCAACGAGGACTCTTCATTACACCCCCTTATAATTACCGAGCACGCAGTCACAAATTGGTTACCTTTGCATAAACAAATAACAGGACCTTTGTCCTGTTATTTAAATCCTTAAATAACAGTAACTTTTAAATAAATTAAATCATTAATTTATATATAAACTATTCTTCTTTTTTCTAGAGAATAATAATTTGCTTAGCTAAACTCTGATATTAACCAGCTGCGTTACATTTTTTACTAAAATATAAATATCACGTGGAGTATGATTGAACACCCGTGCATTGAAAAGAGGCTCAGTTCTCTCAAATGGTCAGCTGCAATAACATATCAATAAGAGTTCAAAGCACAATTCAAGACGTCTCTTTCAGTAAATTTACCGTTAAAAGAGAAAATTATCGATAGCTCACCCCAAATACAAACAAGAGGAATAAGCTATTCCAGAAAGCAATGATATTCTCTGGAATAAAAAAATATCCTAACTCCCTGGAGACTATTAGTTCTTTCCTCAAGGTAAACCATCGATTACACTGGACAAAAAAAAAAAAAAATCAAATGGTTCTGGATAAAAATAGTTTGATTCTAGGGTAGTTACATGTGCTTAATTCAATAATGACATTCGTATAGCTGTATCGGGCTCAGTTGTCCAGAACCAGCATACTAACCATTTGGTGCACCATGTTATTCATGCACTAATTTATATGTTCATTGGTTCCACTAATAAAATATTTTTTTCCTCATTTGTGCTTTTTTGTTTATTTCAGATTGCTGGTTCATGATAGTGCATATCTACAACTGCCTAATTTATAATTACTCTGAACTTAACAAAACATGGAACGTGAACGACGCTGATCGTTTTTGTTACATATGTGGCGCCTTTACTCCTGGTAGCCTCAAGAAATCAATCACAAAAGCTGTTCGACTGAACCACAAAAGTTACTTCAAATGTCCTTTAGGTGACCAAAACAAAAAATGGGCAACTCGTATAGCTTGTAAGTCTTGTGTCAGCCACCTGAGCGAGTAGATATTTGGTAAGCGAAGCTCAGGAATGCCTTTTACTGTACCAACGATAGGCGTGAACCCAAAGACCACAGCAGTGACTGCTACTTCTGTCTCACGAACATCAAGACACGAGGCAAGGTGCAGTACCCTAATATTGCTTTTGCAAGCCGACCAGTTCTGCACAGCGCTGAACTTCCAGTCCCAAATCCACCTATTGCACAAGAATTGATGAGTGATTCCGATTCTAATTCTACTTCAAATGAAGATGACTACCAGGATGACTCAGGCCTAATCTTTTTACCTAAGAAGCGCTTTATGATCTCATTAGGGACTTAGACTTGTCCAAAGAAAATGCCGAAGTTCTGGCATCCAGGCTAAAGCAACGTAACTTGCTGGAAGCTGGCGTGCGTATCACCACACTTCGTTACCGACATAGAGAGCTGTCTGCATTTTTTAAGACTACAAACATTCTTTGTCAAAGTGAGGACGCAGTATCTCTCATGCAACAATTCTGCAAGTCTGAACCATACAAGTCAGACGATTGGAGGCTGTTTATAGACTCTGGAAACAGACTCTCTGAAAGCTGTTCTTTTACACAATGACAATCGGTTTCCATCTGTCTCATTAGCACATGTAGCAAAGATGGCTGAGAGCTATGAAACAATGAAGATTTTGTTAGCCGCTATAGAGTACGACAAACACCAGTGGAAGCTATGTGGGGATTTAAACTATTCAAAAACATCTGTTTACTACTGGGCCTTCAGAGTGGCTACACAAAGCACATGTTCTTTGTGTGTCTGTGGGACAGCAGAACTGATGCAGAGAACTATGTAAGAAAGGAATGGCCGACAAGACCAAGAGATGCGCCTGGAAGGTTCAACCTTGATCACAATCCTCTTGTAGATCCAGAAAAGATATTTTTTCTGCCTCTACTGCATCTAAAACTCAGCTTGGCTAAAAATTTCATCAAGGCTATGGATCAATCTGGTGCTGGGTTTCGATGCTTATCTCCGAAACTAGGTGGTGTGGTTTCAGGAGCCAAGTTGAAAGCAGGTGTCTTGAATGGACCGCAGATTCGCATACTAGTTCATGATAGTGAATTCACCAAGGCCTTGAACCCTCTGGGGAAAAACTCATGGGAATCATTTGTCAATGTGCCAAAGCTTTTTCTTGGAAACTATCGTGCTGATAACTACAATGAAATCGTTATAACCATGCTGCATAATTATCATGTATTGGGAGCAAGGATGTCCTTGAAATTGCATTTTGTCCGCTCTCATATTTATTTTTGAAGTGAACAAAAGTGAGGGGCGATTATACAAATTAAATAGATGACCTTTGGGTAATTGAATAAGGTACACTAGTGAAAAAAAGATAATTCGATTAGACTAGAGAGGAAATAAGCAATAGTTGTACTAAAGACTTTAAATGACAATTTGGGGGTAATGACATAGGGTAATTTAGTATTTACAGTATGGATGTAGATACTTGTGATAATGATGCAACATGTGGTATGAATTTGCAATTGTGGAGTATGGGTTAATGTGTAGAAATTCTAAATTTAGGGGTGTAGGAAAATGAACGAAGAAAAAATACAGAACGAAAGTAGCGTAAGCCAGTTTCGAATAGCTTCTTGCATCGCCAGAAGATTTTCGAAATTATTCGAACCTGAGTCTTAGAAAAGATTTATTGAAGCAAAGCTTTTAAACCGATAGCTTTATCGAGTAGGGTAATGAGCAAGGATATCAGAGTCGCAGGTGACGTTCATCCCTCCGAAAAAGAAACCAACGTGTCCATTCCAGCACAAAACGTGAGGGGCAGCATTCTTTTTCTAATCCTCCTTCCGCCTATCTTCTCCCTCCTAAATTTCAACACTATAAATCAAAGGGTCTCTGTTGGTATAGCTTATGTGATGATTGGTTTAATGACAAACTTGCCTAGATAGCAGCCATTAAACCTTGCTATATGGGTTTAAAGATAAAAATGCGTTGCGAAAGAGAAAACGTGAGTAAGGATAACTAATTCAGCCGGGAAGTTTTCAAAAGTACTGACGCGCATATGTTTAACAAGATTTATTGAACTAACAAATAACAAGGGAATATGGCTTAATAATTGAATTGGATAATACGGTTATTTAATTGGATATTATAGCTAATGAATATAATGTGTATTTTAATGAAATAAGATATATATATATATATATATATATGCAAATTTTGTGCATTTCGCCTTAATTAATTTCCTTTGGCAACTTTCTCTTCGTCTAACTATCTTTTTTATTCCATCTTGCAATGGTGGTTTACTTGTCCTGTATTCATCCATCGATCATATAAATGCTGCTCTACTTGAGAACTTTTCCACCAAGAGATAGCACGAGTAAAACAAACGCTCGTGAACAACGGTTTCTCAAACAGCATGATTGACAAACAACTCCAATCATTTTTAAATAATCATTGCAAAGATACGGATAAAATTGAAAGTAATCTGGGAAAGTCAACAACATCAAAGTGTATTACAGAAACCAGATGTCCACGGCCTAAAAAAACGATGAAAAAACATCAAGGAGATTATTAACCGTAACTTTAAGGTTAAAAATCAAATGGATAAAATTCAACTTATCATTTATTATATAACAACAAAAGCCAGCAATCTCCTGATGAATAACAACGCTGCCTAAACTCCTCGAATCTCAATTCAACCAACATAGTTTACGAGTTCAACTACCCAGATAAAGACTGTAAGCTTTATAATAACTCAAAGTATATTGGCATAACTGTGGGGGTCGAACCAAGTAACCATTCTAATTAAAGATTTAAACGGTTCACACAAAATCTTCGAAGGACGTTTATCATTTTTTCCGCTTACCTTTACCTCCTTTGCCGAGAATACACATTCAGTATCGTGTGATGGATCCTAGCTCCAATTGAGTGCTTAAGAATTGGATAGAGAGGATAGTATGAGAGGTCTTTTTTTGGTAAAAATACTTAAACCTAATATACTATGGGGGAGGGGGTTATGTTAAAAGTATATATGTGTAGGGAGTGTGGTTTGGTTTGCCAGGTTACTGGCTCTTCAATTTCTTTTGATATTCTATTTACATTTCGTTCTTTATTTGTTGCTTCTGTATTATGGTGAAATCTAAATTCGGTTTTTATTCTTCTCATCTTATATTTTTCTTGTCAAGTTATTGTTTTTCTATTTGATTTGGGTACCTTATAGGTAGCGTACTTCTAAGTCGTCATAATTGGTGTTCCATTTGTAGGTTAAATTATTATTTGTTATTTGATTTGGTACTTTAATGGTAGCGTGGTTCTAATTCTTTTAGTTTTTGGTTTGCTTGTTTACACTTTTGTGTTCTCTCTCGTCTTTGGTTTTCTTTCTTTACTTTGATTGTTTTTAGGCGTTCATGCCGTTATATTTAGTTTTGCTTGTACTTTGTTGTTTTTATGTTATAATTGGATCTTCCTCTTGCAGCAGCCTTAGCCGACTGCTCGGGAAGGTTTTCCGATTATTTTCTAGATTTTCTATGACCAGGGATCTACTGGTCTCTTCTTGGTCTTCTTCAATTTTCTGCCAGATTTGTTTGCCCCGTTTCTCAAGAATCTTGTTTAACGGTTCTAATCCGGCTGTTATTATGATGTCTCGTAGTCTTTTCCCTTCTCTTCTTTTCGTATTTGTAATGAGATATGCTGCTTTATTTTGTTGTTTTGGGAGTTTTCTCTTATTAGTTTTTGATATTGTATGTGTGGGAATCGGGGGATATACAAGCACCGATTCCGCAAAAGCCTTCTTCTATAGTCCTTTTTCTCTTGGTATTGAGATCCTTAAGGTTGTATATGAGCCGTAACCCTATGTTGGCTTTTGAGATTCTCTCTCCTATGTGTGCGCGGTAACCTCTTTCGTTTAATTGTAAGCCCAACACTTTTTCTTCATTTGTGTAGCCGTAATTTTGACCGTCTATATTCATTCTTTTTTTCTTATTTCTCACAATTGGTATTATTTTAAATTTGTTTATATTAGTTTTAATTTTCCATTTTTGTTCACATTGGTTTATATGGTTGATTTCTCGCTCTGTTATTCTGGCTTGCTATCTGGGATTCGTGAATCGCGTGGAAATTAACTGACTGACATCATCTGCGTACTGGATAGTCATGCTTCCTGGTGTTATTGGGGCTGGCATATCAGCGGTATAGATGGAGTATAAAGTGGGGCTAAGGCACCCTCCCTGCGGGACTCCCGTTTGGAGATGGAATAGGGGTATATCGTACTCATCTATACTTATGTACACATTCCTGAGTGATGAGTAGTCAGCCAGGATTCTCTTCATCCGGGTGCCGAGTTCTAGTTGGAGCAATTTGTGATTCAACCCATCGACCCAGACCTTGTCGAAGGCCTTCTCGACATCCCGCAGTGCCACGTCCACGTATCCCCCTTCTGCCTTGGCCTTAGCGATTTTGTCGGTTATAATGGCGAGTACCATTATTTAGTCTTTATTTTTTCTAAGGCCGTACTGATGTTTGTTATATTTTTATTTTTCTTCTAGGTATTGTATTAATCGGTTGTTGAGGATCTTTTCGAACACCTTTCCCAGAAAGCTTAGGAGCGAAATTGGTCTGAAACTGGATATCATATTTGGTGGTTTTCCAGGTTTTGGTAGGAAAATCATTTTCGCTCCCTTAAAAATTCTTGGGAATCCTCTGATGTTTAGGAAGGCGTTGAAGAGATCTGTTATATTTTTAATTATATTTTATGGGATTCTCACATAGTTGTTTTTTTTTGTGAGACCTGTTCCAGAGGTCTTCTGTTTGAAGAAGCTTATTGTTTGCTTCACTTCTTCGGGTGTTATTATAGTCCCTAGACCTGTGCGCGTATCTGCATTAATGTCAACTCTTATGAAGGGTTTTATTCGTTCTCTGTTAATACTTAGGTTTTCGTTGACAATTTGTTCTGTTTCTCTATCGAACCTTTCATTGTCTTCTTCCTCGATGGTATAGATTTTTGCCAGTGTTCCCTAAATTTTTCTTCTAACTCTCTTCCACTTATTATAAATTCTTCCTCTTTGTTTTTAATTTTTATCTTTTATCTCGGTGATCTACCGTTTATTGCATTTATTTTGCTCCATAGTTCTTTTGGGTTTTCTGGGTTTTCTATTTTATCTATAAATTCTTTCCATTTATCTTCTTGCTGTTCATTTATCAGGAAAATCATCTCTTCTTTTAATATCTTTAATTCCTTGCTTCTTTCTACTGCTGTTCCTAATTCCTTTATTTCAATATATTTCTCTTTTATTCTTCTTGCTTTCCTCTTCATTTCGTTAGTCAACTTTGGGTGTAGTAAGGTTTTATATTTTATTTCAGGGAGACTCGCTTCGTCCGCTTCCTTTATTTTTTCTATAAGGGAATTATTCATTGTTTCCTCCAGTTCTTCTCGGGTTTTCCCATTTAGTTCGGGCTGTGTATATCCTTCCAGCATTGCAGTGTATGTACCCCAGTTCGCCATCCTGCAGGACTTTCTGGTCTTAATTAGAATTTGAATTAGATTTTGGTTGATTGTGACCAAAATTCCAATGTGGTCGCTACATGCTATGGGACCTGGTTCTATATGGATGTTGAAGGGAAGTCCGGGCGTGGTCATTATTATGTCCGGCTTTGTGGAGGATCTTCCAGTGATGTTGGCCGGGAAGTCCGGGCCTACTCTTTCGAGTGTATTCCTCCCCATCAGCAATTCCAGATTTATTCCTGCGGGGTTCCTACTGCGATATCCTGATTCCGGAATTCACGCATTAAGATCCCCCAGTAGTATGGCTGGATGGTTTTTATGCAGCCGCTCCATTACCGAATGAATTGGAATATATGAAGGGCGAGGTGATTGGTAGGCCGCTACGATTGTGAGTAGACTATACTCCATTTCCATCGTCACGGCCACATATGCTTCGTCGACTTCCCGTTCCTGGGTATATTCCAGACATTTTTTGATGGCAATTGCTGTCAAATCGTATCTTTCCCCAGTGGGTTTTTTTCTGATGATGTTGTAATTGAAAATTTTCATTTCTTCTTCATCTTTTAGACCGTGTTCTGATATCGTAATGATGTCAGGGTCTATATTTCTGAATATGTTGCCGTATTGGGGGAATTTCTTTTCCACCCGTCTGAGTTAATATGTAATATTCGAAACTTTCTTTGATCCATTTTACTTTTCCTTTTCAAATTTGGGTTTTGGTTTTATTCGTTCTTTTTGTGTCTCTGAGTTCTCCATATTCCATCTTCCATTTGTGAGTTTTTCGAAAATCTCCTTTTTTAGTGGTTTGATGTCATTTGGGAAAAATCTTATTCTGTTTTCCTCGATCAGTTTCCCGATCGATTCTTCATCGTGTTCTGAGGCGTACGTCTATTTACATGTGCCTCTTTGGATGCCTTTTTTTGACGTCGATTGGTTTTGCTGCTTTCGGTAAGGGGTAGAACTCTTGGACGAATATCTTTAGCCTAAAATCCCTTGCCTCGAAGGTACATCCCTCCACTGCCTCTGTCTGTTTCTGTTGCGGTTTCTTCGTTTTGAGTTTCTTAAATGGTTTTGTTTTCTTTTTCTTTCTCGGTCTATTTTCTATGTTTCCAGCCTCCTTTTCTTCTTGACTTGATGTTCCGAGTCTGCCGGTGTTTCCTTTTCGGCCATTTTGGCATCTCCTTTACTTGCAGCGTTTTTCCTGCCGTCTCTCCGTATATTAAGGCCGAGGGCGGGTTGGGCGGGAACCACATTTTTCTAATTCCGTTCTTCTCAAGGAGTAAATTCAGTGTTTACGAGAAGGTTTCTGGCTGCGCGATATTATGTACGTGCGCGAACATAATGCATGCCACGATGTCTATCCCTGTCCCTTCGTTAACATTAGTGTTTATATTGGGCTCCTGGGCAGAGATGTGCCGAGTAATCGGCATCGGCATCGGCATCAGCTAGAATCGGCATCGGACTCTGCTCGGCAAAATTTTGCAGATTCTTTGCCGATTCTTCGTCAAAATTTTAGCTTTTTATACAGTTTTGGTGACATACTTTGTGTTACTAGTTACTACAGTTTTATTAAGTAACACCTTTATTGTTTAATTCTGGTCAGATTATAGTATATGCTTTCAGGGATGGTTGAACCAAAGTAGCAATGATTAGGATTTTGTCCTTTGAATTTTAAGTCATATATAGTGGTTCACCTATTCAGGGACGTTTTATGGCGTTCCTTATCCATGGACATTGTCCATTTATCATGAAAGAATTCCCCCGTGTCAAAATGTATAAATAAATTAAAAGAGATGAAAACAGTGGATCCGAATGGCTTCAATCCGAAACAAGATAAAGTACTAACTAATAAAAAGAAAAGTGTAAATATAATAACAAAATGTTTAAAAAAAAGAAGCAAAAAGTAAAAGGAAAGCAGTGAGTTGAGAAAAATTAAAAACAAAAATGCTAAAGAAAGTTTAAAAACCCACTAAAATAAAAGAACTTTAGCCAATAGCCATATCAAGTGTCTCGTATATAAGAAATGTGAAAAAAAGAAATAATAATAATAAGAGGGCTCAGATATTAAAATTGAAACAAATGGCGTTGGAAAGGTTATACTTCAACACTCAACTAAACTATAAAAAGTGAACTAACAACACAAACGTCTCTTCAGAGTGATGTACAATCAGAATTCTTGTCAGTGAATATAAAAACCTTAGGTTTAGTAACGAATTAAGGATGTAAAAAGCAATATAGGTGCAGAAAAGTTTAGTGACCTTGAACAGCGTGTCTTTAAAAATTTAAAGGGTATGTGTGTCTTTATGTATTGAAAACATTGTTGCTGTTATTGCAATAGTTAAATTATATATATATATATATATATATATATATATATATATATATATATATATATATATATATATATATATATATATATATATATATGACTTCAATCAATGTAGAGTCTCTATTTACTAATGTACCTGTCATGGAAACTTGCAAAATCATAACCGATACCCTTTTTCAATCAAATGATAGCATTTTAGGTCTAACCAAGTCTCTTTTTTCTACTTTATTAAAATTGTCCGTTGAAAATACAGTGTTCTTTTTTAATGAGATCTTGTACATTCAACACGATGGAATGGCCATGGGCTCTCCATTGGGTCCCAGCTTCGCTAATGCTTTTTTATCCTACTACGAAAATTTGGTTAAGGGACTGTCCCGTTGAATATAAACAGTTAGTGTTTAAAAGATTTATCGACGACTGCTTCCTTATTTTTAAACACAAAGATCATGCCCCATTATTTTAAAATTATTTAAATCAACAACACCCTAATATTAAATTTTCCATGGAGACAGAATTATACAATAAAATTTCTTTTCTGGATGTCACTGTTTCAAAAGTTGGTTCTAAATTTAACACATCAGTTTACAGGCAACCCACTACCACCAAACTTGGCACCCACTTCTTTAGTTGTACTACTACCAACTTAAAACATTCTGCCATCATAAGCAGTATACACAGAGCTTACAAAATAAGTTCAAATTGGTTTCACTTTCATTCCGAAGTAGAATATCTTGGGAGCTTTTTTCATTCTAATTTTTTCCCAGACCACCTTTTTGACAGACTTACTTCCAATTTCTTATTTAAAATGTTCTCTCGCAAAACCCCTCTAATAACTGACCCCCCAAAAAAACTATCCTTAAAACTGCCTTATCTTTCACTTGACACCAAATTCAACAAAGCTTTATTCTCGACTCTTGATAAATACTTTCCTCAATGCAAGTTTCTCCTAATTAATTCTAATCCTCTTGGTGTCTATACTTTCCTTCGACACAAATAATCCCTCCCATTATGCCTGCGTTCCTCCATCATTTATCAATTCACTTGTACGACCTGCCAAATTCGCTATGTAGGCCAAAAAAGTCTACAATTAAGATGTAGGATCACTAAGCATATCGGAATATCATACAGAACTAACATTCCCATCCCTAAACCCGAACACTCTTCTATACGAGAACATTCACTAAAACATAACTACCCGCTTGACCCTGATTCCTTTAGTATACTCTCTTCTGCCTCCTCTTCTCTGGATTTAAAAATTCTTGAATCACTTTACACCAAACAAATAAACCCGGCACTCAATAAACTTTTACACTTCTGGTCGGTACCCTTCTTTGGCCCACAAACATCAAAGATCACTGTTGAAATATGCTCGATTATCCAAAAAAATCTGCCCTTTTTGGACCTCAAAATAATCACCCCAAACCAATATACAATAGGCTCACTCTTTCGTTATAAAGATCGCCTTCCTGATGCGTGTCGTTCATCTCTCATATATAATTACTTGTGTCCATCGTGCGATGCGACCTATATTGGCTCTACCAGCCCCGAACTCTCCATTTAAGAGTTGAACAGCACGCCGGGAGGTCCTGCCGTACGGGTTTGCCCCTCGCCAAACCTGACTATTCTATCATTCGACTCCACGCCAATTCTTGCAATTTACAGGTAAAACTCGAAGACTTTTCTATAGTCTCTACAGCCAATACCCTCTCCGATTTACGAATCCTTGAATCCATATATATTTTAGATAGCAAACCCACACTTAATGACCAAACTTCGTCTTTCCCATTACATATTACACGTTAGATGTTTCTCTTACTTTACCACCTTCTTAGTTTAAATTGATGTTTCCCTTACTTTGCCACTTCCATGTTAATTTGTGTAATGTTGCTATTGCCAATGCAATTCCATCAATTATCGTTGTGGTATCATGACTTATACAAAAAAGTGACTTGTAAGACCATTTCCCTTATGTTACCTATCCAATGTCAATTAGAATTACTTTGTATTACTTTTAATTAGAATTACTTTGTATTTATACTAAATATAAGTCCAGTACTCAAAAGATGAGGCTGGCTCTCGAAACGTTGGTTGAAATTAAATGAAGAAAGAAAAATGTATTTCTTTTCTGCTGCCCTGGTTCTCTTATATATATTGAAACTCCGGACTATAAAGAACGGATCACTTGAATCTCTCTCTCTCTCTCTCTCTCTCTCTCTCTCTCTCTCTCTTTCTCTCTCTCTCTCTCTCTCTCTCTCTATATATATATATATATATATATATGTATAACTGAATCACGAAAATAAGGAATGTGAGGAATTTATGAATAACGTTACAGCCACGAGGAAAATGAAACAACGGAGAACTGCGAGGCCTTCGACTAAGGGTCCTTTACTAAGCAGACTAAAAGACAGGAAAAAAGAGGAAGATATTTATAAACCTGATTAATGAAAATATGGGATATAAAGATTAAAAGGGGTGGGATTAGCAGATACCTGGAAAAATTCTATTAACGAGATGAGCCATCAGGGTTAAAAAAAAAAAAAAAAAAACGGGTTACAAAAGAAAGGGGGGGGGGGCAGTGTTTAGGAATCACATATGTATTATGAAAACAAAAAAAGTTTACACATGATAACTAGAAGATATGACAAAAGAAAAATATGAGGAAAGGTTTTTTTATATAAATAAGCTAAAATAACTTCTAGGTGGTAATCATTAATTCAGAAATTTTATCTTTAAAATCATTCTTAAACATTCTTTTGATATAAGGGTCCAAAAAATACATTCCAGGGCTGAGATTAAAATTCGAAGTCAGTTGTATAAAAGCTGATTCTAAAAGATTTCGTGAAAAAAAGTCATTTGATTTGGCAATCACAGAACTCTCCTTTCAATAAATACGATGGGAATTTTCACTCAAATGCCATTTTTATCCATTTGAGTGAAAATTCCCATCGTATTAATTGGAAGGAGAGTTCTGTGATTGCCAAATCAAATGACTTTTTTTCACGAAATCTTTTAGAATCGGCATTTATACAACTGACTTCGAATTTTAATCTCAGCCCTGGAATGTATTTTTTGGACCCTTGTATCAAAAGAATGTTTAGGAATGATTTTAAAGATAAAATTTCTGAATTAATGATTACCACCTAGAAGTTATTTTAGCTTATTTATATAAAAAAACCTTTCCTCATATTTTTCTTTTGACATATCTTCTAGTTATCATGTGTAAACTTTTTTTGTTTTCATAATGCATATATGATTCCTAAACACTGCCCCCCCCTTTCTTTTGTAACCCGTATTTTTTTTTTTTTTAACCCTGATGGCTCATCTCGTTAATAGAATTTTTCCAGGTATCTGCTAATCCTACCCCTTTTAATCTTTATATCACATATTTTCATTAATCAGGTTTATAAATATCTTCCTCTTTTTCCCTGTCTTTTAGTCTGCTTAGTAAAGGACCCTTAGTCGAAAGGCCTCGCAGTTCTCCGTTGTTTCATTTTCCTCGTGGCTGTAACGTTATTCATATATATATTTATATATATATATATATATATATATATATATATATATATATATATATATATATATATATATATATATACATATACATATATATATATACATATATATATATATATATATATATATATATATATATATATATATATATATATATATATATATATATATATCAATCAAATGGACGATACACTCGTAACTTGTTTTTGCGTGTGTACGACTGACTTACCGGACGGCGGCCACGCCTCCTTCCCCCTCCCCTCTCCCCTGGCTCTACTCTAACGGTGGCGCGAAAATGAAAGCGCGCATGGATGTAATTAACAACCAACCCTCAATTTTACCGTAATCGGGTCGAGCACTATGTTTGCAAAGTCAGCAGCGAAGAATCAAAACACTAGCACCCAGAGAGAGGGGAGAAGCTGAAATTGTAACTTCCAGAAAGTGGCCATAGCCCTAAATACATCGGCGAAGAGACGCCTGTTTTAACCAAGAACAAAGTTAATCCCGCTGCATAAGCTGCATTGACAACTCGAGACGCGCAATTCGCTAATTAAAATGGGTACAGATGCTATTTTTAATTTACGTAGTTTACGTTAGGATTTGAAGAGGCCTAAATTTCCCCTCTAAAGTTGTTGGTACGAAAAACCAAGTAAGCGAAAAGTTCCCCCTTGATCTAACGCCGAAGTAAAAACAAAAAGCCAGGCAAGTCTTCAAATAAGGTTGACTCCCCCCCCCCCCCCGCAGCAGCAATCCATCAACCTCCTTCCACGTTAATGGCTATATATATAAAAAGGCCAAGCGAAAAGTAGGAATTCAGACCGAGTTAGCCCCAGAGAAATGTCATATGTTTCCCCGTTCGTTATAACCCAGTTAGGAACCCGAAAAGATAACCATTTTCGAAGCCGATCGTTCCGAGAATACCCAGAAAAGAGTAGTAAAACGATAAATTCTACAAAGTTTTACCGAGCAAGGAAGACAATTTATCGTTCTCGACGTTAAATTGTCAACCAAAAGAAAGATTCCTTAATATAAAGGAATAGCTATCGGGAGCCGTAGATAAGTGAATCGCCCGGAAACCTCAGAATTTCCACCTACGAACACTCAACTAACCAACGCCTACCTTTGTGGCTGGAGAGAATCTACCACAGTCAGCTGGGATCTGCCTACCATAGGCTCAAAACCGCACCGAGACGGTGACGTCACACACAGCCAGCTAAGCCTTAACAAAAATAGCAGTAACTCAAATATTTTTTTAGTATTTTGTGGAATCTATTTACAGTTCGCATTGTTGGGCGCTTACTGAATTCGTTAAAACGAACGGTGGCCCTAAGTTATTTGGGTAGCCCGTTGTAATATTCCTTTAGTTAGCCAGTGAATTGAAATTTTGGTAAACATGTAGATTATCGGCCCGGCCTAGGAAAAATTGTTTTGTGTAAATATTATCGTTCACCCGTGTTTGAATCTTCGTTCGCGTTATTTTTCACCCGTGTTTGAATATTCATGCGCGTTTGAGTTTTGTTCGAATGCTAGTTGCCGCCATTTTTTGGGGGGAAATCTCGAAATTAAACCCACCGAAAATGCTGTTTACGTAGGCCATTTTATTTACCAAATTGCCCGAAAAAAAAAAACGAAACACTTTGTTTCCCGTACTTAATTGCATTGGTTATCATTCCGAAATAGCGGAGAGGGAAGCCTATTTATTTTGCGCGCCTGCGTCGTATTCGAAATCTAACTGACGCCATCTTTCTTATCCAAAAATAAAGAACGATAAGCGCTGTTAACTTACTTTATTTCGGGGGGTACACTTCAGAAATAGCGATGAGGAAGGCGTGGAATCGTTCTTTAATTCCCGTTTGGGTCAACGGGAAGCGATTGCAGAAGATGGCGGTTGCAAGATAGGCGTCGAATTGAGCGGTTTTTCTCCCGTATTTGGGAATTGAACCTCTCGCATCTCGCCAGACGCGTTCAATATTCTGGGGTCACCTCTAATTGCCGGCCACAGATTTCGCATTCACTTTTAGTTCGCACTAAATTATGCACTTCCAAAAAGTTGTTTAATTTATCTCTAGCAGAAACTAGGCTTAATAATTCCGCAATAGACGACGGACAAACTTGAAAATTCGATTGCATTTTGAAACTGCGGTGAAGACGTGCGATTGAGAATTTTCAAACTGCGTAAAAGGGGAATGTTTGACACCCAAACTGCTAAAAAACAAGTAGTTCCTTGAAATGATCTAGCTAATTACATTTAATTGTATAAAACAAGGTAATAAAAAGAGTAAAATGGGGAAAAATATATTGAAAAATAAAAATGACTCCGAATGGGGATAATAAAAAGCTATTAAGTATGAAAAAAAATTGAAATTAAGCATTTCTGACGTCATACCCCCCACCCCCCACCCCTATTATAATTTGCAAAACGATTAAAGACGCTGACATGATGTAGTTAAAGCATTCCCCTCTGTAAACGGCAGAACATTATAACAATTAGGATTATATACTGGGGGGCTGTGCCCCCCAGACCCCCCCCAATTTAATGAAACTCAGGATCATCGTAGTGTGGTCCCCCCCTGGTGCTTACCCCAACACGAGCCGTCCCCTTAAATGTACTCCAAAAACGTGAAACATTTTGGAACACGTACGAAAAAACTACGGTTTATCGGCCGGGCCGATAATCTACATATTTACCGAAATTTTTTTCGAAGATTAACATTTGCGTATTTAAGGGAGTGTAAATTAATTATTTTATGAGTCAAGCCTTATATTAATTAGCGAGTTAATTTAAAAAAATATATTATTTTCTTTTGATTGATTAGTTTGTTGTAAAATAAACTACTATTTTTGGTTAATGTTTCCATTTATCGCTTGAACGAAAGTTTTGGCAATATTAGTAGTCAAAATTCGAGATTCTACCTTAGTTTGTGATATTAATCCCTTGAAGCGCTAATAACTGCCTTAATCGAGTACATACGAGGTGCAAGGCACCAGCTCAAAACCTCAGCATCGTTCAAAAATATATATAAAACTACTACATAATAAATTGGTGTCAGGTTTTAGAGGTTTATAAACGACCTCCCTCCCCCCCCCCAAAAAAAATAGTTAGTCGTTTTTTCCCTTGTTGAATAAGAACAAATTATTGACAAATCGTTCAAGGATAGATAAACACAATAGCAAGATAAATTCGAGTTAGAATTTTTGTGTGTGGCCAATTGAAGGTATTCAACCCGTCAGGGGGTGAAAAAGGAAGCTTTGTTTTGTGCCGATTGCTAACCTAGTTAATTTAAAGAGAGAGGTTAAGTTAGGCAGAGCGCTAAGTGTTTAGGGTGGTATAAGTTCTGTTCGCTTAAGTAAGCCCCTTATCAATTAGTTGAAAATGTTACCGCGCCCCTCCCGTAGGAAACATCCCCTTCGTCAGCACTTTATGCATTCCCCCCCAAATCCACCAGAGCGACTGGTGAATTGCATAATAGATATGAGATCAACCGGAATAGTAAAATTCGAGTCTGGGGCGGTAAATGGGCATCCCTTGAAGTACTCTTACCTGGTCTAATAACCCAAAATATTGATCGTAATTATTAAAAAGATTTCCTTGCTTATGAGAGAGACGAACGATGCTATGTCAAAACGTTAGTAACGCCATTATCGATTATCGATGGGACTAAAAATTTTTGCAATGCTCGGCCTATGCGCTCTTAATAACAGACACAATGGATGATGGTTCCCTGTCAGGACTGTAGCCTTATTTCGCTGTGTATGATGCCATTGTTCGGTGTTTTAAGAAATATACCATCCTGGAAAATCGTATCATTTATCAATTCCTTGCTAAGGAAATTTACCCACTTTCTGCTTAGTTTAGAGGCTATTTATTGATTTTTTACTTTATTTTATTTATTCGCCTTGCCTTTTCATATACGCAAATGGCCTGGTATATTAAATATGAACAATATAGTGGGGAAGGGGGTTACGGTTGGGGACAGCACTCAATGTCTAAGAATTACGGCGACTTAGTGACGGGTTTGCCCATAAATATTAATTTTGACTGGGCTAGGTTAGGCTAGTGGCCTTAGCTTAGAAATTCTGACCAGTAGGCCTAGCCATCGGTTAGCGACCAGTATAGCAGCGAAGGGGGAGGGGGGCACTCCTTATTCAGGAAGGGGTGGTTTACAGAGCCGCAGCACGGTGTCAGATATTTGGTGAGCTTCTGACCGGTTCGCCCGTGAAGGTTAGGTTGGGTGTGGTTAGGGCTAGGCTAGTGGCTGTAGATTAGTAGACAGTATCCATATAGCTGTGGCAAGTGAAATTTCCTTATCAAACCAGATCACCAAAAGATGAAAAAATTACCTTGATCACTTATCTTACTGACCTGCCCCAAAGGTGGTTTGGCTAAAGGTCTTTGGTCATAGGCTAACCTAGGTCTATGTGGAAATATGAAGAGAGTACCAGTAACCTAGGAGCGGTTGCTTTCTTTTTCCCTGCACCTTCAGGAGGGAGACGCCTTCCAGAAATTAAATACACATATCGAAGTATACTGGGTCGTGTACTTTCAGAATATATATGGTTATGGTGGATATCTCTAAAATCGTAGGGGGAGTTCGTTAAGAAACAGACAAACAGACACATACAGACAGGAGCTGCAACTTTATTATAATATATATATATATATATATATATATATATATATATATATATATATATATATATATATATATATATATATATATATGAATTCATTGCGTTTGTGTGCATGTGTTAGTCTCACACCCACTCACACCCACACACTGTTCCCAGACATAGATGCAATCTAATATATTTGTACATTAATAATTCATATTATAATACATTTTTCAGGAAAATTTCTTTTTAGTGCTTCATTGAACAGTTACTTGTTTCCGTAATGGCTCACAATGAAGATGACCAAACAAAAGTCACCTGTACAATATGTAACAAAATATTGTCATGAGGTAATAAGAATGAAAAAATTCTTTTACTACCACCAATATGCAAAAAAACATTTGAGGATCCAACATCAGGAGCAGCTGGAGCAAGAGGAGTAACAGGCACAGGAGCAAGTTCAAACTTCACAAAAACGCACAATGAGTGATTACATCACTACAAAGAAAAAGACCAAAGGTGATTTCAGGTCATCAACAGCAAGCAGTTCGCATTCAGAATATCAAATAACATTAGAAGAAACCCTTGAGCTCAAGAAGATTTGGGACACAAACAGTGATCAATCCAAAACAATTCATACTGCTATTGACGAGATGATAGCACTAGGCTCACAGCCATTTTCAGTTGTTGAAGATATTGGATTTACAAGACTTATGAAACTGCTGAAACCCAATTATAAACTGCCCTCCAGAAAATATTTTAATACCAATAATATTCCCAGTTTGCACCCCAAAGTAATGACCAAAATCCAAAGCGGGATTAATGAAGCAAGCAACATGAGCTTCACCACAGACATCTGGACGAACAATGCTGATGAGTCATTTATCAGGTAATAATCAACAAGCTTCTAAGTTTCAAATTTTAATGGCCATCAAGATTGCTTACTCAAATAATCTACAGAGTTGTTATTTAATAACTATGTTAAGTAATGTTAAATCTTGAGTTATTTCAAGTTCAACAAATTAGGTTTTTAACTTATTTTATACTATTAATATTAGACAGTTTAGACTAAACTAAAAAGTAAAAATCCTTGATGGTATTTCTATTTCATTCTTTTCAGCCAACTGGCAAATTACATCGATGAAAATTTCAACCAGTCACTAGTTGTCTTACGAGTGAATCCATTCTCAGATTCACATACTGCAACTAACATATGTAACAAGGAAAGAAAGTACCCTAGAAGACCATACGGTCCATTCAATGAGGGTACCTTTGGACTAGCAGTCGAGCGGGCACATCTCTGATCTAATGCTTTACGTCCTTAAACGGCCATTTTTCAAGACCCTGTCTAGTCTTGACTTGAACTGGTCAACAGATTTACTGTTGACAACTTCCACTGGAAGTGCGTTCCAACTACCGCAGATACTGTAGGTGAAAATTTTTCCACATAGATCGCGGTTGTAACGCTTCACTTCAAGTTTAAAGCCGTGATTTCTTGTTCTGCTCTCAACAAGTGTGAAAATATCCCTGTAGTCAACATTGTCGAACCCTCGAAGTATTTTGAATACCGCGATGAGCTGACCCCGCAGTCTACGGGTTTCCAACGAGAACAGATCTAATTCTCTTAATCTATCTTCATAACTTTTATGTCTGATATGTGGAATCAGTTTGGTTGCCCTGGCTTGCACGCGTTCCAATCTCGCGCTGTCCTTTCGAAATGAAGGACTCCAAAATTGTACGGCATACTCCAGGTGCGGTCGGACAAGTGAGTTGTACAAACACAGTACAATCTCCTTGTTTCGATATCGAAACTGGCGCTTTATGTAGCCTAGCATCCTTTGGGCCTTTTTCTCCGCCTCAATGCACTGTTTCGAGAACTTGAGGTCACTAGTGATTGTTACACCTAAGTCCTTCTCAGTGTCGGTGGATTCAATAGCAGTGCCCTTAAGGATAAACTGAGATTGGGAGTTTCGTTGGCCAATATGCAACACTTTGCATTTGTTCACGTTAAAAAGCATTCGCCACGTCTCCGACCACTCCCCAATCTTCCGAAGATCTTTCTGCAGGCGTCAGTATTTCCATCGTTTGCAACAATCAGACCAAGCTTGGTATCGTCGGCAAATTTGGAAATCTTGGCAACCATGTCACCGTCCATGTCGTTGACGTAGATAATGAATAGTAGTGGTCCCAGGACAGAACCTTGAAGCACTCCGCTAGTAACGGGCACCCACTCAGAAGCCTGTCCATTCACCTCCACCCGTTCAAGCTGTAGCCGATGATTAAAAATTCCTCCCTTACAAAGTCCACATGATCGTTCATGACAACGCAGCAAATATGGTGAAGGGAATTTCAAGCATTGGCTTTAACAGTCTTAGCTGTTTTCTTCACACCAACCAATTGGTCATACATGATGCAATATTCGAACAGCGAATGATCAAGGACATAATTGCAAATTGCCGCCAAATAACAGGGCATTTTAATCACTCATCGTTAGCATACACTAAGCTTGAAAAGCTTCAAACGCAGCCTAATTTGCCCAAACATAAGTTGATTCAAAATGTAACCACTCGTTGAAATTGTACATACCTCATGCTTGAGCGAATATTCGAACAAAAAATTGCAATTGCTAACTACTGTGCAGAAGTCCCAAATTTGCCAGTATTTTATGCCAACAAATGGGCACTAATTGGCAAATGCTCAAGCTTGATCAAACTTTTTCATCTAACAACACAAAGGTAATATGATATTGCTAAAATTTACTAGCAATCAATAAGCTTTCTTTTACGAAGAGGTTCACTGGAAGATATTTTATCTCGAAAAGTTTTTTATTTTTATATATTTTTCTTTTTTTATTTCCGGATAGTGGTTACGAAGGGGATACACCTTCATCTTCGGCCTGGTACGTGACCTGAAATTGGCAGTAAAGTAAGAATATGGAAATTAATAAAATAAAAAAGTATCTGCAAAAGAGATAAAATATCTTCCACGGAAGCTGCAGTTTTCTCTTTAATATCAAGCAAATAGAGGAGTTCGTTAACAATACAATTATAATTGACCGATCAATTTTCAGTTGTTAATCTGTGACCGGTTAACTCTGTCAGATAATAACTGTTAATTTAATTATTTATTACATTATATTATATTATACATTTATTTTATTACGATTATGATTAATAGTTTAATATTTTACCATGTAGCTATTAATAAAAATTTAATAGGTAAAGTTCTCCAGCTTTTTTATCTACCGTACTGAACGCACATTTGTCTCAGATATTAATTATTTATTACTGCCTTTGTTCACAACCTACAAATTACAAAATATCAATGTAATTCTTTTAATTTATTTTTTCAGGCTGACTGGAATGACAGACAATGCTTCAGAAATTATTCCACAAGTGTGAGTCTTGAAACATGCCATAACCAAAGCTATATCAGATTCAATGTTCAGTGGATTGGGTAGCACCGTCAGCGTAATCTCAAGATCAATGGACAGCAGATTTGCTAAGTATGAAGCAAACGAAGATCTAATAGCAGCGACCATGTTGGATCCAAGATATAAAAATAGTCTTTTCAAAAGTTCTGAAGAAGGTTCAAAGACCCATTTCATTTCAATCTAGAATTATTTGACTGACACTCATGAGAAAATGCATAATGATAAAGAGAATTTGAAGACTTTGAAGAGAATGTAAGCTCTGCCTCCAATGACATAGAACCTACAAAGGAAAATCAAAACGAGGAAGCTGGAGCAAGTGCCGATCTTTTTGACTTTGACTCGTGTTTGAATGATTTGATAGCATCAGCAGAGTCAACTACCACCACAAATGTTGAAAAGGAAAACAAAAAGAAACTTCGCCGGCAATCTTCATCTTCACATGCTGTTAGAAATGAATTCGAGAAATACTGTTCACTACAATTGGAACCACGAGATACGGATCCACTACTTTGGTGGAGAGCAAACATAAATGCATTTCCTGGGTTTGGAAAAGTTGCCAATAAAATGCTTTCATCTCCACCGTCATCAATTGAGAGTGAGAGACTTTTTAGCATTGGTGGCAACATCTTCACGCCACATCGTAACCGTCTTACTCCAGAAACTGGAGAAAAATTAATGTTATTAAATTTCAATTTACGTGTTTTTAATTTTGAATACTAAATATTTTGTATTTTTTTCTGTAGCTAGTTGAAAAATGAATACTCAATATACTGTATTTATTTTTTTATTTTTTTGTGGCAAGTTGAAAAATGAAAGTGTTTTACCTCGTAAGAAAGGAAGTGAATAACTAGAATGCTAAACAAAATATCAATTCGTTTAGCAGTTTAGGTACGACAGTTCCTTTGTTATTACTTAGAACGTTTTCATTTTTTAACTTGCACCAAATCAAAAACAACAGAATTATTCTATTTGTAATCATATTTTTAACATTAAAAATGTTAAGTAAATACTAAATAATGATGATTGGAGACATGTTTTTTCAATTTAGAAAAGTCTAAAGTGGATGTAGGCTTTAACTTTCAAGTTATGGAATTTGGATGAATCACAGAAATATATTTTTTGTTGCTGTTTGGTATATTGGCTATTCCTAATATGAAAGGAAATGAAATAAATTCTGTAAAGATCCATATTCATTTTGTATCCTAAAACCTTCCATCAAAAGCTATAAAATTCCATAAACGCAATGGCTATTGAAAAGTAAAAAAAAAAATAACTAAAAAATTCTCCATTGCTTTGTCTATTGGCTTCCAAGTTCCAAGCTTCCAACAGCCTAACTAATTATAAAGTATCTAAAAATTAAGCATAATACACTCAAAACAAATATTAGGCAGAATCGGCATCGGCATCGGCATCGGCATCGGCATGGGCAAAAATTTTGTAATCGGCACAACTCTACTCCTGGTTTCTTTAATTTCTTTGACCGTAGCTCTCGCTACGCTCGCGTAAGTCTCTGGTTGGTCCGTTTTTCTTTTTCCTTTGTTTCCTCTTCTTCTTTCTCTTTTATGATTTGTTTTATCTTTGGGCATTTAGCAGCCATGGTTATATGAGCACCTTGACAGTTAATGCACTTTTTCCTTGTTTCTTTATATTCTCGGAAGTTATGGCTAACGTTTCCGCACTCCGAGCATGTTTTTATATCCTTGTGTGGGCAGTTCTTCGTAATGTGTTCTTCAATGACATAACATTGAAAACATGTCTGCACATTAATAAACTTCTCTTTCTCGATATTTTCTGGGGGAATCCTCATCCCAAATGCAAGGAGTCTGTTAGTTGTTGCTCTGCCAGCCATTTCAGCGGTGGCACAGATCACCTTGAACACATGGGTGTGGTGCCCAAATTTGATAAGCTCAGTCTTTTTCAGGTGTTTGTTTTTCTTTCGATCTCTTCCCTGGTTATTTTACAGGATGGGATCCCACGTAGAGATCTACCTTGCGGCAAATGAATGATCTGCTGGCTAGCAACTGGGGCGGCAGTTTGGGGGCCCGGCCGATCTGACTTAGTGCCCTTAGCCCTTCTGCTGCCACCATGTGCTCTATGTCATCTAGCGCGGAATCAACCATCGCTAGCCGGGGGTGCCGCCTCCTCGGTAGAATTAAAAACCGTGGCTGCGTGCTACCTTACACTGAGTGGTCTTGGAGCCCTCCTCACAGGCGGAGTTGTGAGACTTCCCTACGGAGGTTGCAGCCCGGCCCATTGTCCGGGGGTTGCTCTAGTATGGGCTTCTTGCAGCGGGCTAGTCCTCAGACCTCCCTCCACCTCTACCCCCAATTATGCAAAAGCCACTGCCTTGCATAGTTTGGACGAGGTTGAAATGACAGCGATCACCAGTCAAGGCATGGGCCCAGTTGGGGAAATTAGGCAGTCATCATTACATGAGTAACGGCCTTAAACAGTATTATTCTCTCTTTTTAGACACCTCCTTTAATGGGAGGATTTTGGGTGTGGAAGAGGAAACGGTGAATGAGATGAAAGATGAAAATGAAAATGAATGTGAAAATACCGAAGATGAGATGGGCGGTGGCTTCTTCTTTGCTCGTATGTAAGTAAGGATAATTCCTTAAAAGTCTTTAAAATCTTGAGAGAGCAATCTGTAAAATATCCAAGCGTTCTTCTTCTATAGAGATGGATCCGGTGAGTTGCTTTGCCCAATCTCTAACGTTGCGTCGAAAAGAATTCCAATCATCTTCCTTCACGACCTTCGGAAAAGGGATTTCAGCCGTGTTTATGTGCAAACGGTTTGAACATTAGCAACCTTTTAAATCTATCATGGCGCTGATTGGAAAATTATTATAGTGCATTATATCTAAAAGCTGATTGGTCAATTTGTTAACACTAAGGCCGTTATTCCAAAAATGAACGTAAGTATGACGATTAAATGTATATCAATCCTGATTGGTTGAATTTTTGTAGTATTATGAGTAGATGAAATAACTATATATATAGGTGCACTTTTGTGGCTCCTGGAATAGCATGACGCTCCATGTCTGGCTTGCTGGTAGCGGGGTGACCAGAGGTGGAGGGATTGTCTCCTGACCCGACAGCTCTGACGACGAGGTTTACTGAAACAAAAGAGGAGGCGGCAACAATCGGACAGGAGATAGAGATATGGGCGAGGTAGAGGAGATTGGGTTTGAGGTTAGATGATGATGAGATATAGGAAATACTGGATCATTATTAGAGATACTAGAAGAGAAAAATGAGGACTGCTGAGAATGAACAGCGTCAATATAGGTAGGTTTCAAGCGATCCAGAGAAACAGTATCCTGCTTGGCGACAAACTGCAGTACATAGAATTTCGGCTTCCTAGAGATGACGAGAAAGGGTCCGTCATAAACGAGTTGCAATGAAGAGCAAGTTGAATCGCGACGGACAAAGACATGGGAACAAGTTGACATCTCTTTCGGCACGAAAGGTCTCTGATTAGTAGGCACTCTAGGGGCGGTAGGCTTAACCTCAGCCATTAGCCGTACAAAATCGTGTACATAAGAAGCAGGATTGAGGTGAGGAGGTAGAGGTCGGTCAGAAGAAGAAAGGAATTGACCAGGAAGACGAAGTTGAGTACCGTAGACGAGTTCCGGCGGAGAGCAGGCCAAGTCCTCTTTCAAGGATGAACGATACCCAGGAGAACCAAGGGTAGTTTGCCCACCCAAGTAATGTTTGGATCAGTGGAACGTAAGCTTTCCTTGAGGGTCGTGTGAAACCGTACCACTTTGGCCTTGCCTTGGGGGTGGTAGCTAGTGGTACGTAGACGAAGGAAGCCAAGCTCTGCCATGAGTGCATCCCATTGGTGAGATTCAAATTGGCTGTCACGATCAGTCAAGATCGTTGAGGGAACACCAATACGAGGAACACATGTTGAGACGAAGGCTCGAGTGACAGTGGAAGCTCTGATGTCAGAGATAGGAACTGCCTCTGGCCAACGAGTAAAACGATTGATCGTGGTGATAAGATAATTGCAACCATGAGAGTGAATGAGAGGACCTGCTAGATCGACGTGAACGGCGACAAAACGAGACGAAGGAAGAGGAAAAGGACCAAGAGGAGCTTTTGTGTGGCGATGAACTTTGGCGCGCTGGCATGGAAGGCATGATAGTCTATTTTGCTACGTCGGCATTCATACATGGACAAACCAAGCGTTGGGAAATAAGCTTGCGTGTAACATTGACACCAGGATGAAAGAGACCGTGAATTTGGTCGAAAATGTGCCGACGGTAAGCGAGAGGAATGAGAGGATGAGGACAGTCAGGTAATGAGTAGTCAAACAGCTTGTTCCTGGGCAAGCGCTATTGCCGCATGATCGATGGGCGCAATGTGGGAGAGTTGCGTGCCTGAAGTCGCTTTAATGCGAGAGAGCGCGTCTGGTACGACGTTTGAAGAACCAAGAACAAAGCGAATATCGTTCGTCAACTACAGGATGAAGTCAAGATGACGCGTGTCAACTGCAGTGTGTACTGACTAAGTACTAGGAGAAGAACAAGCACCGACCAAAGGCTTATGGTCCGTAAAAATGGTAAAGTCACTTCGTTCCAAGTATTGTCGGAGGTGACAGATTGCGAGGTATATTCCGAGGAGCTCTCGAGATAACGTACTATACCTCTTTTGAGAGTCTGAAAGAGAGCGAGAGAAGAAAGCAAGAGGTTACCATTGATCAACAACTTCCTGCTGCAAAGTTGCACCTACGTGGGTTGAGAATGCATCGTAGGCAACGCTGATGGGGGCTCCTGGAGAAGGATGAGTTCTTTGTGCTTGCTGAGCAGATAGTTGATAGGTTGCATGACCTTGGCACAATGTGATGTGGGCCGAGGAAATTTGCGCACCACGGTAACTTTATCTTCGAGTGTACTCGAGACATGGCGACCCAAGAAAGAGAGTTGGGGGACTCCGAAAAGACACTTGGAAGTATTGAGTACGATACCGTACTCTTCAACTCGTGCAAAAACCTGACGAAGGTGAGACAGATGCTCCTCTAAAGACGAAGATGCTATCAGGAGGTCGTCTATGTAGCAGAAGAAGAAAGTCAGACCTCTCAGAACCTGATCCATAAAGCGCTGGAAGGTCTTACCACTGTTACGAAGACCGTAAGGCATTCGCTTCATGACGAAGGAACCGAATGGCGTGGTGATAGCCGTCTTTGGGATGTCATCTGGATGAATAGGGATCTGTTTGAAAGCACAGACCAGATCGAGTCGAGAAAAGATCGAACCGAAAAGAGCAAAATTCAAATCGGACAGATAGGGCAGATGATATCTATCAGGCATAGTACAGGCATTGAGCCGCCTGTAATCACCTACAGCTCCGTACTCACCGGGGGTAGATTTGGGTACAATATTAAGTGGAGAGGCCCAAGGAGAAGTAGAGGGGCTAGCTATGCCAGCTTTCACCATGAAGGTGAACCCCTGCTTCATTAAAGCGAATTTATCTGGGGCTAATCGACGGGGGCGGGAAAATACAGGCCCTCCAGTCGTATCTATCCGGTGAACTACATTGTGTTTAATAGGCTTGTCTTTAGAGGATGGTATGCTAATTGCAAGAAATTCCTGCAGCAGGCGCTGAAACTGTGGATTGTCTGAAGGAAATTGGATAGAGAGAAGAGAACTCTGCGACAGAAAAAATAAACCCGAAACTGTGAGCATTGTAGTGCGATCGATAAGCTTGTGGTTACGAGAGTCGACCAAAAGGTCGTGGGCAGAGAGAAACTCTAGGCCCAAAATAGGAAGTCGACCTCGGCAACAATAAAGGTCCATCGAAACACTCTACGGAGGCCGAAAGCCTTTATCTCAGAGGAATTAGCGGCTTTAAGGACAAGATCAGAGGAGGAACAAGCTTTATCGTCCCGAGACGTTGGAATAACACTACATTGAGCACAAGTGTCAACTAAATATGAGAAACCAGAGAATGGGTCATAAATGCAAAATGGTGGATCCAGTGCCGGATTTACGTATAATCTAAACAAGCTATAGCTTACATCCCCCACTTTCTTGGGGCCTCCCAAAGAAATTTAAAGAAAAAAAGGGGTGTGCATCTCCAAAATATACGATAAAAAAATAAAAATAAAACCTACATAGTGCAACAGTTTTGCCGATTACGTATTTTACTTCTAATTTCTTGGGGCCCCCACAAAATTAAAGAAAAAACTGGGTGTACATTTCCTAATATAGAGGCAATTTTGAGAATGTTCCTTAGTAAGATGATTGCAAATTGCTCTGGAGAGAGATCCTTTTATAAGCTGAAACGGATAAAAACTGAATTTAGAACAACAATGACTCAAGACAAATTACGTTTCCTCAGTGACAAACTACGCAGTTTATCATTTGATGATATCATCAGTGACTTTGCTCTGGCAAAGGCAAGAAAGAAAGTATTTTAGTTTAGATCATGTTTGTGTTCTGTTTGTATACACAGTATACAATAAATCTTGATAAAATTATACAATTTAATGGGTATTGGGTAGATGCATTAATGTAATTAGTCCTTATAGCAAGTAGTTTCTAGAGACTAGATTATAAGCCTCTGTAAATTGTGTTTCTAAAAGAACTTATGTTGTTTTACCAAAGTGTTTGCACTTTTAAGGTTGTTATGAATAAAAATAATTTTAAGTTAGGAGTTAATAATTATTTCACTATTAATATATCTCTTCTTAATTGCATTTCAATTCAACAATTACTTTGATAAAATACATATTATGTCAGGTGAAAATGGCTTAGATATCTATTAGGTCCAAAAATTACCATATGAGGCGTTCAGATCGACAAGGGCGAAAATGCCAAATAGCTAAAAGAAGATATCATTAAATGACATTCAAAATGCAATCAGCTTAGTAAGGGGAGTTCACCAATGAAAATTATGGTAACACTTCAGTTTCGGGGCGCACGATAGATGGCGCTGTTTATAGACTACAATTTTGGGCTACAATATATGTCTTATGACGTCAGATGGTAGCGTCAGATGTGAACAATTACGGCGTTATATTTTTTTGTATATGAGTATATACTGGGGGGTTGCGCCCCCCAGACCTCCCCAATTGATTGAAACTCAGGATCATCACAGGGTGGCCTCCCCGCAGTGATATCTCCCCCACGAGCAGTCCCCTTGAATTTAATGGGTCCCTCCCCCAACAGCTTTTTACTGGCCGAAAAACCTAACCAAATAACAAACAATTCTCACTTTTATAGTTTTTTTGATTAGTTTATGCGCCTCTAGATAATCTAAAAGTTTTTCGCGATTATACAAACTAAAGCCGAATTCGAATAACGGAGAAGCACATGGAGAACACGAAAACACCATAACGAAACATAAACATTTGCAAAACGGGGCCTATGTATAAGCTACGACGTTGCCAGTAAGAAGCTGTTATCGTTCGCAGCAAACAAAAAATACGAAAACATAACAAAAAACAATAAAAGACCTCAAGAAACCTTACCTAACTAAGAAAAAACTATAAACGAGCAGAGGTGCAGATATTTAGTAAATAATACAGACTCTAAAAGTTACAAATCCCCAAAACAACAAAAAAATATAACGCCATGATTGGTCACATCTGACGTCATAAGAGATATATTGTAGCCCAAAATTGTAGCCTACTAACAGCGCCACCTACTGTGAGCTCCGAATCTGAAGTATTACCCAAATTATTTCCAAGTTGTAACAAAAAGGAGGTGGAGCCTGGCATCTTCGCCCTTGTCGTTCGCAATATTGTTAGCTCAATTTCATCTTTAAGTAATAGAGACATTTTTATATACCTGATTAAAATGGTAACTAACGCAGAGAAGAATAAGCCAGTTGGTGCAATTTGGGAATCATCACTTATGTCACTCATTAAATGGGCTAATTTAAAAATCAAAGTTCACTAAACGATCGTTTTCACACTAATGAGTAAATAATTGTATTCTTAAATTCGTACGGTAAGCTCAGTTTGGATTGGGCGATGAGACTCAAATAAATTGCGCTGATTGGATAACCGTTTTGGCGTGTTCGCCCTTGACGTACAGTTCTTTTATCTTGGGATTCGCGGTTAAAATTGAGATCATATTTTCGCTACTTGTAAAAAAGCTTAGATTGTGAAGGAAAAAGGGCAAACTAGCCTCAGAAGGTTTGCATGCCTTGATAGAGGAGTCGATGGCGTATATAAAAATGAAAAAAAAAAAAGAGAGCATGGCGTTTTCGCCCTTGTCGTTCTGAACGTTTCCTATAGCATATTAAACACAAAAAACAGCGACAATTTGTCGCTGACATAGAACATCTAAAGGGCCCTATTATCTCAAATAGCTTAGGGCCTCATCGAATCTATATCCAGCCCTGGGTGGATCGACCTGAGATGAAGGAATGGCAAAGGTGATAGATCCATTGATCACTTTCGTTCTCAGTTTAAATTAGTCGAAGAATTTGAATTAAAATGAGAAGAGTGAGTTGGAACATTAGTTTGAGGAGAGTGAATAGATTGTTGAGGTGAAATTGGTTGGATGAAAGTAACATTATGAATAGAAAGACGAATTTGTGAAGAGCGAGCATTTGATTGAGAATGAGAATAGGTAATATTGGCAAGGCTGTGTACAGTGTACAGCTTCGCTACCATATTTCTCATGGTACTAACATAGACTCCTAGTTTGAGAGAGAGAGAATTTAGGAGTAGAGGAATAGGCGAAAGAATGAGCAGGGAAATGCTGTGCCTATCCTTTCCAAAGCGGCAGCCGATTCCGGCCATGAATGTAAAAAGGAGGCGTTACACGGGTCCGGCCTATTGCCAGAAGGCGTCGTTGGTAACCGAACTTGCGAAATAGATGGATTAGAGGGAGGAATGGGACATTGTGGGACAGTCCCCCAGTTTACGTAAGGATTGAGATATATTAACTCTGCTTCTTAGGCGATTTCATCCACGCTCTTGTGCTCACCCTACCAATCATGATGAGGAGCCTAATGTGGTCAGGGATCCCACGCATGAAAATCTCCGTTAGGAGCGAGTCAAAAATCTCTGACTGCGCGCCTTCGCTCTGATCAATTCTTTGAGATGTTCAAGGAACCGCGTGGGACGCTTATCACCCATTTGTTGAGCATTTAGTAGCTCCCTTAAGTCTTCAACCTGGGATCTCCGAAATTCAAGCTTGAAAGCTGTCCTCAAGTCCCTCCATACACCATTTCTTCCACTTTGTAACAAAATTCCCCGAGACAAAGTAAAGATACATTGGGACTATTTGCGTGATGCTTATTATGCGCTCTTGATCGGTTATTGCTTGATGTGCCATTAAAATCTCGCATAATTCGAACCACGTGATCGGATCGGTCGCATCGAAAGCGGGAAGATTGATTGAAGTGCGGTTGGTGCCTCGGGCGCTGAAATCCTGGTTTATAGCTGCAGGATAACTAATTGCCACGGGTGACGCACATGTGGTCTCGAAAGTTGAGGACGCCTGGATCGCTAGCGTGGTCGAGGCAGTTGAGGTAAACGTCGGGGCTTGACTATTCATGGCTAAGTGATGTGTGCTTTTGAAAATTCCGGTTAAGAAAAAGAAATTAAGGAGGTTGAAGTAAGATGAAAACGAAAGAAGGGTGGGGCGTAAGAGGGAGAAAAAAGCGGTTGAGTTCGTGGTTGCTGGGAGTAATCTCATGTGGAAAGAATAATATAATTTTTACGTACGAGTAACTAGACGTTAAACTATATTATACTTAATTGAAAAAAAAGAAAGAGTCTAGGGCACCAATTATAGCTTATGTGATGATTGGTTTAATGACAAACTTGCCTAGATAGCAGCCATTAAACCTTGCTATATGAATTTAAAGATAAAAATGCGTTGGAAGAGAAAACGTGAGAAAGGATAAGTAATTCAGCCGGGAAGTTTTTAAAAGTACAGACGCATATGTTTAACAAGATTTATTGAACTAACAAATAACAAGGAAATATGGCTTAATAATTGAATTGGATATTAAGGCCAATGAATTGGATGTGTAGTATAATGAAATAAAAAAAAATATATATATATATATATATATATATATATATATATATATATGATGAAAATTTATGCAATATCGCAAGAAAAGATGAGGAATTAAACCACATTCTCCGAAGACAATTTAATTCAGAACAGTTTCAGTGTATCTCACACCCTTTTTCAACTGACAGAGGATAGAAAATATAAGAAAAGTGCTTACAAACATAACACAGGGTCAAGTCGTGAAAGATCCCCTCTTTTCCCCCCAATCACCTACTTGTGGCTAATCAGGGGGGAGGGGGGGTAGGCCGAAACATATTGAAAGGCTGACATTTTACTATTTGGTTTATTTGCTTTCGTATTACAGGATTAAAAGAAAATTGACCCTTAGATAGATTTAAATTAGGAACTGACGATATCAAGCTCGATTCTACGATTCTTCTCTTAACATAGTTAGCCGATTTAAACACCATTTTACTTCCATTGAAATCGATCGAATGATTCAAGTCTCTAACATGGCAAAATATTCCACTGCTTTCGCTGCCCACTCTAATATCTCTTTTGTATTCATACAATCTCTTGTCTAGATTTCTCCCCGTTACCCCTATATAAACTTTATGGCAATCGTTGCATGGTATTGCATATACTCCTATGCTATGATGTTCGTTGGGTTTCCTGGCAATCATCAATTGGTTTAAGAAATTATTATATTTAAAGGCTAGATTAATACCCGCTTTTCCAAATATGTCCTTTAAACTATTTAATTTATTATTAAATGGCAATGTTATACATTTGTTGAAGTCATTAGTGCGGGAAGGCTTATTACCATAGAATGTTTTCCTAGCTGCCAAATAGGCAGACGATATGAACCAATCAAGGTAATACAAATTAGAAAAAATGGCCTTGATAATGACAATTTCTTCATCTAAATAGGAAGGATTACATATTTTGCATGCTCTAAGGAAAAGGTAAGAAATGAATTTTATTTTTGACAAAAGTTCACCGTGGAACTTTGAAATTTGAGGAGGGCAGCGTGAACGGCTGCCGAGTATTGACTTTCGTCAGGGACACAGGGTGCACGTGTTTCATCGTGTCCGACGAGCTCCTCCCCCCAGTGGATCCTAACCCCGAAAATTTTTTGGTAGTACATGACTACCTTGGGCGGGAGAACCAATTCCCCGTCGTTAGATGTTACCTGCAGTGTCAATATTATAATGGCTGGGCTGAAGTCATTTCAGCACCCATACAGTTTTGTTCCGTACTTATAGGACAGAGCCCCCAAGTAACTTCCGACCGTGTGTCTCAGGCCGCCCTTCCTCGAGGCCGAGCTAAGAAAGAAGCCCAGGAGCCCGTTCCCCTCAGAACCCCGATACCGTCCGAATTCTCGGAGACCCTTAATCAGGACTTTAGGACGGGACAAAAGGAGTGTGAATTACCAACACCCTTAGGTAATAAGGCCCAAAACAAGGACACGAAGACTGTCCGTGAACCCAAAGAAAATAAGTACCCCAAACGCGCCCATGGAGATACGTTCGTAGCACTGGACGAAACATCGGCGCTTGAAGAGGATTACCCCGCGGAGTCCCTTAATGTAATACAGACAGTGTGCATCCAACCTAATGCCGATTACCTTCTTCCTTCCCTACCAGGTGAGCCTATTGAACACTCTGACCTGGATATTGACGAGCAGCTGACACCACATCAAAAGAGTCAGCTACAAGAACTATTATGTCAGTTCGACGACGTTATTTCAGAGAAGCCTGGATGCGCTACTAGTTTCAAGCATGATATTAAATTAACAACCTTAGAACCCGTCCGTTCAAAATCCTATCCCATGCCGATTCATTTACGCCAAGCTTTTAACGCCAAAGTTGATAATTTAATTAGTTTAGACATAATAGAACCTTCCACCTCTAGTTATTGTTCCCCAATCGTCATGGTCAAGAAACCTGATGGCTCTTATCGGATGTGCATCGACTTCTGGAAGTTAAATTCGGTAACTGTGCTCGACGCCGAGCCCATCCCGTTGGTAGACCAAAACCTCCACCTTTTTGAAAACGCCAAGTTCATCTCAGAACTTGATTTGTGCAAGGCGTATTATCAGATTCCCCTCCGGCCCGATGTGAAAGCATAAACTGTCTTTGCAACGGAGAAAGGCTCAATGCAATTTAAGCGCCTTCCTTTTGGCCTCTCGACTGCTTGTAGCAACTATATCGTCTCATGAGGAGGTTGTTAGATGGACTTCCGAATGTATCCTTTTACTTCGATAACGTCTACGTCGCTACTCGCGAATGGAGTCACCATTTAACCACCATATTAGCTCTCTTCGAGCGACTGCGCGAAAATGGCCTCACCATTGGCCCCAGCAAATGCCATTTTGCACACGAAACCATAAAATACTTGGGTTTCAAAATAGGACAAAGCCAGTTAGGTCCCCAAGAGGACAAGATTAAGGCAATAGCCAACATGCCCCACCCGATTACAAAGAAGCAATTAAGATCATTCCTAGGATCAGCTTCTTACTATCGGCGATTTGTTCCGAATTTCGCTGCAATTTCGGCGCCCCTCAGCTCCCTTTTAAAAAAGAATTCCCCCGATCGTCTACGTTGGAATGATGTCGCTGTTTCCCATTTTAATCAGCTCAAGAGTAAGCTCATTTCTGCCCCCATTTTGAGGTTGCACAACCCGGAAAAATCCTTCGGGATTAAAACCGACGCGAGCAACGAGGGCATGGAGGTGTACTCCTTCAATATGAGGATTACGGAACGAGTCATCCGGTTGCATATGCTAGTCGCCAATTATTACCACGTGCAAAGAGATATGCCACTATAGAGAAGAAAGCTCTATCAATTTCCTGGGTTATAGACAAATTCAAAATGTACTTGATAGGAAAAGAATTTCAGATAGGAACCGACCACCGCCCGTTAGCCTATATTCGGAATGTACGACACTCCAACGGCCGAATTATGCGCTGGAGTTTATTCTTGCAAGAGTATCAATTTAAAATAAATTATATAAAAAGGTTCCGATAACCAGGTCGCTGACGCACTCATTAGGAATGCGTTACCATATAGCGTAGATTAATTATATTCGTAGGATTAGGATCTCCATGTATGTATATACCATCTTGTACGACTTAAATTAGATTCTCTTGTAATGGAACTTGTTAATGTATATGCCTGAATTTTGTAACGCTCAATGTCTATTTTTTTTTGTATGTATATATATTTGTACCCATTAAATTACGTATAAATTATTTTGTCGTATATGTACCAATTTTATATCGTTTTATTGCTCCATGCCCCTTTTATTGATTAAGTTTGTATTAAAGGTTAGTTTCCCCTATAATCAAAGGATCAAAATAATCATTTGTATTGAGGTAATACTAGTTAGGTGCATGAAGGTACGGTTGGTACAAGAAAACGAGTTCCCCACAACGGAGCTCTATCGTTGTCCCTTCTCTCTTTTTTTTCGAAGTGACAACTTCCCCCGGAATAGAGGGGTGTGATAGAACGGTTTGAGGCCGCTTAAATTCAACCGTTATCACATATTGTTTAGAAATACGATGCTACCCACGTGCATCTTCGCCTTGAAGCCGGGCGCATTATCGCCGCCACCTGAGTCAATATTAAACCAAGGAGGTTTATCACCCTCCCCCCCCCGTTCGCCCCATGCGCCGATCACGCCAGATTGAGTTAGGCTTATGGGCAGATAAGGTATTGTTCTCAGGCGTGGCTGTGCATTCCCTCGAAGCCCCCAATCCATTGTCCCCTACGCCAAGGGGATGTCTCGACTATTTATATGGAAACTTTACCACTAAGAGCAGATTCGAGATCCAGATTTTCTTCGCGAGACATCACTACGATCCAGTCTCACCTTGTGCACCAAAGGCCTTCTACCTCGAGATCCACCATCATTGTCCAGAAGAGGACAATATCCCTTGAGTGCCAAGGTTCGAGCCTTCAAGACGCAAAGTCCACAAGGCTTTCCCTGTTGTTCAGAAAGAGAACAACGTTAGAACAGCCATTGTTTTTTGAGCCCGTTGACAAGAAACGGTTCTCACCCTTTCCCCCTGTTGTTCAGAAAGAGAATAACATTATAACAGCTATTGTTCTTTGAGCCCGTTGACAAGAAACGATTCTCACCCTTCCGCCCTGTTGTTCAGAAAGAGAACAACATTCGAACAGCCATTATTCTTTGAGCCCGTTGACAAGAAACGGTTCTCACCCTTCCCCCCCTGTTGTTCCGAAAGAGAACAACATTAGAACAGCCATTGTTCTTTGAGCCCGTAGACAAGAGACGGTTCTCACCCCCCCTGTTGTTCAGAAGAGAACAACCTGGAACAGCCATTGTTCTTCAAGCCCGTTCGCCAAGAAACGGTTCTCATTCCCAAGACGCCACGTCAGAATCATTTAATTCCCCCCCCCCCCTTCCTTCGGCTGGAACTCGCCAGCGGACCGAAGATTCCTTCACGTCGCCTTCCTCTGCACAACACGTGCAATTACGTAAGCTGAACGTTACCTTTGAGTATTTAACCCTTTTGTCAACCCTATCCTGTGCTTTAAATGGTTTAGCGAACCATCTCATCCCTTAAATTTTTATTTGTTTTACCTTTTTAAATCTCTTCCAAATCTTAATCCTCGGATTAGCTAGATTTCCCACGACCCTTTCCATTCTCTGTTTATGTTAATATTCTCCGTTTTGTGTGTTGTTGATAGTTTTTATTAATAAAACTCTATTTTATTAATGATAGCCATATTATTATCCTTGAGCTCAGTTCCACTTCTTAAGCATATTGAAGATAAATAATATCGGTCAACCCAGACACCACGCACTCTAAATATAAATGAATAATTCCCTCAACGAATAGTCATATATGGTATATCGTCGAGAGTCCATTCTACGACACAAACCAACTCGGTTTTTATATCGTTAAAACCAGCCATTGCTTGCAATAAATGTTTCTTCACATTCGCCTTCATATTTATCTTTTGGTGTCTTAAAAAGCGATAAGGCTTTCGCGCAAATGACACGTTGTGTCATAGGTATGTTGAAACAGTGTGTTTGATCGGCTATCCTTGCTGACAAAAGATTTGCCAAGCGAGGAATTAGACTCAACACATCTTTATTTCTGTCTCTCGTAGATTGCAGGGGACAAGCCTTTGTAACTTCTTTTAGAAATTTTTGTTTATCTTTTATGATGGTATAAATCGTCGATTTTCCCAGAGAATATTTTGATGCGAGTGCTGTAATTGATGTCCCGGCTTCTTGTTCATTTATGATATCATATTTCGTTTGTAATGTTATGGATTAACGTCAGAGTCTAAACTGACAAGCAGAGCGCCGCCCTCTGAGCGCGTTGAGTCAAGGACACAAGCGGCTGAACGGACAAACGAACGAACATTCGCTTGTGCAGTCTTTGGTGGACTCTAGATGCGTTTAAAGGAATCAAAATGAAATTAAATTTTCGCGCATTTTTCTATTTAATTTTATATTTTTATGTTTTTTAATTTGTTAAAAAACATATATATATATATATATATATATATATATATATATATATATATATATATAATACTTGTAATTGATTTGTTCCTTGGGAATCTGATATGTAGCAGGAATATGAAGACCCAGGTGATTACACTAATCATTTATTGACCGGACGTTTTTTGTTGTTTTTTTATAATGTAATATAATAGTTTATTTTATTGTTTACTCCAGTAACTTTTAATATGTGATATTCAAGTCAGTTTATGTTATAATTTGACTTCTTTCTATTATTTTTTAAAATCACACTGGGTAGTATTAATTAATTCTATATATCGTTATTAGTGTTTTTACTTTAATTTTAATAATTGTCAATTTTATTATTTTAACTTGTCTTCATCCGCTTTTTTTAGCCATTATTTAATGCATTCTTTTAACTGTTATCGATTAATGTTCCTTTCCCTTCACATCATTAGTCGATACAGTCGCTGAAGATGGTCCTAGTAAGGTCCTAAACGTTCAGCCAACAAATGATTAGTGTAATCACCTGGGTCTTCATATTCCTGATAATTATATATATATATATATATATATATATATATATATATATATATATATATATATATATATAATATATATATATATATATATATATATATATATATATATATATATATATATATATATATATATATATATATATATATATATATATATATATATATATATATATATATATATATATATATATATATATATATATATATATATATATATATATATATATATATATATATATATATATATATATATATATATATATATATATATATATATATATATATATATATATATATATATATATAAAATCAGTGTGTGTGATGTCCCAAATAATTAGTTTTTAACATTAAAGTTTGCATTAAGTGATATTAAAAGGCACTAAAAATAATACAAGGCACTAAAATTACGCGGGGGCGCTAAACTATAATTTTTGTCACTAAAAGTAACGAAAAAGCACTAAGTTGGCAACCCTGATAGCATTGCAAGCGCTGAGCAGGGTTGTCAGAAGTTTTTTGTGAATAGTAACACATTAATTTTGACAATAAAGGATATCGAAGTTCATCACCACATTTTTCTTTTGAAACGCTATACCAAAACTTCTCTGGCTCTTTTTCAGTATTACGTCCTGTGTCCTCTAAGGTGAGCTCTCACCATTCGGCGTTTAATGTTTCGTAATCTTCTTCTGATATAATATTAAGAAACTTGATGGCAAGAAGAGTAATAACTGTGGTTTTCCCATATTAACGTTATCTGGATCCATTGCTTCAAGCAGTTTGAAGTTTATAAAGGTATCATTTGACAAAAAACGGCCCAACATTTGTTTCATTAAACGTACCTAAAAGTTCAAAATGCTTATATGAAATTGCTTGAGGTCTCTCTCAGTAATTCTTTCGGCATTCTCAAGATAAACAGCTATAGGTATGGCGTATTTTGACGTTATAGGTCCCTTTTATGTTAAATGTGTGAAAAGAGGGGCTCTTCTCGATGTAGCAGGCTGGGTTATGTGATCAACGAGCTTCCTTAGGATAAAGGAAAATATTGAGCTGGATTCTTTATTCCTTGGTAAACAGCGGGAATAAGCCTCAAAATGGCGAACGGTAATGACAACTTCTTTCTTCTTGAATAATAATGATTGCTAACCGTCTTTCTCCACAAAAATACACCTATATAAATAGTCATTCTATCTTCTCATCATTCTACAAAATTCAACTAATCAAGATTGAGATACTCGTACATTTAATTCTCATACTTATGTTCATTTTTGAAATAACTCACCTTAGCGTATTAACAAATTGACCAATCAGTTTTTAGACAAAAGCACTGCAATAATTGTCAAATCAGCGTCACGATAGATTTAAAAAGTTAATAACGCTCAAACCGTTTCGCATGTAAACACGGCTGAAATCCATTCTAGCATCAATAAATATTATAAATTTAATGTTAAAGAAATGCAACAAAGAGAATAAAATAACGGTATTAAACGAAAGCGAAAGAAAATGAGTAATAAGAGATAATGCAATGTAAAATAAAGTAATAATAATTAAATCACTCAAAAATTATAATTTTAAATGTATGAATAAGATATAACTGAAATACATATAATAACTATGTAGATAGAATAAAAAGGATAGATGACCTCCACAGTTCCTGGAGTTTCGTTCTTCTTACTTTTCGATGTCAACTTTCCCTTCTCTACTCTCCTTTTTTTGTGTCTATATTCACCACTATTAATCTAAATTGTTTTGCTTATATGTATTTTTTTACTTATATGTAAAATACTCAATTCTATAAACTCTGTTCTTTTAATTAATTTAAATTTAAAATTTCTGAAGAAGGCTCAGTTCATCTGATACGCACAACGATATACGCACTGCTAAGTTAGGACAACTACTCGTATTTGTCTTGGATAACTTTGTAAAACAATAAGCATTTTTCTACATACGACTTCCTATCCATAAAACGAGGCAGAAGAGAGAAGAAATATATGCGCGAGTCGGACTGATTGGAGAGATCTCCTGTTTCCGATTCGCGGAGCATCACCACGAAGCCGTGATTTCCTCAGTTTTCTGCCTCTAACTATCACTGTCCTCAGCCTTTTTTTCTTCTTAAACTGTACTTCTGTCTAGCACAGTATAACTCGACCACCAGTAAGGTCCCAGAAACAGTCGGTAGTTGGGTATAGTGACTTCCTGAAGGAGACCCCGCTAGGGGGCCAGAGAAGGAGCCCGGTTAGCGGTGACGAGCCCAAACCCGCCTGTAGGATCGCTTATAGGGCTGGGCAATCTAAGTAGGGTGGTCGAGGAATGTGCGTCCCAAAGAAGGTAGGAAATTTAGAAATAAGTTTATATAAGGGGCTTCTCCCACTAGTGGAGCGGGAATAATATCTCTCTTGGTTTTTCTTTTCAGAAGGACGTCCCACCCGGAAGGGAATATGAGTCAAGATAATGGACTCGCCGGATTTCACCAAGAGACTGACACTCCGAGTTATATCGAACGGAAATAAAAGGAAACCCCAAGAACTCGCCCAAAGCCTGTTCAAAGATTTACAAATTGTACTTATCAAATGCCCCGAGACGCTCAATGTATTCGTGGTAATTTGTGCTTATAACAATGACGTCGAACTACTACTTGCATCTACGGGCACGATCGCCCTCCGTAAAATAGACCTAGAAGCAAAAAAACCTCCACAGACAATCGCGAATAGAAGTATCGTCTGCAGAAAAATAGTCTTGAATTTGAGAACATATACCTGAGGAATTGAGGCAAGAGCTACGAAAGCAACAACCATGGCTGAAGATTCACGACATAATTAAATTCAGAGAGCACACAAATGTTTTTAAAATCGTGTGCGAGTCTACAGAGATTGCCACAAAAGCATCAAAAAAGGGACTTCTCGCATACAATATGAGAATCCCCGCCAGCAACACTCAACACGATCAGTGCCACAATATTCCAATTTGCTTCAGGTGTTATAAGGTGGAAAATCACATAACTGCCAACTACTCCCCCAAAGGAAGATATATGATCGGAGTGCAGCAGGCCCCATTCATGAAGAAACTGCTCAAATAATAATAAAAAATTGTGTAAATTGTGGAGAAAGCCATAAAACAATGGCTATGTCATGCCCGAAGAGAAAAGAAATTATAAGGAGAAAAAAAACTGAAATCCACCAACGAAAAGATGCTTCACGAAATTCTACATATTCATCATATTCACTCAAGTTACAATCGACGAGACTTTAAACGTAACAAGACTGACGTGTATTCTCCACTCACACGTCATGAATATCGTACAGCCGAAAACATATGCCACAACGTTGAACTCCATGCTCAAGGAAAACGGGCTGGAACCGATAAATTCCCTAAGGACATTGATTCATCGGCCATATTCAACATTAAGATCTCTGAGGACACGAAAATGACACTCATTGAAGAAGCGAAAATAAATGATAGCGAATCAGAACAAGAAGAGGACACAGAGAGCGAAGAAGCAGAATCAGAGAGAAACACCAACGAGAACAATAAAAAAACACAAAAGAGAGTAAGCGTAAAAACAAAAAGCAAAAAAGGAAATCGACCAAGTATGCCTCACCGTGCGACAGAACAACGTAAGCAGCAGCCACGAAATAAGAAATGGAAAAGAGCCAAATCTCGGTGAAAACAGAAAGTAAAAACAGAACCACAAGAAAAAGATACAAGTAAATAATCGTAAAAAATCCACTGTCTCATAAAAGAAGAACCGCTTAATAGCCAACAGACAAAATGGAGAACAGAAAATTAAGAATTATATAGACAAATACGAACGGATGGAAAGATAAATACAACAAATACGGAGATATATTCAGAAAAAAATAGATCTCGGCATAATTCTAATATCAGATCACGGAATTAACCTCAAGACGTACAAATTGAAAATATGGAACTATGACGTAATAGTTTCTAATCACACAAACGAACAACATGACGGATCAGCAATAGCAATAAAGAAAGGAATAGAGTACAAAACAAAACAGGGGCTAACCGAATCTTACCTCGCAATTGAGGTCAAAATGGAATTAACCAATATAATAATCGCTATGGGATAAAGTGTGGCAAATAGGCATACGATATAAAATTATAAATATGGAAATGAACAACTATTTGGAAAGAATTTTATGTGACTACGTCATGGAAAGATATGCATACGTAGACACGGGGAATTACCAAGGTGAAAGATTCAAGCTTAATGCGGGCCTCGCTTAATGAGAGTGTTTAAGTCCTTCGCTATACTCAGTGTATACCTCGGACATTCCCCCACCCAGGAACGAGGATTGTGTGAACATACAATACGCAGATGATTTCACTCAATTAATTCCCTGTGTTTATCGGAATGCTCAGATGCAGGCCAGAGTAACGGCAACAGAAATAGAAAATCTAAACGAATAAAGATAAATTTAAAATTATACATATGTATCGCAGTACATCGTTCCCCGCCGGCAGGCACCGTGCAATTGTGGACCTGGACTGCTCATAACCCTCGTCCCAACTATGCCAGTCGATTGTGATATGTTATAATTGGGGGAGTGACGGAAGCTGGTTTGAGGAGTAGCCCACATCAGAAATCAATTTCAGAGGATAAGGGACAGGCTGCGAACACGGTTGATTTAGCTTTATCGATGGGGATTTACCGCCCAGGATCATAGGGGGACAAGCAACTGTCTCTATGCTATGGAAGATGCAGTCGCGAATTTAAAAAATCCCAAGGGGCGGCACCCACGGGTGAAGGAAGTTGATTCAGCTTTCACCCATCATCAAGTCCGCCACAATTGACCCATTGGGAGGATCCCTTCCTGGGTCCAACCATTCATCATCCATCACCCCATCAATTACAGTACTTGTTTACGGAAGCACGGGGCCGCACTACGGCGGGGGACACCCCTTTTCTGAATTTACATCTCGCTCACCTAAGCACATAACATCACTCACATTAAATTCTCATTTACATAACACAATTCGAGAAAGAAGACTAGAAAAAAGAAGAGGACGAACTTGGAACAAGGACCCCTCCCCCAATTCAGTGGAAATGGATACAACGAGGTGACTCGCCCTCGGGGGGCTCCCCGGCCATGCAGTTCCGGCCAAAACTCAGGTGTGCCTGGTTCTATTTGAGGAACTTAAAGTTGCACTGATCTGATTGATTGACGTGAGCAACGGGTACATAGCTCTCAGCTCAGAAACCAAAGACATGTACGAAATACTCTCCACCCGAGGAACAGGAGTCCTAAAGAAGATCGGGCTTCAGGAAAGAACACCCCTCCACAGGTGGCAGCCAGTAGGAGCGTCATTTGCCGTAATATCGAAAACTGGATTGGGGAAAGAACAACAGAAGAAATCAAGAGAGAGATTGAAGAACAAAACTATGAGCGAAGATTAAGGAAATAATTAAATTTAATAATTACACCCATGTATTTAAAATCACGTACCAGACTAATGAAATGGCACATGAAACGAAAATAGATGAACTCCGAGCTTTCAGCATGAGGATCCCATCCGAGAACATCGGGCAGGAAATATTCCACAACACTCAAATGTGTTTTCCTGTTACAAACTGGAAAATCATACGAGCCACTCCTGCCTCAACAAGGACATGAAGCTATGTTGTGAATGCGGGCAGGAGGGTCATAGGTTTAAAGACTGTGCCTCAACGACCAAAAAGTGCCTAAATTTTAACGGTGACCACCGAACTTTGGCACTAAATTGCTCCAGAAGAAAAGAGCAAATAAGGAGAAGGAAGAAGAAACTCGAGCCCGTAGTGCCCAGAGCTATGCGGCTGCACCATCAATACCCAACTAAACTTCAGCCATAAACCAATCTACGATGCAGCTCAACTCCGAATTGTGCTCAAAGCTCCTCACATGCATCATTCACGCCCACATCACTAATATGGGAAGCCCAGAAAGTTACGAGAGTGAACTTAATTCACTACTACAGGAGAACAATCTACCTACAATTAAAGCGCTTAAATCCCCGGACTCACTAAAAATACTCAATATGAGTACAACCTCATCCAAACCACAGCAAAAAGAAGTAAATCAGGTATCATCTGAGGAAGATTCAGATGAATCCGAAGAAGAGTCTCTGAGCGACTCACAATCCGAAGTAGAAGAGAAAGAGACAGAACCAAGAACAATATCCCAGAGGGCCTCCAAGAGTAAATCGAAGACTTCCAGCACCACATAAAACAATTATTAAAGAGGACCAAGGACATGGAAGTAATCCATGAATAAACTATTGAAAATCCATCCCCTGCTTCCTAAAAGGTCCCTAACAGGGACCCAGACTGAAGAAACGGTAGATTAGTCCTCATAATGCAAAGACAGCTTAAGAATCTTGAGTATCAACACCGACGGATGGACTACGAAAAGAGTGCATTAACGGTAAAATTTTCATCCAAATTGATGCTGACATAATACTCATTTCGGAACACGGAGTTAACACGGATAGGGACATAATCAAGATATGGAACTATGATATGCTGACAGTGAACCATTCTCAAGAACGATACGACGGAGCAGCAGCCATTGTGATTAAGAAGGGAACAAATTCAAGCAACTTAGGGACTTGGAAGAATCCTACCTCGCCATATAAATAGAAATATTCCTGGGGAAGGTGGTCGTTGCCACGTAATACCAACTCCCAAGACGCGACTATTTGCCGAACCACACTGTCACGAGTATACTTGGGCACAGATCTTTACGATATTTATGGGGGACCAGAACGCACGATGTGCCGAGTTAGGGTATACTCGAAGCAACGGTATAGGCAGATGCTTGAATACTCTCCTGGATAGAAACATCGTCCAGAGACTGGGCCCCGACTTTCCAACCTTCATCACGGAAAGGTGCGCCATCAAGCCGGAAATCTGCTTGACCAACTTCCTCTTACCCTTTAATTATCATATGAGCCCTGAAGTGATACCTTTGTAGTGACCATATAGGGATTAATCTTTATATCAACGTTAACCTCATATTGATACCATCACATACGAGGAAGAATTGCGGCAGGGCGAATTGGGATAATTACGAGCGAATGCTAAGAAATTACATCCCAGCGAACCTCGACGAAGCGACGCTCGAGGAAATAGACGAAGAAATGGACCACCTAGAGACGCAGATGATCGAGGCTGACAGAGAGTCAATTACCAAAAGTGCATACAGAACGATCTCTGCATACAAATGAACCGGTGGTATGAAAGGTTTTCACCGTGAGCTGAAAGGATTGTATCAAATGAGCATCAACACGGGTACATCCCGTGATACAATGTAACAAGGAGTAACAAGGAAGATAAGTACCCTAGAAGACCTTACGGTCCATTCAATGAAAGTACCTTTGGACTAGCTGTCGAGCGGGCACATCCCCACTCAATTGCCTTACGTCCACCCTAAACGGCCACTTTTCAAGACTTTGTCTAGTCTTGTCTTGAACTGGTCAACAGAATTGCTGTTGACAACCTTCATCGGAAGTGCGTTCCAGCTACCACAGATACTGTACGTGAAAAATTTCCCACACAGATCGTGGTTGTAACGCTTTAGCTCAAGTTTGAAGCCGTGATTTCTTGTTCTGCTCTCATTAAGGCTAAAAATATCCCTGTAGTCAACATTGTCGAACCCTCAAAGTATTTTGAAAGCTTCGATGAGCTGACCACGCAGTCTAAGGGTTTACAACGAGAACAGATCTAATTCCCTTAATCTATCTTCATAACTTTTATGTCTAATAGAGGAAATCAGTATGGTTGCCCTGGCTTGCACGCGTTCCAATCTCGCGATGTCCTTTCGAAATAAAGGACTCCAAAATTGTACTGCATAATCAAGGTGTGGTCCCCTCCCCCCTCAGCCCCGATCCAGGTCAGTTGGTTGAGAAGAAGGTCAGCATCTACCCTGTGAAATTAGAGGCTGACCAGAGAAAGTTGTTGGCAAAGTTGTATGAAGAGTGAGGAAACAGCGAGGAAACATAAGTGTCTGAAGGAAGGAAAAGAGGCTAAGCTGGGGTTGGAAGGAAGCGATCTCGATGGCGTGAACTATTCCTTACGAGGTGTTACAAGGAAAATAACAGCTCAAAGTTGCATCGACTCAACAATGTCACTCTCTGTGACCCGCACGATTTGTGCTCCGAAAAAGTCCATCACATTGGCCCTTTACCTCACTACCCGGCACAGGAGGCAACGGTTTCGGAGAGCTCCTTCACCGACCGAGTACACTGGGATTTTCATTCCTTTATTTACAAGAGAAAAATACTGCATACTGGGGAGTTTAACTTACTATTTACAAAAGAGAGAATACTAGAAACCCGGAAGTCTATCTTCCCAATTACGAAAGAGAATAATACAAACCCGAGATGTCTGTCTTCCTATTTGCGAGAGAGAAATAATACATACCGGGAAGTTCGTGGTTATGTGTGAACCGTTTAAATTTTTCATTCGAATGTTTTACTTGGTTCGACCCCCACACAGCTTCTACTTTGGCACCATGGTAGATTTGATCAATTTAAAGGTAAATTGAAGGATCATTAACATTTCGGTAGATCCTTATTCTTAATTATTTCACTTTTCACAAAGTAACTTAGAATAGTTATAGAACTTTTTAATTTGTACAGTTGAAAAGTCTCGGCTTGAAATTCAAGCATCAGCTTGTTAACAATGGGTAATGTAAATACTAAAAATAAATAATTCATCTTATTTAGGGAGTTTTGTAATTTTTTTAATATTGTAATAGCCGATTTGACATTATCTTCTAATGCTGCCCATGTGAAAAACAAAGTGTGAGCTGCCCACTGATCCAGTATGAATTCTCTTCACAACTTGTTCAGGCGACAGCCATCTTGTACAATTAAACATGCAAAATCTTTCTAGGATCAGTATTAGTAAACTTCTGAAAATCTTTGTACTCATTAAGACGCTTGGGGCTATTTGAAAGGTATGAATAGATATTTCAAGTCAAATCTTCTAACTCGTTTGGAAGTTCTAAGCACACCTTAGAAGCATATAGGTGCATTGAATAGCACACGCAACCCTGAACATATAATGCTAGGTCCTTTTCCTTTAGTAAATGTTGAACACCATTTTCCCAAACCATCATTACACTCGCATTGTCGCTTGCAAATCCGATAAGATTATGGAAGGAAATAACATGTTTTTGGAAAAAAATTGACAATGAATTAAAAATTCCTTGAGCATTGCAATCTGCTACCTCAATTAGAGCTAAACATTTATTTATTCAGTTTTTTGCACATCAGGATCGTAGTATCTGGTTAACAGAATGAGTTATTTAGTTGTGCAAACATCAGTCGTTTTATCGATAACGAACGAAAATTTTGTCTTATTTAATGTTAAAATGAGCTCATTTAATAATGCTTACAAGGACTACACGAAAAACACCAGTACCTTTATAGTTCGGCCGCATTTAATATCTTTGCTAATTGAAGAATCTTAGCAGACATTAGCGACCAGTCCTGGTAAATGATCCAAAATATAGATGGGTAAGTTGTGCTCAGCTACAAAGGCACAAAGTTTTAATTCAGCTGCAGCAACTTTGTTTGAATGAAGCGATGACGTAGTGGGTTGTATTACGTCGGTTAATATGGAGCATTTGCTACCACGATGTATACTTTTTTATGCTTTGCTGTATTCGCACGTTTTTAAACTTGTGTTATTCAACCAGCTAGTTCACATTTGCAAAGTGCTTTATTTTCATTTCCTTTACTCACTTGAATCCATTCTGAAATCTTTCATCTTTTAGCCAATCTTTTCTCAACTTTCGTGTATAACATTTAGATAGTTCCTATTTTTTCTTCTCTGGTGTAATTTTTTAATCACTCACTATCAGATAATTCTCTTCTTGAACTCATTGTGAAATAAGGGTATATATATATATATATATATATATATATATATATATATATATATATATATATATATATATATATATATATATATATATATATATATATATATATATATATATATATATATATATATATATATATATATATACATATATATATATATATATATATATATATATATATATATATATATATATATATATATATATATATATATATATATATATATATATATATATATGTCGTAGAATAGACTCTCGACGATATACCATATATAACTATTCGTTAAGGGAACTATTCTTATATTTCGAGTGCGTGGTTATCTGGTTGACCGATGTTATTTATCTTCAATATGCTTAAGAAGTGGAACTGAGCTCAAGGATAATAATATGGCTATCATTAATAAAATAGAGTTTTATTAATTAAACTATCAACAACACACAAAACGGAAAATGTTTACATAAACAGAGAATGGAAAGGGTCGTGGGAATATCTGGCTAATCCGACGATTAAGATTTGGGAGAGATTTAAAAAGGTAAACAAATAAAAATTAAAGGGATGGGGTGGATCGCTAAACTATTTAAAGCACAGGGTTGGGTTGACGAAAGGTTAGATACTCAAAGGTATGCTCAGCTTACGTAATTACAAGTTGTTGTGCAGAGGAAGGCGACGCGAAGGAATCTTCGGTCCACTGGCGAGTTCCAGCCGAAGGGAAGGGGGTTAAATTATCCTGCCGTGACGTCTTGGGAATGAGAACCGTTTCTTGACGAACGGGCTTGAAGAACAATGGCTGTTCTAACGTTGTTCTCTTCTGAACAACAGAGGGGGGGGGGGGGTGAGAACCGTCTCTTGTCTACGAGCTCAAGGAACAATGGCTGTTCTAACGTTGTTCTCTTTCTGAACAACAAGGGGGGAGAGTGAGAACCGTCTTTTGTCAACGGGCTCAAAGAACAATGGCTGTTCTAACGTTGTTCTCGTTCTGAACAACAGGGGGGGAGGGGTGAGAACCGTTATTTGTCAACGGGCTCAAAGAACAATGGTTGTTGTAACGTTGTTCTCTTTCTGAACAACAGGGGGGCCTTGTGGACTTGGCGTCTTGAAGGCTCAAACCTTGGCACTCGAGGGATATTGTCCTCTTCTGGACAAAAATAGTGGATCTCGAGGTAGAGGGCTCCTGGTGCACAAGGTAAGACCGGATCGGCGTGATGTCTCACGAAGATAATCTGGATCTGATCTGATCTAATCGGTAAAGTTTCCATATAAATAGTCGGAGCCATTCCCTTGACGTAGGGGACAATGGTGTGGGGGCTTTGAGGGACTGCCCCAGCCGCGCCTTGGAACATACCTTATCTGTCCATAAGCCTAACTCAATCTGGTGAGATCGACGCATGGGGCGAAACCGGGGTCTTGGGGGGGAGAACCTCCTTGGTTAAATATTGACTCAGGTGGCGATAAGTCGCCCGGCTTCGACGCGAAGATGCACGTGGGTAGCAACGTGTTTCTAAACAACATGTGATAGCGGTTGAATTTAAGCGGCCTCAGACCGTTCTATCACAATATATATATATATATATATATATATATATATATATATATATATATATATATATATATATATATATAATGACAAAACGAACTTTAAAGAAAACAAAACATGTACTGCGAAATTCTCATTTGCGCATCACAAGCCAACTCAGTTAATACTAGGGTATTATTACAACCATGTGGGTGCAGTTTCTGGAACAAACAGTAAAAGTTTTGAACATGAACGATGCACATTTGAAACAGCTCTCTTAAATTTTATTGTTCGTCTAATGTAACAGCTATTGATTTTTAAATTAACTTGAGAAATTGAAATAGTAACAACTTCTGATGACGTTGTAACAAAATTTGAAAATACGAGCAAAAGATAGCACTTTTGTTAAAACGTAACACTTCTGGCAACCCTGACGCTGAGGAATTGGTTGCGCGCAACACCAGGAAGGCTTGCCAAACTACCATGGAGTACTTTTATTAAGCGCCAATGAGTGATGCTTGTTTGTTCACAGTTTACTGCATCCTTACGCAAGGCTTGGAGGGGCACATGGCAGGCGTCAGGAGGCGGGATAGAACCTATGACGTTTCGGTTGGCAAAGCGACGTAAATGCATTCCAATTAAAAAAAAAACAAACTATATAAAATAAAATGTCTGATTCCATGTCGCAAGCTTATTTTTGGAGTTGGTTTGTATTCTTTAGCAATTGGTATGCATTATCATTACTTACAAGCTCACAATTACATAAAAAATAATAAATAGTACCCCCCATCCCAACCACATGGGAATATGGTGTTATTTTAAATTAACACATTTGTATTTTATCATCTTTGAAGAGGAAAATAAAAGCCAATATTTGTGCCCCTATTCTTTGTAATTCATCACATGATAATCAAGTCAGTTATTATTTAAAAAGGTAATAAAAACAATGTCCAACTTTATAAATCAATCTGAATTGCACTGTTAAATGAAAATCAGAGAAAACATAGTACGATAATTCTTTATAAATTCAAATGAAAAAAAGCCACCTCACATACAGGTATTTCTTATAAGTTTATGAGAATAATAATATCAATAATAGGAAAAGAGATCAAAGTAAACCATGTTGCATTACATGTCAGTATAAATGTAGGCCTACTCCAAATTACTGCAAACTCATGTCTAAAGCGCTTCATCTGCATCACACCAGAAAAATGTTTTTGCAGATGGTTGCAAGTTTTCAGGCAAAACGTGAGGGTGATGTTGCTAACAGCCTTATAAATGCAGCCTTCTAGGCATTTGCGTAGTTAGGGATTTGGGGGGCTGGGAGCATTATCTCTTTTGAGGGTCCCCAACATACGAATGTTTGGTATGATAAATGACATGAAAACAACTACTCCTGCAATATTTCTGTGCACTCTGGTATGTCTGAAAGTGTGTCAAATAAAACAATAGAAAAATAAGACACTTTAATAGGGAATACTTATGTATGATTAAAAAAATATACCAACCAAAATTTATATTGATACATTTTATCAGTCTGACACAGCAAATATATAATTAGTGATTATTGATTAACACAGTTTAATTCAGAATACATATGTATGATGATTGATGACAAGAAATACACTAGAAATTGTGAAATCGAGATATTACATTTAAAATTTATATCGGTTCACGTCGTGCTTTCAATGCAGCAAAATCATCTATAAAAAATTGGAAACTCCTGATTTGGACTGATTATAAAACAAAGCCTGTAGCAATGGCATCACACAAATTTCACTTTTAAGAAACTCCTTTTATACTTTGCTTAAGCTAATATTTGTCTATATTTTTATTGCCCTCTATATTTAACCATTTTTGTCATTCGGAAAAGGGATCGGACACTCGCTTGAGGCCCCCCTCCAATGGAAGCCTGGGGTAACTTTTAAATATGTGCCCCCCCCCCCTTAGCTACGCCACTGCTTCTAGGGAGTGCATAAGATACTCCGTCTGGGTCATGCCATAGCCGATGAAAAATTTAGCGTAACACTGTAAAGACTCTTTTACGACAGGGTATTTCAGACGTTAACTTGCCTAGATAGCTAACTATACTCTAAGTAAAATATAGTTGAAGATGAAAGAGAAAGTTTGATAGTGTTGGCAATCAACTAAATTATTCCGCTTTGGATTTTAAGTATGCGCAATAACATCGAGGCATATAAAAGTAAATTTATTTATCACTAGCAAAACAAACAAAAAGGGAATGTTGAATAATAGGACTAATACTAATAACAAAACAAGAGATAATGAGCAAAATGTGTGCAACAAAGACAAAAGGAAAATATGGAGTTAATAATTATACTAAAACCAAGGTTGAACGAAATATATGGGAATATATGTATATAGAGTATAATTTATACGAATCGTCCTATAAATAACTATGGGAAAGGATCCAGGAATGGGTAAAATGGTGGACTAAAAGAACATATGTATATAGTAATACTAATAATGAATTTATAATTAGTAACAGTGATAAGAATGGGATATAAATATATGTATAGGGAATCATGATGGTTTAGGGAAACTGTAAGTATAAGAGAAAGGAAATTATTTACTTACAATTAAAAAAATTCGGTACAGTTTTAATTTGGACGAAATTTTAGCTACGAACCTGTCTCTATGAAATGAACACATACTATAGTTTAGCTGGGAGTCTCTTCCACCAACTTTTCAAAAAGACGCTACTCGTGTCCTTGAAACTCTCACTTACTATTTGCTAAGAGGCATCACGTGATACTCTTACCATCTCGGAGGAAAACAACGGCTTTGAATTTTTGTGATCCATTTAGGCTTGTGCATGAGACATTTCTTACATTTACTTACGTAATATTTTAAGAGTATGTATTTACATGTTTCATATTACTTTTGTTGAAATGCACATTATATGGGCAGCTGCAACAAATATTCACCCCTTAAGAAAGTCACTCGCACATCGAAAATTTTTAGCACGGTATTAGATTAGTCCAGATATAGACGAGGTCTCCCTACAACGCAACCAGAACGTTTCATGGTGCCAGATGGCTGATTTGGATCGCAGGAACACAATCGACTGGCAGTGCCCGCCTGCACGAAGGCGGGCGGGGCAAAGGTCATCCGTTCAGTTCCTCTCAAAATGGCGTCTGGCGGGAGCTGGACGTTGTGAGACTGGCTCTCCGCTGACGATAAGCGCTCCGGCAATAAAAGGGGAGGCGGCAGCAATCAGGAAGGAGAAATGGGCGTTGGAGAATGGATTGGAATAGGGTTTAGGAAACGAGTATGAGGAATGACTGGATCATTTATAGTTATATTGGAAGGATGAGACAGGGGCTGTTCAAGATGAACAGCCTCTATAAAGGTGGGCTTCAGGCGATCCATAGAGACTGTATCCTGCGTGGTGCCAAACTGTAGTACAAAGAATTATGGCCTTCTAGAGATGACGAGAAAGGGTCCATCATATACGGCTTGCAAGGAGGAGTGAGTTGAGTGGCGACAGACAAAAACGTGAGAGCAGGTTGCCATCTCCTTTGGCACGAAAGGTTTCTGATTAGCAGGCATTCTTGGGGCGGTCGGCTTAACTTCGGACATCGCCCTTACTAAATTATGTACGTATGCAGCAGGATCAAGATAAGACGGTAAATTATGGTCTGATCATTAGAAGAAAAGAATTGACCAGGGAGACGAAGTTGAGTACCATATACAAGTTCCGCCGCAGAACAGACCAAGTCCTCTTTCAAGGATGAACGGATACCCAGAAGGATCAAGGGTAGCTTGTCCACCCAAGTGATATTAGGGTCTGTGGAGCATAAGCTTGCCTTGAACCTCCGATGCACCGTTCCACTCTGGCGTTTCTTTAGGGGTGATAGCTAGTGGTACGAAAACGAAATGAGCCAAGCACTGATATTAGTGCATCCCATTGGTGGGATTCAAATTGGCCACCGCGGTCAGTCATGATCGTGGACGGAACACCAAAACGAGCAACCCACACTGAGACAAAAGCTCGAGTGGCGGTGGAGGCTCTGATGTCCGAGATAGGAACTGCCTCTGGCCAACGGGTTAAACGGTTGATCATGGTGAGAAGATAGGTTCAACCACGCAAAAAAGGCAGAGGGCCTACTAGATCGATGTGAACGGCGTCAAAATGTGCCGATGGAAGAGGAAAAGCAGCCAGAGGGGTCTTTGCGTGGCGTTGAACCTTTGTGCGTTGACAAGGCAAACATGCGCGGGTCCATTTGGCCACGTCGGCATTCATACCTGGCCACAAATAACGTTGTGCAATGAGCTTGCGAGTTGCTCGAATGCCAGGATGGAAAAGACCGTGAGTTTGGTCAAAAATATCCCGGCGAAAGGCAAGAGGAATAAGAGGGCGAGGGCAGTCGGGCGATGAAAAATCGACCAGGATACGTCTGGAAAGACTGCCCGGTAAGTTGATTTCACATAGGAACAGTTCAGACGAGTTACGCAGTGCTTGTGTGTCCGGATCTGGTTTATTGTTCATGAGCTAATGATAGTGCCGCCCGATCAATGGGCGCCGTAGGTGAGAGTTGCGTGCCCGATATCATGGCGATTCGAGAAAGCGCATCCGGAACGACTTGTTTTGCACTAGGAACGTAGCGAATGTCGCTCGTAAGCTGCGTGATCAAGTCTAAGCGACAATAATCAAGGGCAGAGTGCACAGTAGAGGTGCTGCTAGCGGAAAGTGCACCCACCAAAGGTTTATGGTCGGTAAAGACAGTAAATTCCCGCCCTTCCAAATATTGGCAGAAGTGGTGGAGGGCGAGGTAAAATACCAGGAGTTCGTGGGAAAACGTACTGCACCTCTGTTTAGAAGGAATACATCCTTTGGAGAAGAAAGCGAGAGGTTGCCAAGAGTCACCAGCCTTCTGTTGCAATGTCCCACCTACATGTGTAGCGGACGCTTCCAAATCGTCCTATAAATTACTATGGGAAAGGATGTAGGAATAGGTACAATGGTGGACTAAAGGAACATATGTATATAGTAATACTAATACTAAATTTATATTTAGTAACAGTGATAAGAATAGAATATAAATATATATATAATAATAGATTAAGGAATCACGATGGCATAGGGAAACTGTAAGTATAAGAGAAAGGAAATTATTTACTTACAATTAAAACATTTCGGTACAGTTGTAATTTGGACAAAATTTTAGCTACGAACCTGTCTCCATGAAATGAACACACACTATAGTCTAGCTGGAAGTCTCTTCCACCAACTTTTCAAAAAGACGCTACTCGTGTCCTTGAAACTCTCACTTACTATTTGCTAAGAGGCATCACGTGATACTCTTACCATCTCGGAGGAAAACAACGGCTTTGAATTTTTGTGATCCATTTAGGCTTGTGCATGAGACATTTCTTACATCTACTTACGTAATATTTTAAGAGTATGTATTTACATGTTTCATATTACTTTTGTAGAAATACACATTATATGGTTAGCTTCTACAACTTCCACATACTATTTTTACTCTCTTGAACTCTCATTCTGCAACATATTCAATGCCATTATGAACAGGTGCAATGTCACACGCAAATACAAAGTTGGAGAGAGGCTCAGTAATTGTGCGTAGCATATCTCAGCCCTTGCTGAGATATGCTGCTAAGTTTATGAATATTTTATCCTTTTGATTTGGGGCATTTAGGCATGCAACGCAACCCTTTGCGTGCAAGCCCCCGAGATCGTCGAAGGACAAGATTAGCATTTGTCTCATCCATGTAGATAACTGTTTTCACAAACCAAATTCTGTTAATGATTTTTCCACATACGCTTATCGTTTTTGTTTATTTGCCTCTGAATTCATAGGCCAGGGGTGCGGGAGTACTTTTTTCATTGTTTATAGCTGGCCCTCTAAATGCTTGTGCACAGTGTTCCTACAAACAATAATGCCAGTTTTCTTAGCAACCATGGTAGCAATCTCCTTTAGCGCTATCAGTGGATTTTCCTGCACATATTGTATCATCAGTTCAACTTGCTCTTCACGAACTTTAGGTAAATCGACGACCACCGCAAATGGACGTGGCCAAATGGACCCGCGCATGTTTGCCTTGTCAACGCACAAAGGTTCAACGCCACGCAAAGACCCCTCTGGCTGCTTTTCCTCTTCCATCGGCACATTTTGACGCCGTTCACATCGATCTAGTAGGCCCTCTGCCTTTTTTGCGTGGTTGAACCTATCTTCTCACCATGATCAACCGTTTAACCCGTTGGCCAGAGGCAGTTCCTATCTCGGACATCAGAGCCTCCACCGCCACTCGAGCTTTTGTCTCAGTGTGGGTTGCTCGTTTTGGTGTTCCGTCCACGATCATGACTGACCGCGGTGGCCAATTTGAATCCCACCAATGGGATGCACTAATATCAGTGCTTGGCTCATTTCGTTTTCGTACCACTAGCTATCACCCCTAAAGAAACGCCAGAGTGGAACGGTGCATCGGAGGTTCAAGGCAAGCTTATGCTCCACAGACCCTAATATCACTTGGGTGGACAAGCTACCCTTGATCCTTCTGGGTATCCGTTCATCCTTGAAAGAGGACTTGGTCTGTTCTGCGGCGGAACTTGTATATGGTACTCAACTTCGTCTCCCTGGTCAATTCTTTTCTTCTAATGATCAGACCATAATTTACCGTCTTATCTTGATCCTGCTGCATACGTACATAATTTAGTAAGGGCGATGTCCGAAGTTAAGCCGACCGCCCCAAGAATGCCTGCTAATCAGAAACCTTTCGTGCCAAAGGAGATGGCAACCTGTTCTCACGTTTTTGTCTGTCGCCACTCAACTCACTCCTCCTTGCAAGCCGTATATGATGGACCCTTTCTCGTCATCTCTAGAAGGCCATAATTCTTTGTACTACAGTTTGGCACCACGCAGGATACAGTCTCTATGGATCGCCTGAAGCCCACCTTTATAGAGGCTGTTCATCTTGAACAGCCCCTGTCTCATCCTTCCAATATAACTATAAATGATCCAGTCATTCCTCATACTCGTTTCCTAAACCCTATTCCAATCCATTCTCCAGTAAGGGCGATGTCCGAAGTTAAGCCGACCGCCCCAAGAATGCCTGCTAATCAGAAACCTTTCGTGCCAAAGGAGATGGCAACCTGTTCTCACGTTTTTGTCTGTCGCCACTCAACTCACTCCTCCTTGCAAGCCGTATATGATGGACCCTTTCTCGTCATCTCTAGAAGGCCATAATTCTTTGTACTACAGTTTGGCACCACGCAGGATACAGTCTCTATGGATCGCCTGAAGCCCACCTTTATAGAGGCTGTTCATCTTGAACAGCCCCTGTCTCATCCTTCCAATATAACTATAAATGATCCAGTCATTCCTCATACTCGTTTCCTAAACCCTATTCCAATCCATTCTCCAACGCCCATTTCTCCTTCCTGATTGCTGCCGCCTCCCCTTTTATTGCCGGAGCGCTTATCGTCAGCGGAGAGCCAGTCTCACAACGTCCAGCTCCCGCCAGACGCCATTTTGAGAGGAACTGAACGGATGACCTTTGCCCCGCCCGCCTTCGTGCAGGCGGGCACTGCCAGTCGATTGTGTTCCTGCGATCCAAATCAGCCATCTGGCACCATGAAACGTTCTGGTTGCGTTGTAGGGAGACCTCGTCTATATCTGGACTAATCTAATACCGTGCTAAAAATTTTCGATGTGCGAGTGACTTTCTTAAGGGGTGAATATTTGTTGCAGCTGCCCATATAATGTGCATTTCAACAAAAGTAATATGAAACATGTAAATACATACTCTTAAAATATTACGTAAGTAAATGTAAGAAATGTCTCATGCACAAGCCTAAATGGATCACAAAAATTCAAAGCCGTTGTTTTCCTCCGAGATGGTAAGAGTATCACGTGATGCCTCTTAGCAAATAGTAAGTGAGAGTTTCAAGGACACGAGTAGCGTCTTTTTGAAAAGTTGGTGGAAGAGACTCCCAGCTAAACTATAGTGTGTGTTCATTTCATAGAGACAGGTTCGTAGCTAAAATTTCGTCCAAATTAAAACTGTACCGAATTTTTTTAATTGTAAGTAAATAATTTCCTTTCTCTTATACTTACAGTTTCCCTAAACCATCATGATTCCCTATACATATATTTATATCCCATTCTTATCACTGTTACTAATTATAAATTCATTATTAGTATTACTATATACATATGTTCTTTTAGTCCACCATTTTACCCATTCCTGGATCCTTTCCCATAGTTATTTATAGGACGATTCGTATAAATTATACTCTATATACATATATTCCCATATATTTCGTTCAACCTTGGTTTTAGTATAATTATTAACTCCATATTTTCCTTTTGTCTTTGTTGCACACATTTTGCTCATTATCTCTTGTTTTGTTATTAGTATTAGTCCTATTATTCAACATTCCCTTTTTGTTTGTTTTGCTAGTGATAAATAAATTTACTTTTATATGCCTCGATGTTATTGCGCATACTTAAAATCCAAAGCGGAATAATTTAGTTGATTGCCAACACTATCAAACTTTCTCTTTCATCTTCAACTATATTTTACTTAGAGTATAGTTAGCTATCTAGGCAAGTTAACGTCTGAAATACCCTGTCGTAAAAGAGTCTTTACAGTGTTACGCTAAATTTTTCATCGGCTATGGCATGACCCAGACGGAGTATCTTATGCACTCCCTAGAAGCAGTGGCGTAGCTAAGGGGGGGGGGGCACATATTTAAAAGTTACCCCAGGCTTCCATTGGAGGGGGGCCTCAAGCGAGTGTCCGATCCCTTTTCCGAATGACAAAAATGGTTAAATATAGAGGGCAATAAAAATATAGACAAATATTAGCTTAAGCAAAGTATAAAAGGAGTTTCTTAAAAGTGAAATTTGTGTGATGCCATTGCTACAGGCTTTGTTTTATAATCAGTCCAAATCAGGAGTTTCCAATTTTTTATAGATGATTTTGCTGCATTGAAAGCACGACGTGAACCGATATAAATTTTAAATGTAATATCTCGATTTCACAATTTCTAGTGTATTTCTTGTCATCAATCATCCTACATATGTATTCTGAATTAAACTTTGTTAATCAATAATCACTAATTATATATTTGCTGTGTCAGACTGATAAAATGTATCAATATAAATTTTGGTTGGTATATTTTTTTAATCATACATAAGTATTCCCTATTAAAGTGTCTTATTTTTCTATTGTTTTATTTGACACACTTTCAGACATACCAGAGTGCACAGAAATATTGCAGGAGTAGTTGTTTTCATGTCATTTATCATACCAAACATTCGTATGTTGGGGACCCTCAAAAGAGATAATGCTCCCAGCCCCCCAAATCCCTAACTACGCAAATGCCTAGAAGGCTGCATTTATAAGGCTGTTAGCAACATCACCCTCACGTTTTGCCTGAAAACTTGCAACCATCTGCAAAAACATTTTTCTGGTGTGATGCAGATGAAGCGCTTTAGACATGAGTTTGCAGTAATTTGGAGTAGGCCTACATTTATACTGACATGTAATGCAACATGGTTTACTTTGATCTCTTTTCCTATTATTGATATTATTATTCTCATAAACTTATAAGAAATACCTGTATGTGAGGTGGCTTTTTTTCATTTGAATTTATAAAGAATTATCGTACTATGTTTTCTCTGATTTTCATTTAACAGTGCAATTCAGATTGATTTATAAAGTTGGACATTGTTTTTATTACCTTTTTAAATAATAACTGACTTGATTATCATGTGATGAATTACAAAGAATAGGGGCACAAATATTGGCTTTTATTTTCCTCTTCAAAGATGATAAAATACAAATGTGTTAATTTAAAATAACACCATATTCCCATGTGGTTGGGATGGGGGGTACTATTTATTATTTTTTATGTAATTGTGAGCTTGTAAGTAATGATAATGCATACCAATTGCTAAAGAATACAAACCAACTCCAAAAATAAGCTTGCGACATGGAATCAGACATTTTATTTTATATAGTTTGTTTTTTTTTTAATTGGAATGCATTTACGTCGCTTTGCCAACCGAAACGTCATAGGTTCTATCCCGCCTCCTGACGCCTGCCATGTGCCCCTCCAAGCCTTGCGTAAGGATGCAGTAAACTGTGAACAAACAAGCATCACTCATTGGCGCTTAATAAAAGTACTCCATGGTAGTTTGGCAAGCCTTCCTGGTGTTGCGCGCAACCAATTCCTCAGCGTCAGGGTTGCCAGAAGTGTTACGTTTTAACAAAAGTGCTATCTTTTGCTCGTATTTTCAAATTTTGTTACAACGTATCCACTCATAAGCTGTCTGAATAGGGATTCCGTTGGCCTCTGCTACAACCTTCCAGTCCCGGTGTTATGATTCTATTAGTTTAATTGCTTTTTGCGTAGGATTTAGTGTACTTCCCTCGTTTGGTGCCAGTATTCACTCCTCTCTTCTTGGTCATGTGTGCGTCATCAGTGGTTGGGGTATAATCATCATCGGAACAACTTGCAACTGTAGTCATCCTAATCAAGGAGAACCCACCCACCCCGAAAATTTTATATAAGAATAAAAAGGGGTGGATCCAAAGGGGGGCCCATGGGGCCCGCCACCCCCAAAGACCAGGGGGAAATTAGATTCACTGTGCCTGGCTTGCATCGCTTTTCGAGTCGGCACCTCGTGTCTGAGTCACGGAGGACATACGGCGCGTGTGCTTGACTCGCTGTGGGGTTGGGTCGCGCATCCTGACTCACACCAATGGCACTTTCGCTCTTTGTCAGCTGGCCTGAGCTGGGCATGTGCGCGCTGGCATTTTTCACTTTCGGAACTAATTGCAGCATCCTCTCTCTCTCTTTTCTCTCTCCTCGCAACTATACCAGCATCAGACCCGCGTCATCCTCTCTCTGAAACACAGCAGTGCAAATTAAGTGATTTTTTATTATATATTGTTACGGACATGGCGTGATGTGAGCGGCTGTGATGCATAAGTTCCCTCTCATTAACAGGGCGTGTACCATGAAGCGAGCCGGCGATATGAAGATCAGCTCGTTCTTCAAGACCGAAGTGGCCAAAACGAGTGGTGATTGTGAGTGTGATGTCAATGAGCTGGACAACAACCAAGCACTTTGACATCGACAGGATGTAGATCCGAAAGCAAAGCCAAATCTCACCATAAGGAGCAGGAGGGCAAGGAACTCATTTCTATTTTTTCCTTTCGCATGGCACGCTGACCTTCTCCGCAGCTTCAGTGGACATTACTAACTTCATTGGGAATAAGGTGGCCAGACTCCGAGAAAGTGGCCTTAATCAACCAGACTGCCCCGTCTGTGGAATCGCTAACCTTCATTGAAGAAGGTGATCATAAGAGGCGATTCCAACAAGCTGGTACATCACATTCCCCTGGCTGAAGTACTTGTTGCTGAACGAGGGTGGATACTGTGTTGCATGTGTGCTGTTTGGTGAAAATACTTGCGGAGTTGGAGAGAGAGAGAGCTACAAAGAGCTGCAATGACAAGACGTACCCTAGGAGACCTTAGGGTCCATTAAAAGAGGGTAACTTTGGGCTAACAGTTGAGCAGGCACAGTTCTGCATAACGACCTAAGTGCTCAAATGGCCACTTTTCAAGACTTTGTCCATTCTTGACTTGAACTGATCAACACAATTGCTGTTGACAACTTCCACTGGAAGTGCGTTCCAGCTACCGCCTATGCTGTATGTGAAAATTTACCACACAGATCACGGTTGTAACGCTTCAGTTCAAGTTTGACGCCATGATTTCTCGTTCTGCCCTCACTAAGTTGGAAAATATCCGAGTAGTCTACATTATCGAAGCCTCAAAGTATTTTAAACACTTCGATAAGCTTCTCACGCAGTCTCCGGGTTTCCAATGAGAACAGATCTAATTCCCTTAATCTATTATCGTAACTTTTGTGACTGATAGAGGGAATCAGTTTAGTTGCCCTGGCTTGCACACGTTCCAATCTCGCAATATCCTTCCAAAACGAAGGACTCCAAAATTGTACGGCCTACTCCAGGTGCGGTCGGACAAGTGAGTTGTACAAACACAGTACAATCTCCTTGTTTCTATATCCAAACTGGCGCTTATGTAGCCTAGCATCCTTTGGGCGTTTTTCTCTGCTTCATGCACTGTTTCGAGAACTTGAGGTCACTAAGGATTGTTACACCCAAGTCCCTCTCAGTGTCGGTATATTCAATAGCAGTGCCCTTAAGGATATACTGAGATTGGGGGTTTCGGGGGAAGGACTGCATCACTTTGCTCTTGTTCACGTTAAATGGCATTTGCCACGTGTTCGACCACTCCCCAACCTTCCCAAGATGATCTTGAAGGCGTGCAGTATTTCCTTCCTTTGCGACGTTCATACCAAACTTGGTATTATCATCGTCAAATTTAGAAATCTTCGCAACCATGTCACCGTCCATGTCGTTGACGTAGATAATGAATAGTAGTGGTCCCAGGACAGAACCTTGAGAGAGAGAGAGAGAGAGAGAGAGAGAGAGAGAGAGAGAGAGAGAGAGAGAGAGAGAGAGAGAGAGAGAGAGAGCTACAAGGAGCTACAAGGAGCTACAAGGACAAGAAGTACCCTAGGAGACCTTACGGTCCATTCAAAGAGGATACCTTTGGGCTAACAGTTGAGCAGGAACAGTTCTACAGTGTTTCATGGCCCTTTTGGACAAAGTGTTAACAGTGCTTTTCCTGTGTCAGATGGGATGAACACTTTTGAAATCCAAAACACACTCTGTGTGAGTCTTCGTGTTTAGAGTTCCATCAGAAGAGCGCATCACTAGACCATCCAAAAATGATAGTTTTTGGTCATCTTGAACTCGATAGTAAACTGTATTACGCGAAAGACGTCATTGATGTGGTTATGAAGGGCAGTTACGGCTTCCTTACGTAAGGAGTGCCGTCAGAAAATTCGTCGGTCGATTTGATAGAAAAATTATTTGGCATGTAAGGTGAAAATAAGCAGTTGAGTTTGTTGGCTATTTTATACGTGGACATAGTTACTTGGGAGAAGATAGGTCTCAAGGGATTGTTGCATTTCTGTTTTCACGTTTGCATGTATGTATGTAGGCGGGTGTATAATCACCAATTATTTTCTGAAATAGTAAGCACCTTGTTACTTGCATTTGCCTTTGAGGTTAGGTTATAATTTTCCTTTTAAGTGTTTCTGTAGGGTCCCTGGTAATGTTCTTAAACTTGGTATTATCATTTGGTAAAAACTGTAATTTGTTAATAGTCTCCTTTTTATTAAGAATGACGTAACACTTTGAGTTATCAGCACTCCTAATTATTATATTTGGATTATCGGTTTAAATAGCCCCCTTTCTTAGTAGGATGAGTATCCCTTAGAATTTTTAAAACTTCTCTTTTGTTTGCTTCAGCTCTAAGTTGATACTTAAGGTTGGCATATATGGTGATTTTGTCCTGATTTTCGAAATTTGAGTAGAGCTTGATATAGCAGTTCTATTTTTCTGTTGGGGGAGGTGTTTTCCATTTGGAGAAACTTTGGGCTAGGTGTGGCAATTGAGTCCCAAATTAAGGACTTCTTCGTCGGTTGGTATTAAGGTATAAGTCGAAAGAATAACGAGGGCTGGGAAAGATAGTTAAGTTTTTGATTTTCACTCTCCATTCTGCTCGTTCGGTTTCTTGGGGGAGTAATCCTCACACCCGAAAGTCCGACCAGGACTACAGAGTTGTAATGAGCTGCAGTTAGCGTTCAACGAGTTGTCGTCGAAAGGACAAAGTAGCTTGTTCACCTCTTGCTACCGGGTCGTGAATTCGAAGATTTGTATATTTGGGTAGAATTTTTTTTCTTTTAAACGATTTCATTAATGACCTTAGTATACTTTGCTTTTATAAATTCATTTTTACAACTCTCCATTCTTCTTTTCTTTTTATCTTGTAACTCGAAAGGAAAAATCAAAATAGAAATTATCTAACTACAGTATATAGAAAAGCTACAAACATTGGAAAATGTTTGAAGACGGGAGAGTGCCCTGAGAGATATAAAATTAGCGTAGTTAATATGTACATTATCTTAACTCAACGACACATGTACTTAGGCTCTTTGCTGATTAGTTGATCACGTAAACACAACATTCTCTTGTACCCTATAAAAGAATTATGCTTTCAATGCTACTTCAGTCGAAGAAGGATTTTTTCCATTATTAAATAAGACAGGGAAATAATTCTTTTATCAAGAGAGTCATTCCCCAAATAAGGGCTTAATTACCCATTGCTCTTCGCCCGCCGACTAACGTGGAACCTCGCCCGAGCTGTCTGCCATGCATTAGTTTCGTCCTAACCATGCTTGCCACTTGGTACGCGCATAATTTGGGGCTTATAAGGAGCCTGATTTTGAGAATAGCCCACAGCGGAATCATGGTTCAGAAATTCTTCCTGGTATGTGACCTAACTGCAATCTTCGGTTAGGGGAGTAATCCTCACACCCGAGGGTCCGACCAGGACCACAAACGGAATTAGCCCCCGTTTTTGTGCACTGGGTGTAGTTGTGATGTAAGAAACCCGAAGAGAGGTGACAAAAGGATATTGGAAGTTGATTTGGCCACTACATTCATAAAGTACACAATGATTCATTCCCCTTAAGGAGCCCAACAGGATCCACCCATCCATCATCACCGTCCATCCCGGCAGCACTCGAACGGGGGACCAATTAGGTAATGGACGGGAGCTTTCAACCTAATTGAGAATAAGTTTCTTTACACCATCCATCCATTTTTTTACTCACACATTTCACGCTCACACATAAATATATAACTACACATTTAGTTTCAGGCAAAAGAAGAAGATATAACAAGAGGAGCAAAAAGACCCACCTGGGTCATGGAGACCCTCACTAAGAAGGACCTCTGAGAACCATCTCCGGCGAAACCCTGCTTCAGAAGAGCAAACTATGCGAGGCATTATATGCTGAGCTTAAGGTCTTCCTCGTGAAACTGATAGATGTTTCAACTGGTTTCATCGCTATATACACTGAGGGCAGAGACGTCTACAAGCTCCTATCTGAAGAGAGAGCAGGCATTTTGAAATCAATCGACCTTGAGGAACCCAGCCCCCGCAAGTGTCAGCCAACAGCAACGTTATCTGCCGAAAAGTTGAGATCTGGGTTGGCGAACACTCAGCCAAGGAAATGAAAGAGGAAATTGATCGACAACATGCATTGGCAAAGGTCAAAAAAATTGTTGAGTTTTGAAACCACAACCATGTGTTCAAGATAACATTCTCGTATACGGAAATGACCCCAAATGCCACCACAGAAGGTCTCTTGGTCTTCAGTATGAGGATCTCGAGAGACAATATTGAACAACAAATGTTTCAGAACATACAAATGAGTTTGTACGCTATAAACTTGAAAACCACATCTCGAAAAACTGTCCCGAGAAAGGAAAGCTTGGGTGCAGCGAATACGCCACAGAAAGCCACCGATTCGAGACTTGTAAAAGCACACAGAAATACCTCAACTTTAAGGGCGGCCATAGGACCATGGCCTTAAAATGGCCGAAGGAAAAGAAATAATTAAAACATTGCTTTGCCTTCTTGATTTCTGTCTCTTTCGGACAGAATTAAGAAGGCAAAGCAAAGTTCCTATGCAAGCGCCGTAATGCAATCAACGAGGGCATCTACGACAAAAACAAGAATCACAAAGGACCTAAACGCCCTCATAGTGATATGCATCACACATGCAAATGTAGCAAATGCTGTCAAATATGGATGTTATAACGAAGTTGTAAATGCACTGTTGAAGGCAAACAATCCCCCGACCCTCACTATGATGGCAAACCTTGAATGCTCCCAGGCATTCAAGAATTTTGTGATAAAAAATGACTCACACAGAAACGCAGGCATAACAGCACGATGGAAACGCCCTCTGTCGAAGAATCCGAGGAGGAAAATGAAGAAAAAGAAGCAAAGAATACCTCTTCCGAAGGTGACGAGGGCCCGTGCACTCATACATGGGCCACGAAGAGCAAATCAAAAACTCTTAGTGCCTCTTTAAAGAGTTAAAAGACTGGATAGACGAGAAATGTCCCATAGGCAAAGAAGAAAAAGAAAAACAAGAGGAAACAACGGTAAATAACACATCATGCAACGAAGCGAGGTAAGGATTTTAGAAATTAACACAAATGTCCGGCTTTTCAACCTTCAATGGGCAAAGTAGGAGCCTCCATACTTTGCTGGACAGAAACATCATCTCGAATTGGCCCCAACTTACCAACCTATTTTAGAGTAGGGGGTGACACGAAGCCATATATATGTCTGGCCAATCGTCAGCTGACCTTTAACTACTACATGAACCAGTCCAGGTACCATGTAGTGACCATCAATAAAAATCCTATACAAGTCACAGCCGTAGTTAGAAAAAAAATACAGAAAGGCAGACTTGGCACGGTACGCACACCTCCTCGAGAATTATCCTCTTACTTTGGATGACGCAATTCTCGAGGAGATTGACGAGGCAGTCGAGCACCTTAATAACGACCTAATTAACGCAGATAAGCGCTTGTAACCGAAAATCCGAGTATAGGCCCATCTCAATATACATATAGATGGATCGAATACATGAAGGATTTATACTGTGAACTGAATTTACTATACGAGATAAACACCAGAAACGCATCAATTGACTCGATACAACGAAGTAGAGATCAAAGAGGAGCTCAACCAGTTGATCCTCGATCAACAATGGAGACATTGGGACAATGCAATCGAAAGTCTCAATCATGATACATTTCCCAAAGATTTTTTGCAAAAAATCAGTCGTCTCGAAGGATCGACTGGAAGGACGAAGAAAATAGAAATAAGAAACGAAGATGGGATCATCGAAACCGTGGAAGCAAATATAGAAGCAACATTCCGAAGTTATTTGGAAAAATAGTCAGTATACCTGAAGAGGAAAACGAAGATTTTGCTATAAATTTTGAAAGTGAAATTCTAGACGAGCTAAACACACAAATAAATAGAACGCACCCGCAATACCAGGTGGATAGGTAGTGCGACGGAGGCGCCGAGATAATCCAGGAGAAACTACTCGGCTTCCTCCGATCATTCCGCCAGAACGCATCAGGATAATCTGGGCTAACAAAGTTAAACTTTGAAGAGGCACCAACAAATATCATCGAAGCAATCAGAAGAACTTTTAACGCTTGTCTAAATGCAGGATACTTTCCCGATGCCTCCAAGACAGTTACGATGATGCTGGTAGCTAAGCACAGGAAAGATCCAACGAAGAGAGAGAGAGAGAGAGAGAGAGAGAGAGAGAGAGAGAGAGCGACCGGCAAATTCCGCCTTTTGAATTTGGCGGCAAGCACTTCGAGAAAATCCTCAACCGAAGACTGGTTTTTCACCTGGTAGAGAACTTCCTGTACAATCCGTACCAAATTTGGCTTTCGGAAATAGAAAAGTACGGAGATGGCGATAAATGTCATCACAGAAAACCTTGCCCAAACCAAAATGGAGGGGAGTTACGTGGACATTGTATGTCGGGATGTATCAAACGCATTTTATAACGTGTGGCAAATGGGAATGCAGTACAATATCCTGCTGGGACTAAGTGAAAAGTTAGAAAGAACTCTCTGTGACTATGTCATGGAGAGAGTGGCGTTTATCAGTTTGTGGAGCACGGACGGACCTAAGTTCATGCTTAGTGCATGCCTCCCGAATGAGGGTGTCTTTGCCCCAGTCATTACTCGATATAAACCACCGATGTCCCATCCCCTGGCAACCCCACTTGCCCCAACATTTAATTCGCGGATGATTTCAGTGGCCTTGGCGTGATGCATCTATGTAAGCTCGAATAACGGCGGCAGAAATAGAAAAATTAAACATCTACGAGGTCAAATGGAAAATAAGAACTAACTAAGAGAAATTTAAGGTAGTCCCCGTTGGAAGGAGACTACTATCAAATATCAGGATGGGGGATAGGCGCAATCCCTACAAAACGGAGTGCAATGTACTTTGAATGAAGATTACTTCATCCGGGTACAGAAAGCACGCCACTGATTGAATTTCGAAAGCCTTGGCCGCAATCAGAACTCTATATATGTTAAAAAACCTCCGAGAGATGAATAATAAGAAGAGCTACAATGCACTTGTAAGATCTATACTGCTCTACCCCGCTTCCGCACTCTCTGAGTGCTTCGATGACACAAAAGACGAGACTACAAGGCGTGCAGAACGAATGCGTGTACCTAATTACGGGTACACGCAGGCGAGAAAGAAGAGACCAAGAAGAGCTGCACAGGGAGGCGGGGATAAATCCCATTTACGTTGTCATCGAAGAACAGACTGAGAAGATGCAGGAACTGATTAATCATGAGTTAAATGAGGAAATCCTTCAATTGATTAACCAAAACAGAAGAGCCAGAAGTCATGAAAGATTTCCAAGCTAAGTTAGCCTCCTGAAGAACGGTGACGAAGTGCCGCTATATGCATGAGAAAATTGGTTACCACCAAAAAAGAAAACTCATACCAAATATGGAAACTCACGAAATTAGAATTTTTTTAACCAAATACGACCTAAAACCTACCAATCATGACTCAAGATAACCGAATATGACATGAAAAAAACAAGAAACAAGAAGTAAAGACACAAATTAACTACAAAATACTAGGTATTAAAAGTTTTAATTTAATATAACATTAAGCAATAGCAAATGTTCACGACATATACCCAAAACAGATTTTCCTTTTCAGACAAAAGACTTGAATGCCGTTCAAATATAACTAAAACAACAACAACGAAAAAATACTCAAAAACAAAAATATATGATGAAAGCGATAAGCCTGTAGATTTGCATCCCTTTGCAAATCTACAATACCTTCTCTTTTAACCACTTTTATTTCGCTTTATCAACACATGCTTTGTCCACTACACACACACACATACACACACACTTACATCAATTGTTAATAGATAACAAATAAAAGAATAAAAGAAACAGAAAGAAAACAAAAAATAGCTAATAAGTTAGCAAAGCCAAAATTGCAAGGCTTGAATGCTCTGAGAGAGGAAGAAGAAATATGTATATAAGCAAAAGTAAACAAAATGGCCACCTATAATTGTTAAAATTATCAACTCAGCTACCAGTGGACTCTACTAGCATTGCCTTCAGCGCCACAAGTAGAGTTCAATTAATCAATCGAAAGGAAAAGGGAAGAAATGAATGGAACCTCTCAAGAAAAACAGAAAGTATTCATCGGTTTACAAAGATTCATCGATTTACGAAAAGAAATCAACGAGAGAATCTCATGGAAGAATTGAGGCTCATGCACTAATTTATAGCTACTACTCCATAAATATGCTTCCAACTAAATAAAATATTACCCAAGTCTGCTGGGCATAATTTTTATGCCGCTCTAAAATTTCATACCCCCTCCCAAAGAGGAATAAGCATAAAATAAAAGAGAAACAGAAGACTATATCATAGATAACGAATACTTGATTAGTAGCTCAAAATAGGGCGATTCCATAGTCGGGCTAGCCAGGAAAAAACAAAAATCATTTTTATTTCTTTATTTTTAAAGATATTCACCCTAAATTTGGTATGAAGTACCCTGGGAACAATGTACTTCGAGCTGTGAAGTCAAATATTTATTCGACGAACAGATTCAACGTGACGAACGAAAGTGTGACTTATTTAATGAAAAAGAAAAAATAAAAACCTTATATTTATAACCGATGTTGGTTATATTCAATTCAATTTTATTTAATAAGGCTGTGTACAATGAGATTCTTAGATACTACAGGGTGTCTACTAATATCAAATTTCAAAATTCCATAGGTTTTCCTGTTCTTTTCCAGGTACTTAAATAAAAATGAATGGCAAAATTTCTAATTAAAACTGTAATGAAAAATGGGTATATTACATTTAACTACAAACATATTTCAAGGTATATTCTAATAAATGAAATAAAGTAGGTAACATCAATCAAAGAAAAAAAGAAGAAATCCCTCCAGGGCCCAATCCTGACCCCTCTAGCAAACAATTCTATTTCCATTAGGTATCATTTAGCTAGACCCCCGCATTTAATTTCATTTTTTTTTAACTTTATAAATCTTTTTCATAGCCCATGGGTGAGTACGGACTCTATTATTCTGAAATAGGTATAATAAAGTAATAGCTAGTAAGAATCTAAGGTGTGGACACTCTGTACTAGTAAACTATTTCATGGTTAACCTGGATTCTAATATCTACCAAACAAAATAGAGATACATAACAAATGTCAGTGGCTACGCACACTTAAATTGACTTAGGACTTTTTCTGACTAGAAAGTTTCTTCTTCTTGTAGTCACTTTTGCTCCTGGTAGCTTTCTCGGGTGCATCCGGATTACCTCTTTTTATGCCTCTTCTTTTGACTTTTGCATGAGCATCACTGGTAGCTTTTGACACTATATGTTTGCCCATGACATGGAAGAGGGACCTGGCGATGGCAGGAACAACGGTGTTGACCAGGCTGCAACCCTTTTCACAATCCAGCAGGGACATGCCTAAGTCATTGCTCATTATTTCATTGTAGACACTCACGCATACTTCTTCTGAAGAGTAGGCCGCTAGCAACTTGGCCCTCCTTTCGCCTGGTGTTGTAATCGCCTTGAAGACTTCCACGGCCATCATGGCCATGTGGATGCACTCGTTTGAGGGGTAGAGGAGACCGCCGCGGTCCTGGAATTCAATCATCTCTCTGAAAGTCTCTGGTAGCTTGTCGGGGTCGGCCACCTGCAGTGAGGGCATAAGTGTGTTGCCTTTTACCAGAGCCTCCTGGCAAGAAACACACTTTACGAGGCTGCGGGCCTTTCTGGCAAAATAATATACCATTTAATCATATGAATAACAGTACAGTATTATTAATTAGATTTTATTGCTGTTTTTGAACCCGTGTTTAATAAATTTACCAGGCAATGGCTTCGCCACTCCATCCCTATAGGGGGAGCTTGCGCTTCGCTACTAAGATTAAAATTTAAAATCTAAAAAAAACAGCCATGGTTAAATTTTATAAATTTTCTTAACTTCGCCAAGTATAATAATTTTAAAAAGGAACTCTAAACTAGATTTCCCCCCCTTTCAAAATATCACGTTACTAAAATATAGATATAGGAGAAGACATAAATACATTTTTTGAACTTCACCATTTGGGTTTTAAAAGATTCGCAAAATTTTGATACTTATATTTATTTCTGAGCTTCACCATTTTGTTTTTGATATTGTAAAAGAGTTATTAGAAATAACTTTGATAAAAACATATGTCATTACCAAACTAAGATGAAATTATTATTCAAATTCTCAAAGAAATACTCTTTTTAAATTATAGAGTTAGTGATGATGATAAACGACAATAAAATATAATTTTACCATAATAACTAGTCAGAGATGATTTGATCAACCCAAGGCATCGGTGAAGGTGTAGTTTAGGGAGCGTATCGTAGTCACGACTTTTAATATCACAGTTATGATAAACAGTTATCTATGGATAAATAATACCATAGATTAAGGTTGCACCGATATGCAAATTAGCCGATAACCGATATATCGGTGCCGATATAAGGTTAACGAAATCAAAATAAAAAATATAAATTTGAGAATATTTTTGCAGAAAGGAGGAGCAATTGTCGTATAATAAAAATGTGTCCCAAGAAGTCATTTCTGACAATTTTAGACGATCGCAATCTTGTTAAGCCTAATCGTCTTCGTTTGTTTACAAACGTATACAATACTATGAATAATAAAATCATTCGTTAATAGTTAAGTTCATTGTAGCGTAAATGCAATATTAATTTAAATTAGTGTATTATTCACGTAATTATGGCTATAACTTTTAAGTAATTTTGGAAATTAACGCGTACATTGGGAGGTTAACGGCTAAGTTTGCAATTTCTAGATCATTATAGCGTCCCTCGCCAAGCAACATATATGTATCATATGCTGGCTTCCCTTATTTAACACACATTATAACTTATTCACTTAAATAGCAGCAGTCCACATCTTCACTACTTACAAGTACTAAAGCTAACAGGCCCACAACGGCAAATAAATACAATTAACTTATGATTTCTAAACATTCCAAGATGGCAGCAGCGTCTCACCCGAAGTAAATCGTAACAATGACTGGAATCACCCCCTGGCGGGCATAGCGGCCAACAACTGCGCTGACTTATCGCCCGACTATGGAAGTAGCAGAAACCGGAATTTGGTTAAGTTACCAATCAAGTATTCGTTATCTATGACTATATATATGGAGAGGGAAAAGTGGATGCGGCTTCCCTTAGTGTGCTGCAAAGTTGTTTCAATCCCCACCAGGGAGAAGATTACAGAATTATTCTTCTAAAAAATAAACGTGCCCCTTCTCAGGTTGTTCGACTCCCCTATGGAATTCGGAGCCCTGTGCCATCCTGAGCAAGACATAGAGAAACTACCTCCTCATCAAGACGGCTACTGACCTGCTTAGAGAACTGAGCCATGAGCACATTGGGCCTATTGAGGCAAACATATCCCATAATCAGAGAGCATACCTACGGAGAAATAAAGGAAGAAATCTAACACCAACAAGAATGGCCAACATTCAATCCATCTACAAGTTCGGTCAGCCAGCACGGACCATCTGACTACAGGTCTGATGGAAAAGGAGGAGTACGTGCCTATAGAAATATGCATAAAGTGCTTCCAAATGGAGAAGCACGAGACGCGGGAGTGCCTCGAAAGGCAAAAGCCCTGCCTCGAATGCAGGGGGTCATGATCACCTCATGATCTCTTTCCCCAAGGAGCAGAAGAAATGTAACAACTCTCGTGGACCCCACTCAGTAATGGCCATGAAATGCTCAAAAAAGGAGCCTATCAAAAACCAAAAAGTAAAAAAAATCTAGAACAAGAGAAATTACGTCACATACTCGAGCATAACGACACTCCCTAAAAAAAATAGCAGCATCACGGGACCCCAACAAGCGACGAACAGCAACCATAACCTGGAGGTGATGGTAATGCAGTTTTACCCACACGCCACTCACATTGTGGAGAAAAGAACCTTCGCTGTACGATACAACGAAGTGTTAACAAAGAATAGGAACAACAGGCACTTTTGGTTCGCGGCAACTCTGCCAAATATCCAGGGGAGTAAAGAATAAAAACATCATCAACAAGAAGAAAGAGAAAACGCAGAAGCCCAAACAAAAAGAAGATAGCGAAGAATAAGAAAACGAAGACAAATCCAAGAAGGGAAAAGAAGAATACGCCCAAATGAAAGCGAAAAAGAAATCCCTAGACCGAAAAACACAAACCACGAAATAAAAGAAGAATTCCACAGATGACCAGTAGCTCGACGATATCCTGGAAGAAATATCGAATCAAAAACCGTCCCTTCCCTAAAGGCACGAGGCAGTACTCGTAAAAGAAAGAAGAGAAGATAAAGAAGAAATCACAGAAAAAGAGATTAATTTGCGAATACTCATGACCAAAAACAATGACTTTCGCGAAGGGTGGGATTGAAAAAAAATATTAGAACGAATAGAAAACGGAATTTACAATTGGCGATCCTTGTCACACCACGACGAGGATCTTGGAGAAGAATTATTATTCGACGAAAAGATAATCAGATCAAAATCAGAAGCAGAGTTATAAAGACAACTTCGACAGAATCTGAAACGGGAAAAAATAGCCGGGAAAAGAAAGAAATAAAATGAAAGAAAAAAACAACATACAACTTAGTAAGGAAAGAATGCTAATAAAAGAGGTTATTTAACCGAAAGAGATTAGCCAAGTTGTCGATTTGCATAGGGCTGCATAGTTATGCAGCCCTATGCAAATCTAAAGCTTTCTTCCAGTGATTTTCGCCAATATATTTGTTCATAACTCTACCCCTTTTACTTATCTAACCACTTAGTCGCGAATTAACCTTTTATTCGCAAGAGTGAGAAGATAAAAGACAAAGAAGAAAGAAAAAAGCTCCTTCATTCCGTTCTCGACATAGACAGCGAGAAGAACCGCCATGAAGATGTTCAATGGGACTGAAGGCTTGGGAAAGAATATAATTTTCTTCTGTTTTTAACTTTAAGATTAATTTGTTTTTAAATCTCTTTTACTGTTGGGTCCACTCATTTTTAACTTAGCTGAAGTAGTGAAGAAAATCATAAGAAGAAAGGGGAGTTGTAAAAAGAAATAAATAAAAGCAGCGTATAATAAGGTCTTTAATGAAACCTGTTTAATATATATCTATATAACAAAAATGAAGTCATTATGTGTGTGTGTGTGTGTGTGTCTTGGTGTGTCTACTTATAGGAATAAAAAAAAATCCTGTTCTATCCCTCCCCCCTCTCTAGCCCCTCTCCCATTCCCTCTCTCCACCCCACTCCGCCCTCACTTTTTGCCCACTACCTCCTCTCCTGCTCTCTCTCATCTCTCCCCCCTCTCTTTCCCCTTCTATTCTCCCCCCTTTCTCTCCCCCAATCTCTTCCCTCTCTCTCCCCTCTTCTCCCTGTCTCCTCTCCCTCTTTCTTACCCTATTTCTTCACCTCCCTCTTTTTCCTACCTCTCCCCCTCACTCTATGCCCCCTTGCAACAGGACATTCGAGACAAGAAAAAAAGTCTCTCTCCCTCTCCCCCTATCATAAAAGGACATCCAAACCAAGAGAAAAAATTGAAAAAATCTCTTTCTTAAAATATAGAGTTATAGAATAGAAGAAGAAGAAGAAGAAGAAGAAGAAGAAGAAGAAGAAGAAGATAAGACGCTCGATCTGTTTCTGTGGCCACAACGTTGTTCGCTCATAACCAACGGTCAGTCACGCGAGAGCGTAAACTGCCAGGCGCGTGCGGTGAAGCCTTTACTCATTTTAAGTAAACGTTAAAATGAGTGCGCACCTCTCTTCAACTTATAAATAATAATAATCAGCAATTAAAGATATTTTTGTGCCGCAATATAACTATTGCAAACAATGTACATCTTAATTTATTTGCGACAGGACTTTTTATCTCAGGCAAAGCACGGGACAAAAATCCGTTTTACTTTATTTTCGAACGTACATTTTACCCGGGAAATCTCAGCTAGTATGTATATATATATATATATATATATATATATATATATATATATATATATATATATATATATATATACCGGGTGTCCCAGAAAAAAGTTAACCTTAATTTGAATTAGCATAACTGAAAATTTATTGGAGATTTTTGGGTTCTGCAAAGACTGTTTAATTTACCAACTATTTATCTGTCGATTCTGGAAATTTCATTAAATTCCCTTTTACGATATTGATACACTAATGGGTTTAGGGGAGGCTATCAAAAATATGTTTGCGCAAGGAAGTAAAATAATGAAACCAAGCCTAGGAAGGCTAGGCCATCGTGCACTTTCAAGAGAAGCGTAGGGTGCCTAGGTAGCTTAGGTCACTGTGCCATTCTTCAAGCAAAGCCTAGGCCATTTTACAGTGGTTTTTCAGCCACTCTGTGGTATGGTCTCGTCATTATTGCTTACTAAGCAAATCGAAGCGTTTCTGTGTAAAAGTTTACCCTCATAGAATTTTTTTAATCATACAGTTAACAAAAGATCAACGCGTATTCGTATTCACAAACTTTATTAAGACTGGCAGTATTAAACAAGTACAAGATCCATTTGAACAACGTTTTCAATGTAGGCACCCACCAAGCAAGCCCACAATTCGAAAAGATGTTCGCAAATACCAACATGAAGGAACATGCTAAAATCTAAATAAAGGTGTTTGGGTTGTATAAAAACCATAAGAACAACAGAAAATATCGAAAATGTTCAGATGACACTTCTTCAAAATCCACATGTATCAGTCAGAAAGAATGGGTTACAATTGTCAAAGTCATAATTTAACCGCATTATTAAGCATGACTTAAAATGGCATCCCTATAAGATGCACGCAAGACACCAGCTTCTTGAAACTGATTTTCCTCGTCGTAGACAATTTGTCGAATGGCTTCTCCATAAACCTGCTCGTTTCTTGGAAAACATTGTGATTGGTGACGAGGCGGCCTTTTTCATGAATGGAAAGGTAAATAGCCGCCATAACATTCGGCAATATGCGCCGCTGAACCACCCCCCTGCATTCAACTTTGACACGTATTTGTCAGCAGAGTGTCTTTGTGAATCGAAATATGAGGAAATGGCTATCTTGTCGGCCCATTGTTTTACGAGAATAACTTGAATGGTGCTGCCTACCTGAGCATTATCAACGAAAGAATTTTCCCAGAACTCAGCCAGATTTACAAGAATCAATTAATTAACCTTTGGTGGATTCAGGACGGCGCACCAGCTCATAGACAGCTTGCTGTAAGAACAAAACTAACAGAAACGTTTGACAACCACATTGTCGCGCTAAATCATGCAATTGAATGCACCCCTCCCCCCCAAGATCCCCTGACTAAACACCGTGCGATTATTTCTTATTGGGATATCTAAAGAATAAAGTGTATTCTACTCCGCCACAAAGCATCAACCAGATAAGAGATAGTACCACACGTGAAGTCAATAGACTTAAGGAAAATCACAACTTAATCAGAAAGTTGTTTAATCAATGCGATCAAAGGCGCAACTGTGCTTGGAAAGAAATGGAGGACATATAAAAGGAAACAGTGCTTAGAAAATTAAAAAATGAATTTGTATTACCCATATGAAGAGGTGTTCTTGTTAAAAATGGGTTTAAATATATTTGTTGATTTTAAACTTCGAAGTTTCATTATTTTGCTTCCTTGCGCAAACATAATTTCCATAGCCTCCACTAAACCCATTGGTGTATCAATATCTTTTCAAAGGGAATTTAATAAAATTTCCAGAATCGACAAGTAAATAGTTGTTAAATTTGAATTGTTTGCAGAACGCAAAAATCTCTAATAGGTTTTGAGTTATACTAATTCAAAGTATGGTTAACTTTTTTTCTGGGACACCTTGTATATATATATACCGAGTGAATAAAAGAACAATTTTTCTTTATCAAAATATTTAAAAAAATATGACGGCTATATTAAAGAAATTATATTAAACAAACTGTGATCGCAATGAAGACCACAGGACCTCTGGTGTTATTTTGTTATTTTGTTCTATTTTTGCTCAGTTTTCGTCCATTAATCCGTCGCAATTGAGGCTGCTGGTTACGAACTTTGTCTTCAATGATTTTCCAGAGATTCTTCTTTGTGTTCAGGTCTGGGTTTTGAGCAGGCCACTTCATTACTTCGATATATTTTTGTTCGATATATTTTACTCGCTTTGTAGTATGGCGTGGCACCTTGTCCTGCATAATAAATACTTCTGGATGTTTCAGAGATACTCGGATTGAAGGTATGAGGTTTAGGTACACATTCGATTTTATCGTTCCAAATATTTGCAGTAGTGGACCAAATCCTTCAGACGAAAACATACCCATACCATGACACTGCCTTCTCCATGCTTGGTATAATTTTTACCACATTTTGAGTTAAGCCTGTAACCTACAGGCATCTAAATTAAATTTACTTTTGTCGCTAAAATAATTTATCTCCCAATCTTCATCCCCCCAAACAACATGAGATTCAATATATTTGAGTCTCGCCTTTTGGTTCTTTTTAGTGAAGATTGATTTGGTTGCTGGTGAACGAGCTTTTAAACCAGCTGCATTGAAGCGACGGGAAACTGTGAAACGGCTCACTTCTTTGCCATTATTGATCTTAATTTTTCGAGAATTTCATGCTACAGTCGAAAAAATCTTTCATACAGCAACCCCTAAAATCTTTTTCTTCTCAGAAGGTTGTTATGCGGGGTTAACGGAATTTTGCAGATTTATACGTTTTGTTTTCATTGTATAACTTTAGAACGAACGAAATCACACTCACGGACGTTCCTACCTCTTTTGAAATTGCAGAAATGGACGGAGCTAAGGAGTCACTTTGAAGTGTGGTGGTATCTCTGCTGAGTTAGTAGGACAACAATGGCGGTTGTACAGTTCTCACCTACAAGGAAAATGTGGCCAGATCATTTTAAGAAACCTCTAGAATATCCGCGAAAAAATCGTCCCGTAAGTTTGCACGTGTCAATATTTTTGTTTTTTTAGTTTATTTAGTATAATTTCGTTAATATACTCGTACGATTGTATCATATAAAATCTTCCTGAAATATATACCTTTTTGTATCATGGAAATATCATTTACTTACTCTTCATATTTTAAAAAAATATTTGAATAAAGGAAAATCGTTCTTCCAATCCAGAGTTTCAATATAAAGGTGAAAACCAAGGACACTACTGTTAAAATCATCTTTCATCATCTGAATTTGGACGCTTCGAGGACCTAGACTCATCATCGGCACTAGAAACAAGAGGGCTTTGGGTGAAAATTTCTAAATTAATATAATACTAAAAGAGAATAGGGCGATTTGAGGTACGTTCCTGATTCTAGACACGTAGTACCGGACGTGCTTTCTCATATATCCATGATCTCGGGTACGCAATTCTCCCAGACTGCACCATTGGTCATGTGACATTAGCGTTTGCTCAGAAACAGGATGAAAACATGAAACACTAAGTCATTCTTCTCAAGTCGTCGTTCCTGAGATCTATTTACAAGACAAAACTTATAGGCACATCTTTGTCGACTTTTCATTGCCTGACCTTTCTCGTCTTCTTATTCCTCTCGGCCTATTTTCAGCCGAACTCACTGTCTTTCCTATCATGATATTAGAGCAACACGCAAGGTCATCACACAACGTTTTGTGTGACCAGGTATGAATGCCGAGGTAGCGAAATGGACCTTTCATGTTGTGGTGGAGCGAATGTGAGTGTGTGTAAAAGGGCCATTCTCCCACCCCTTTTCTAAGTACCCTCTCCCTCCTTCTGTAAGAATGTGTGTGTGAGTGGGAATGGGTTTTTTATTATATTTTCTTTTGTACATATGTATTTGATTTCATGTTGTATGTATAAGGTTATTTAACATCTCATGTTTTTTTTATTAGCTACTAAATGATAAAGATTTTATGAGACAGCGTTAAAGTACCAGAATAGAAGAAAAAAAAAAGAAAAGAACAAATCAAACAAAAACATTGCCTGCATTTTGCAAGAGCCACTGTAAGAAAATATCTTTGAAGATATTCAAAGAAGATATAAGAAGTCTTCTAATGGTACTTGACTAGATCTTAAAGACATCTGAGCTCCGAGGTGGCAGGCACCATAAGCCCCGCACACCCAATTTTGTCACAAGAGTGACTACCAACAAGATTTTTCCCCGGGGAAGCCGGCAAATAATAAACCGTGGTACCACGTAAGAAAACTCCTCTTTTGTTGTCTCTTGTTTTGGTTGTCCCCTTTTGTATATGCACTCTTAGTATTAATATATATTTTTTGATTGATTTGGTTCCAAGATAGGATTGATTAGTATATATATATATATATATATATATATATATATATATATATATATATATATATATATATAGGCTCATTGGGTGCATATTTACCCATATTTTTGTAAATATTGTATTTTTTTCGTGTTAGTAAAGGACTGTACATACAATCCGTTTCATTCTCCTTCGATTTCTCACGTCCGGATTAGTGTAGGAAGCGGGTTGGATCGATTGGGGTTAGTCTAAATTTTTCGGCCCGCTACATTTGGCGCCCGAATAGGGACGTGAGACTTCGAAACCGGGAGCGTGACGGGATTGGATTGCATGCCATACCCAATTAGCGTGGCAGGTAGTTTGGTTGTTTTTCACCTTTGTCTATCGCTGTTACTAACCTGGGAGGATGGCTTCTGTGGAACAGGGCCTCCATGATGAGATTGTGAGACTGAGGCTGGAATTGAGGCAGAAAGAGGAGGAATGTATGATGTTGAGGAACGTGATTGATGGATTGAAGAGTGATGTGATGAGTATGGATGAGAAGACAGACAAGATGAGGAAAGAAATGGACGAGAGACAGAAGCAGGTCGACCAACGGATGAAGGACTTGTATGACATGATGAAGGGGTCAGGACCGGCCCTAGGACCCTCGACCTTGACCCCTGCTCCGACTGAAGGGGATAAGACTAATGGGATCAATGGGAGTGTGTGCGAGTCTAGAGAGGATAGGGTGATTATGAGTGATAGGAAGGACGGAGAATGGAAGAGAGTTGAATGCAAGAGAAGAAGGAAGAGTGGTGCAAAGGGGAAGGATAGGAAGGTAAGAGGCAAGAGTGTGGACTCATTGTACTCGGATGAAGGAGAGAGTGATGGTATGATTGATATGAGTGAGAGTGAAGGCAGCTCAAGTGAGAGTGAAGTGAATGTGGGAAAGGGTATTTTGATAAGGGAAGTGCCAAAGATAGATAGATTTAGGTTACATAGTGGGAAAAGTGTGGAAGAATTCTTCGGGGAATTTGAGCGATATTGTAAGCTCAAGTACCCGGAGAATAAGGGATACTGGATGAATGTTTTGAGGGAATGTTTGGAGGGAAAAATATTGGAGTTTTTCCGCGTGATTACAAGTGTGGGGGAACCAAGGTACGATGTGGTGAAGAAGCGGATGATTGGACAGGTGAAACGAATGAAAGAGAGTGTGAAGTATAAAAGGGTAAATGAATTTGAGAAGGCTCGAATGGGGAAAAGTGAAAGTGTGAACATGTATGCACATAGGCTTGAGAGTATGGCAAGAAAGAGGTATGGTGATGATGATGTAAATGAATGTAAACCACTGATGAGGAAGTTTTTGGACACAATCCCGCGAAAGGTGAGTGAATGGCTGAGTGGAAAGAGAAAGGAGAGAATGAGACTGACAGGTGAACGGTTGATGTGGGAGGATGTGTTGGAGCTGTTGGAAGATGGACGATTTGATGATGAAAGCGATCTAGAAGAGGATGGATGGTACAGTGTGAACGTTGGGGGTAAGAAGCCCAGGAGCTTTCATCCACCCCAGCAGTATGTCAGCTACAGGGATGCCCTGAAGGCTGCACCAGCTGGAGTGATGTCGAACTTCCTGGGCCGGCAGAATGGATGGGTAAATGGAGGGTGGTCGAATGGAAGGAGACAGATGAATTTCAAGCGTGGGAACGGATATATGAGAGAGAAACCGAGGTATGTCCCAGCAAACGAGAGATCAAATGGTGGGAGAAAGATTGTGGAATGTCATCGTTGTGGAAGGAAAGGTCATATGTTGGCAGAATGTAGGTGGACGTCTGGTGCATGTTTTGGTTGTGGTAAGAAAGGGCATATGATAAAGGATTGCCAGGAAAGTGTGAAAGAGTGCTTTGAGTGTAAAGAAATAGGCCATTTGAAGAAAGATTGTCCGAGGTTGAATGGTGGAGCAACTGCTGGGGGGAGTGGGAAGTATGCTTGTGGTAATTGTGGAAAGGCTGGTCATTATGCGAGGATGTGTCGTGACCAGAGGAATGTATGTAGCTATTGTGCGATGGAAGGACATTCAAGTGAAAAGTGTTGGATTAGACTGAGAGCGCAAGGTGTGAATGGAAAGTCTGAAGCGGGAAACTGAATGGTAAGAGGGTACCTGCTGAAGTATCCTCTGGGTGCATGAGTGTGAGTAATGTGTTGGTAAGTCTGTCGAGTGTGAAAGTGCTGTCTGGTAGGAAGTATGAGTGTCTGAGTGTGAAGGTGGAATTGAATGGAATTGAGTGTTTGGCTTTAATAGATTCTGGATGCAAGGCGAGCTTGGTGTATAAAGATGTGTATGACAAGGTTAGCAAGAAAGCCCTCCTGTCTGAGTGCAAGGGTAGTTTGGTAGGTATTGGTAATAGGAGAGTGCCTGTGATTGGAATGATAAGGTCAGCTGTTCGAATGCATGGTATGATGATGAATGAATGTGAATTCTTGGTGATTGATAAGGTGAGTAGTGAGTATGGTGTGATTTTGGGCTATGATTTTATGAAAATGAATCGTATGGTTGTGCATCCTGCAAGTGATCAAATTGAGAGAAAGATTGGTAAAAATGGGGTGTATAAGTTATATGTAGGAAAAGATGGTAGTGTTTTGAGGAGTGTGTTTACTGGTATTGAGGTGACTGCTATGGAGAATGTAAGACTTGTGAAGGGTGAAAGGGTGGCGGTTAGAGTGAGTTGGAGTAAGGATGTTAGTTTAAATGTGGGTGAGAACACCGTGATATTGGATGGAAAGTATGCATATTATAAGGTAAGGCGTGTTGCTTGTGTGTTTGATGGCTTGATGAGAATGAATGATCCTTTTGTATGTGTGCAGGCGGACCCCAGGGTGAAGGGACAGGTGAGAGGTATCCAAGTCGGAGATGTACTAGGACACCTCTCCACTGTCACTGAGGTAGGTATGGATGATAGCACGGATATCAGGGTGAATATTGCGAATGAAAAGACATGTGAATGGATGTATAATGAGGTAAAGGACATGGTGAAATTGGATGGATGTTTGACTGAGTATGAAAGGGAGGATGTGTATCGAATGATATTTGAGCGAAAGGGAGCCCTCAGTAAGGGTGATCTGGATTTCGGGGTTGCAAAGCTCCCGGAATTCAAGATTGTCCTGAAGGAGGACTCCCCAATCTATCAGCGGCCGAGGCATTTCCCACGTCCGGTTGCTGATGAGATTGAGGAGCAGTGTTTGGAATTGGAGCAATTGGGGGTGATTGAAGAGAGCGAGAGTGCATGGAATAGTCCAATTGTACCTGTACGTAAGCCGGATGGAAGATTGCGTCTGTGTGTGGATTATCGAAAGGTGAATGAAAGGACTGTGAAAGAAAGGTTTCCGATGTGTGTGGTATCTGAGTGTGTATATAGTATGCATGGGATGGAGTGGTTTACGAAGCTGGATCTGGTACGGGGGTATTACCAGATGCCTATTGCTGAGGAGAGCCGGCCGGTAACTGCCTTCTCTTCCACAAAGAGGCATTACCAGTTCCGGAACCTCAGCTTCGGGTTGGCTAATGCTCCCGGAGCCTTCCAGCGGGCAATGAATGTTGTGTTGAGTAAGTTTGCGAGTAAGAATGTGATTGCATTTATAGATGATATTTTGATTATGACTGAGACTTTTGAGGAGCATATGAGATTGGTGAATGATGTGTTGAGAACATTGGAGAGTGTTGGTGTGAAGGTGAAAGTGGCGAAGTGTGAATGGTTTGCGAAAGAAGTGGAATTCCTTGGGCATATGGTGAGTGAGAATGGGTTGCGAAAATCACCGAAGTATGTTGAGAAGGTGCGAATGTTTCCTAAACCGGTGACTGTGAAGCAACTGAAGTCCTTTTTGGGTTTGATTGAGTTCCAGCGAAAGTTTATACGTGATTGTTCTGGTGTGAGTAAGCCTCTGACTGAGTGGATGGGCAAGAAAGGTAGTACGGTTGTCAAGTGGAATGATAAGATGAATGAGGCGTATGAGAGACTGAAAGAGGCAGCGGCTGAAGATGTTGAATTGGCGTACCCAGATTATAGTGTAAATGCTAAAATGCTTGAATTGTATACAGATGCGAGTGGGTATTGTATGGGAGGTTTTCTGATGCAAGAGCAGCGTTTGAATGGAGAGAATGTCAGGCGAATAATTGGGTATGTATCCAAGGCTATGAATGTTGCAGAACGAAAGTATTCGACTGTGGAACGAGAGTTGGCTGCGATAAGATATTGTTTGAAAGTGTTGCGTCCGTTTTTGTATGGTGTGAGGTTTGTGATAAAAACAGATCATCAACCTCTTGTGTATCTGCAGCGTATGAAGTGGGCTGATAGTAGGATTGCAAGGACTTTGGAAGATTTGAGTGACTTTGACTATGTGATTGAGTATGTGCCTGGTGAACGGAATGGAGTGGCTGATTTGATGTCAAGGTATCCTGGTACGAATGATGAAAATGTGTGTGGAGTGAGTGATCCTGAGTATTTGCCGAAAGGCATTATGAATGGAAAAGAGAGTAAGGGTGGTGGTGATTCCTTGTTTGAGAGTGTATGGAATGGTTTGCAAGATTTGAAGAGTGATGGAGTAGACGTGAGAGTGCCCAATAGTGTGGATGATTTAAGGAAGGAGGTAATGAATCAAGTGTGTAGGAAGCCTGAAAGCATTGGTATGGCAAAGGTGCGGAACTTCATGAAAGAATTGAGAGCGATGTATATGCAAGGGGTCCCGCCATTTCAGGAAGTGTTGATTGTAGTGAGTCGTTTGTATGGAGTGATTGTTTATGTGCACTTTGGTGGTGAGAGGCCGATTGTGTACAAGGATGAGAAGATGAAGGGTTTGAATCCTAATGTGGTACATCTGCAATGTTTGAGTGGTGTGCACTAAAATTGGGTGATTGAAAAGTGTTCATATATAAGAGAGAAGAATGATTGTCTGGATGAAGATGAGCGTCGTGTGGTGAGTGATGATATGGGAGTTAATGACAGTGTGGATATAAGTGCTGATGTTGGTGTGCTTGTTCCTTCAGTGTATTGCGAACATGGTGGACCTGATATGATGGAAGTGAGAGTGAAAGTTGGTGAAAGGTTGTTCTGTGGTTTGATTGATACTGGAGCGCAGGTGTCTTTAGTGAATGAGAGGATTCTGAGTAAGTATGATGAGTTTAAATGTTGCGAGCATAAACCTGTGAAGTTACGGATAAGTGGATTAGGGAATGGCTTGATAGTGGCATGGGAACAGGTTAGTCTGAAAGTGAGTTTGGGTAATGGTGTGAATGTGAAGCATGACTTTGTGATTCTGAAAGGTGAGCAAATGCCTTGTTGTTTCTTGCTTGGTGTAGACTTTATGAGATTGAATGATTTGTCTTTGGATGCTGATAAGGATTGTCTTATGAAAGGTGAATGTGAGGTGATGAGGTTGAATGAGTGTGCAAAGAATGTTGTCAAGTTTTGCGGTATGATTGAGTTGGTCATGGATGATGAGAATGAGATTTTAAATGATGATGATATTCTAGAGATGCAAGAGATGTGTCCTTTTGTTAGTGAGTTGAAGAGGTGTGTAATGATGCGTGTTGATTTGAATGAATGGCCAGAGTGTTTAAGTGATTTTAAAAGGTATGCTAAGGATTTTGTTGTTTGTATGGATGTTGTATATTTTGTGAGGCATGGGAAAGGTGGTAAAGATATGTATGTACCTGTGATGTCCTTAGTTAGTATGATTGGTCTGGTGAAGGTTGTGCATGATAATTATGGGCATATGGGTAAGTTTAAGCTGTGGGAGTGTATGAAGGAGCGTGTGTTCCATCCGTTTCTGAGAACTGTTGTGAATGATGTTGCAACTACGTGTGAAAGGTGTCAGAAGCGAAAGGTGCAAGGTGTGCAAGTGAAACCACCGATGTTGAAAGTTGATGCGAAAGAACCGTTTGAATTGGTAGTGATTGATTGTGTGTCTTTGCCGCGTACGAGTGCTGGGAATGTTGGTATGGTTGTTATGGTTGATCATAAAAGTAAGTTTGTGTATGCAGCGCCTGTGAGAGATAAAAGGAGTGTGACTGTTGCGCGTGTGGTTGAGCAGTTGTTTTTTCCTATGTGTGTATGGAAGCCTAGAAGATGTCTGAGTGATAATGGGCCTGAATTTGTAGGGGAAGTGTTTGAGCAAATGTTGAGAGAGAATGGTGTGGAGCATGTGAGAACAACTCCGTATGTACCGTCTTCAAATGGATTGGCTGAACGGACTATAAGAACCTTGTGTGAGATGTTGAGAATGATGAGTACGACAGTGAATGACTGGGATGTGTGTCTGGGGAGAGTGTTGTGGGCGTATAATTCAACTGTGCATAGTGCAACTGGAATGTCCCCATGTCAGTTTGTGATGAATTTTGAAAGGCGAGTGAAAGATAGGTTTCGTTTGAGTGAAAGTGAGCAGAGTGTATGGCGTGAAGCGCATGAAAGGTTCCGTTCATTTGAATTAGGTACAAAAGTATTGAAGGTGAAAGAAGTGAAGGGTAGGTTGAATGTATCAAAGATGAGTGAGAAGTTTGATGGACCTTATAGAGTTGTGAGAGTTTGGGAAAATGGGGTAACGTATGTTTTGGAGAGTTTGAATGACAGCATGACTGAGAGAGTGCGGGCTCATCAGAGTCAGTTAAGGAGATGGAGAGAACCTCCTGACTACCTGGTGAGCCATCCAGTGTATGGACTGTGTAGAGAGAGAGGTAAAGTGCATGATGATGAGAATGAATGTGATAGTATGGATCTGTCTGGGAAAGAGCTAGTCTTAGTCTCGAGGAGTAGAAAGCGTACAAAGAAGGGTGAAAGGAAGAATGCAAGTACAAATGAAAGTAAGTCTGAGCAGAGTGTTTCTGGTATGGGGAATCTTGAAAGGGAGATTGAGTTTTTGCGTAAACGGGTTAGTGATTTGGCTGGTATAAGTAGACGAGTGAGTGAGCTGCCTGCGCCTGATTTTTCTGGTTTTGGGAACAGTATGAATGATAGTGTGTTTGGGCAGAATGAACCTAGTGTGGCTGATTTTTCGGGTTTTATGAATGGTAATAGTAGGGGTGAGTTTGATGTAGTGAATGATGAAGTGGCTGATTTTTCAGGTTTCTGGTGGGAACCAGTCGAAGGGGTTTCTGCTATGCCTGTTGAGAATACAGGGGATGTGAGTGACCTGTCTGTTTCGCAAGAATGTACCTTGAGTTGGATGAGAGCTGTGAGTGAGGAGCTGATGAATGGGGGTATGAAGAGTGAGGGTTCTGAACGGAAGAGTATGAAAGAATTCTGTCGTGAGATGGGAGAACTGGTAATGAGGGCTAAGAGTATGGTTGATGAGATGATAAATAGTGACGATGAGACTGACAGGACGACTGACGAACAACCCCGACTAATTGCTACGCGTAGCCAGGGACCAGTAGAAGAGTGTGAATGGGTGCAGAAGGGTGCGATTGAGCACAAGTGGTACCGTGAAGAGTGATTGAAAGGGTTTAGTGAGTGGCTGGTCGAATGGCTTAAGGAAGGAGGGGTGTGGTGGAGCGAATGTGAGTGTGTGTAAAAGGGCCATTCTCCCACCCCTTTTCTAAGTACCCTATCCCTCCTTCTGTAAGAATGTGTGTGTGAGTGGGAATGGGTTTTTTATTATATTTTCTTTTGTACATATGTATTTGATTTCATGTTGTATGTATAAGGTTATTTAACATCTCATGTTTTTTTTATTAGCTACTAAATGTTAAAGATTTTATGAGACAGCGTTAAAGTACCAGAATAGAAGAAAAAAAAAAGAAAAGAACAAATCAAACAAAAACATTGCCTGCATTTTGCAAGAGCCACTGTAAGAAAATATCTTTGAAGATATTCAAAGAAGATATAAGAAGTCTTCTAATGGTACTTGACTAGATCTTAAAGACATCTGAGCTCCGAGGTGGCAGGCACCATAAGCCCCGCACACCCAATTTTGTCACAAGAGTGACTACCAACAAGATTTTTCCCCGGGGAAGCCGGCAAATAATAAACCGTGGTACCACGTAAGAAAACTCCTCTTTTGTTGTCTCTTGTTTTGGTTGTCCCCTTTTGTATATGCACTCTTAGTATTAATATATATTTTTTGATTGATTTGGTTCCAAGATAGGATTGATTAGTATATATATATATATATATATATATATATATATATATATATATATATATATATATATATATATATATATATATATATATATAGGCTCATTGGGTGATATTTACCCATATTTTTGTAAATATTGTATTTTTTTTTCGTGTTAGTAAAGGACTGTACATACAATCCGTTTCATTCTCCTTCGATTTCTCACGTCCGGATTAGTGTAGGAAGCGGGTTGGATCGATTGGGGTTAGTCTAAATTTTTCGGCCCGCTACAATGTTTGCCTTGTCAACATTCAAAATTTCAGCCTCAAACAAAGATTTCTCTGGCTTTTTTTCTGTTCCTTTGTCATATTTTGAAGCCGTTCACTTCAATCTTGTAGGCACTCTTCATTATTATCTTGTTTGCACTTATTTGCTCACTATGATCGACCGTTTTATCCGTTCGTTATAGGCAGTTACTACTCCTGTCATCTGAGCCTCCACCGTCGCTCGAGCCTTATTTCTTGATGAGTTGCTCGTTTGGTGTCCCCCTCCACAATCATGCCTGATAGTTGTAATTAATTTGAGTCCCACCAATGCGAGGCACTCATATCTGTGCTTAGCTCTTTTTACCTTCGTATAACTAGAACCGTCTCCAAAGGAAGGCCACCGTTGAACGTCTACACCGGACGATCAAAGCAAGCTTACGCTCCACATATCCAAATATCATTTGGTTAAGAACATCATCTAGATTAATTTCCAAGAAAAATTTCAGCAGCTCAATGAATTAATTCATTAATAAAAGAACAAAAAAAAAGAATTAAATTCTACATTTTATCACATTCAAGAATATATCCACGTATTTAAAGAAAACACACGGGCAGTAAAAAAACACTACCTTCCACCAGCCCACAAGGGTCAGCACTGCGTGAGCAGCAGTATTCTCTCTCCCTAGCGTGCAGCTTTCTCTATCGGACATGTGAGCATGCGCACAACCGCCAAACACCGCGTCACTGAAACTGTGAAGCGTACCGTTCTATACAAGAATTTTTGTATTTTTTCATAAACTAAGAGATGGCTACTGACATTAAACTTAAGGATTATATAATGTACAAGTATAAAGAAAGAATTAAAGTAAAAAAGACACATTCAATTGAATGTTGTCGGTAATGTCGAGTGAAAATAGGGGGTGCTGCAGTTCCGCAGTGCCTATACACGAGCCGCCACTGTGGAGGTTAGCCTAAGAGAGGTCAAAGGTGCAAACATTCCCAGACATATTCTGACCATATCACCTTAGTTTATGGCCCCTGGAACATTTAAGCAGTTCGAAACCCTGTCGCCTCCCCCCCCTTCCATTGTGCTCGGTTATCATCCCCCAGTGGAAAGTCGAAAACGAGATCTATTATACCCCCTCCCCAGCTGCTGTGAGGCGCCAGTGACTTAGGGCTGTTTACAAGGCAACATTCCAAGTCTCTCATGGGACGCCAGGTGTCTTATGCCTCTCTCCCTAACCCCATCCCTCGCAGAAACCCTCCGTATTTATGCGAGCGACTCCATTCACTGTCAGCGAGAGTTCTTCCAAAGTCCGTCCGTCACGTTCCCCGTCGAGTCGCCGCATCGACGCCTGTGATCCTTTGAGCGGATCTTACCTTCGTAATCTCTCTGGTCAGATTTTTCTTTCATTAACTCCTGAGCTGAAACGGCAATCTCGATTCCCCCCTTTTATTGGCCAACCTTGGAATTAACGCACTCAAATATAAATTGGGCACAAGCCCTTAGCCGGGACTTGCTGGCCTTGTTGAATACCCGTGGGCCCGACTCTGTATAGAGCGTGACACCACCGTGTCGTTCCTCGACAACTAAATGTATATATATATATATATATATATATATATATATATATATATATATATATATATATATATATATATATATATAACCTAATAATTAAAATTCTGGTATCAGGTGTTAGGGTCAGAATTTTGAGACCAGTCGAACCATTAAACTTTCAATCTCCCCCCCGTATTGTTTTGTTATCAAGTTTGCCTAATTCACTCAGGGTTATTTAAAGAAGTGGAACTAATTAATTGTGGTTTTTCTCTGGTGTACGGTTTCAGGTGTAGGCTTTCAACCTAAAGAAGTTGTCTTTTCAGAGAATTGTGGTTTTTCTCTGGTGTACGCTTTCTGGTGTGTAAGCTTGCAACCTAAACAAGTTAAGTCTTTTCCGAGAATTGTGGTTTTTCTCTAGTGTATGCTTTCTGTTGTACACTTTCCTGTGTGTAGGCTTTCAATCTAAATAGGTTGTCTTTTCAGAGAATTGTGGTTTTTCTCTGGTGTACGCTTTCATGTGTGCATGCTTTTAATCTAAAGAGGTTAAGTATTTTCAGAGAGTTGTGATTTTTATCTGTTGTACATTTTCTCGTGTACGCTTTCCGGTGTGTAGGCTTTCAATCTGAAGAGGTTAAGTCTTTTCAGCGAGTTGTTGCTTTTCTCTGGTGTACGCTATCTCTGTGGGTCTGTGTATTGTTGTGGGTAAACTCTCAGTGGGTCAATTTGTTGTGAGAATAGCTACGTCAGAGCCCCGATACGGTAGTGGAGTATTTTTGTGTACGTGCGAGCGCTATCCGTGAACAACGTCAATATGTCGCCTTTTGAAATATTTTTAAACCAAGGAAAAATCCTCGGTCTAGCGGACAGAGCTAATCGCTTACGTCCAGGGTCAAGAAAGATGCCAAAGGGAAGAAAGAAGAGAGAAGAAAAAGAGAGAGTGAAGAAAGAAAACAGAGAGGAAAAAGAGAGAGTGAAGAAAGAGAAGAATAAGAGTACATGAATGGGAGCTGAACCAAAACCAATTGGAGACGCTTTCCGTAAGTTCACGCAATGAACCTCCCCAGAATCTGTCGGTTAAGCTACCGGTGTATAAGGATGGTGAGGATTTCTCCGCCTACCTCACCCACATCGGGAAGATCTTCGAGGTGAATTCTTGGGACATTGAGGAACATGGTGTTCCTGTCCTATCGTGGCAGACAGTTTACTTCGGAACTAAGGGAGTATGTAGGCAAGCTCTTACTAATCAAACCCATTTTTACGACCCCCTTTCACCCTGCTGCAAATAGAGTGTCTTAGAAGCTAAACGGAATGCTAAAAAGTGTCATTAAAAAGCTGTGTCACGCTCAGCCCCAGAAGTGGCACCCGTTCCTTCCCGTGGCATTATTTGCCTCCCGCAAAATTCCTCATAGGACCCTTGGGTTCGCTCCATTCGAGCTCCTGTATGGACAAAATGTTCGAGGTCCTATGAGCATCCTTAATGAGCTCTTTTCCAACTCCCGCCTCGATAAGGAGGTTAAATCGTGCTATGCTTACGCCCTCAATTTGCGAAATCGACTTGAGGAATGCACTAAAATCGCACATAAGAATAGTGACGTTAGTTAACCTTGAAAAATACCGTACATATTTCGACATAAAGCGAAAGATCGTCGCCTTCATCCCGGAGATGAGGTTTTGCTCCTCCTCCCGACCTTCTCCAATAAACTACTCTCCCAATAGAAAGGGCCTTTTCCCGTTTGAGAAGCTCGATGTCCGGTAGACTACCCCATCAAAACCCCCTCTGGTTATAAATTATATCACATAAACATGCTCACGAAATATCATCGATGAGCGCGTCGTATCCATCGGAACCTCTTAATCTAATACAGACTGTCTGTGTGGAAAAATAAACCAAGCTTCCACTTCCCGTCCTCCCCGATTCCCTTATCAAAGCTACCCCAGAAGTAGATATAAACCCCCAGTTGGAGCCCCCGCAAAAGGTCCAACTTTCGTCCCTACTCGCCGAATTCGTGATCCTAATTTCCGAAGTACCTGGGAGTGCGCGTCATTTTGTACATGACACCCAACTGACAACTCAACAGCCTGTCAGGTCAAAACCCTATCCTTTAGCCGTTCATCTCCGCCCCGCCTTTAATACGGAGGTGGAAAGTTTGCTCAAGATGGGGATAATCAAACTCTCAATTTAAGAGTATTGTTTCTTCGTTGTCATGGTTCGCCCGACCAGTGTTGACATCCGTAAATTAAATTCAATTACAGCCTTTTGGCTGATTTCTTCAGCCGAAACCCTGTATAGTGCAATTCCAGTCCCCTAATACGAAAGACTCCACTTTGTATATATAATTCCTGTCATTGATTTTTTTTGCGTTTATGCCTTTGTATATATTACTGTCAATTATTTATTTCTCTTTGCCTTTAATGATGTATTCTATTGATGTTTGATTATTTATTTTGTCGTTAATTGGTTATCTTATTTGTCTTTTTTTTTGTCATATTGAGTTCCACACCTCACGTGTATTATGTAAAAAAAAGAAGTCACTAATGCCAATCACTGAAGCAATTTATTAGTGCTTGTTACGGGAGATACGCACTTGTCCCCCACGTCTAATGACTTGGAGGGATGGGAAAAATTCTTCAAGTCTCTTTGCCTTAAAAGATTTTTTTCTTAGGAGGGGAGGCGTGTGGAGGTTAGCCCAAGAGAGGTCAAATCTGCAAACATTCCCAGACATAGTCTTGCTATATCACCTTAGTTTATGGCCCCCGGAACGTTTAATCAGTTCGAAACCCTGTCGGGCGCCCAGCCCCTCCATTGTGTTCGGTTATTATCTCCCAGCGAAAAGTCGAAAACGAGATTTACCCCCCCCATCCTGTGAGGCACCAGTGACTTGGGGCTATTTACACAGCTACATTCCAAGTCTCTCATGGGACACCAGGTGCCTTATGCCTCTCTTCCTAACCCCATCCCTCGCAGAAACCCTCCGTATTTATGCGAGCGACTCCATTAATTGTCAGCGAGAGTTCCCCGTCGAGTCGCTGCGTCGACGCCTGTTATCCTTTGCACGGATCTTACCTTCGTAATCTTTCTGCTCAGAGACGGATTACTCTCCTTTGTTATTCTCAATTCGGAAGGCTAACCGGGATCAACTCTCCACTCATTCCCTTCACTCTACAAGGTCCGTGTACCTTAACCTTAACCGCGAGACAAGAACAAGGAAGTCCGAGAAGTCCTTCCGTGCAGATTCCCATCTAATCGCCGAGCCAACACCAGTCCCTGGAGAGGACTTCCCCCCCATCCTTCGTGATTCCCATTTGGAGGACAACTTGGAACCTGATCTACGCTCATCTTCAGCTCTACGAAGTCCCCCCGAGGCTTTATCGAATTCACCGCCGCTGAGGTAAAACCGAGGTCCCAATCCCGTGATTTTTCCTCCATTTAATTCGCTCCCGGAAAACCCCCACAATTCCCCGCATTTAATTAATATTATCTCAACCCCCGTTTAATAACGGTTTTTCAAGTGATTGTTACAATTCTCGGACTATTCCCATTTATTCCTTGTCCGCCTGTATTAACAACTGGTGACTCATTCATTATTATATTATTTTTCTTAGTTTTCGTGACTAAAAATAATCGTCTTATTTACTTGTTTGTATATTAAAGGTTATTTTTGTAAGAGGTTTTTCTTTCAATAACTCCTGAGCTGAAACGGCAATCTCGATTCTCCCCTTATATTGGCCAACCTTGGATTAACGCACTCGAATATAAATTGGGCACAAGCCTTTAGCCGGGACTTGCCGACCTTGTTGAATACCCGTGGGCCTGACTCTTTATAAAGCGTGACACCACCGTGTCGTTCCTCGACAGCCACTATGGACCAGATCAGATCTGATTGATTTTTTATTAGTATTCCTACCTGCCTTCTGATTGTGCTTAGCCTGGAATTCTTCCATTTAATCTTTAATCTCTTCGTCCCATCGCGGTGCAGGTATAGTTCTGTATTTTATTATTGGAGTGTACAGCTTATCTGCTTCTGTTCTTTTTGTGGATATTCTTTGATGTTCTGTTTCTATTTCATTAGGTCCCTGATTATTTAGGAGTCCGGTTTCTTTATAGTCGGTTTTGCTGATTGTTTTTCTCTGTGGGATCTTTACTTGGAAGGGAAAGGAGGATATGGTGTTGACTACGCTTATGTGGTCGCATGGCGCTGCGGGTTCAGGTTCAGTGTTGAGATTGAGGTTGAAGTTGGGGTTTGTGAGATCGTTATCTGAAGAGGTAGATGCTTTGGTCGGTTATAAATGTTGGGAAGTCTGGTTCTTCTCCGTTGACCAGATTTATTATCATTAATTCTACCGTTCGTTTGGGTTGTATATCCTACTTCCCTACATCTGGCGCTGAGATTTCCGACCCGTACGGTTGACGCTGGTCGGCGAAAGAGCTTGATAAAATTGGGAATGGGAAGGTACGGGCGTCAGGGGCAGGGAGGGGGGTATTTCCCGACTACCTTCAGATCGAATGGTGTCATTTTTATCTTTACTGGAAGTTAGAATTCTTCAAGATTCTTTATTTAGGTGTAATGGAACCTTGTTTTCACTCCGATCATAACACCATTGGATCCGTTCTGGATGTGATTTGTGGTTATAATCTTGTCGTTTAGTATTTTCATTGCTTCAATTTCCGTATTGATTCCATGTTCTGTGAATACGACAATTTCCAGGTCTTTGTGTATGCTAACCTTTTTCTTTCCAACGGTTTACGTTGAGCATGAATAGTTTTATTCTTCGCTGGTACGTGTACATGCTAGATTTGGTACTTACTTTTGTTCCTTTCCTGTTTTCATTTTATCGGTTCGGGCTAGAGATCAAGCGCGGCGAGAACGGTTTATTTTAACTGGTAGTTCGAGATATTGTAGCAGGATTCAGGGACGATTAAAATCATTCCATGCTTGAGCGCGTTGTTCATTTCTGTCTCGTCGACGTCTGCATCCTAGTCCCATTTGTATTTTCCTTTTAATAAGCAGTCGACGATTTCCTTTTGTTTACAAACTTTAGTGAGAGGAGATGCGTCGGAACCGTATAATTTCATGTTCACTTCTTGTGTATTCATTTTGGATCTTTGATTTTGTTTTTCTTTCTCAGGTTTTCAGCATTATCATGAGTTGCTTTTACGATCTCCTCGTCTCATGTCTTCTTCGGTTTCTTGATCAGTTTCCATCAGTGTTTTTTGCTGTTTTTCTGTGTTTGTTTATTTTTCCTTTGGTTTAATGTTTATATTATAGATGTCACTAACATGCTGATGAGTTCTTTGATGTAGGATACGGGCTTTGCAATATTTACGAAATGTGCATGCCTTATGCATAGTATTAGGTCTGGTTTCATATTTCCTTCTATGTTAAGGGTCGTAGTTTGTGGCGCATGTGCCTTCGATGGTCCTCCTGCTTTTGCTGCGGAGTTGGTTGTATTCTTTCCTTTCTTTTTCATCGGGCACGGCATAGTTAGTGTTCTATACGCGTTCTTGCAGTTCAGTTATTTCTTCCCCCGGTTCTCGTCCCATCTGTGATCTTTGGTTGCGCATTAGAAACAATATTGCATCTATGAAAATTAATTTTAAAAACAATTAACAACAAAGAACTTTAAAGAAAATATCAACAACCCGTATTTGGACATAACTTATAGGGTGAGGTATCGAAAGGAAATACGTAAGAAACAAATTATGTTCAAATACGGGTTGTTAATATTTCTTAAAGTTCTTCGTTATTAATTGCTTTTTAATGAGTTTTCATAAATGCAATATTGTTCCTAATCGTGTTTTTCTTATCTATTTGAAGTCCATAGGTCTTTGTAATAAGTACTTGTATTTTCTCATTGCATAGTTTTAATTTTATTTTACTTCTCTTGAATCTAATTTGGAATTTATAGTATTTTTTGCCCCCTCACTTAAATTTTATTGTTTTTCTGTACTTTATAAATATAACTATATTTTATATAGTAGATATTTCTTTGTTATTATAAAATTTGAAATTTTAGGACATGAAGATGAACAAATGAGGCTCTAAACGTTGGCACGTAATACAGGGCTCATAAACCATATTGTCTGGCCTTCATTTGTGATAAACTTCTTAGTGAATATATATATATATATATATATATATATATATATATATATATGGTGTTTCAGAATTTTTTTAACAAACTTTAACCCAAGGTTCCTTTTTGTTAATAAGCATAATTTACTCTATGGAGGGGTATCCAAAAATGTTTAGTTTAAAAGTTACTAAGACTTATAAGTGAGAGCGTGTCGTAGGGTAAATGAAAAATTAAATTCAGAATATGTTTACTTTGTAGGAATACAGAGTTTGAAGTTAGGTTAGTAGTCGCAATAGGTGTTCGAAATTCTGCCCATCTGGTGCGATGCATACGTAGAGGCGCCGTCGGAATGATTGCTGAACTCATGCGAAAACACCAGGAGTTTCAGCAATCCTTGCACAGGCGTCAATATTCCTGCCGATAAGTTCTTCTTTGGACGGAACTGGTGTTTCCTACACTAAACTCTTTAGGTGTCCCCAAAGGTAGAAGTCTATGGGTGTCATTTCCTAAGACCTGTGTGTCCAAGAGATTGGTCCGCCACGACCAATCCAGCGGTTTGGATACCGATCATCCAATAACTTCCTAACAACAATCGTGAAGTGTGCGGATGCACCATCTTGTTAGAGCCACATTTCTCTGCGAATCGCCATGGGAACATCTTCTAGCAACCCGGCTAGTACTTCATCAAGATACGCCCAATAATTGGGTTCAGTGAGTCTTTCTGGTAAGATGTAGGAGCCTATGAGATAGTTGTCAATAATGCCCACCCACACATTTACGGAGAATCTATCTTGGTGATTACTTCCCCGCGTACCATATGGATTGATGTGGGACCACAAATGCAGAGTATGCGTGTTGAATATTCCCTCTCGCGTGAATGTTGCTTCGTCCATGAAAAGAACTTTTGATGCAAAATCGGGTTTTTGTCCTTGTTGTAAAAACCACGTGGCAAATTGATCACGCCACGGATAATAGTGGGCATTTAAGCTCTGAACATGCTGAATGTGAAATTGATGTTGAAGGTTGTCGTGCAGTACGCGACACACCGTACTGTTACTTGCAGGAAAAACATTTACTGATAGGCCCTTGTGGCTTTTGTGATCCGTGAAATTATGTTATGTTATGTTATGATCATTATGAAAATGTCGAAGTATGTCATCCTCCATCTCAGGGTCTCTTACACTTCTAGGTGCGGCCTGCATCAGGTCTTGCTACGTGGAATGATCCGGTTTCACGCAGTCTCCTATGGATGACTGCAAATGTTTGATGTATAGGCACATGTCTGTTGGGATATCTTTCACTGTACATTCTCGCAGCCCTCCTAGAATTGCCGTTTGCCATACCGTAAATTAAGTGCATACCTGCAAGTTCACTATTCGGTAGTTGGTCCATTGTCGTTCACGGCTCAGTGTAAACTACCGCCCCGAGTGCATCTGTATCTTCGCTGGCGAGTGCAGTAGCCTGCCAACCGGGAATGTAGATGCAAAGGTGAACATTTTAATTAAATCGTACTTTGAAATTTCAAGTCTTCGTAATTTTTAAACTAAACATTTTTGAAAACCCCTCCATAAAGTAAATTATGCTTGTTTACCTGAAGAAACCTTAGGTGAAAGTTTGTTCAAAGAATTCTGAAACACCATATATATATATATATATATATATATATATATATATATATATATATATATATATTATAATACAGATAATTTACTGTAAAATGGAAATATTTTTGTCTGGCAACACTTAGGACTCCCAATGAGGAAGAGCGTATGACCTCTTCACTACTTTGAGGTGACATACTTCATCTATTGAAGCTGTGTTAACTATGAGGTAAAGTACTTATGTGATTGTTACTTAATAAATAAATGTACTGGTCGCAACTATAGCCACTCCATGTTTTATCATTGCTAGATATATTTTTTTTATTTCGAGTCATCCGTGATATGGAGAGTTGTTTTATTCGATTATTCCAATATATATTTAATTTATTATTGAAATTCTTTCAATCCGCCTTTCCCATTCTTGGAATACCACCCCAAATTACGGCAGACTCTGACTTTGCTATCGAAATCAATTAGTCATTACTTTTATTTATCTAAGCTCAAGCTTAGATAAATAAAAGTATATACATAAAAGTTTCTTCTTATTCAGATAAAGTCTATGCTCGATTTTATTCTATATTTTTTGGTATAGAACACGTATTTGATTCCTCGTCGCTCTGTTAATTGCTAACTTCTTCATTTTAAGGTAAAATTCGTTACTTTTTATTCTTTTATTCATTTGTCTGTAATTAATTTAATTTATTCTATTCCAGGGTGAAACCTAGAGCGGACTGTAGTCAACAAAAATCATCTGTTGTTACGAAAAAAAAATGGTGTATCAACAGGTAGAGTTCGCTTTTCTACGCTTTTCACCACTCATTATCGCCTAATACAGCTACTCCAGTACTAATTATGACTTCCTAAACTTGTTCCACATTTTCTCTAACCTTCATGTTTAATTGGTGGACAAAATAAAGGAAATACATTGTTAAAGTCAAGTTGTTTTTTAATTTAGTATAGAAGTTGGTCCTCTTTTGGGAGCACTAAATGATTACATGTATCGATAAATTGAGTTATAGGTCGCCAAATATGGGGTCACCAGTTATAGGTTTGGCGTAAGTAGGCCTTGTTTAGATTGGAAGGCGATCCTATAAGGGTTTGGTAAAGTGGCTTGCTTATAGGTTTCTTGACGTACGGTCCGAGGGACATTAACCGATCAAGGTTTGTAAGTAAAAGGTTCCTTTGTGCAAGGAATTAAACACTTGTATATTTATACCACTTTGAAACGTTTACATTTACCGTAAAGATTTAATTTGCGCAACGGAATATTTTAAATTGGGTTATAATGGCAAAAGCAAGAATAATGGAGATTTGCAGAGTGGTGAATTAAGAGTCTATAATGTTGGTTTAGTTATAATAATGATTATATTGTTGATTAATGATTAATCCTTTAGTATTTATACCAAGGAGCATCCTGGAGGCGAACTGTAGCTCCGCCTTCCCTGAGTTATTGAGGCGGAGCCTGCCCACTCAATGCTTCCAGCGGAGCCTGTGATTGGTTGGAGTCCAGGCTGTGATTGGCATCAGCTCCCCACTCATTATCCTAATTTGGGGGTTTTTCCATTGCTCGGACATCACAGAGACTCCGTTTGCTTAAAGGTAAGATGCCCTTTATCAAATTTTACATTAAGGCGAAACATCTTTTGCGCGGGTTCTGTCCACATTGCAGACAGCTCTAGTTACTCTGTTTGTCTATCTGCTGGTCCAAGGAGAGGTTCCTCCCCCCCTTTATGGAGGCAGGAACGGTTCCGGCTGGTCTCTATATATTGTTGGTCCCAATTGGGCATGGACAGTATATGCCTACCTTTTACAACGAAACACGTTATTCTCGATCGTGCTCCATTTTCCTACGAGCCCGAAGGCTAGAATTCTACCAAAAGACCTGAGCCCCAGTTAATGGCTCATCCTTGGTTTCAGTACATTTCGTTTGGGACGAATACTCCCTCCAGTTAGTGTTACTACTAGAGGTTAAACTTCCCGTGGTTAAAGTCCCTCGAATAACGATCCGATCCCCGTTTCATCTCTTAAAACCTCTAACCCAACCTAGGCTGAGAAAAAGCATCTGTGGCTTTCTTGCCAGTCATCCCTGTGTGCGTACGTACAGAGGTTCGTTATAGCATCGACTACTCTCTTAGAGTTCGCTCCTGTTCGTTCCAAGTAGCTCTGTTAGATCGATTATTGTAAACATTAAGTATCCATTGTCATTATTATATTTTAAACTATTTATTCTGTATACTGTGTAAATATTAAAGTTTATTTTGTTCCTACTTTTTCATAAGCCTCGTAGCCCGCAGCCTTCATTAGTTTAATAACGGCCAACTGCACTCTATCGTTTGTATTTAAATCCCTCTCACTCCTTCGGGAGAGGTTGGGTCTCACCTTCCCCCACTTTGATCCCCCATCTCTGTTGTGACCAGAGTTGATTCAAGGTCACTCGTTTGACCTTGAGCGTCCACGAATCTCGGGTAGAAGTGATGTATATAGCGGTGGGTCATTCTACAACACGTATATTAAAGAGAAGATACTTATTTTTTTTAACCCGGTCATTATTTTCTTCATATAAGTTCCATGAAAATATTACGGCACATCTAAAATATTGTGAAGGAGTGTGCAGTCAGTGTCTCTGGTAATGTGATGGAGAAATAAAACGTGAGATTTTATGTAATCATTCTAAAATAAATCATGGTTTATCACACATTGGAATCTTCATACTTATACGAATATTTGGATATGTGGTAGATGTAGTAACATAGCTCTAATGATTCAGGGTGCAAATAAAATGAGATGGCACGAGTGTAAGAAGTTATTCTGTTTAAATGTGATACATATTATTAAGCAGACGGGACAGAACATACATAATGGATGACGAGGTCTAAGAATTCAAACAATGGAACGCCATGTATTATAACATTAAAACTTATAAAAAAGTGGGATCATTCATTCTTTTTCCTTAAATACTGGTGTTGAGAAAACATTTAATAAATACAAGAATTGTGGTCAACGAATAGAGGAATTTTGAAAGAAATGGTGAGACGGCTCCTTGTAAACAATTTATCCACGAGATAAGAAAAATAAGGGGATCGACAGAAAATGTGAAAACTTACGTGAGGGTACATAATAATGCCAAAATTGATAAACAATTCATTTATGACGAGTTACTTCAATATTTAAATCCTAATCTCTTCCCTTCGAATCGTATGAAGCGGGGACGAAAACTCTTCCAGATAAAGCTCATTCAAGACATAATCTTCAACGATACACTCTCATTCATGCCTTCATTACTAAAAAAATGCGCCCAAAATGGGAATCCCCGAAATAGAAAAAAGGATATTTTCCTTACGATTTCTTTCCGATTCGAGAAAATTTTGAACTCTGTCTGCGCGATTCCTTAAAAAAGCTATTTTAACTATAAGGAGATGAACAACGAGAAAAGTATACTTCTACAATAATATTTCCGCATAGTTCCAGGGAATTGACTTCAGCATTCGTACAGAGTGTGTTAAGCATTGCATTCACGGTTTTTCTATTCTTCATTTATGTTTTGAGAAGTTTATGTGTTCCTTTGTGGACAAATTTAACATTGATCACACGCAGTCTTGCATTAAAATAGCCTGACGGTCTTATAAGGTCTATGGACGTCTACTTAGAAAAAAAAATCTAACACAATTATCGATAGGAAAAATCCGTGTGTTATAATATTGAAATCTATAAAAAAGTGGGATCATTCATTCTTTTTCCAAATATACTGGTAATGCAGATTATCTCTAAACTCTGCTTTGATGAGGGTGAGTAAACATAAATGCAAGAATTGTGGTCCACCAATAGAGGATTTTTGAAAGAAATGGTGAGATCACTCGGAAAATCAACGTATTCGTATGTTTTGCAGGGTGTATACAACCCCAGAACTGAAACTTGCACTGTAAAAAATGTATGAGATCAGGAAAAATTAAAAATTGGGGGAAATTGAAAGGAGAGATGGGTTGTTCGTAGAGTATATAAAAAAATTCTGGAAGAAAAATTAGAGGCTTCTGGATTCCTTTAAGGAGTAGATGAAGAGAAAGAGAAAATAGCATATGTGAAGGTGAATGAGGCTGAGGAGATAAAAATACAAATAGACAACATCGAAAAGAATCCTGGAAAATGTTTAGAAGCAAACCTCTGTATAAACAGGTAAGGATTTGTTCCTGTAATTGCTTTACTCTATCGAACTTAAGTAATTTATATATTACATTCAAAATGCAATTTTAGAAGAATTTGTTGTATAGCGTGACCCCCTCCGCCCCCAAAAGGCAACAACAAAAAAAACAAACAAAACAAAAACGATCATTACTTTTATAGCTTACATACTCAGCATCACCCTTTGGAAGGACATTAAGAAAAAGAATCGAAATTCCGGGGAGTTATCGAACCATACATTTCTATTTCCAGGGGCCACTGCATACCATTTAAAATTTAGTTAATATAGCCTGCATCTTTGTAAATTATTTTCATGTCTTTATACATATGTATAATTTTCATTTATAGTATTCTCTGTAGAATAAGAAAATAACTCATCTGATTCTCTTGTTTTTTTTAAGAAAGAGAATTTTTTCATCCTCACTTGTTCATCCTTAGTTTTCAACGTATCAGTGAGCGTACTAGAAGAGAAAGCGAAATAAAAGGGGTTTTGCATCAAATATAATAAGTTCGCTACTTTCTCACGATCATTTAGCATGTTAAAATGCAATATGCAGAATAACTTGTCTCGTTTGTGAATTTTTCACCACTGATTAAATCGTCTAAAACCACAAATTGTAGATTTTCAGTACCTTCTTTTCCACTATTGTAGTTGAGAGGAGGTGAAGCTGAGCCATTATACAGAAATTCAATGGGATCAATTGGATAATCATGAATAAGTCAACGAAGATGGTCGAAGAAACCAACCGTAGATAAATGGCCGGGACTAGATTTTTTACCCCACCCACAGACATATTGAGTAGCAAAATAGCTGCTGAGTCTGGGTGTGACAGTGTGGATGGAGATTTTTCTTATAACGTCTGATGCATAGAAAATCTCAGCGACAGATGAGTATAAACCTATGCGGTTGCTATGGGTAAGAAGACTTTGCCATAGAGTGAATATTAAGGTATATTTCCGCTTTAGTATACCGTCAGAGTTGCCAGTTCACTCTTTCTTACGAGTAATCTTTAATTTGTCCGCTCTTAGTTGCCATATCTTACAAACCTCTTCATCGACAAAATGTCGTGTGTGTTGAAAGGAATGGGGGTCCCTTATGACGCCAAACCAATCAGCGACTTCCCGCCAAATGTTCGCTAACGTCACAAAAATGACGAACACTAGGGAATATAAGTGAGGGGAAAGGGGAAAGTGGATACCTTCACTCGCAAGTTCGTACGGGTAAGGAGGAAGAAGCTTGAGCTCGCAACACATAAGTTTGCTAACGTCACCAAAATAACGGTTACTAGTGAGTATATCTGAGGGGAAATTGGTTTGAGGCTCGCTTCGTTACCAAGTTCATGTGGCTGAGGGGAAAGGGGTTTGGGCTCTCTTTATTCGCAAGTTAGTACGGTTAAGGGGAAAGAAGCATGAAGCTCGCTTTGCACGCAAGTTCGTACGGCTTGGGGGATATAACGATAAACTAGGAGGGGAGGGGTATAACTGAAGTGGGTTTGTAGGTGGATCACTTATGACGTCAAACTAATCAGTAACTTCACTCCCCAAAGTTCGCTGACGTCAGCAAAATGGTGGACTGGTCATGATAATTCGTGACAAAATGACAGGCTCGGCATTTGTGTTACAATATCACTGATTGCTGAGTAGAGCACATACGTTGAAGAAGCCTAAAGATAAATGGGGGATATTTATTGGCAGACAGAATTTTGTACGAGCCTAGGAGTCACATAATTTATCTATCATAGATAATAATTATTGTAACTTGATAGACAATGAGAGGTCGATGTCTCCTCCTTTCCTCGTGGCCAGTAATTTTCATACAAAGCACTACTTCGCCGATTAACTAGAAAGAGATTACGATATGACAAAAGTTTGGATCGAATGCATGCATTATAGATCTTTATTTTGTTAGAGGTGCTCAGGTTTAGGAATCTGAAAAATCCTCCCAAGTCCCTCCGTGCATTCGTTGTAGTTTTAATTTCCTGACTCCCATATTCAGGAGTCGTAATCTTAAGTCCCAAAACCGTACCCTCCGTGCGGTATGGGATGCGTTCACCCCCCACACGGATGTCTGCGAGGGGCCGTCGGAATAGTGGAATTACACAGAACATTTGGGCATTGGTATATATCTTCCATCTTCTCTCGAAAGGGTTGATGTTTTCGATTTTTACTGCCGTACTCTGTGCCATATAATTCACATTCCGATAAGGTGTCGTGCAGAGCATCGTGATGTCGTCCGCAAATTGAACGTATAATGAGCCTTCAGTCAGAGGTTAGGTAAGGTCGATGGTTCACCCCCGCCTCGATTTCGAACTCGGAGCCATTGAAACCTTTAATGTTTACAAACGCTGTCCTCTCCATTAAATATCGCATAGAATCCTTTCAAATATGGGAGGGAGGCCCAGTTGTTAGATTTTGTTTTGCAGGCCTCTCTTACATTCTTTGTTAAAGGCCTTTTTGAAGTCGTGGAGTACCAGATTTGCATGGCGTTTTTCTGCTTTTACTTTTGCCAACTTCTCGGTGATCACGGCTGGCGCCGTGTCCGTTCCTCGCTTCCTTCGGAAGCCATGTTGTTGGTTGTTGTGTGAATTATTTTCTTCGAGGAACGTATTCACACTGTTGGCCAATATTTTATACAAAACTTTCCCTGCAAATTCTAAGAGAGATATAGGCCTGAAGTTAGCTGGATTGTCCGGTGGCCTACCGACTTTGGGAATGAATATCATTTTGGCTACATCACAATAGTCATGGAAGTAACATACGTTCAGGCATGCATTCATGAGACCCAGAAGAATGTTAGGCGGGGCTCGAATAAAATTCTTCTGTATCAGTCCTGTACGTCATAATGCTCGTTGACGAAAGTATTTTAAAGTTTCCGAGAGTTCTTCGGCAGTAATTCTACCACCGAGTCCCTCTGTCATGGTATGACCAGGTCTACGCACACTGGCCTACTGGCCGACCGAAATTAAGGCTCTACCTGGGGATGGTTCTAAGAGTGCTTTAAATACACAGTTTCTAGGCCAAGGAATATTCAAACAGGGCTACAAAAATATACTTTAGTAGGACTAAAGATTACATATACATATAGGGTAAGTTAAATGGCAATGCAATTAAATATTGACCGTTCACTGATAAGATGATTAACACTACTAATTAAGTTTGAACCGAGGGATAATTAATTAAGAAATGATTTTACAATTATGCAAGTTCTAGAGCAAAGGGAATCCTTATGGTTCGACGGGGTAAAGGTGAGAGGAGCGTGACGAAGCGGGAGTTAAATCCCTTTTACCTTGATGTGCGGCGAGTAGGACCAGGTAGGTAAGTTCGACCTTGAAATTGTGAGCGTCTCACGGGAAACTCAATTCAACTTCGGGAAACTGAAGTTGGGGGCCTCTTATCCTAAAGAATCAAACAAAGGGTACTTCTAGAATGGCTTTTCGGATTCTTAAAATCCAAAGACGTGGCGAGAAGGGTTGAAGCGCGCCTAACTATTTCCACGAACAACACTGAATGACGACTAACTCTTACTTGGCTCTTCAATAATCACTCAATTCTTCTCTGGACGAGAATGTAGTCGATTACCTCTCGACTAACGAAGACGCTAAGGCTAACGTACTGGATGGCTGCTTTAGACACAATCTGCATGTGAACTCTGAGGTGTCGAATATATTCCGAGAAATTATCTAGACGGAGAAAGAGATTCATCGCCAAAAGACTTCTTTAATTACCTTGGGTGGCGATAAGGACCCATAGCGAGAAGTAGCGATGGCCCCTTAATGGTCTTTTCATTGTGCTAAATTTCGCAGTATATAGGGCAGATGAATTTATAGCGGTCAACGGCGAACTGGAGAAGTCATGGGGGGACGGATTCCTTCTTTCTCTCTCGTTCCTTATTCTTCCACATTCTCCATATTCCTCTTCTGCGATACATAATGGTGAAGATGGGTTCTGTGTATCTGGTCGTTCAAATCATTTATTATTCCGTCTTCGAAGTCTAAGTCAAAGTTATCTTTCTCTTCCGGGGATATCTTAAATATAGATGCACAGAAGAGTCTGAATTCTTCTTCGATTTCTTCCGCGTCCGTAAATTCTGTATTGCCACATGTAAGTTTTATGGTCTTTTGTGTCTGTCCGCCTCTTAGTCTTTTTACTGTCTGCCAAAATGTACGTGAGTCGTTTTCTATATTCAGTCCGTCTATCAAATTGTCCTAAATTACATTTTGTTGGTCCCTAATAAGAGTTATTAATTCGTCGTGTTCATGTGTACCTAGTGATGTTGGGGCCAGAAAGTTTTAGTTCATTGATAGCCGAGTAGATACGGCGTTAGCCCCCCAACGTCGCGGTACGGGGTTCGATTCCGAATCCCGGCATGAGCGGACACAAACGTCATCGCCTGTAGAGATCTGGTTACCGATTGGTGGACACGCTGTGCTCACCCCGTTATCAGGTGAGTAGATCTTACACCTCTCACCTCACACAAATTCAATGACAACACTGCTTTCTTTCCTCTCCCGCCTTCCCGCACAACACACACACTCTCTATGTTCCAAGGAAACCTGCCGATGGGTATCTATATTCACGTACCTCTAACGCGGAACAGATCCCTCCCCTGAGGTGACGAAGTTTCCACCTGAACGCTGTTTGGTGTCAAAACATAATACTTCCTGGCACCTCTTCCCAAAGAGGACCGGCCCCTGGAGCCCCCGAGCCGACTAGCGATTGTCATACTGACCTTAAATAAAAATTTCTATATCCGGTCAAGGATCCTCCTAGTATCATGGAAGGATTGGCGCTAACTAACTAACTAACTTCATTGATCCGTTCCCCGTATTCCCTCGCGAGGGATTTCATTTTAGGGGTCCAAGAAGGGGCAGTTAGAGTTTTATATTTAACTCGGGGAATGGCTTCCTTATTAGCTTTTAATAAATATTCAATAATTTTATCTACTCCTCGTCAATCTCTTCTAAAGTGGCATTAATTAAGGGGTCAGGGTTGTAATTTTCGAGGAGTTGTTTATAAGTATGCCAGTTGGCGCGAGCGTAGCTCTTGCGTTCTGGAATGAGGACCTGAATGGAGGAGGTTGAGATTTTAATAAGGATAGCCTGGTGGTCGCTGGGGATAGGAAGGCCCGGCTCAATGAAGTATTGGTAGGGAAACACAGTGCTAGTGAGCAATATGTCTGGTTTTGTGGCTGATCTATGTATAATGAATGTCGTGAAATTTGGTCCAATTCTTGTCATAATTTGCCTGTCAATAAGTGTGTCAAGATTCATACCTTCTGGTTGGTCGACATATAATCTGGGGTTGCACTCCTCGCATTGAGGTCGCCGGCAAAAAGAACGGTTCTGCCGTGCCTACAAAGTTGTAGGAAGTCGTGAAGGGGTAAGTACCCTCTCCTTGGAGGCTGCTATCCGGTTGCCAGGATCAGGGGGCCCACTGCCATATTGATCTCCACAGTGACGTATGACTCATTGAGTCCACTTATTAATCTGAAGTCAAGACCCCTTTTTACCGCTATTGCACATCCGTCAAAACGTTTTTCGCTGTGGTTAAGACTTCGTAGCGAAATATTTTTATCCTGTCTGTCTCATTTATCCCATGTTAAGAGATAAATATTACGTCTGGGTCACATTGTCGTATTACCTTACCGTATATTATTTTTTTGTTAGTCCATTGTCCTGTTCACAGTAGATTAGTATGTGTGTTTATGTTGTTTTTATGACTTATTCTCTTACGAGCTCAGGTCCTTGTGGAGTGGATGGGGGCGTAACTGTTTTGCCTGGTGGTTTCTTTCTGTATTCGCCGTCCGTGAGGGTTATGAAAGCTTCGGTAGCCAATATAATTAAGCCTTGGAATAAAGCCTCCTCGACTTCATTTTCATGGCAGTCTTCCGATGTGAAAGCCCATTTGTACCTTCCGGATATTACTCCTTCCTAAGGAAAAGGAGACCTTTCGGCAGCGTATACCTTCAAGTTTATTTTCCTTGAATGATATACGTGCCTAGGCTCCCTCTTACAAGAAGAGGACGACCTCGGACGTCTTTGAGGCTGCTAGGGGAGTGGGAGAGACCGTGCCCCTGCCTCGGGTCGCGCATTCTCACTCTCCGAAACATCCATACTTTGTGTGTGCGTTTGTGTGTTTTGGTGTTCGATGTTTACAGCGGTTTTTTTTTTTTCGGTGCGTGGTGGGTTCGAGTATCTTTCCTTTTGTGCCTGGATCCTGGGGTACCTGGAAGGAACTGTAGTGCTGCTGGGGGTGGGGATCTTCTGACAACTAGTCTCGCATTGGTGCTTGAGACTAATCTTAAGAATCTCCTTGGACCGTGGGTTCTCTGGAAACCACATTTCATCCATTCCATTATGCGTCAGAATTCCATTAAGCTTCTTCGCAAAGGTCCCCGGGGAGGAGAGATTCGCGATGTGAGCATAATAGATGGAACACATAATTTTCGTCGAGTTTTCGTTCTCGACGTGGAGTCATGTTTTATTTTCCCGAGACTCCGCAACAGCAGCTTTAGCAACCTTGGCGTAGGTAGTGTTCACTTTGTTTCTTCTTCTTGTCTCTTTTGGTTAGCCTTTTATTCGAAAGCTCTTTTTTGAACGGGCAAGCCATGGAGAGCTTCTTATGTTCTCCTGCAGTGTTGGCACTTCATAGAGGTGCTATTACAACTCTTCCAAGAATGTGCATCTGACGAGCGAATAGAGCAAAAAAAGAACGTTCCTCCTGGGGCAGGTGGACGTGGTGTGCTCCTCTTACTTATAGCACTTGAAACACATCTTAAGGTCGATAAACACTTCACGTTCGATCTGCTCAGGGCAGACACGGACGTTAAAGAGGAGCATACCTCTTTCCGTAGCCTTAACCGCCATTGTTTTATCGCAAAAGACTATTTTGAATACGTGTGTGTAATCCTTGAATTTAATAATCTCAGATACCTTCACACAGGTGTGTTTTTTTTTTAACTTCGGATGAATTTCTTCAACGGAGTGCCCCCCAACCCATGGATCGAGGCGGCGAAGGATAATGCTTCGGTGAGTCTTTGTTTGTGGCAGTGTGTGTTGTTTTAAGTTTATATTTTTACGCATTCTGCTGCTTTATGGGAGGTGACTGCTTCACAATCACTCTCCTTTGGGCAAATAGCCGCATACCTATTAAGTATGTTGATCAATACTATGGGCCCAATTCCTAAATCCCCATAATTTTTAGCAAAGACCCTCCTCCGATCAGACTTGGGCCTATCGGAGAAGGTTTTCAGCGGCATCCGCCGGGTCTCCCTCATTAACCTTTCCATATCCTCATATGTGAGGCTGGAAAAGATAAATTTCAGCGAAAAATCCCCACGGAGTGAGCGAGTATTTGTTTGTGTTTGAAAGTGTGCGTATGTATAGTTTAAAAGAGGATCTATCAGCAAGTTTTGAGGGAAAAGGGTATTCAAGAAAGGTGTCACACTCCAAAAAAATATAGTTTTTCACAGGGCACTTTACTTCCAGAGTATAGCGCTTCTCGAATGCCTACAGGTTGTTGCCCGACCAAGTACGATTTGATGAAGAAAGGAGGAAGGGGGCAAATTCACTCCTCGACACGGGGGCTCGAAAGCGAGGGAGAATTTTTATCAATTTGACGACAAGTTCGTGAATGAATATTAACCAAACACGCGAATAAATTTTTTAAGGCACAAACACGATCTTCACAAAAGCAATATGAATTTAACGTGCTAAGGCAACCAGAGCAGTCAATGGACGCTATATATACTTGTCTACTAAAACATAAGGGATACAAAATTGACCAATCACAGTTTAAAGAAATTTTAAGGACAAACTAACGTTCAAAACATAGACACTGATTGCTTTTCTATTTTAACATAAGGGATACAAAATTGGCCAATCACAGTTAAGGAAAATTTTTTAAGAACAAACTAACGTTTTAATTATAGGCGCTAGAGAATAATTGACTTTTTCAGACGTAAGCTCTGCAAAATGACCAAACACATTCAAGGAAAGATTTTACTTCAGATAATGCTCAATAAGTAATAAAAATATAAACCTAATAATATATTATAGGACAAGGAAAACAAGTAGTTGCATCATGAAGAACAGCTGTCTTCCTACGACGAGAGAACTTCAGGAGACTAACGTCGTGTACAAGTATTTGTGTAAAGTCGGTGACTGCGGACACCGCAATTCTAAGTACATCAGCGTGACCTCCACAACCCTCTCGAGGCGACTGACGGCGCACCTACAGGATGGGCAATTATAAAATATGCACCCTCTCACGGCACTGCCTTAAACCGTGAGACGTTAAATTAGAACACCTCCATCATCCTTAGACTACAAAACCGCAGAAGATTGCATTATCCAAATAAGGAAACCAGCAATTAATGTGCAAATCCAGCCCCAAACCATACTCCCGACAACTTGGTGTCTCTGCGTCGACCGCCGCGAATACAAAATCGTAATTCCCTTTTCTTATTGAACATTATCTGAACTAAAAGGTTTTCTTGAATGTGTTTGGTCATTTTGCAGCGCTTATGGCTGAAAAAGTCAATTTTTCAGTAGCGCGTATGATTTAAACGTTAGCCAAAAATAAGTACATTGAAATTTAAACACAAACAATAAGAAGAACACGCTAAGAGCAGATAAAGAGACACAAACATGGAAAAACACAACTCATCAAAGACTAACAAAAAAAGGAAAATCTAAAAAATAAATGTAAAGTGATGCCCTCCCTACTAGTGCAAAATATCCCTCCCTCTTTTAATTTTTAATCACTATTACCTACCACTAGACAACCATCTTCCAAGATTGAGTACACCATCATCATTCCATTTCTGTTCATTCTCTGAAGATAACCGACCACGGTCGAAAGACGTTTCGGAATAAAATATGTCTTTTGCAAATGTTTTTTCTCGCCTACAAGACCCAGACAAAAAAACTTGAAAGAAATTAAAGAGAACATAAGTTAAAATCAATAATGCTGTCACTGCTGTGGACTTCAACAGTGCATGTATACAACATGGCCCCTTACCTAATTATATATATATATATATATATATATATATATATATATATATATATATATATATATATATATTAAGAGAACAGAGGGACTGCGCGTTGAGCGGCGTATACGTATTTTTAGGATAAATAAGCAGGCTGCATTTCGGAAGTTCATTATTGTTTGATAACAGCTCAAATCATCTTCTGCATCGTCGACCAGTCGGTTTTCTCGATTCAAAGTTTAATTATAGCCCATACATTCTCGATGAGGTTTCGGTCAAGAGAATTCCCAGGCCAATCTATAACGGTAAGTCCACTTTTTTCGAAGAATGTGAGCATTATTTGGGAAGTATGGCATGGAGCCAGATCCTGCTGGAAAATGCCTCCTCCATCAGGAAATTCTTTCTGCATCGCGGGAAGCAAGTGAGTCTGCAGGATTGCCTTGTATTTAACGCTGTTCATCATTCCCTCAATAGTAACAAGCCGCCCTAGGCCTTTAGCTCTAAAACAATCCCAAAACATCTTCTTAGGGGGGTATTTTGGCGCCTGTTGAATGTTTCCTGGCTGAAATAATTTATCTTTGCTTCGTCTTACTACCACTGACCTATGCCCATGTACTTCAAAATGCGATTCGTCTGAAAACATAACTTTCTTCCAGTCAGCTGCCTTCCATCCAGCATACTTGTGTGCCAAGCCAAGACGTTTTGTCTTCATAGCAGAAGTCAATAACTGTTTACGTACCGGTTTTATAGCAAATCAGCCAAATTCAATGAGCCTTCGCCGGACGGTCAAAGAAGAAAAATTTACACCAGCTAAAGACAAATCTCTCTTGGAGGTGTTTACTGGTTTTCTTGGGATCCTTTACACTATTTCTGATGAGAGCCTTGTCATCGTGAAGTGTTGTCTTTCGTTTTCTTCCACATTTTCCTTATCGCAGTGTTGAATGTTCACCAGTGTCTTCAGCTCTTTTCACAATGTCACCAACAGTTGACTTTGCTACCTTCACTTCCTCAGAGCTAAAATACTTGCACGCTTCTTGGGTGTGATATCCATAATAATGATTGGAATGTGAATATTCCGGCAGAACTAAGTACACCACGAAGAACGCTCCCAGCAATAATCATCCACGACAAGCTCTCATGTAGCAATGTCGGGCTTAGTGTAGCTAGGGCACAACAAAACAGTTGTCAGATGTTACCAGTACGCTATTCTGCATTGAAAACCAAAAATAATAGTTAGTGCTGCAAAAATTAAGACATAGTATGAAATAGCCTAAATATTTGGTACTGTCCGAACTAATTTGCACAATACTGTATATATGTAATATCGTGTCGCGAGCAAAGTTCAGATGTACTATATACAAGAACACGAAATGAAAACCGAATTACATGAACAAGTTCTGCTGACTAAAGTTGCGTGCTCTCACATGTTCTGATTTATGACCTTACGACATTCAAAACGTTCAATAATTCCCGGACTAACCTTGGGAGGATCTTAGCAATTATATAATTCGAAACAGAAAACAGAACGTAAAACAACATAAGCGTTTCATATTTCATTAGAATCGTCCGTATAGTTACAATTTAATTACCATAAGCAAAAAAAGTAAAACGGGGACCGACGGACCGAGAGACCGACATAGTGAGATATAAAGTCACACGCGACTAAGCGCACTCGACTAAAAAGGACTTATAAAACTAGAGGTGATATGGACGTCGAACAAGGTCTGCTGACCAAAAGGTCGCGTGCTCTCACTTATTCTGATTTATGAGCTTACGGCCTTCAAAACTTTCAATAATTCCCGGACTAACTTTTCAAAGACCTTGACAATCTATCATTCGAAAGAGAATGTAAAAAAACATAATGGTCTCAAATTTCGATAGAATTTGCCGAATAATTATGATGCTATTGCCAAAACAAAAGAAAATCCAGGCTAACTTGGGAGGACTTTGGCAATTATATCATTCGAAAAAGAATTTAAAACAACATAAGTGTTTCAAATTTCGTTAGAATCGGCCAAATAGTTACGATGTTATTACAAAAACAAAAAGAGCAAACGGGGACCGACCGACATAATGAGATGTAGAGTCGCTCACGACTAAAAAGCCGAAATACTACTTATCAAGAGTAACGTAGTAAACTTGAGTGCTGGACTATTGCTTAGGCCGGCTTTGAGGAAGCCTTTGCAAGATGTGGAAGGGAATATGGCGATGATGATGGTTGAAAATAATGACAATCATTCCGTATATCCTCAAAATTGGTGATCTAATCGCCATTGACTGCACGTCATTTTTATCAAGCTGAAATGTTTTCTCTTGAACATGTATTTTAAGGTTATAATACACACCTGTAGCTCAATCATTAGTCGCGGGCTATTATTCTACATCTCACCATGTCGGTCGGTCCCCGTTTTGCTTTTTTATTGTTTTGCTAATAACATTGTAACTATTGTGCCTATTCTAACGAAATTTGAAACCCATATGTTCCTCTACATTCTCTTTAGAAAGATCTAACTGCCAAATTCCTCCTAAGTTTAGCCCGGGAATTATTCTGTTTTGACAATAACTATTCGGCTGATTCTAACGAAATTTAAAACCCTTGTGTTGTTTTACATTTTATTTAGAAAGATCTAATTGCCAAGTTTCTCCCAAGGTTAGCGTGGGAAATATTTTGTTTTGGCAATAACTTCATAACTATTCGGCCGATTCTAACGAAACTGAAAACCCTTATGTTCTTTTACATTCTCTTTCGAATAATATAATTATCAAAGTCCTCCTAAAGTTAGGCTGGGAATGATTGAAAGTTTTGAAGGTCGTAAGGTAATAAATCAGAATAAGTGAAAGCATGCGACATTTGCTTAGCAGACCTTGTTTTGGAATGGCGAGGTCTGCTATTACACTTTTTCGCATCCATTTCATTAATCTTGTTTTCTTTTGTCTCCTTTTCATTCTTCTCTTCTGGTTACTTCAGTTTACTTTCTTTTCTCCTCCAATCCATCCAATCTATTAATTAAAGTATTTTCTTGGATCTCCGGAAGCAAATGCACTACTTATTTGCATTACAGGACGTGTTTTTCCGTGAAAACACATGTTTGGCTATACTCAGGTCAACTTAAATGTTGTTTTTCATATCCCAAATCAAACAAAAAATGCATGTACATTTTTTTATTTTATCATTAATACACATTTACATACTAGAGCTCTTATCTTATAGTTTCAGAATCCACTGAATTATTTGCTTTCTATGCGAGTATTACTTGACTCAAGAGCTTACTGAAGGCCTAATCTTCACAGTACACTGGTATGGCAATAAAAAAAATACTATTGTTCCTAGTTACCAATACTATCTACAGTATTATCAAGATTTAATAAATATACTAGACGCGTTTTCACACTAGAAAACATATCAAGATTTCTCATTAATTCAAACACTATATTTTTCTGTGTTCTGTGGGAAAGCATCAAGCATTAATTAGTCTCCAACCATAAAGGTGAGATAGATAGAGGTGGATACGAAGGTATTAAAGTGCATAAATCTGTCTCGGGGGAGGAGAAAATTTTTGTCTCGAATTCCTATCAAATGGTTATGGCAGAACGATGGCGATTATGCATGCAATGCTTGTTTCACGCCTATGAAATTCCGAGTTTCCAAAAAAATCACTAAAAAGCTGAAGTAGTGTCGCCAACACTTCCTACAGTGTTTACAAAATGACATCATTATGAACCTTTTTCCCTCTCTCACACATACTAAGGCAGATAATACTTGTTTCGGATATTATCGATAAATGTAATGCACCCCTCTTTATGCATGATCTTTTTTTATCCTCTTTTTTCGCTTCTTATCCTGTCTTAGACCCGCCTCGCGTGGATCTTAAAGTCATGTCTAATCTGTTGATCCAACGTAGTCGCTGAAAAATAATTTGAAGGAACAGTATTCTCGCGTACTCACTAATCGGGATTTTAATTTTTTTTTAAAGTTAATTACCTAGTTTCACGTTAGTGAATCTTCCTTACTAAATACAATTTCAAATGTATTTTTCTTTTAGTGGAGAGGACTTATAAATTTAGTGTTTTTTAATATCATCGACTAATATTGCCGATTCTTAGTTCATTTCCTCATAATACTGGGAGAAAAATGACTTGTTATTAAATATTTTGAATTGATTTAACACCTTTCACTTTTAATTGAATCTATCCAGGCTTTCGAAGGAAAAAGGGAGGAGGATAAACCGAACGCAAAAAAATGACAAACCTAAAACACATACATGCTAAAAGATCAGGAATGCAAGGTATTAATATGAGTAGAACTATATGATCTCGAATTTCGGGAGCTAGAAGATGTGTTATGCTTTTGCTATTCACTCAAAATGAGGAGGAAAGACGGATAAATAGAATGAACAATCATGATTAAAGAGATTATAAGATGACAAAGATTACAATAGGAAATCCAATTAGTCCCAAATCCTCGGACCTATTTACTTTGGAGTGTCCAGATACTCTTCGCAAAAACCCAGTAGCAATGAGGAATCGAGACATAGCTTAAGGGCTTTCCCGGGGGGCTCCGCAAGATATTTTATTATGATGTTGGGCGTGACTGCTGACTGACGGGGCAAAACCAATCGATATCAATGAGTAGGAAAAAGGAGATGGGGCGCGGGGGGTGATAGGGACCCTATTTTATATCTGAGAGAAAAAAGAGAGTATGAGAATGAGTAAAGATTATTTACGGAGAACCATGGAGAACCATGATGGGGCATGGAATACAAGGGACATTCAACGACATGTAGGGCACTGTAAGTCTGATGCGGTAGTGGTTATCGGTTAAAGGGAAGTAGGGGGAGATGAGGTACTAGGTTAGCTTGGTATGAGCAAGGCGGAGATGGGCCAGCACCACCTCTTTATTGTGGTAGCGGTGGAGGATGGAGTCGGAGAAGGATACTCCATCCTGAACAGACAAGAGAAAGCAAGATTCTGGTTAGGTGTTCAAGGGAGGATTTTGATGGGACAATTTAGGGTGGGGTGTTTTCGGAGGAGTATTTTTGGGTTGGTTTGGGAGAGAAAGGTGAGCTGAAATGTTGCATGGAGTTTTGATTGTGTGGGGTTCATGGGATGTTGTTTTAGTAATAGGTATACTGGTTTGTTTGTCCATTATTTGGAGCTTAGGTGAGATGGTTGGTATGGAGAGGGCAGGAAGTATTAGATTGTAATCATACTGAGGTAGGTTTCGATAAGGAGAATTTTAGGTACAGGGTAAAGGTGGTAGATGGAGTATATCTTGTATAGCAGATAGGCGTAATGCAAAAGAAATATTACAATGACTACATGCACTACATTGAGTGCGCACTAAATCTCCCGTTTTGCCCGGATAATAAATCGAAAAAATAGTGAAAGAACGATTAAATTTTTCTTGCACAACTTTTAGCACTACATCAAGTTAAAACGGATTCAAAATTCTCCTTTTCTTACTAATAGAAGTAGAACTTTAGATAGACCTAATTTTGGTATTTTAAACCGGCTTTATAGACAAAATATTGCTACATTCATTCATGAACATTCTTCTTAAGCCAGACTAAAGAAGGAACGGTCTATTCTCACAGAAGATAAATGCTGTGCCAACTTATACTTGCACACAACACCGCACAATCTAGCCATATTTACTCTTGAACCTTCTTCTTAAGTCGCACATATGACTTAAGGTTTATAAAGACGTCCCTAAAATCACCTTAACCATTTGAGACAATAAATAATGGCCGAGATTTTGCTACATAAAATAATTCAAATTCTCTATTAGAAATTTTGTAGAATTAATTTCCATGGGCTTTGAGAATTAAGGCAGTTGCTTAACTACGCGGTGGAGAAGAAAACTAAACCCTTCTGGGTTAGTTAACGTCATAATATATAATTTCGTTGTATATATATATACCATCTTTAAATTTCTTCCTTATGTTGAATGAGCCAACTCTAATTATTTTGAGAAAATACTTCCCTTAAATATTAATTCATTTTCGATATCCGAATTGTATAAACTATTTTACAAAAGTAATCAACTATGGCCTACTTTACATAAAAAAGTAAACGAAATACATTGCAGTCATCGCATTTTTTATGAAAAAACTACATAATATACAGATGGAACTAAACTACGCGTGACCTAATTATCATTTTTATATATGTTTGTGTTAGTCACTGTATTTTAATGATCAAAATAATAAGATTCAAATTAAACATAAAGCAGATTTTTCTCGATGATTTACAAACAGCAGCAAGAGATTACTATATATATATATATATATATATATATATATATATATATATGAAGGGAGCGACTTATGGTTTCAATTTATGAAACTCTTCAGACTCTCAGAGGTTGAAATAGAACATCGCTTCTCCCAATTCTTTCACTTACTTAAGAGAATGGCCTCATTTAGCATTGAAAATAATGGATATCTTATCACTTTTTTTAGAATTATTACCAACAAGGAAATATTTGCAAAGCAAAATATAAATATTTTCAAAGAAGCTTTTTATTCCTTATTGAGTGAGTTTATACAAAAATATTTCTATTCGCGGTTTCTGTAAGTCCCCGTTATATGATTATCAGCATTTCCTCTGCCACCTACCTTTCCCCTTCACAAATTTCCCTTCTGTCACAGCGTAAGGGAAGGCAAATCCTATGTCAATCGAAAGGCCGTTAATTAGAGATACGTTGCCCCGGAAACCAGTTTTGATCCAGGCGTATAAACAAGTTTCGAATCGGAACATATCGTTATAGACTTAGTGTGTCTCGATCCAACCCTTCCGTCGTCCGTAGGAAGCAACCTGCTGTTCGTAACTGACGACCTCGGATAAGGAGGGGGTAGCGGAGAGGGGCTCCACGCCCCCGAAGACGGTGAGCTGTAGGGAGAGCGCTTGGGAGGAGAGTAACCAGTAGGAGCGCCATTACTAAACGGAGATTTGTTATGATTTATGTTGCTGATATGGCCATTGTGTTGCGGGGAAAGATGATGGTTCCTTAGGATTCCGTAGGGCTGGCCGCTCTTTCTTAAGGAGGAGTAATCGGGTGAGTATGGCCCGACGTATTTCTGCGGTGACGCCGTCAGCAACGATGTCTGAGTCATCGTTCGACGGTTCAGTTGTTCCATAGGGAAGTTGATATTCGTTTGAGACTGACTCCGACATGAGAGGTAATCATCCTCGTAGGAGACCTGTTAAAGATATCACCAACTTAATTTTAATTTAAGTCAAACTTTGATCAATTAAATCTTATAGGAGGAAAATTCAGCGTAGGAAAACCAAAAGCCACGAAACTTCATACAAAAGATAAAAATGAAAATGAAAATAGGATAAAGAGAAGCAAGGGTGGTAAGAAAAGTTATAAGCTTTTAGTGCCTTCATAAAGGCAGTCAAATGAACTAATTTGTCGCTGGATGCTTCTAATGTGCATTCTAAGCCCATTACATGAAATTGATAAAGTTTGTTATGTAGGTCACTATCATCTAAATTTTTTACTTCTTTCTGTTATTCGACTTTCCTTCTCTCTTTTACTCTTTGTCATTCTTCCCCCTCTAAGGATATCCCCAACTATGAGCTGAAAGATTTTTATGGATATGTTATCGTATTTTTTATAATTATTACCGTCAATGAAATATTTGCAAAACAAAATATAAATCTTTTTAAAGAAGCCTTTTTTCCTTATTAGGTGAGTTTATACAAAAATATTTCTATTCGCTGTTTCTCTAAGTCCCCGTTATATGATCATCAGCATTCCCTCTGCCACGCACCTATCCGCTTCACAAATTCCCCCTTATAACGATCGTACAGGACAGAAAATATTCCTTCATGGACTTAATACGAATAATAATGGAATCTCTTAAAATGTAACTGTTGGATAGAAATCGTGTCGAATTGATTTCTTCCAAAGGGTAACCTTACCTCTCACAAAAACTTACCGCTTCACGAGGAACCTTAGAATCAATTTCACCAATCAAGGAGTGCATTGAGGAGTCACGGTCCGCACCCGGGGATTGGTATTGCTTCCGTCGATCGATAGAACAGTGTCCATTTGGATGAAGTTGAGTAAATTGCGCTACGAGGCTAGGGTATGTCCGTAACAATGTCTTTTCTTCTTCAAGCAATTTGGCTTCTTCCGGAACACGATTGTAAAGGTGAGCTTCGTTAGTTTCGCCAGTAGTTGAGAGTGCCTTCTCAGGGCGAGATAAGGACTGCGAGATATCAGCTGTCAACAGATATGAACGAAGTTAGAAAGACATTTCAACACATCTTATCGTCAGGCATCTCGTACGATCTCCATTATTTTTTTTACCAAAAAGCTAAACGTAATTATTAGTGTGTTTTTAATTAGTTAACTAAAATAAATAAACCAAATATTAAAGACTGCCGCCCTACACCATTAACAATTTCAACAACAACCACTCGTTGCAATGACTAGATGGCGACCTCTGATTATTCGGCAAGAGTTAGCGCCGGAGTAAAGTGACTGTAGTCGCATGGCCCTACAAGTGATAAGAGAGCGTTGTAACATAGCATTATGGTTGTTTGATGGTCAATACCTTTAGTTCTACATCAGTAATACCAGGTCAAATCTACTCTACTTTTTTTTTACCAACTAATCCACCACCACTGGTTTCTCAACACCTGAAGAGGAAGAGTATGAAGAAATTTTAATTTTAGGAAACTATTGAAGCCTCATCATACTTATAAATTATAAAATTAAGGGAAAAAATATGCAGTGAGTAACCAAAAGTTATGGGACAGCAGTAAGTAAAGGTAATGCCCGGCAGCACCAACGTACCGTGACGCGATAGATAATCCCAGACATATATTAGTTGGCATCTGAAATCTCATTGACCACTGTGAACACGGTCTAGGCTCCCATTGCAAAGCGACATGAATTAGGTAAACGGCACATGATAGTGGGATCCAGATGGATGGGGTATTCCACTTCTGAAATTGTGTGGAAATTCAACATCCCTCAATTACGGTGTCCGTTTGTACCAAGAATACCTTGTTAAAGGCAATACCGCCCATCAATGTCAATGAAGTGGCTAACTACGGGTGTTTAATGATGCTGACTAGTGGCTTCTGACGAAAAATGCCCATGGTAACAATCAAACAGAACTGCCTCTTATCGCATCCACACTCAATGCAGGAGGTATCAGCGACATATTTCTTAGTTCAATGCAGCGTTCTTTACTTTCCCTGGGATATGGGAGTATAAGAGCTACCATAATACCCCTGTTAATACCACGACATCGGACTTATCGCTGCACTTTAGCTCGTGACATTGTCAATTATACTCTGGTGGACTGGCAACATATGGTGTGCTCTGGTGAGCCGCAGTTTGGGGCTGATGGTAGGGTTCGAGTGTGGCGCAGTTCTCATGAGGCCATGGACTCCAGTTATCAACAAGGTACCGTGCACGCTGGCGGTAGTTCCATACTGATGCGGAGTCTGTTCGCGTGGCATGGGTTGGATACGCTGGTCTACCTAAACACGCCATTGCCCGACGATCGATGCGTTATACTACTAGGTGACAGTTTGCATCCATCCGTGGACTTTATGTACCCCAACAACGATTGGATAATGCACCCTCTGATCGGGCCCAAATTGCCCAGAATTGGTTCGAGGGGCCTTATGGAGAGTTTCTAAGAATAGTGTGGCCACCTGGTTCACTAGACATGAATCCAATTGACCATTTATGGGACGTGAACCCCTGGGCCATTTCTACCCAAGATCCAGCCCCTGCATATATCTGGGAATTGTAGACAGCCATCGAAAAAGCATTAGTCAACATCTCTCCATAGGTCTTCCGTCAACTTGCCGGAAGGTCACGCTATCTTCCAGTTGTCAGCTCTTACATGGGTGACCATGCTACATCTGACTATCCCTTTCGAGCTTAAATCGAGTCAGTGACTAAGGAGTTCTTAGCTGTCTCCTCTCACCCCAGGACACCACATGAAAGGAATAGAAATAACAGTAGAGGGATGACTGTGAGAAAGAGTTGTAATGCGGTGGCTAAACACCGATGAGACGTGTTTTGGTGTTTTGTGATAGTGGTAGACTGGGACGAGGAAAGGGGGAGCAGGAGGAAAGAGGGGGCGTCAGTAAAGAACTCGATACTCATGATGCCGCTAACTGATGTATAGAGAGGTTTTGGCTGTTGGCGGTCTAGGGCTGCTTGGTATCTTAGTATCAGCGCAACGTGTTGTATAGCATGTAATGTATTTTGTGTATGGTGGGTCTCTCGCAAGCTTAGCCAGCTGACGTGTTAGACAGGCTTGGGTGTATGTGTTGAGTGTCGTTAATTTGTTGTTTTCGTGCAGTATATACATGAGTGTGTGTAGGGGGATCGTCACTCCCCCTGTTCTCTCGTGGTGGAGTCACGAGGCGATAACCGCAAAGACATCCGGCCCCAGGCACCATCGGGTCAAGCGCGTTCCCGCCTCGCCGCACCACTCGTCGTTATGAGAGACCTAAAGGTTAAAATGCAAGATCTTCCCCAGGAGCGTGAGATTCAATTTCACGTCAAGTAAGAAATTAGAGACGTGTTTCTCCCAAGCTCGAAGGCTAACGAGGAGCCAAGGTAAGACTTGGTGAGAAAAACCGTTTGGCATAAGAACCCTCCTGGGCTCGTCATCAAGCCTCCCCATCTCTGAGCACTCCCCCAGTGGGGTGACAACGTATAAATAAGGAACACTGAGGAAAATCGTGGTAGTATACGTCAGTCTCCAGTTGACGAAGTCCCCGAATTAAGATCGGGCTACCGAGACTGGACAGGTAGATTACTTGGCTCGCCAGATCAAGAAGTACCCTGCAAGAGAGGCAGGGCTACCTACCTTAAGGGGCTAAGAAGCAGCTCATCCTCGAGCTAGTCCCTGGTTATCAAACCAAACGTTAAGTTAACCTTGTTAAGTTCAACTTACTCTCGTCAGAGAGACTCCTCATATCCTGGTGCCCCTTAAACACCAGGGGTATTCCTCGTCCTTGAGGAATAAAGAAAGGAAGAAAGAAAAGGCCCCCCCTCGAGTTCGTTACTCGGTGGCCACACCAAACTCATAAGTTAACTTGGTTGAGGAACCAAGTTCAACTTATTCTCATCAGAGAAATCCCCCTCCGTTATCCTCGCCCTTGAGGAAGACTGGAACTAAGAAGAAGCTCATCCTCGAGCTAGTTCCTGGTTACTAAACCGACCTTCAAGTTCAACTTATTTTCGCCAGAGAACCCCCCCCCCCCTCCGTTATCCTCGCCCTTGAATAAAACTCTCCCCGAGTCAGTCCTCGCCCATGAGGAATTAAGTAACGAAGGAGAAAAGCTCCTCCTCGAGCTCGTTACTCGGTGGTCACACCGCACTCCAATTTAAATTGGTTTCAGAACCAAGTTCGACTCACTCTCGCCAGAGAGACCTTGACTACCTTACGTCTTGAAAAAGATGGAAAATTTTAAAGTGAATAGTCGTAGTATAGTGGATAGGATAGTTAGGATATAGTGGTGAAGAGGAATGAGTAAGAGTTAGAGTTAGTTGCTGGGTGACCAGCCATCTCTTTGATTCTTAATCTTTATTTTTTCCAGTTATTTTTCAGTTCTTTTGGGGGCTCTCGCGCCTCTGTTGTTCGTCGTTGTTCTTCCTTTTTTGTTTCATTTTTTCATGCGGATTTCCTTTGGTGCTATTTTTTCTTGATTCTGCAATCTTACCTTGCAGTGTACCTTGAGGGCGGTTCCTCCCTCGAGTCGAGGCTACCACTTCTGAAACTGCCTCGGTTGTTCTCTCTGTGGTTTTGTGGAATTTCTATGGCTCTTTTTTCATCGTCGGACATTATGTGATCTAGTTTGTCCCACGCCTTCACTGCTCTTCTGTGTAGGGACACATTTGTAATTGGGAGCCCTATTTCATTATGAAGATCTCTTATTCTTCTGAGTTTACGCCTTCTCGTATAAGTAATAATATACACCGCTGAGTTTTGTACCTGTTGTAGTTTGATTGCACTTGATTTTGAGAGGCGGTTCAGTGGTATAGCTGGGTAGAGTAATGTCGCTTTGCAGATGGCGTTATATATTTTCTTCAAGTTGTTACTGCTTAGATTCCTCAGTTGAAATAGCTTTGCTACTTGTACCTTAGCCTGGTTTATCCTATTCGCAATATGTTTGCAGTAGCCACTCCGGGTGATTTTTAGCCCGAGTAATGTTCCTTCTTTCACATATTGATATCTTTTTTCTTCTATCTCTACCCTCGAAGTCAGGCGTCTCCCTACTGGAATGATAGAAAACTTTCCCGGGTTTGTTCGGATTTTCCATTTGCGCTCGAATTTATTGATGTTGGCAATTTCTGCAGCTGTAATTCTGGCCATGGTTGGGGGGTGTCTGTAAGTGCTGTTTGCTACTATTGTGATGTCGTCGGCGAATTGTATATAGGTTGTGGTTTCGTCGACTGGTCTTGGCAGATCCATAGTATATACACTATAGAGAGTTGGGCTTATACAGCCCCCTTGGGGGACACCTTGTAGCACTTCAAATTCCTTGCCCTCGTAGCCTGCTACTGAGATGAACGCTGTTCTATCGGTGACGTAATCGCAAAGGCATTTTGTTAGGGCGGAGGGTAGCTCTAGTCCTTTGATCTTGTACTTTAGACCAGCTTTCCATACATTATCAAACGCCTTTTGGACGTCTCTAAGTACGATGTCACTATAGTTTTTTTCGTACTTTGCCTTCGCAAGTGCTTCCACTGGAATGGCTAGGGCAGTCTCGGTGTTCCTATTTTTCCTGAACCCGTGTTGGTGGTTTGGAATCAGCGCCCTAACTTACAAGTGTTTGACGAGCCTGTCATTAATCGCCCTCTCCATTAGTTTTGCCACTGTTTCTAGGAGTGTTATTGGCCTGAAGTCTCCGGGGTTGTTTGGTGGCTTGCCGGGTTTTGGTAGAAAAATAATTTTTCCCTTCTTTAGCGCGTCCGGAAAGTATCCTGCGCTTAGGGAAGCGTTAAACACTGCCGCTATCCGCGACAAAAAGTTGGCTGGTGCGGGTATTAAATTCTCTTTCGTTATACCTGATGCCCCAGGTGCCTTCTGCTTGGTGTTCTTGAGCGTTCTTTGGATCTCTTGTAGCTTATTGGCTCTATTCCTTGCTCTACCAATAGCGTTGGTGAAGCAGCTACGTTGGGTACTATTTCTAGGCGGTTTAGCTCCAGTTCTTCTACCACTCTTGTTTCGTGGTCTGCGTCAAAGTACTCGTTCTCATTGGGGGAGATATCAAATATCCTCCTCTAATGTTCCCGGAACGCCTCTTCAACTTCCTGGGGTTCCTTCTCCCCCCCATCCTCGTTCTAGAGTTTGATTTTTGGCCTCTGTTTTCTCTTTCCTCTGGCTATGTTGATTTTTTCCCATATCTTAGTAGGGTTCAAATCCTCGTCCATGGCTTCCACGAAAAGGTCCCATCTTCTGTTCCTTTCTACTTTTATTTAATCTAACAGCTCGTTCTTCACTCGTCGCAGCTTTGCACGGTCACCTCTTTGTAGGCCGTTTTGCTCGATTGAGTTCCTCGTGTTTATATACTCATTCTCGAGATTTATTATCTGGGCTGATCTTATTGGATGCGGCAATGTTCTGTATTCTGTTGTAGGAACGTATTTCTTATCAGCCTACCTTGGTGCCGCATAAAGCACCGTAATTGTTCTCGTCCTTGAAGAACCCCCACCCCCTGAATACCGTGTGGACCCCCCAGCTGCTAACCTCGCCAAAAGGACCTCGTGATCCCGCCCACCTAAATCTGGCCAGGCGGCACGCGTCGTGAGACAATAACATTCCTCAGGTATTTAAACTCCACTAGAGCCCGTAAGCCTAAATCTTATATATTGCTGTGTGTAGCGAAATTAACCAATTTTTGAGGGTCAAACTAATTGAATTAATTCTTGTGTATGATAATATTCGGAGTGTTGCTGTGGTTAATGTTTAAATTTTGTGTATTCAATTGTTACAGTTAAAATACAAGTTTATTTTGGGAATTATTGTGCGTTTCTCTATATCCTTACGTGTTTCCAACAGCTCTCTTCTTTAAGATATTAAAATAACAATCTTAGCACTCTTAGGACAAAAAAAATGGGCATTCTACCACAGTGTGTAACGAGAAGAGTGACATGCACGTTTAAAAGCAGAGTTCTGAATGCACTTTGCTTTCCTCTTCCATGTGTAACTCGCGGCTATTAGTGTAATTGGAGCGTATGTGAGGAGTTGACGAGCTAGTGTTTTGTATAAGTCCTAATTGTGGTTTGCCGCCGGGACGGTAGAACCAGCGCAGCATTTTGTCCGTGGTTTTAGCTCGTGCCTGCATGATCTGGTGTATGCGAAAGCGCAGATATTTGTCAAATGTAACCCCGATTTTTTTCGTGTGAGGTTTGTAGGTAAGTCTTCTGGGGGCTGGTAAATTAAGCTCTGGTGTGTGTGTGTATTTGAATGTTGCGCATGTCCTGATGACGCGCGCCGTAGAGTGTTGCATGTGTCATCAGCGGATTCGTAGCAATGAGCCACTTGATCTTATATTCTGTCTTCTCGTTCAGTATCATTTGTGCACGGCGCGCGATTTTGTCATAGCCCTGGCCAGAGACGAGAATAGTCTCGTCATTAACGTAGGACAGTCTGTGCGTGTGTGTGTAGTTTACAGGTGGACATAGGGTGTCATTGGTGGATATTATGAATAGTGTAGGTGCCAGTACGCTTCCATAGGGTACGTCTGCGCGTGGTGAGAATGAGTGTGATGTTTTGTTATTGAATTTTATGTGACACCTCCAGTTGGTAGTGTAGGGTGAGAGAAGCCTTCTGGTGCAGAGACGGGGCTCCTTCTTGTTGTCTAGTTTCCAACGAAGTTCCTCATGTCGCACCTTTGCGTAGGCTTTCTCCACGTCCTTGCAGATGGAGAGTGTTTTCTGTTGTAACTGTCGTCCTTTCTGTATTATGTCGAGAACGATGGTCACAACCGATTGAGTGGAGAGGCTTCTCCTGAAATCATATTAATACGGGGAAAACCAGTCAATTTCCTCCAAAAATTTCCGGACACGGTTGTTGACAATACGCTCAAGTATTTTGCCTAGGTGCTCTAATAATGCGAAATGCCTATAGTTGTTTGCAAGTTTTTCTTTATGTAGTAGTATGTTGACTAAAATTTTAAAAAGTCGTGGTCAAAATTACAGAGGCGAGTGAAACTTCAAATAGCTGTGTAAGTGTGGTAAGAATGTTTTCTGGAAGCTTGTGTATTATTGTGGATGGGAGGCCGGAAGGGCCGTGAAGGCGTCTTGATGTACTTTTGGTGAGGTCTTTTGTTTCCTCGACGGTGATATGGGTGGTCAATGAGTTATTGAACGCATCCTTTTATATTAAGGGGCGAGTCCAAGCTCATCAGCGTGGAGCCGAAACCAATCCCGCTATAATGAGGCTAGAATCCAACCAAGTAAGTCCCACAAACTCCTCCTTTGGGGACAAGAGCTGACCTTTCGATATCTTTTTTTCTCTTCATCATGGAGTGGCTAATTTAATACAGGTTATTTCAATAGCTGGGCTTATCAATGTTCAGCTACCTTTGTCTCGAAATAATGAAAAGGAAGGTGAGTGAGATCACCACAAAAGAAACATCCCCTGACGCTGCCCATTATCATCGAATGGTGAAGGTTCCTGTTTGGCAACCCCCCAATGCATCATTCTCCCCACACCCTCATACTAGTACTGAATTGAACCACTCTCATTCATTGCTAAACAGTTCCATGCTTAGGCAAATTATGCCCTCACCCACAAACCACAAGCACGCCAAAATGGCAAGTTTATGTATCTTTTACACAATTTTACTTCCCCTACTAATTATGAACCTCTTTTAAATACTGACGGAGATGCTCCGTTAGTTTTTACTTTAATAATAAATATTAGTGAAATCTCCAGGATGCACTCCTAACCGGTGTGCGTTTCTTTGGCATGTGCGTGTGGATGCTTATCCACAGTCCATCTGTATACCCACTCTGAATATAACTCCTTTATCTTTTCCCCCTCCATTTAAATTCTGAAGCTGAAAACAAATGAATACATAATGAGATTTTCGACTGCATCTAGGCGCTCTATCCGGAGCCCACAGGGGAGATTGGGTGTACCAGACGTAGAGCGGATCGAAGGATTTGGGTAGGTGGGGAAGGTAATCGGTGGTGGGGCATAAATAAAGCAGAAAAATCAGATACATGGAATGCAAATCGCTGATTGGGAGAAATTTGGCGCTTCTCGAACGGCAGCTGCGATGTTGGGTATGGGGTGGAAAGACAAAAAAGATAGTTGGGGAAGAGTGTGGATAAAAGTATGTTTTGATTCGGAAAAAGAATTTGCGGGAGGGGGGAGTGTGTAGTGTTGGGGAAGAGTGAGTGTGAGGGTATAGGAAGAGGGGTAAGGAACCTTTGGCACGCGTGACAAAATGGCACGCCTATAACTTTTTTCAGCACGCTAAACTCCATCTCACCTTTATAAAAAAATCCAACGCATAACTAAGTTTTAGATTTTTTATGAATAAAATACAATTTTATAATAAGCCATAATAAATAAAATGTAATAAAGAAACCAACAGATAGTATAGTTGTAATAAAAATACTGATAAAAGAGAAACTAACATGCTATTAGAAACCATCTAATTACAAGAACATAATGCTGGAATATTGATGCTGTTTGGCCTATTTATTGTCTTTAAAATTTTCTAAACTGTATCAACAATAATTCTTTATAATGCAAACATTAACACGAGATGGCTTAGAATTAGTGTTTATTTCTTCGCTGGTATTAAAAAAAAATTATTTAACGTGTGTTGTGTATCTATTATAATTATACTCTGAGACAACATCAAAAATATGCATGTAATGAAGAGGGTAAAGCGGCTTTAATAAATCATCGTTGACCAAAGTCGCTAATTTTACGCTCATTTAACTTACATGACCTAAAAAACTACACTCAATATTGTTTGATTTTACCACTACAGTGTGTTTTGATATTAACAGAGGATCATCCAATACTTAAAAGTCATCAAATATTAGTATGTTATCTAAAACTTAGGATTGACACGCATAGAATTTTTGTTGGAAAGATTAGACCTATTTTGGCACGCGCACTAAAAGAGGTTCTCTCTCTCTCTCTCTCTCTCTCTCTCTCTCTCTCTCTCTCTCTCTCTCTCTCTTTCTCTTCTCTCTCTTCTCTCTTTCTCTTCTTTCTCTTCTCTCTGTCTTTCTCTCTCTCTCTCTCTCTCTCTCTCTCTCTCTCTCTGTATATATATATATATATATATATATATATATATATATATATATATATATATATATATATATATATATATATATATATATATATATATATATATATATATATATATATATATATATATATATATATATATATATATATATATATACATATATATATATATACTGGTAATTTATTTGTTCCTTGGGAATCTGGTATGTAGCAGGAATATGAAGACCCAGGTGATTATACTAATCATTTATTGGCCGGACGTTTCGGACCTTTACTAGGACCATCTTCAGCGACTATATCGCCTAATGAGAAGGGGAAGGAACATTAATTGATAACATTTAAAAGAATGCATTAAAAAAAAGCGGAAGAAGGCAAGTTAAAATAATAAAATTGACAATTATTAAATTAAAGTAAAGGCACTAATAACAATATAAAGGATTAAATAATATTACCCAGTGTGATTTGAAAAATATAAAAATAATAATAGAAAGTGAAATTATAACAAACTAACTCGATTATCACATATTAAAAGTTACTGAAGTAAACAAAAAATAACCTATTATATTAAATTGTAAAAAACAAAAAACCCGAAAACAAATCAGAATGAACGAAGTGACTAACCTTTATCGTGGGAGTTGAGAAATCAATTAACTAAACATATAAAACTACTGACGAAATTTATTCGGTTGGTCGGTTGGCTAGTTAATCTATTGAAGTGTTGGTTGGTTATATTGTGAATAGTTTAATTGATGAGTAATTATTTAGGTTTGGATTTATTTTATTGATATATAGTGACTCTAAGATTTTCAAATCGAGAGAAGTTAAAGCTAAAAATAATATAGTAAATGAACTAGAATTAAGAGGATGATGGTGATACTCTGAATGTTGCCTGATGGAAGAGGCTTCAGGTTTAGTAATGGGAACACCAGTAATGGGTTTGTCTCATAGGACTGGTGTTCCCATTACAAGACACATAATATTAAATTTCACCGCTATTTTTTGTTATAATTGCTCTCATGCGTTTCTTATAAGACATGACCCAATTATGGCAACATTGTGTTGGAATATCTATCTACTACTACTCAATAATTGGGCCAGATTTGAAGGTTTCCTCTTAGTGACGTACTCCTTCTATGGTCACCACCACAAATCTTGGATCAGGTTCAAGTCAGGGAATTGAGTAGGTAGGCCATGGTAGAACATTAATATTGTTCTGCAGGCCACTAACGTATTGCTTTTTCCGTGGGATTCGAATCCTTGTCTTCCTGGGACATCCAATCATGCTGCATCTTTAACTTCTCCACAGTTGACCGTAAGTTATTAGGCAATATTTGCTGATGATCTAATGTTCCATCAACTATATGAAGGGCACTAGTCCAATAAAAAGAAAAAAACAGCCCTGCACCATAATGATACCGCCTTCATGCTCAACTGCGGGGATAGTGTTCTTCCGATCATAGGCAGTTCCATTTCGGCGCCAAGGACGGCGAGCTGCATTCCTGCCCAAGAGTTCAATTTTGCTATTATCAGATGTGGCCCTGAGCAAACTCGTCATGTTAAGAAGTGAGTTCATTACTAATTGTTGTTTTCGTAACTGATGTCCCATTCGTACGCACATCGTCTTGCAACATTGACCAAGTTATCATATGGTTCACCGATGTCGATCTCATTCAGCATCCGCCAACGATCTTGTTGACAGATTTTCCTCGGAGTTCCGATGTGATGAAGGCTTGCCTTGGTCCTAGAGATCTTCCATTTTTAAGCACCTAACCTAGAGTGCTGAGAAGAACATCTAAGTATGTAGAAATTCTTTTATAGCTTTTACCTTCTCTGTAGTGCCTAATTTTTTTGCTTTTCAAATCAGTTGTACGTCTCCCAATTGGTTCTCGCCAGGCATCTACGTTTAGAAATTTGCATTTGAATCTGGGAAGTGGAGATGTGAGTGATCATACTAACATGATCCGATGGGATGAAGGGGCCATAAAGAGTCACATGATTCAGAGAGAAGTTCCGATTCGTTAATAATATGTCCGGTGTGGTCGACGATCTTTGCGTGTAGAAAGTGGGAAAGTCTGGTCATTCTCTCTGTACTATGCCCCTCTCAATCAAAAGGCTCAGAGAGTCGCAAGCCCCGTTGAAGGCTGTCGTGTAGTTTGCTTCCTGACAGCAGGCATTTGAATCACCGATTAAGATTGCTGATGTTTCTCTCCTAAAGAACCGCAGGAAGTTAGGGATCGGAAGATATGGGCATCTGGGTGGTTGGTACCCAACCGCAACCACAAGGTCATCGTAAGTCATGGGGATTTTTATTGCCAGGTACGATTCTTCCAAATCCTGTATCTCCTTGAATTTAATCCCCTTTCTAATGGCGTGGGCCGCTTCGTCATACCGCTCTTTCGAGTGACTAGCCATCAGTATCTCGTAATTTTAAATCTTTATATATTCGCTCTCGCCATTCAATCCATGCTCAGATATAAGAACGAGGTCAGGATCAACGGATCTAATAATTTCACCATACATTCTACTTTTGGCGTGCCAACCATTTACATTTACCGAGAAAATCTTTAAATTCTTGACGTATTTGGTACAAGTAGCCATGATTAGTTGTTGTTAGCTTGCTATATTTTGGCCACTTTTTCCCTAGCCGGTGACCTTACCCTTCCCGATCTTTTTTTTTCTAAATTGATCCTGGTTTAAGTTAAGGCAGTTTTCGGGGCAGATTTGGATCTTCCCTCGTTTTAAGGCCTGGATAAATCTTCTTCCGCGATGTCAGCATCAAAATCCCATTTGCACCTGCCTTTAATAACTCCCTGAACCAGATCACCGACCGTGGATTTCTTAGGTATCGGTGCTGATGGGGAGCCATAAATTATCATGCACAGGTTCAGAGTATTTTGGGAAGGTGCGGAAGGGGGGTCGGGGCAGTTGCCGTTGGCGTTACCATTGATTCAATTCCAATGCCCGTGGGCGCAGCCGCTTCGTCTGGCAGGTTGCTAGTTCTCATTTAGGAGTCTTCTTCTACGGCGTGATCTTGCTTATGTAGGCGTCGATCGCGAGAGGACGAGCGAGACCTCGGCGCTGTTTGTTTCATACACTTCATCTGGGCGTGGAACAGGTCCCCTGACGGTTGATTTTCGGGAAACCACATCGGTTTGAGACCATTGTGGACCAACATCTTATTAAGCTCTGTCGCACAACTTCTCGGTTTCATTACATTAATGAGATGGGCATGCAGGATGCACATTATAAGATCTGGCCGCATATTTTGGTTGATTTACAGCATGGTCTTATCCTGCTCGGTTTTCTTCGTCGCCTGTGCATATGTAGTGGTAGCTTTTCTGTTCCTTTCTTCTATCATTACTCTCTTCTTGTCCGATATAAGCGTCTTCTTAATTAAGGTGCGGTTGGAGTTGCCACAATTCAGGCCTTTTTTATTCGGATGCGTGCATTCCCTCAAGGTGTGGCCTGATTCCGCGCACTCAGAGCACACCTTCGTCACGGCTTTGCAGTCCCTGGTGGCATGTTTCTCCATGGCGTAGCATGAGAAACAAATCTGGAGCGGGACAAATACTTCTCTCTCGATGAATCCCGCGGAGACTTTCGGGTTGAACATAACTAGTCCATGTTCGGCTTCTTTCGCAGCCATCTCTGTCGTCTGGAAAGTCACATTGAATACATGTGACTGTTCTTCACCTTCGCGATTTTTAAATTTGACAGCCTCATCGATCTTTGCCCACTCCTGCTTATCTTCGATCTCTCTTTTTATCTCTTCTGTGAAGTGATCACCAACGTAAGGGTCAATACGCCGACATATAATTGATCTCTTTGCTGAGACGTGCGGAGGAACTCCTGGTACAAGACCGATTTCTTCTAACTTCTCACGTGACTTTTCGCTGAGCAAGGCGTCTAGATCTTGGTTCGTATCGCAGAATACCATGTATCCATAGGCCTGATCTTTAAGTCTGCAAAGTGCGATTCGGAGTTTCGAGAAGACAAGTTCAAATACCTTCTCACGCGAAGGCTTCTGACATCGCTCCTTGACCCGGAGCGGGATGCATTTCTCTCCGTTGGGGTCGTCCATGACGGCCCCAACTGCGTGTACTCTTTTTGAACCTAGCAAGCCCTTATCGAGGGGCACTTCTTCGCGCCCCTTGCGGGGCTTCCTTCCGGGGTTTGGACACGTACAGAGACAGGCGGCTTCTACAGACCTTAAGTGGCAGAAAGGTTATTAGACTCAGAGATGTGCTGCTGCGGTGGTAACAAACAGATATGCAGGAAAGGGTTCAGAGGATTCCGAAATCCCTTGCAGGTACTCTCTCGCGCACGTGAAGGAGAAACCGCGCGAAGGACTAGCCGGTTCAAACCGGATCCAAAAGCGGCTTTCTTCAAATTTTAAGTATATTCTTCACCTACTAATCGCGGTTGATAATCACGAAAGAGAATGTAGCAGGACTTGATTCAAAAGCGGCCCTCTTCCAAATATGCTCTTCACCTTTTAATCGCAGTGGAGAATCCCAAAGGTGGATGTAGTAGGACTTTTGCTTTGCTAAGTGCAAGTGAAGTCTTCCAGTAGTAGCAGTCAATGAAATTGATTTGCGTTCTTTGGAGCTTTTATAGGCCAAAGTCGAAGTACCATGTTCCTTTAGCAGAAAAGGTGAAGTATTCGCTCGGAACTGGTGCGTTAGGTGTTAAGTTTGGGCCCATCTCTTTATTGAGAAGAGCCTCCAGAATCTTCAGGCGGCGAACGTCAGGGTTTCTTTTGAGTATGGTAGTGTTTTCAACCAGAGTTGCTGTTGTAATTTGTGCGTTATGCTTTTCTTTGTAGTGTTTTTATTCCTCCTTCTTGCAAATGCAGTGTTAGGCGACGGCTGATCGTAGTAATGGTCATACCTATATATTGATTATTTGGATGAGGTTTGCAGTCCTCATGGCAGCATTGGAATTTGTATACTATATTTGTAGCCTTTAAGATCGATTGCTTTTCGCGGAGGTTGTTTTTCATTAATAAGTTGCTTACTTTTGTGTTTTTATAATAAATTCATAAGTTATTTTATTTAATAGTGTTACTTTTTTATATCTTCTAGTATTCTTTCGTCTGTTTTGTAAGCAGCAGTCATTTTGTTTTGTAGTAGAGTGGTATTAGTGTACTTTGTCTTTTCCCTCCTTTACCTCAAACTTGGAGTTGAGAATTTTCTTCTGTAATTTGTCGAATTCTCTATTTGAGTAGCCATTATTGATCAGGATGTGTTTTGATCTTCGAAATTCTTCATCAAGTGCGGTCCACGTACTGCTACCTCCGCTGCTCATCCCAGCGGAAGCCCCTTCCTTTCTGGGACATGCAACCCTCTCTATGGTATGTTGGGATGCGGTTACGATTAAAACGCCCTCTAGGGAGCGGCGTTGTCAATAAGTCCGCCATACAATCACCCTTCCGAGAGGATCCCACCCGGATTCATCTTATCCATCGTCAGCATTCATCCCAAAGGCAATTCCCTTTTTTTCATCCAGGCGGCGGTTCAGCGAGGCGGGGGGGGGGAGGCTCTCCTCCCAAAAGCAAATTATCAAAAGATTTTTGAGAAACAACCGGAAAACTAAATATACACACTTGTGAGTACCTAAGAGCAGGAAAAACCGCCACGGATAAAACATAGTGCGCTCCCCACTTCAGGGGGTGCTCACCACCATAATGGCGACCCAAAATGCCGCGATGCTCCCAATGAGCTCACTAAGCGGCCTTAAAAAAACAAACACGGGGAAGGTATTTGAAACCCTATTCGGAAAATCAAACGTAGCATTCCTTCGACTATTAAACACGCCGACAGGATTTGTCGCAATATTTGAAAAGGAACAAGAGGTGGAGAGACTCACAAAGGAGGAAGGGGTAAAAGCCCTGGAGATAATAAATCTACACCAAGCACCCCTCCTCAGATCCAAGCACACAGAAGTGTGGTGTACAGAAGGCTGGACACCTGGATCGGCCAGCATACTAAGAAAGAAATCAAGGAGAAAATAGAAAGACACCAGCAATGGGCGAGGATAGTTCAGCTAATCATATATAAAAATAGAAAAGACAACACGGATTATCACCACGTGTTTAAAATAATCTTCTCAGTCATGCAGATGACGACAAAGGCGAAAGAGAAAGGGGCTATTTCTCTTCAACGCAAAAATAAGTGGTGAGCTAATCGAACGACAGGAGTTCATCCCGGTGCAGATTTGCTTTAGACACTATAGACTCAAGCATCAAACGACGAAAGACTGCAAGGAGCAGGAATAGACCTGTTCTAGATGAAGCCAAAAACGTCATGGCTGACGCGAATGCCAAGCAGCAGAAGAGAAGTGCCTAACTGTGGACAAAAACGTGGGGCTATGGCGATGTCCTGCCCTAGAAAGAAAAAGATTCTGAAGAAAAAAGCAGAAGGAATCAGTAGAGCGAACACCTCCTGTACCCAAGCGGAAAAAAATGGCCTCCACTAGAAGTGTCGTGAACGCCACACAGAAAACCTACCTGAAGATTAGCAATGAAAATGAAAACTCGACAAAAATACTCACATACATACTTTATGCTCATGTGAGGAATCTAACGAACACAGGATGCTTCGCTAAAGAGATAAACACAATGCTCAAGAATAATAGCGTAGCAGAAGTGTGGTTCCCGGAAAACTCCCCATCAGGGGAAATCCTGCAGCTAAAGTTGCAGCCAGAGGAAGAGTCACTAGCGACTCCTTTCCCAATAGATAGATGAAGAAGGTAAAACAGAAAGAAACACGATCCCGGGACCCACCCCAGCTCTTCAAAGGTATGCAAACAGGGATCCCAGAATTAAGGCCAGAAGGAAAAGGAAAAAGAGTGAGAAATAAGCAACCAGGACGATAAAACAGACTGAGGGTAACTTCTCAATCTCTGCTTCCTCTGAAGAAGAAGAACCAGAGTGCTCCCAGCCTCTTAAGGCCCATAAGAGAACAAGGAGCACGAGCAAAAGGAAGAGTCCTCGTCAAACCAAAAGGTACTATGGAGAAGATATCAAAATCCGATTTTACAGGAAAGTTGAAGGAATCAAAGCTGGCATAGTGAAATGGACGTACGATTCGCCATTCCAGGAAGAGCTATTGACAAAGCGCTCGTGGTGGCTAAAATAAAATTGAATAGAGGCTTTAGTCTTGCCATAAGTGAAGCATAATTTTTCAAGATCAGAACCGGAAAAAAGGGACGTAATAAAAATCAATAGAAGAAGACACACACACATAAAAAAACAAGCACTAGACAACAGAAACATGGAAAACATAAATAAATGATTCAAATTTTTTACAATTAACGTCAATGGGAAGGGAAACACATTCCATACGGAAACATATTCCGTACTGTGGATCCCGACCTGATCCTCATCACTGAACACGGTGTTAACACGAATAAAAATAGAATAAAGATTCCAAATTACACAATCATTTGCAAAAACCATACACAAGAACGGTTCGATGGCGCTGCCATCGCGATCCGGAACAACTTAACATACAAAACACTTCCAGGTTTAGATGAATGATTCGGGGCAGTACCAATACCTACCCTAGTTGGAGACCTGACCGTAGCGGTGGCCTATCAACCACCGCGACGAGATTACCTGCCGATCCCTAACTTTTACAACCTCTTCGGGCGTGGGAAATTGACATTGCTTGGCGGTGATCTTAATGCCAGATGCCATGCATCAGGCTACGGAAGCACCGATCAAAGTGGAAGAAACCTGGAGATGCTACTCGCAAGAGACAGACTCCAGAGGGCCGGGCCAGATTTCCCGACCTTCATAACACAACGTTCGGCAACAAAGCCGGACATTGTGTTGACATCCAAAAACTTCCCCTTCAACATTGTCAATAAGCCCGGACCAGTGGTTCCGAGCGATCACATCTCAATTCTCACTACCATCTCGCTAGCGCCAATACTCAAGCTCGTCCCACTTAGGAAAGGTTACGCTAAAGCTAACTGCGAGCTATATAGAAAGATCTCAGTACATACCAACCAGCTGACCTGGGAGACGCTAATCTCGAAGAAATTGATTAGGAGATAATTAAGATCACTAATCTCCTCATACAAGCCGACGAGAGATGAGTCCCCAGAATCTCCTATAGAATGCTCCCACATCCTAGGTGGACGAACGAGCTGAGAGAAATCGCCCGAGAATATAGAGAAATCTATGATGAGATCGGCAGGACAGGCACTAATCTAGAAAGGACAGCCAGAATGAAGCAATTGAGACAGGGACTAGAGAACATACTAATTAAAAAGCAAAGAGCAATCTGGAATGACCTCACTGGGAGGCTTGGCACGGAGGACAATCCTGTAAGATTTTGGAACCACACCCGAAGACTTAATTGATTGCCTGCCAGACCAGACTCAGAACTCAAATTAAGGATGGAGACGACATCATTGAGAACCTAGAGAAACTCGAAAGAAAATTTAAAACGCACTGGCAAGAAATTTTCGCTATATCCCCTGAGGAAAACGATGACTTCGACCAGGACTTCGAAGACCAATTGCTCGATGATCTCGACACAGTGATACATAGAACCCACCCACACCCGCAAGTATCTCAGGAAAGAGAGATGGTTAGTCAAGGACGCCTGATAACTCTCGAAGAGACCTTGAACACCATATGTTCCTTCAAGCAGAGGGCACCAGGCTAGTCTGGAATTACGAACAACAACCTCATAAATGCCCAAAGACAAATTATTTAGGGTTTATTGGACATAATGAACGCTGCCCTGAATACAGTTTACTTCCCTGACGGGTATAAGATGGCCAAAATCATCTTCATCCCGAAGGAAAACAAGCCCCTAGACCAGGTGGCTAACTATCGCCCGAACTCTCTGCTTGAGATGCAGGGAAAGATCTTCGAAAAGATTATAGCAAACAGGCTACAAGCTCAACTGAGCGAGTTAGGAGCGCATAACCCGCAACAGCAGGAGATCCGCAGGAAAAGGGGCACCGATACGGCCCTGGCGCTTCTAATAGAGAAAGTAGCATATTCACAAGCGAACGGGTGCTATGTAGACATTGTGCTGAGGGATATGCAGAAGGCCTTCGATAAAGTATGGCTGGAAGAACTTCAATATAACATCCTGAATGAAGCTCCAGCTAGAACAAATCCTGGAATTAATCCTCTGTGATTTTGTCATGGACAGAAGGGCATGTCTCATGATTGAGGGCTACAGAGAACCTGGATTCGAACTAAAGGCGGGCGTTCCCCAGGAAAGCTGCTTGAGCCCACTGCTTTACCTGGTCTTCACGATCGACCTTCCAACCCTGGTGCACAGGGGCACGATGTATCTGCAATTCGCAGATGACATAACGCAAATTGTACTATGCTCGGGGGCGAAAGCAAGGGCACAGGCGGCTCACACGATAGCGGAAATCAATAACATCAACCAGCACGAGAGACAATGGAAGATAAGTATCAACAGGGGCAAATTCCAAATCGTCCCTTTGAGCCGCAAGTTGACCTGGCCTATCATCATAGAAGGGAGAAGATACGGCTACTCCGCCGAAGACACCGCCCTGGACCTAAAGATCTCCGACCATGGATACTCGAAACACAACACTGAGAGGAGAACCCTGGTAAGGAGCGAAATCTTCAAGCTATACACGTTTAAAGATTTTAGCTCGGGCAACATCAGGAAAATATATCTGATGTATGTCCGGGCTAAGCTCATCTACCCCGCAGTGGTTACTCAAGCGGCCAGCAAATCCTCGATGGAAAGACTTCAACGTGTCCAGAACACTGCATCTCTACTTATTAATAAAGTCAGAAGGCGTGATCACCTTAGACAAAGAGATCTTCAGAGGAGGAAACGATTGGACGTCATCAATGTCGCCACCCAAAAACTTGGTAGAAAGGTCTGGTCTACCCTAGCGAATGGTGTTATTCCGGAGCTACAGGGAACAGTCGGCAGGTTAAACATACCTGCAAGACTACGGGCAAAAATCTCACGCCGAAGTCAGTTCCCGAGCACCAAACTATACTTACAAGAAGACATTTCACCAATATATACATAGACGAAACACAGTAATCACATACAACAAATACAAAATACAAGAATCGATGAGTACAAACAGCACTACACTAAACTTTAAAAACAAGGTAAATTGTTGGCAAAAAGAGCAAATAAATTTGTAGAGAAATCGATATCTCACCCTCAAAAGATGCCCAGTTCGGTAACCGCATCGTCCTGGCAGTTGGCGGAGTAACCCGATTACTTAACCCCTCCCCCCTCTCTCCCCTCGCCTCGAGTACCACCCGAAAAGCCTTCGCACAACCACGACCTGCACTGATCATCACATTTCCAGTCCGGCGAGCCTAACATTGGTTAAACCAGCAATATTTCCTCTAATAGTTGGTATTTAATTTCACCAAATGCCAGAAGGTGCCTTTAGGGCTAAGTGAAAGATGTTCGGCGAAGCACCGTGAGAGGAGGAGGCTTAATTCCGAAGACCTCACACCTCCCTTCCTTCCTCTACCACCAGTGGGGTGGTGAAGTATATATGCCGATAACTTCAGAACAGTGAAGATCGAGTTTGCGATCGAAACAACGAAGTCCGGCTAAGTGCCCGGTGACCTTACGAAAGGAACACAGAAGAAGCTCATGCTGAGCCAGTTCCTGGTGGTCACACCGAAATTTAAGTTAGCTTGTATTGAGAAACAAGTTCAACTATCTCTCGTCATAGAAACCCCCTATCCCGGTTTACAACAAAATCCAGAGATAGTCCTCACCATTGAGGAATACCCTAAAGTGAACTTCCTCAAACATTCCCCTTCGTCAAGGATTCACTCGTTTGTTCATCGCTCGCCAGTGTGAATTATTTCAAGATTATCCAGAAGATTGGAAGAAGCATACTTTCCCTCTCCCGTTGGTGAAAGGTGAAATCATCTTACCAAGGAAACGTGCTTAGCGCCATCCGTCGCCCGCACAGAAACCACCTGTGGCTTTAAATCTATCCCCGCGCTAGACAAACATCTGGAGTGTCTGTGAATACGTCCACGCGCCTGCCCGTAAAAGACATTCTTGCGGCTAAATAAAAATTGAGGCCAAGTTCAGTCTACAACCAGATTCCCTTGTGGTTGTTTTTAAAGGTAAATAAATTCCATTATTTTTTTTTTTGAAGATCAATTCTCGTTCAATATTAAAGTGAGCTTTGGGGCAACCATTACTGTATATTCATTTGTGTAATTTAGTAAGTCCCACTTAAACTCGTTAAATTCATAACTGTGTAGTTTGTTTTGTTAGATTTCATTTTTGTTCATGTTGTAATTAAAGGTCTATTTTTCTTAGAAGTATTTAATTCAATCTTCGAAACGCTCAGTATGGCACTAGAAACCCTCAAAGATTCAAAATAACGACATAATAATATAATATAGCACTCTTAGAGAAAACCTAATCAAGGAGTTTTTGAAGTACGTAAAAACCTATACATACGTACACCACCACTCGGTTCCTGCATTACCACGAAAAAAGGCTTGAATGCTGAATATTTACACCGAAAAAAAGTACACCAAACCATTAACACAAACAAAAAGAAGAACGTTAAAGCACATGAAGATACTAAAACAAAGATCAAAAGTTAAACAAGGAATAAAACCCCAAACAAACGTAAAAATAAATAAAGTAAAGCAATGCCCTCCCTACCTGGGCAAAATCTCCCTACCCCTCTTAAATATTCTCACTTCTTTCATCTAATACTATCCAAACCTTCTTCTGATATCGAGTACCTCATCATCAATTTCATTCTTCGCTGCTCACGACCACCAATGAGCTACCTCACTGGTAAAGGAAGCAAAACCAATGGATAACCAAATCAACGCAGCCTCAACAATAGCGAAGACTTTCGTCTGAAGATTCCTTAAGAAAGGCGAAAGCTCACTGCCAAAACTCAAGTTGTAAAAAATATAATGGATCTCTCTCAACTGATCTTTAATCTCCAACCAGATACGAAAAACTGCATTCACCAATTGGAATATTCCAAAATAAAATTGATAAAATCAAAATACAACTTGGTCTTTAACAAAACATGTATAGACGAGAAGCTGCTCCCGACATACACCACAAAAAACCACGAGGAAAAAAACGCGACGTGTTTTTTTTTCTCGTGGATTTTTGCGGGTTCATCTCATCTAAGATCTTTGTTATTTTCACATATTTTCTTGATCAGGCAGCATAAGCCTGAATGTGGTAGTTGTTTGCTAGTTTTTGCGTCAAGCACAACTGGCCGATAGTTTTCGGTCGTACAAAGAAGGGACGTGTTTACCTTGCAAAATATATATATATATATATATATACGAGGGGAGGTCAATAAGTTTTGCGAATGGGTAGGGCAAAACAGAGGGAGGGGGATGGCTGTTTGTGGGGGTGTTAGGACAAGTTATGACAAGTCAGGACCTGCAGCCGCACGCTACTGCCTCGTCTATTTAATAAGCAGTAGCTGATCGCAGATCGTCAGTCACAAATTTTTCAACAATAGAGAAGGTTAAGCACCGCGCAGTGATCAAATTTTGACCAAGGAAGGCAAGAATGCAAAAGAGATCCATGAACGCCTGATTGCAGTGTACACTGACACCGCCCCTTCCTATGCAACCATTGCTTGCTGGAATAGGGAGTTCCGCCATGGTCGTGAGTCCCTTAAAGATGACCCCATCCAGGACGCCTGTCAGACGTGACCAACGAGGACAATGCAGCCCGTGTAGAGAGGATGATCTTCGAAAATCGACGGGTGAAGGTCGAAGAAATCGAGCGAGAACTTGGAATATCACATGGAAGTGTTATGAACATCATCCAAAACAATTTGGCCATGACCAAGGTCTCTGCCCATTGTGTCCATAGAAACCTCACGCCCTATGATCGACTTCAACGTCGTCAAAATCCACAAGTCAAGAGTTGCACAAGCTGCCCTGCGCGAGTGCGGATTCGAGGAGCTCAACCATCCTTCCTACAGTCCAGATCTGGCCCCGAGCGACTACTTTTTATTCCGCCAACTCAAGGCTGCACTGCGTGGACACCGGTTTGGGGACGATGAATATGTCCAGCTCGCCGTCCAGGAGTGGCTTGAACAGTAGTCGGGAGATTTCTGGTTGTCTGGAATTCTAAGCCTCAGGGACAAGTGTCGCAATTGCATTGAAGTTGAGGGTAGTTATAATGAAAAATAATAAAACACTTTAAATTGTCTTCGGAAAATGTGGTGTAATTCCTCATATATATAAATATATATATATATATATATATATATTTTTTTTTTATATATGGAGTTTTTTGAAACAAAACTTCTCCCTACTATCCTTGACACTCCGATCGTTTGGTACAGGTATATTGATGATGTCATTTGCTTGTGGCCTAATTCCAACGATGTTAATGTTTTTCTTACCAGACTCAATTGTCTTGTCCCTTCAATTAAATTTACCCATGAGTTGGAAAATAATAGAACCCTTCCCTTTCTTGATCTTCTTATTCATAGAACTCATACATGTTTTAAATTCTCCATCTTTCGTAAGCCTACTAATTTAAATTCTTATATTCATTTTTACTCTTCTCACAGCCCTAAAGTTAAACGCTCTGTTTTTTCTTCTATGTTTCTACGGGCATTACGTGTTGTGAGCCCGGAATATATGGTTTTGGAATTTTCTAATATCTTTGAAATTGGCAATAAACTTTGTTACCCTTACCCGTTTCTTCAAAACTGTCTTTCTTCTGCTAAAAAGACATTTTATCAAACTGTCCCTACTCTGCCTTTTAATAGTAATAACATTTTAGTTCTACCTTTTTTTTTTTGTTTTAGTGATCTTCCCCGTCTTTTGAATAACTTTAACATTTCTGTTGCTTTTAAATATGAGACGACCATTAAGAATTTATTAGTACGTAATAATTGTAATAGTTTGGGAGGAGGGGGAGTTTATTCAGTTGAGTGTTCTGGTTGTCTAAGTAAATATTACGGACAAACAGGTAAACAACTTTCTGTTCGCATAAATCAACATAAATATAATGTCCGAAGAGGGGAAGATAACAGTGCTTTCTTTGTCCATATGTCAGATAAGAACCATTTAATTAACTGGAACTCGGCCAAATTTATTTATCGTTCCAATGACCATATAAAAAGGAACATCATTGAATGTGCTTTTATAAGCCAATGTGATAATTTTAACCTTTTCCCTGGTTTATATAAAATAGATGCTATAATTAAAAGATTAATACTCAAAGAAATTAGTTTTGTCTTGCGTTCCTAGTGTTTTTTTTTTATATACATTCTTTAGTTATCTGGCCCCTATTTTATTTTAATTTTTTTTTATTATTCATTTTTATTTTTTAATTGTCACTGCTCTGTTTTGTACTTTGTATTTTTCCCCCCTTTTGCTCATCGTGTCTTATAATCTCCCTAGTTAGGCTATCTCCATTTCTTTGAATCTGTTACCCTTTCCTTCGACTTAGTTTGACCTTACTACCTGCTTCTTGTAATCCTTAATGTCTTTTTTTACCTTCCCCCTTCCCTCTTCCTCATTGGTGATTTCTTGTTTTTGAGGCGGTCTTTCATACTTTTCTTTCGTATATATACCTCTAATATAATACTATTTCTTGTAGTTATCCTTGATAAGGAACTTAATAAAGTTCGAAAGTACTTGGAAACACCTTTTCATTTTTTCCTGCGGGATATTGCATTCATTTGCCACCCTCACGTGATACTTTGTGAGTTTTGCATATATATATATATATATATATATATATATATATATATATATATATATATATATTATATAATATAATATATATATGTATATATATATTATATAATATAATATATATATGTATATATATATTATATAATATATATATATATATATATTTATATATATATATATATATATATATATATATATATATATATATATATATATATATATATATATATATATATATATATACATACAATTATTAACTAAATTTTAAATTTGAGGGGAATGATGAGCGCATAATACAAATAATCGGAGTTTTTTTCAAAGAAAAGAAAAAGGGATATTGGAAGACTAAGTTCAAGGAGAGTAAAGTACAGCACATTGAAGGTAAGGCATGTTAAGAAGAAAGAACTAATGCCATTGATATTTTAGGGGGTGGGGGAGGCGGAGATATGTTGCTTTCCTTGATCTTAGTCTTCCAATGTCCTTTTCTATTATCTTTAAAAACTCCTGTTACTTGACCCAAACGCTCATTCATGTCAAATTTAAACTTTATTTCATTCAGCAGTCACTTTTTCATGTGGTAGCCCCTCTGCTGAGTGAGTAGGACAACAATGGCAGTTGTACTTACTGAGCAAAATGTTGCCAGATGATTTCAAATAACTTCTAGAATGTCCCTGACAAAATCTTTCTTATTTTTCAAGTGCCATTATTTTATTTTTTAGTTTATTGAGTATAATTTCTTGATTATACGATTGTATCATATGAAATCTTCCTAAAATATATTAAATAAATGCCTTTATGTACCATGCAAATTTCATTAACGGGGATACTACAACCAGCACGAACGGAATCAGGAAGCCTGGCTAGGTCAAACGTGACAAATTGCTTCAGGGGTTAAGGTATGGATACCACTCCATCCTTCTTCACCTAACCCTCATTTGTGTTCAATCACCCGTCGCCCAGCTCGCAGTAATGTCTTCAATAGAGTAGTCTAGCACTCGCTGTATAGTGGGTGATGAACCATACAGATGTGTTAATCAGAGTCCGAAGATCACTCAATTTGGGCAGGATTGATGATGATGTACTCAGTTTTTTGAAGAGAGATGGTATAGTGGAAGATATAGTGGGTGAAAATTAAAGATGGGGGGAGGGGGGAATTTGCCCTAGTAGGGAGGGCATCGCTTTATTTTCATTCCATTTCATTTTGCCCCATTCTGGTCGTCCTTTCCCTATTGGAACCTGTCCTGCCGATCTCATCATAGATTGATCTATGTTCTCGGGCGATATCTCTCATCTCGTCCGTCCACCTAGGTTGTGGGAGCATTCTATAGGAGATTCTGGGGACGCATCTCTCGTCGGCTTGTATGAGGAGATTAGTGATCTTAATTATCTCCTCATCAATTTCTTCGAGATTAGCGTCTCCCAGGTCAGCTGGTTGGTATGTACTGAGTATCTCTCTATATAGCTCGCAGTTAGCTTTAGCGTAACCTTTCCTAAGTGGGACGGGCTTGAGTATTGGCGCTAGCGAGATGGTAGTGAGAATTGGGATGTGATCGCTAGGAACCACTGGTCCGGGCTTATTGACAATGTTGAAGGGGAATTTTTTGGATGTCAACACAATGTCTGGCTTTGTTGCTGAACGTTGTGTTATGAAGGTCGGGAAATCTGGCCCGGCCCTCTAGAGTCTGTCTCTTGCAAGTAGCATCTCTAGGTTTCTTCCCCTTTGATCGGTGCTTCCGTAGCCTGATGCATAGCATCTGGCATTAAGATCACCGCCAAGCAATGTCAATTTTCCACGCCTGAAGAGGTTGTAAAAGTTAGGGATCGGCAGGTAATCTCGTCGCGGTGGTTGATAGGCCGCCGCTACGGTCAGGTCTCCAACTAGGGTAGGTATTGGTACCTGCCACGAATCATTCATCTAAACCTGGAAGTGTTTTGTATGTTAGTTTGTTCCGGATCGCGATGGCAGCGCCATCGAACCGTTCTTGTGTATGGTTTTTGCTAATGATTGTGTAATTGGGTATTTTAATGCTGTTCATGTTTGTGTTAACGCCGTTTTCTGTGATAAGGATTATGTCGGGATCCACTTTACGAAAAATGTCTCCGTAAAGAATGTGTTTCCCTACCCATCTGTTGACGTTAATTGTTAAAATCTTTAGTGTGTTGTTGGTGTTTTCCATGTTTATGTTCTGTTGTGTATGTTGGTTTGTCCCAATTAGTGGTTTTCGCTGTGTGTGTTTCTCCCGTTCCGAATTTTTTTGAACTCTGCCTCGCTTACGGCGAGGCAGGAGTCCCTGTATATCTTAATCTTCGCCTCCATGAGCGCCACTACTACCAGCGCTTCACGGTCTGGGGAATTATAAGACCATTTCAATAGTCCCGTCCTCACTCCTTCAATGATTTCTCCCACCTTGGGGCTTTTAGGAAAGGAAGTTTCTTTCGTTCTGAAGAATTTGATGTTGAGTTCTTCTCCATCAAATTCCCTTACTTTTTTCGGATTTCTACTTCTGCTCCTCTTATTAATGGGTTGAGAGATCTCCCGTTCGTCCTCGGATGACGATACCGAGCATAGGAGATTTCCTTCAGCCTGCTTGAGACGTCTGGCTGCTCTATTTGCACTCTCTTCCCTCTTCTTCATTGCAGCTAGTCTTACGTCCTTGTTAGGGGACCTATCTTGGGTAGGCTTCTGCTCTATTTCTTTGGCAATGCCCTCTCTCTCCTTGGTCTCCCGTGGAAAGGGGGTCACGGGCGCCTCTTTTTGTCTTCCAAACTGTACCTGTAGGACATCCCCTGAGGAGAGGTTCTCCGGGAACCACATCTCTGCGAGGACATTGTTTTTCAACATTTTGTTGACCTCCTTGGCGAAGCAGCCTGGGCTGGTCAGATTCCTTACGTGCGCATATATGATGCACGTAAGTATCTCTGTGGCATTTTTATCATCCGTGTCTACCTTGATGTAGGTTCTTGGTGAGTGTTTGTTCGATGCACTTGCTTAGGGGGTGATTTTAGCCGCTTGGGAATAGGAGGTGTTTGCCCTCCTAATACCTTCCGCTCTCTTTGTTTCTGTCTTTTTTTCGGATTATGTCCTTCTTCTTTGGGCATGACATCGCCATTGCCCCATGCTTTTGGCTACAGTTTGGACATTTTTTCCTCCTTGGCCTGGCATTCGCACCAGCCGTGTCCTTTTTGGCTGCATCTGGAACAGGTTGATTCCTGCTCCTTGAATTCTTTCGTGGTGTGATGCTCCAGACGGTAGCAATTAAAGCAGATCTGCACGGGGTTGTATTCCTCGCCCTTGACCTGCTCACCACTGATTTTTGCGTTGAAGAGAAGTAGCCCTCTCTCCTTTGCCTTGGACGCCATTTCCGTGTCTGTGAATACAACTTTGAATACGTGTGAGTACTCCAAGTTGTCTCTTTTGTTTGGGAACTTAATGACCTCGGCCACTTTCGCCCACTTCTGGTTCTCCTCTATTTCTTGCTTTATCTAATCCTTTGTGTGTTGGCCGCCCCATGGGTCTAGCCTTCTGCACACGATGCTCCTGTGTGCCTGGATTTGAGGAGGCGTGGTTGGTTGGAGGTTCATCTCCTTAAGGTGCCTTACCCCTTCTTCTTTAGTGAGCGCCTCAATATCCTTTTACCGTTCGCATACTGCGACGTAAGCGATTGGAGTGGCGATTAGCCTAAGCACGCCCACGCTGAGCTTACCGAACCTAGTCTTATAGACAGTACCCTTGTCCAGTTTCGCTTGTCCGCTGCTACACCTAAACGGGACCCTTAATGCATCCTGGGCCGTCATTATTCCGGGTGGGCTCCCCTTGAAGAGGGGGCACACTTTTCCTTCAGTATTTGGTCTTTTTCTGGATTCGGGACTCACTATTATATGTTTTATGTTATGGTGGAATTGTAATTATTTTTCCTAAAAAAAGATTCGGTTTTTTCTTTTGGGGAGAAGAGGGCGGATTATGAAAGATGGATGAGATGAATCCGGGTGGGATCCTCTTGGGGGTGTGATTGTATGGCGGACTTATTGACAACGCCCCCCCGAGGGTTCTGAATCGCGACCGCTCCCCAACATACCATAGAGACGGTTGTATGTCCCTCTATGGTCCTGGAAGGGGCCTTCGCCGTAATGGGCACCGAAGGTTGTAGTCCGTCCCCTGTCCGGAATATTTCTGACATTGTTCTCTACTGTGGGCTAATCCCCAAACCAGCTTCCTCCAATGCCCCTAATTATGCCAATGCAACTGCTAGGCATAGTTGGGACGAAACATGAATGGCAAACCCCTCTGACATCCGACGGCCATTAACGCAGGGAGGCGAGGCCGGGGACTTAGGCAGTCATCTGCTTAAGTGGAGCCGCTAAAAAGAAAGATGAAGTTGGTATGATGGTTAGTGGTGATGAAAAATGAGTATTATATCTCTTTTGGAAGTTTTCGAGGCGTTTGGGAATTTTTCCCCGAACTTTCCCTCCTTTGCCGGATCTGAGATGCTGTCGGATATGTAATCAACCAAGAATTCTTCGCCGTCGGGCAGGATTGGCTAAGCCTCTCAGTTTGACAGAACAGGTGTCCAATAGGCCACCCTTTTTTTCGTTTTTGAGTGGATGATTTGGAAACGCTTGAAGGCAGCGGGCTCAAGGGCGCCCGCAAGCTTCTGCGCAAGGGACCCCAACGCTTTCTAGCCTCCTCTCTCCTTCTTTGTTTTTAATTTTCGTACCCATAGCCACCTTGGAATTAGAAAGCCCTTATTTTTCTCTTCATTCTTATTCTCCTCCCGTCTCCGCTCCCAGTTCCTCCTAAAGTGCCTCGCACAGGGGTGGAATGGTGATTGAAGTGGCGTTACCGCAAAGCCATGATTGCCTACGGGGAGTTCATACCTCTTCAGGCTAGGCCTCCTTCAAGATTGAAATTTATTTGAGTTTGATTATTTTTTAATTAATCGTCGATCATGGAGATCCATTTCATACTCGAATGGCAACAAATAAGCGCCCGTCCCGGGAGTCCTATCCAGATTGGCGTGCTTGTTGGCTTGACTTGGCATCATTCCACACCACTTTTCCCACCCAGTGGCAAAACGTTCCACGTTACCGAACATTCCCTAAAAAAGATAAGGAAAATAAATATTTTTTAGAACGTTTAACGCCCTCTTTCAACCTTTGCTCGGTCTATCCCGGCGCTGGAAAGATAGTTAGAGATGTAATAGAAGGGTCGGGAGGGAAAGAAATATGGTGGCAGCAAAAGAAGAAAACCATTGAAAGAATGCAGGCGCCTCCCCCCGTCTCCAACCTGATGCAGATGCAATGGATGAGCCATCCACTCCTTGTCTAAATAATGAATGAATGGATCAAAACTGATTGGCGACTAGCCTACGAAATTAGCTGTTTGCCAAGACAGCTGAGAAGAGCTTATACAGGTAGTGGTGGAAAAGGGGAAAAGCTGAGCTGTCTAGCAGGAATAAGGCCCACTTAGTCTCACCCTAGTTTGAGATTATCGGGAGCACTAGTGCCGGGAGCGTGTGCCAATCCTCCCTTCCCTTCAGGTACCAGGTGTAACAGGGAAAATCTCTTTGCGGGGTAGCTCTATATAATAACACGCGAATGAGTTCAAAGAGCGTAGATTAGTTTTAGGTATATTAGATACCTTAGGTAAAAATGGGCGGAGATGTTAGATTGCTTTATTTCTAATTACCATATGAATGCCTTAACCTCAAATCCTTGTAGAAATATTCTTGTTTTAAACACTAGTATAAAAAACGACTCAAATTCGTTGCAGCGACGAGTGATATAGTCCTAAAAACATAGGCGAATTGACTCACATATGCGTCTGTCTCCCTGCCAGGATATAGGCTCTAAAATTTCAAAGGACTAATTTATCACAATATTATTAAAAATAGAAAACAATAACTCCCCTCCTTCCCCCTTAAAAATGAAAACGAGAAAGAAAAGGATAAAGGAAACAAACAAAACTGAACAACGATATAAAACACGCCTGTGTCCCTAGTAAGGTAGGCCTCCCTGAGGGAGGCTGAGAATAATTAAAAAAAATAGTATGGAGAAGACCCCCCGTCATCTGAGATTAAAATAAACCCATTCACCACAACCACGCGCGCTCGGAAACGACCGAAAGACCAGGACGACACAGCTGGTTGCAATACACAGAAGATAATGCATCGTGCCTGGGCTGGAGAGCGGATTTTGAACTTTAGCCCATTCACCAGAAAGAGGTGTGTCCTTCTCAATATCAAGGTGGAGCCGAACTTTTCATCTTTCATTTGGCGTCCGAAATTTTGTTAGCTTGCAGACGCGCACGGAATTTCTGATCCTTGTGATGAAAACAAAAGTAAAGGAAGGGAGGGGTGAGCTATTTCCCGCGTTCATTCATTTCTACTTTTACAAATCTAGGATTTTTGCACTTTTCAGAAGCTTCAACTCCTGGTTCGTTAGAAAAGCGTGCTCGCTACCTGTGAGACATACCAACCAAAGATGCCAAGTGGAGGTTCTTTTTCCTAAGGCCGCAGCTACCAACTAATAAGCCAGAGAAGCAGGTGCGACAGAGTGGAATCTCTTACTTATCCGTACTAGTCGTGATAGAATGGCCATGATATGAAGACCTGCCAATTGATAGGCCTTGAGGGAGGACACGAGACCTTTAGTTGGCCTGGCAACAAAAAGGCAGTAAAGCACGCACTCCATATTCAGACCAGCCTAAGCCAGCCAGGAAAGACCACAGTTGGTAGTCAGGAGTCGGGTTACTGCAGATTAAACCACCCATTCAATTAATCACACACCAACCTCCATGTCTTCTTTAACCTAGTCCCTTGCATCCTGCCGGCGTTAAAGGCAGTTTATAGAAGTTTCAAAGCCTATTGTTGCTCTCGGGCTAACAAGCGATTGTTATGCCTTAGAAACTTATCGTGTTCCCTACTTACCTACCAACTCATGTCAATAATCTAAGTATAATCATAAACTGCATTGTAGTATTTTTGGAAAGATTCCTGAAAATACAAGTATTATTTTAACTAGGGTAGAATGGTACACAGCTCTGCCTAAAATTCCACAAAATACCCCAAATCTTTACTATAAAATTCTATCTAATTCTAAGCTTTTCAAATTTAGCTGATTAACACAATTCACTACAAATAAGCTGTAATTATAATTCATTTCTAATAAAACAATCATAACAGGACAAAAAAGTTACACATTTTTAAAATACTTCAATATAATTACTAAAAATACCATCAATGTGTAAATAATTACTCAAGTACGAGTCTATCTTAGGGAGATTAATATCAACATTTATCTTTGCCATTTGTTCTGCTAAAGGGAAGTTATCTATTTATGATTTTATTCAAGCTTTCGCCTATTTACAATGTGACATGTATATATATTGACACCCATTCATAGCAATATGTATTTAAACTCACATATTCTACTGCAAGGTATATTTTAAAGACGCATATTAATACCAGATTGTATTCATGGTAGCATCGACACTAGAAACATGTAGTTTTAAAGAAGCGTATTTATGATGATTTAATTTTATGTTAACGTGTAATTATGGCAAAGGGTATTTGTAACAACAACGATTAACGGCAATGTTAACTTACGCTAACGCATTGTCTATTGTGTATTTATATAATTGTACTAAACTGCATTATTTGTAGTATTTATATTGAGTATTTAACTTCTTAGGGCGTATTTAAGCAGATATGAATATATGCTAAAATGAGATTATGCAAGCGTGTATTTATGATTTGGTTAAAAATGTATTAAAATGGGTGGAATCTAACCTGGGAGCCTGATGGTTCTTCTTCTGAGGAACCCTGAAATTGTGCAGAATTAAAATTAAAAATCCTCATTGCTTTGCAGTACTTAACTGTGCCCAATCACTAGGGCTTATAGAGCGTGTATGAAAATAAAATAAATGAAGAAAACATATGTGCAAGAGAAAGGGTAGCTGCATAAAAAAGAATTTGAAATTACCTAGAATACTTAACTCTCCCTGGGATAGAAGCGAGTATAAGAGTTGTACGATACCTTCCTAAACTACATAAAAAAATACCCAAATTTGCCCTTCCTTGAAAATACTCGTTTAATTTCCATAAGAGCACAGAAATATGCTTTGAAATAAATTTGCCTCTCATTTAGGAGAACAGTGGCTCAATGTTATGAGGAAAATAATATATTTGCCTCGCATATTGTTTAAGTTTCATTTAAGAGAACAGCGAGAAAGAGAAAAATAGAAAGAAAAAAAGAAAAGAGAAATAAAAAGAAAGAGAAAGAGAACATGCTGTCATTGGATTATAAGTTTTTTTGTCCTCTTAATAAAACACCATTTATCCCCCATGTTTAGGGAAAGCTTTACCATTGGAAATTTAATAGTGAAACACCCAAACATAGTCATAATTAAAAGTTTTGATAGTAATATTTTTATTTTTTTTAGTCGTTGTTAAAATTTATGTGATAGGAATAATTATTTTAATATTTTAATTATTGCAGTTTATTAAAAAGTAAGCATTTCAAAAATAATTAGAATAAGGGGGGCATTCCTCCGCTGGATCCATAATTTCTCTCTTGTCCTGTTCAGGTAGGAGGTGAGTTTCAGTTCCTGGAGCTTTGTTATTCGATTAAAAAGAAAAAAAATATGATAAATATGGGTTAAATGAATAATGTTGTTTAATTATAATATATTTCGTAATATTTGTTATAAAAATAAATGTTTGAATCTTTATCATTTCCAGAAATGGTTCTTTCCAAAGAAAAGCGTGAAACCATTGTTGTCTGCACCAAAGTGTCCTAAAATGCAAGCAGAAGATTGCTAAGGGCTTGGCATCATAAATGATTTTAAAAAGACTGGTTACACTTTTGTGAAAAAGTCTTTTGGACGCCTAAGAGCTTCAAATTAACGCTAAGATCGGTCCCTGGTAAAGCCCTAGGTCAAAGATCGGGTTGCCCCTAATGCCAAGCTTGCTCACGATTGGAAAGTATCAGGTGTGAACGCTTTAGCACGCACAGTGAGCCGGAGACTTTTTGACAAAGGTCTTAAGTCTAGAAGGGCTGTAAGGAAGCCTCATATCACCCAGAAGAACCTCACGGATAGGCTCCACCTTTGTAGGAAATATAGAAAATAGAGTGTTGCAGATTGGGGCAAAGTGATATTGTCTGAGGAAGCTCCCTTCCGCTTAATTGGAGCATTTGAAAGATCCCTCGTGGTGGATGGGAAAAGGGGAGCGTTTTCATGAGTCTTGTGCCATGCCTACGGTGAAGCATCTATAATCTCCATGTTAGAGGCTGAGTCTCATCTAAGGGAACCGGAGCACTAACATTTTGCTTAAGAGCACTGCCATGAACTCAAAATGGAACCAAAACGTGCTTCATCAGCACTGTTTCCCAAAGTTCAGCTGGAACAATTTGGGGAAGATAACTGAATTTTTCAGTATATTCTAGCACCTTCTCACAAAGCAAAAGAAATAACAAAGTTCTTGGCTGAAAAAAAACATCAAACTTTTGGTATCTTAGCACGGCAATTCATCAGAATTTAAAAAAATGTATCAGTTTCAGTCAAGATATCATCAGAAATTTGGTCTTAAGCAAGCCAAAACATATTCAAGCACTTCTGATGAACAAGAGACATCATTCTAAATATTGACTGAGCGCATGAATTGCCTGAATTTATTAAAATAATGGATTTGGGCTTTATTTTTTATCTTTCACCTTCAAATTATGAAAACAAAATGAAACGTTTGATTTAGTTCTTTTAATTTTCTTTTATGTAAAAAATATAGTAGTCTCAAACATTTGGACATGACTGTACGTATACAAGAATGCGACTTTAGCTAACGGAGTTAGACAGACAGGAGTAAAAAAACGGATAAATATGATTTTTATGGAGTAATATTAAAGGAATAAGGATCTGTAGACCTTCTAAGAACTTCATATCCGTGAATACTGTTAATAGGATAGATTTTAAAAAGGTGAGTAATAATAGTTCTTTCAAATAGCTTTAACTATAATACCAGGGATACAACAAGTTACTTTTTATATAAGAGCTTTTTATTTGCTTAAATAAAGTACAGTATTCAATCGATTTTGCCTCGAATCCTATATTTTCTGTGTCTTTTAATTCGTTCACCGCTGGTTTTAGGATCGGGTGAAAAAGTTGGCCCCAAAAATGTTCGCCCCTTCATCCGTGCTTCCGTGGACTTCTGCAGTCGTCTTTAATTAAGCTCGCAAGGGAGGCTTCGGAAGACTCTGCCTGAGTCTTCTTTTGAGGTTATTTTTCTAATGAATATTCGGTAATAAAGAAGTACATTTAATTTCACCCCAATTTATATATATATATATATATATATATATATATATATATATATATATATATATATATATATATATATACAAGAAAACCACTATTATTATTATTAAAAAGGGAATAGTTTCGATATGTAGTTTACCATATCATCTTCAGCCGTTAACTAAGAGAGATCGACAAAGAAAACTGAAATATTGGAATATACAATAACAGGCAACTGACTTTAATCTGGAGGCGTTAGCTTTAGGTGATTAACAATATTCTTTAGAATGAGGTTTGATATATAGGGACGGGGTGCACCTCTCCTTTAAGGGCAAGGCGTTCCTAGCCAACCTCATCCAGGATGTCGTGGAGCGCACCCAAAGGAGTGTCCGGCCCATTGGGAAGGCGGACGTACGCCAGTACGCCCGAGTCACTCCCCAAACAACCTTCTCGGAGGTGGTCAAAAATGGTGCCACCGCGACAAACAAGAAGCCGGGAAACGGAAGAGTATAGGGAGTCCTACATTAGGGGACTCCCTGAAAGTTCTTCTGTTCAATGCGAGGTCAATCAGGAACAAGTTTCCTGAGCTCCGTGGCCTCGTAGCGACGGAAGAACCCTAAATGGTAGCCATAACAGAATCGTGGATAAAAACCTCAACCCGAGACTTTGAAGGCGAATTCACGGTTCCTGGCTACCAACTCTTCCACAAAGATAGGCCAGACAGAGAGGGTGGCGGTGTAATGTTGTATGTCAAGGATGCAATCAAATCTACGAACTCCAACGTTATATCCGACCACGAGCTCCTAGGCGTTGACCTAGAGATCGGTCCTGTCAGATACAGAACCCTGCTGCTTTACAGACCCCCTTCCCAACCCGTTGAAAAGGACAGGAAACTGTACCAGCTGCTGGGTGAGCTGGTTCAAGGCAGAGTGTGCATCGTTATGGGCGATTTCAACAGCCAAGTTGACTGTGAAACCAGATCAGCCTGTGGCGAGAGCGCGCTACTCCTGGAGTTCGCCAACAACGAGTTCCTCACTCAATGGGTCAGAGAACCGACGAGAGGAGACAATATCCTCGACTTAGTCTTTACCTCTGACGATGATATCGTTGAGGAAATCTCTGTAGGCGAAGAGCTCGGTGGCAGTGATCACCAGCTAGTTAGATTTAGCGTCAAGATCCCGAAGGTAAGGTCTGTTGCCAGTCAATCAAAGAAACTTGACTTGAGAAGAGCAGACTTTGCAAGCCTTCGAGCTGGACTGACTGACGTGAGGCTAGAAGTGTGCGATGCCGTTGAAGACTCGTGGAATAGTTTCAAAACCACATTCATGAGTCTTCAATCGCGTTTCATCCCTCTGAAATGCCCCCGTCTGTCTTCTGTTCAACCTAAGTGGTTTAATCGAGAAATCGGCCAACTGCTTAGGGAGAAGAGAAATGTGTACCGGCAATCGAAGATCTCGGGTGACTTTGACGAATACCGGAGGCTAGCCAGGAAAGTGAAGTCCAGCATAAGGGCGGCTAAGCGGTCTGAGGAACTCCGAGTGGCGAGACTCTGTAAAGAGAATCCCAAGGAGTTTTTTGGATATGTGGGTCGAGTCTCTTGGTGTGGCGGGATATCTATTGAAAGCTACTCCGAGATCCTAGCCGTCGTGAAGGGAACTAGTAGGAGTTTAGTACGGGGCGTGCTCCGTTGTTCACCTGGTGAGAAATCGATGGCCCCTTTGGACCGTCAGTGCTGCTTGGTTGGGAGCCACGGCACGCCGAGGTTTGACGACTCGGTCGGACGAACAGCAGCACATGGAGCGTGCCTTTTGAAAGATCCGAAACCTCTCCGATCGATAGGCAGGAGCGACTCACGCGGGGAGAACTCACATATCCCCCTTTTTTATCATTGATTGGTCACGAGTTTTCAGAGAGAGAGAAAGCGCTCAAAATGACAAGCAAAACAGGACCCGTTCGTCTAAAACACAACTGTGCAACATGCCAGTTATAAAAGTGGCGCGTTGACTTTCCAGAGGGCTGCTACTCAAAATGCAACCCGGAAAGTATCTGCACTACCTGTATACTGACTCGAGAGGTGAAGAACCTGAAATACCTATATAGAGCCTCAGAGGAGAGAGCTAAAGAAAGTTGGAGAAACTCGAAGCCCTTCACGAAGCACAGATTCGATGCCTAGAAGAGGAACCGCCTACTGACGTGTCGGAATCCCTTAGTTCCCAAGCGGAGATGCCGGCATCATCTGAGGCTAAACTAGCTGAGGCGAGAGAAAAAGAAGAAAGAAAAAAAGAAGAAAAAAGAAAAAGAATAAAGTTGAAACAAAAGAAGAAGAACCCAAAATAGAAGAAAAACAGATAAAAAGGAAGAAAAAGGGGGATAAGAAAAAGAAGGATAAGAATGTGGAGAGTAAAGAGAAAAAAGGAAGGCCTCTTCCACAAGGGAAGGCCCCGTATTCAGAGACCAAGTGTCAGAAGGACCCCCTCATTAGTGACTCGCAAACACAGGATCTGCAGCCGCTGCTAGCGGCCCGCCTTCGCACTAGCGTGAAGGTAAGCTGCCTGCCAGGACGGGGTAAACACAACATCAAAGTAGAGGCAAAGAAAGCTTAGATTTCTGAGAATTCAGTTGTTGCTCTGATGGTTAGTGGCAACGCCTTCTATCTCAGAAAGAGGTGAAGTTGGCCTCAGTGGTAAGACCATCCAAACGGTAATGGGAGCCGTGGATGACATTGGGCTTAAAACCCGCAAACGTGTCGTGGTTGGGATGCTTCCGAGAAAGAGGTCCATCCCGAACCGCTCACGAGAGAAACGTCGCAGTGAACAGAAGGTTCGCGGATCTCTGCACGGCAGAAGGAGTCTTCTTCGTTGACCCCTATCGTACCTTTATCGGTAGAGACGACCTCTACCAAAGGGACATGGTGCATCTCTCCTTTGAAGGGAAGGCCTTTCTCGCCAAACTAATTCAAGATGTCGTGGAACGCACCCAAAGGAGCGTTCGAAACAGAGCGAAAGCGGACGTGCCCCAGCACGCCCGTGTCACTTCTGAAACGACCTTCTTGGAGGTCGTCAAAAGGGTGTGACCACGAAAACAGAGAAGCCGGGAAACGGAAGAGCGTAGGGAGTCCTACATTAGGGAACTCCCTGAAAGTTCTTCTGTTCAATGCGAGGTCAATCAGGAACAAGTTTTTTGAGCTTCGTGGCGTCGTAGCAACAGAAGAACCTGAGATGGTGGCTATAACGGAGTCGTGGGTAAAAACTTTAAGCAGAGATTTTGAAAGTGAATTTACGATTACCGGTTACCAGCTCTTCCTGAAAGATAGCCAGACAGAGAGGGTGGCGTTGTGATGTTGTATGTCAAGGATACTTTCAACTCGACGGATTGCAACATCGTATCCGACCATGAACTACTATACTAGGTGTTTACCTAGAGATAGGTCCTGCCAAATACAGGACCCTGGTTCCTATCAGTCTTACTTCGATAGACTGTAAACTCATGGATAGCATGATGGTGGAAAAAATTACTTCGCATTTAGAGTCAAAGCTGCTACTAAGGAGTTCCCAGCACGGCTTCCGAAAGCAACGGTCATGCCTGACGAACCTTGTGGAATTCTTTCACTTCGTGTTCAGTGAGCACGATCGGGACAAGGCAGTGGATGTAGTGTACTTAGACTTTCAGAAAGCCTTTGATAAGGTACCACACCGCCGCCTTCTCCGGAAAGTGCGAGCGCTGGGCATAGATGGAAAAGTAGCAGGTTGGATAGAGAACTGGCTAAGTGGCAGATCTCAACAGGTGGTAGTGAATGGAGAGGCTTCTGAGTGGGTGCCCGTTACTAGCGAGGTGCCTCAAGGTTCTGTCCTGGCACCACTACTATTCATCATCTACGTCAACGATATGGACGGTGACATGGTTCATAAAATTTCCAAATTTGCCGACGATATTAAGCTTGGTATGAACGTTCGGAAGATTGGGGTGTGGTCGGACACGTGGCAAATGCCTTTTAACGTGAGCAAATGCAAAGTGATGCATATCGGCCATCGAAACCCCCAATCTCAGTATATCCTTAAGGGCACTGCTCTTGAATCCACCGGCTCTGAGAAGGACTTGGGTGTAACAATCACTAGTAACCTCAAGTTCTCGAAACAGTTCATTGAGGCGGAGAAAAAGGCCCAAAGGATGCTAGGCTACATAACGAGCCAGTTTGGATATCGGAACAAGGAGATTGTACTGTGTTTGTATAACTCACTTGTCTGACCGCACCTGGAGCATGCATTACAATTTGGGAGTCCTTCATTTCGAAAGGACATCGCGAGGTTGGAACGCATGCAAGCCAGGGCAACCAAACTGATTCCCTCTATCAGATATAAAAGTTACGATGATAGATTAAGGGAATTAGATCTGTTCTCGTTGGAAACTCGTAGACTGCGTGGTAAGCTCATCGAAGTTTTAAAAATACTTCGAGGGTTCGACAATGTTGACTACAGGGATATTTTCACACTTGTTGAGAGCAGAACAAGAAATAACGGCTTTAAACTTGAACTGAAGCGTTACAACCGCGATCTGTGTGAAAAGTTTTTCACAGGAGTTGGAACGCACTTCCATTGGAAGTTGTCAACAGTGAATCTGCTAGCCAGTTCAAGTCAAAGCTAGATAGGGTCTTGAAAAATGGCCGTTTAAGGACGTAAAGCATTTGAGCAGAGATGTGCCCGCTAAGCTGCTAGACCCAAAGTATCTTCATTGAATGGACCGTAAGGTCTTCTAGGGTACTTTCTTTCCTTGTTAATTGTTACTCCTTTCTGTGATTCCCCATCATAATTTTGTTCGGTATAGGTATGTAGATGATGTCATATCGATTGGGCCTTAAATAGTCTAAACTTATTTGACAATTTCCTTAAAAATCTTAACGACCTCCATCGCACTGTCAATTTTATAGTAAAGTGGGAAAAAGATAATTGTATATCCTTTCTTGATGTAAAAATTGCTAGAGTCATTGACAAAATTAGCTTCACTGTGTGCCGAAAACCAACCCATTCTAACTCTTATATCAATTTCTTTTCTCATCTTGATATTAATATTAAGCCAGCCGTTGAATCAGGTATGTTTTTGAGAGCACTTAGGATATGGGACCCTTGCTTTCTAGAAGACGAGATTACATATATAACCTGCAGTTTCAGTGAATTAAATTATCCCCTCCACGTGATCAATGAAAGTTTATCTAGAACAAAATCTACTCATTATCGTTCCAAGGCTAAATACAAATTTAGTAATACGAAATGTCTATTCCTCCCCTTTTCTTACCTCCTTAAAGGAGTGAACAAAGTTATTTCCCCAGGCCTAATCACATTTAAATACCTTTTTTTCTCTCCTTAAATCTTTCCCTTCGACCAAGCCCGTGGATCAGCTAAATGAAGCAGTCAAATGAATTTATGAACATAAAGGTGATGTCATTCGAGGAAGTACCACATTCAGTATTTTTAATCATATTAGCAATTCCAACCACCAAATTGACTATTCAAAGGCACAAATCATATATAATTGTAAAGATTTACGTAAAAGAAAAATAGTAGAATCTATATTAATACGAGAAATTCCCAATTTTAATTTGTCAGATGGCAATTGAAATGACTTACACCTCTTGATTAATGACACTTTTCTTCCGTTTTGTGTTTCTTTGTGTTTTTTTTCTGATCTGTACGCTATTTATAGACTTTTGTAACAATTGCATTCTCAGTATACAACTGAAACTATAGTCTCGTAAATTAAATTTTGGCTCCTATACAGTGGTTTCACTATCATATACCATAACTCACCATTGAGTTCTTGTACTTATATATATATATATATATATATATATATATATATATATATATATATATATATATAAAATATATATTACTCCTCATTATTCATTATTCGAGTCGAGAGTCTATAAATTAACATACCTATGTTAAATTATTATTTTCTTTCAGCTGGCTTTCAGTCTGTGTGCCCTCTTTTAGATCAACTTTCATCTACACTGAAGTTGGAGTAAATTAGTTAAATTTCTATTCAAAACATTTTAAAGTGCCAATTTAAGTCGATTATCTACAAGAATGAATTCTTTCAGTTTATGATAAAAAGAGAGGAAATAATTAGAGATTAGGGAGTAATCTTATAAAATGAGATATGGAAGTTATTGAGGTTCGTTCCTGTCAAAATTCGCTTATTTTTTGTCCTTGTTATTAGCCCAACTTAGTCTTCCTTTGTCACTCATTAGGGCGAGCTGTGTTGTTTGCTTGAAATATTTTGCATTGCGATTCTTATATTTTCTCAAGAATTTTATTTATTTATTTTTTTATTACAATACTGTAAATAATTTCGAAGTCCTCAATAAAATCAAAATCAGTGACCAGAGGATGATGAGATGTAAATACTAACATTCAGAAAGAGAGAAGAAAACGAATCGATTCGAATTATAAGCTCATTAAGATCCAGAAATATCTTTTTCCAGAATTTCAGCGCCATCTTTAGAGAGCATACCCTCAAATCCCCTTGATCCCACTAGCACCAGTAATATAAAAGAAATGAACAATAAATTGATGAACATATGACAAACACTGCTAAAAAATACGAAAAACGCAAAATAGGAACAAAAACAAACCCAAAAGAAACCCTTAACCTAATGAAGAAGCGCAAACACCTTCAAGCAACTGGCACAAACCAACAAATTAAACTACAAGGCGCTCATTTCTATCTTATCCCGAGTCGGAGTACCTAAGGAGGTATTATCTGATCGAGTTCGTCAATTTACCTCGGAATCAATGGAGTACGTCGCCAAGCTCCGAAAGGTAAAATCCCTTTTCACGACCCCCTATCACCCCACCGCAAATAGAATGTGCGAAAGATTCAACGCTTCAATGAAATCCATCTTGAAGAAGTTGTGCGCAGACCACCTCCGGGAGTGGCATAGATATTTGCCGGTAGCTTTGTTCGCTTACCGGGGTATCCCGCATCGCACATTAGGATTTGCCCCTTTTGAAATGTTGTATGGTCGGAACGTCCGAGGCCCGCTGAGAATTTTTAAAGAGTAGTTTTCTAACCAAGAATTGGACCGGAAAATCCAATCTTTCCACGCCTACCTCTTAGAACTTCAAGGGGGTTAGAAAAGTAAAGCTGAAATCGTCTTTCAGAACGCGGGCGCGAACTTAGATAAATAAAAAATTTAGTTTGATAAAAAATCTAAGGATCGTAGATTCAAACCCAGCGAGGAAATTTATTATTACTCTCCACCGAGCATAATAAACTCCTGAGTCAATGGAAGGGCCCCTTTCCCATCATCGAAATTCGTGGTTCCGTTGAATACCTCATTCGAACTCAGTCTGCGGACAAGCTATATCACGTAAACATGCTCAAGAGGTACCATCGTCGAGCGTGCATAAATGATATCGTGGCCATCGACGAGGAGTCGGCCATGGAAGCAGACTACCCACTGGACCCGCTAAATGTAGTGCAAGTGGCTTGCATTGAACAGGACAGGGAGTAAGTACCCTTTGCCCATCTGTCCCAGCGCTACCGAATCCCAGTCATCTGACTTAGACGTTGACGCCCAGCTGCCCCTTGAGTCGAAGAGTCAGCTGCAGCAGTTATTGAATCACTTTGGAGACGTCATTTCCGAGATTCTCGGCTGTGCCGCTCAGTTCGAGCATGATATTATTTTAACTACCCTGGAGCCTGTTCGTTCTAAGCCGTACCCCCTTCCCATCCATTTAAAAGAGGTCTTTAACGCAGAAGTTACTAAATTGTTAAATTTTAGGATTATAAAACCCTCCCAATCTAATTACACTCACCCACTGTTTTGGTAAAGAAGTCAGACGAGTCGTATAAGCTGGGCGTCGATTTTCGGGAATTTAATTCGGTGACCTCGTTCGAAGCTGAGCCTATCACCTTTATGGACCAAAACCTCCATCTCTTTGAAGAGGCCAATTACCTCACCGAATTGGTCCTATGTAAGGCTTATTATCAAATTCCCCTTAAAGAAGGTGTAAAGAGATACACGGCTTTCTTAACAGACAAAGGTTTAATGCAGTTCCGCCGTCTACCATTCGGCTTGGTGACGGCCTGTAGTAATTACAATCGCATGATGCGAAGAATATTAGACGCTATTACGATAACATTTACGAGAGGCGGTCAATAAGTTTTGCAATTCGGAAATAAGGAAACGAGATATGAGCAAAAGTGTTTTATTATTTTTCATTATAACTACCCTCGACTTCAATGCACTTGCGCCACTTGTCCCTGAAGCTTCAAATTCCCGACAATCAGAAATCTCCCGACTGCTGTTCAATCCACTCCTAAACGGCGAGCTGGACATCTTCATCGTCCCCAAACCGGTGTCCACGCAGTGCAGCCTTGAGCTGGCGGAATAAAAAGTAGTCGTTAGGGGCCAGATCTGGATTGTAGGGGGGGATGGTTGAGCTCCTCGAATCCGCACGTGCGCAAGGCAGCTTGTGCAACTCTGGCCTTGTGGATCGGGGCATTTTCGTGGAGGGGCAGGACACCGCGTGTCAACTTGCCGCGCCGCTTCAGACGGATGCACTTCTTCAACTTATCCAGTTCCTCAGCGTAATATTGGCCTGTGATGGTCCTTCCACGATTCACATAGTACACCATCAACACTCCCTCAGAATCCCAGAAGCTGGTGGCCATGATCTTCTCGGCTGAGAGTTGGGTCCGGAACTTGATGGGGGTCGGAGAGCCCATGTGCTTCCAGGACATGCTTTCGAGCATGGCCTCGGGATCCAAGTAATGGACCTACGTTTAATCACCTGTCACTAAGCGTGACTCGAATCAGGCTGGGTCTTGGTTTTACAGCAGCAGCAGTTACTCCTAGCTTTGACGACGTTGATGTCGATCATTGGGCGTGAAGTTGGTTTCGTGAGGTTTCTAGGGACCCAACAGGCAGAGACCTTGGTCATGGCCAAATTGTCGTGGATCATGTTGATAACACTTCCATGTGATATTTTAAGTTCTTGCTCGATTTCTTCGACCTTCACCCGTTGATTTCTGAGGATCATCCTCTCCACAGGGGTCACATTGTTCTCGTTGGTCACGTCTGACGGACGTCCTGCACGGGGGTCACCTTCAAGGGACTCACGATCATGGCGGAACTCCCTATTCCAGCGATCAATGGTTTCATAGGAAAGGGTGGTGTCGGTGTACACTGCAACTATGCGTTCATGGATCTCTTTTGCATTCTTGCCTTCCTTGATCAAAAATTTGATCTCTGCACGCTCAACCTTCTCCATTGTTGAAAAATTTGTGACTGACGATCTGCGATCAGCTACTGCTTCTTAAATAGACGGGGCAGGAGCGTGCGGCTGCAGGTCCTGACTTATCATAACTTGTCCTAACACCCCCACAAACAGCCACCCCCCTTCCTCTGTTTTGCCCTACCGATTCGCAATACTTATTGACCGCCCCTCGTACGTTGCAACTCGCGAGTGGGACCCTCACGTGATCGCCCTCGAGGCACTGCCCTGTCGCCTGCGCGAGCACGAACTCACAATCGGTCCGAGCAAGTGCCATTTTTGCTTATAGTACGATCGACCACCTTGGCTTTCACATTGGGAACAACCGTTTGGCCCCCAGGAGGAAAAAATCCGTGACATTGTGGAAATGCCCCGTTCGTCCAATGATAAGGTGATGAGATCCTTAACGGGATCTTCTTTCTAGCGCCATTCGTCCTTCTTCCCCCATTTTGCTTCTCTCTCGACCCCTTTGTGTGACTTGCTGAAAAAGAAGAAGTCCACGGAACACCTTGTCTGGTCCTCATTAGCTCTCTCCCACTTCGAAAAGCTGAAGGAAAAATTAGCTTCTGCCCCTATTCTCCGGCTCCCCAAACCTAAGAAGACGTTTGGTATTAGACCCGATGCCAGTAATGAACGGTTAGGATGCGTTTTACTGGAGTGTACAATGATGACGATAGCTTCTTCCGTATGAGAAAAATTATGCCGTCATTGAAAAGGAGGCTTTGACCATTATATGGGCCATAAAGAAGTTTAGAATTAGGTAAAAAATTCCTTGTAGAAACGGATCACAAGGCCCTCGTAGATTTTCGAAATGTAAAAAGTAACAATGGTCGCCTTATGCGCTGGAGTTTATACCTCCAGGAGTATCAATTCGAAATCAATTATATAAAAGGATCCGAGAATTGTATTGCGGATAGCTTGATTAGGAACCCCTTAGATCGTTACCAAACTAATCTAGGGTAAATTTTATGCTTGTAACTGTTATGTTTAAGTTTGTTCCTCTTGTTTAAACTGTATATTTACATTCACACAATATATGTCTCTCTGTTTACAAATCAAGAACGATCCGGTAAACCCTTGTATCGTTCGGATCAATTAATTCCCTGTATTTTATATTTCACTTTTGTATCTTTTTGTATTGTTCATTTTTAAAATCTTTTGTGTGTGTTATTTTTTTGTAGCTCTAGGTTATTATTTCCAGTGATAATTTTTGTATGTAAATATTGCCTAGCCACCAAAGCGTGAAACGTTCAAGGTAAGGTATTTCTCAATTGTCCCCCCGTAGGAGGTCGGAAAATTTGAGACTTTTAATACCCATCCAGCGTTGTCAGATGTCACTTTTTTAAAGTAACATCTTGGAAATGTAGGAGTGTCGAGAATAGAGGCTCCTTGCGTCCATATGGCTCGTCGAAACCACAAGGTGAGGCTTGAGGTCAGTCCACGTGAGCGAGGACCGACTGTGAAAACAGTTAGAACATCGAACTGCTTTCTGCGATAAGCGAGGGATTGCAATCTCAAACGTGCGCTTCTGTCGTCTCCCTGGGTGTTATCAAGAAACACCCGCGGGAGTGCCTCCCATCCCTCGAGCGCTGTGTTGGTTCGTGGAGAGATTTCCTCCCACCCCCTTTGGCGGAAGCAATAACGGTTTTAGCTGTTCCCTATATATTGTTGATCCCAATAGGGCATCAACAGTATAAGCCTGCCTCTTACAACGAAACACCGTTATTCTCGATCGCGCTCCTTTTTCTCGACGAACTGAAAGCTAGAATTATACCGAAAGATCTGAGCCATAGTCAATTGGCCCATCCTTGATTTAAGTACATTTCGTTCTGTGCAAATACTCCCTTTAGTTAGTGTTACTACTAGAGATTAAATTCCCCGTTGTTAAATCCCCTTAAATAACCATCCGATCCCCCGCTTCATCTCATAAAGCCTCAAACCCAAGCTAGGCTGAGACGAATCATCTGTGGCTATTCCGGCCAGTCCTTCCTGTATGTGTTTGTACTGAGGCTTGTATCGCCTCTCGCCCCCCTTCTCCCCTTCCGTAGAGCCCGCTCTGAGTCGCTCTGATACGTTCGGTCCATGGATACATAGAGTATCTATTGCTATTATTTCATTTAATCTATTTATTGTGTATAACTGTGCATATATTACAGTTTATTTTTGTAACTACTTTTCCATATGTCTCATAGCCGGAGCCTTCATTAGTTAATATCGACCAACTGCACTCAATATTTTGAATTCAAAAACCTTCGCACCTGTCCCCCCTCCCCCTCGCTACTATCCCCCATCTCTGTCGTGACCAGAGTAGAATCAACGTCACGCGTTGACCTTGAGCAACCACGCCCATTGGGTAGAAGTGACGTATATGTCAGGGTCATTCTACGACAGTATCTTATTTCAGGTCTGAATGAAATCTAATCTGAGCAAATTTTGCATGGTCTGTGGATACTGGCCAGGTTGAAATGTGTAAGAGTGCTGTTAAAGAAATGAGTGCTAAGCTTTGTGGTGGTGGATTTTTTGTAAACTGAAGTACTGAATTCAAGAAAATAGATTATATTTTATGTTTCTGTAGCTATTGAGAATTTAATATTTAGGTATTGATAATTTAAGTAATTCAAAAATAAACAGGCGCCATCTGTATTTGGACGTTTCGAGTGCCTAGCCTCATCATCTACATTAGGACAAGAGTACTTAGGGTTAAAATTTCTAAACATTGTAATTTATGGTAGGTTAGTTAATGTAAGATTAATAAATTCCATTCATTTATGATACAAGGTAGAGATTGGATGCTGTTTGATTTTTATTTAAATTAGGTTTTAATTTTAGGATGTAAAGCGTTCTAATATTCCTAGTTCGTTGGGATGTGGGTATTGCTAAGTATTCCTAAAGTTGGCTAAACCAATTTCAGACTTAGATATTTTATGTGATCTCGTATAGGCGAGTGAGTGGTTTGTTTAGAAACAGCATACAGCCTTCTGCAATCAGACGTGATATTTGGAAAGTTATTGTTTTTGTAATAACATTGTAACTGTTCGGCCGATTCTAACGAAGTCTGAAACCCATATGTTGTTTTCCATTCTCTTTTGAATAATATAATTACCAAAGTCATCCCAATGTTAGCCCGGAAATTATTTTGTTTTGGCAGTAAAATCATACCTATTCGGCCGATTCTAACGAAATTTGAAACCCTTATGTTGTTCTACATTGCCCTTTGAATGATATAATTGTCAACGTCCTCCTAAGATTACCAGGGAATTATTTTGTTTTGGCGATTGCATCATAAGTATTTGGCCCATTCTAACGAAATATTAAACTCTTATGTTGTTTTACATTCTCTTTTGAATGATATAATTACCAAAGTCTTCTCAAGTTTAGCCCGGGAATTATTTTGTTTTTGCAATAACATCATAACTCTTCGGCTAATTCTAACGAAATTTAAACCCTTATGATGTTTTACATTCTCTTTTGAATGATAGAATTGCCAAGGTCCTCCTAAGGTTAGTCTGAGAATTATTAAAAGTTTTGAAGGTCGTAATGCCATAAATCAGAATAAATGAGAGCACGCGACTTTTTGGTTGGCAGACCTTGTTGATTCAAACCCAGCTGACTAGTATCTGGGGCATGTTCGGATTCTGATCACTGAAAGAAGATCTTAGAGAATGATGGTATTTATTTTTAAAAGTGAATGTTTGTGTTGCTCCCAAAATTTTGTTGTCTTCTTTCTGCTTCCTAAGCGAGTCAGGATTTTCTGGCCAAACTAATATATAATGATCACTTCATATTTTTGTCTTTATTTGGGTTTTGGAGAAGTAATTTTTCCCTCTTCTTCCAATTGAATGTTTGGGCGGCCATGAATTTTGAGGTGTTCGATTCGTTGTATTTCTGTATCAGTACTAAAATGAGCTGTGCCCAATCGCTCGCAGTATTACCCCTCAGGAAACAGACGTGGTCAAATGCATGGTTATATAAAACTTCATCAGTAACAAAATACATTCATTTAAATGTAGGTAATATTTTCTCCAAATCGAAAGGAAAGAACAAAGATGGTATCTGCCGCAGAAATTTGTTTAGGGGACTTCTATAAGGAAAGTAGTGAAAATCTAAGAAGTGAAAATATGTGGAAAATATATAACCTCTGATCCTGCTAGAGCCATTAAAGGTGGAAGTGCCCACGATCCTACATATGTATGTTACCTGCAGGTTGTTTTTTTCATGGCACACCTGACATCATCTTGCAGTCTAATTTAGGTCAAATAATAGGGGACGAGGCTCCAGAAAACTTTGTAAAGTGGTTAGTAGAGTGGTGAAGTTAATGGAAGTAAAGATGTGTGGAAGAAGGGAAATTTCGACCGCTAGGAAACAGGAGATGATACAGGGAAAGATATGCGTCCTTGTATTTTTTCTTCCTGATTCTCTTCTTCACTCTGTTTTTTCCTGTTAGTTCTCTTTTTTCAATCCTCCTCTCACACACTCTCTTTTCATTCTCCCTATCACATTTTTTTTGTCCTGCTCTCTTTTACTTCCTCATCTCACTTTTTTCTCTCTCTCACTCTCTTTTTCTACGTCTCACACTCTTAACTTTCTCCCTCTTTTTCTCTCCCTTACTCTCTTTTTACACTTCCTCTCCTACTCTTTTCTACTTTCTCACTCTCTTTTCTTTCTCCCTTTCACTCGCTGTTTCTCTTTTCTTTCTTCGCCTTACTCTCTTTTTATTTATGTTTTCTTTATCTCTCTCCACCATTTTATCTCTCTCATTCTTCTTTCCTATCTCCATAACACTCTCTTTTTCTTTCCATCACTCGCTTTTTTCTTTCTCCATCTCACTTATTATTTTTTCTTTTACTCTTTTTGTTCTCCATTTCACCCTCTTTTTACACACTCTCACTCGTTTCCTTTTCCTTTCCCTCCATATCACTCTTTTTTCATTCTCATTCTTGATAAATATAGAGTTCGTTTTTTTTCCGAGGGTGTTGTATATATGTAATGTATTCGGAAATGTTACTCTCACTATTCGAAGTGATAATATATTCTCTACTTTAATAATTGAAAATCACATGACACGTGATAATTAGATGTATTTTCTTGGGGTTGAGGATGGTAGCTCTGGCGATGAGCGTCTTGGTCATATAAGCGATGAGCGCTTGATGACACAGGTCCAAATCCCACTTCTTTATTCATTTTCATATATCGGTTAAAATACTTTGCCCTATCTTTCCGTTTCTACATCTCCTATTTTCCTTCTTAAGCTTTCATTGGTTCACGTAATATTCTCCTTAGCGTTATTCCGGGTTGTGTTACCAATTTTTATTTCCTTGGGCCTTTAAATACATTCTGTACTTTGTGACTAGGCGATATTTACACTGAATTGTTATGTGCCAGGTGGATGAATGTAACGCAACCTTACTCCTAAATTAAACCCTTCTGTTCTCATGACAATAAAAACAAAATGCCCGTATTTTAATGTTTTTTGATATATAATTTAAAGAAAATGTTAATATACCTGTGCATTATTAGGAGCGTAACTACAAAATATACCAAAATACATACCTCCTTCCATGCTCTTGGCATTTTCTGAAAGGAAACAAAATATATTTTATAATTAGTAAACAAATAAGGCTGAGATTCTACTGTAAACACCCCAGGCTTTTAGCAGCCTCATTAAAACAAAGTTCAGCTCAGTAAAGTGGAGAAGAAACGCCGACGTCGAAGGATAGGAAGTGTTACATTGTAAATGAGATTATGGAACGGCACCTTATAAATAGGACTTGGTAATGTCATATGTATTATGGAGAAGATTTAGGATTGTCGCATTACAAATTGAATTCAGAGATGTTATATTATCGAATGTTACATAAAAATAGGATTATGGAATGTCACATTAGGAATAGACTCTGGAATGGGGTACATATAGATAGGATTCCGGATCGTCACATTACATATGGGGCTTTTGAGTGATACATCAGAAATATGATTTTGGAATATCTCATTACAGATTGGAGTCATAAATTTTACATTGTTGATTTGACTCTGGAGCTCACAATCAAGAAGGAACTCTGGAATGTCCCATTTGAGACAGGATTTATGAATATCCAACAATCCTAACTCCCAAGAAGTGGTAAAAGACTGGAAGCAGACGAAAAGAAGTATAAGTGAAAAATAAAAATAAAATATACTAATAGAAATAAAAGAAATTCTTAGAACTTAATATTTTCCGTGGATACGATTGAAAAATCAGAATTATACGATACCATGCAAACAGTTCGCACATATAAGTTTTCTTCATTTGTACTACAAACTTGCTGAAAATGTTTGTAAATATTTTTATTGGATTTAAAGAGAAAACCAACAAGTGCATCTCCCTTGGAAAGAAGTGATCTGTAAAGAAAGTGGTGCAATGTGTGGAAGATATATAACCTAAGATACACCTGCGCGCGTTTGGTCAGGAAGACATGCAGTTCTTCACACGTTAGTTACAGCATGCTAACACCCCATG